>JAKSZU010000045.1:560568-1160568 GCA_026018925.1 Tupaia tana | reverse complement strand
GCATACAAAACCCACGTGAACAGCCTTTCTTCAAGAGACAGTGTGCTCCATGGCTCCTGAGATCTTGACATGCTGGGAGAAAGGAAGATGAACCACTCCTAACTGGGCCTCCAGCGTACAAAACCCACGTAAAGCGCCCTTCTTCAAGAGACAGTCTGCTCCAAAGCTCCTGAGATCTAGACATGCTGGGAGAAAGGAAGATGTCCCACTCATAACTGGGCCTCCAGCATACAATACCCACGTGAACAGCCCTTCTTCAAGACACGGTGTGCTCCATGGCTCCTGAGATATAGACATGCTGGAAGAAACGACTATGTCACAAAACTAATTGGGACTCCAGCATACAAAACGCACGTGAACAGACCTTAATCAAGAGACATTCTGCTCCATGGCCCCTGAGATCTTGACATGCTGGGAGAAAGGAAGATGTCCCGCTCCTAACTGGGCCCCCAGCATACAAATCCCACGTGAACAGCCCTTCTTCAAGAGACAGTCTACTCCATGGCCCCTGAGATCTTGACATGCTGGGAGAAAGGAAGATGTCCCTCTCCTAACAGGGCCTCCGGGATACACAACCCACGTGAACAGTCCTTCTTCAAGAGACAGTCTGCTCCATGACTCCTGAGATCTTGACATGCTGGGAGAAAGGAAGATGTCCCACTCCAAACTGGGCCTCCAGCATACAAAATCCACGTGAACAGCCCTTTTCAAGAGACAGTATTCCCCATTGCTCCTGAGATCTTGACATGCTGGGAGAAAGGAAGATGTCCCACTCCTAACTGGGCCTCCAGCATACAAAACGCACGTGAACAGCCCTTCTTCAATAGACAGTCTGCTCCATGGCTCCTGAGATAGAGACATGCTGGGAGAAAGGAAGATGTCCCATTCCTAACTGGGCCTCCAGCATACAAAACCCATGTGAACAGCCCAACTTCAAGGGACAGACTGCTTGATGGCTCTTGAGATCTAGAGATGCTTGGAGAAAGAAAGATGTCCCACACCTAACTGTGCCTAGAGCATACAAAACACACGTGAACAGCCCTTCTTCAAGAGACTGTCTGCTCCATGGCTCCTGAGTTCTTGACTTGCTGGAAGAAAGGAAGATGTCCCACTCCTAACTGGGCTTCCAGCATACAAAACCCACGTGAACAGCACTTCATCAAGGGACAGTCTGCTCCATGGCTCCTGAGATCTAGACATGCTGGGAGATAGGACGATGTCCCTCTCCAAACTGGGCCTCCAGCATGCAAAACCCACGTGAACAGTCTTTCTTCAAGAGTCAGTCTGCTCCATGGCTCTGAGAGCTAGGCATGCTGGGAGAAAGGAAGATGTCCCACACCTAACTGGGCCTCCAGCATACAAAACCCACGTTAACAGCCCTTCTTTAAGGGACAGTCTCCTCCATGGCTCCTGAGATCTAGACATGCTTGGAGAAAGGAAGTTGTCCCACTCCTAACTGGGCCTCCAGCATACACAACCCACGTGAATAGATCATCTTCAAGAGATAGTCTGCTCCATGGCTCCTGAGATCTTGACATGCTGGGAGAAAGGAAGATGTCCCAATCCTAACTGGGCATCCAGCATACAAAACCCACGAGAACACACTTTCTTCAAGAGTCAGTCTGCTCGATGGCTCCTGAGATCTAGACATACTGGGAGAAAGGAAGATATCCCACTCCTATCTGGGCCTCCAGCATAAAAAACCCACGTGAACAGCCCTTCTTCAAGAGACAGTCTTCTCCATGGCTCCTTAGATCTACACATGCTGGGAGAAAGGAAGATGTCCCACTCCTAACTGGGCCTCCATATACAAAAACCACGTGAACAGCCCTTCCTCAAGAGACAGTCTGCTCCATGGCTACTGAGATCTTGACCTGATGGGAGAAAGGAAGATGTGCCATTCCAAACTGGTCCTCCAGCATACAAAACCCACGTGAACAGTCCTTCTTCAACAGCCAGTCTTCTTCATGGCTCCTGAGATCTAGACATGCTGGGAGAAAGGAAGATGTCACACAACTAATTGGGACTCCAGCATACAAAACACCCGTGAACAGCCCTTCTTCAAGAGACATTCTGCTACATGGCTCCTGTGATCGGGACATGCTGGGAGAAAGGAAGATGTCCCACTCCTAACTGGGCCTCCAGCATGAAAAACCCACGTGAGGAGCCCTTCTTCAAGAGACAATCGGCTCCATGGCTCCTGAGATCTAGACATGCTTGGAGAAAGGAAGATGTCCCACTCCTAACTGGGCCTCCAGCATACAAACCCACGTGAACAGCCCTTCCTCAAGAGAGAGTCTGCTCCATGGCTCCTGAGATCTTGACATGCTGGGAGAAAGGAAGATGTCCCACTCCTAACTGGGCCACCAGCATACAAAACCCACGTGAACAGCCCTTCTTCAAGAGACAGTCTGCTCCATGGCTCCTGACATGTAGACATGCTGGGAGAAAGGAAGATGTCCCACTCCTAAGTGGAACTCCAGCATACAAAACCCACGTGAACAGCCCTTCTTCAAGAGACAGTCTGCTCCATGGCTCCTGATATCTAGACATGCTGGGAGATAGGAAGATGTCCCACTCCTAACTGGGCCTCCAGCATACAAAACCCACGTAAACAGCCCTTCTACAAGAGACAGTTTGCTCCATGGCACCTTACATCTAGACATGCTGGGAGAAAGGAAGATGTCCCACTCCTAACTGGGCCTCCAGCATACAAAACCCACTTGAACAGCCTTTCTTCCAAAAACGGTCTGCTCCATGGCTCCTGAGATCTAGACATGCTGGGAGATAGGACGATGTCCCTCTCCAAACTGGGCCTCCAGCATGCAAAACGCACGTGAACAGCCCTTCTCCAAGAGACAGTCTGCTCCAAGGCTCCTGAGATCTAGACATGCTGGGAGAAAGGAAGATGTCCCACTCATAACTGGGCCTCCAGCATACAAAACCCACGTGAACAGCCCTTCTCCAAGAGACAGTCTGCTCCATGGCTCCTGAGATCTAGACATGCTGGGATAAAGGAAGATGTCACAAAACTAATTGGGACTCCATCATACAAAACACACGTGAACAGACCTTAATCAAGAGACATTCTGCTCCATGGCTCCTGAGATCCAGACATGCTGGGAGAAAGGAAGATGTCCCACTCCTAACTGGGCCTCCAGCATACGAAACCCACGTGAACAGCCCTTCTTCAAGAGACAGTCTGCTCCATGGCTCCTGAGATCTAGACATGCTGGGAGAAAGGCAAATGTCCCACTCCTAACTGGGACTCCAGCATACAATACCCACGTGAAGAGCCCTTCTTAAAGATTCTGCTCCATGGCTCCTGTGATCTAAGCATCCTGGGAGAAAGGAAGATGTCCCACTACTAACTGGGCCTCCAGCATACAAAACCCACGGTAAGAGCCCTTCATCATGAGACAATCGGCTCCACGGATCCTGAGATCTAGACATGCTTGGAGAAAGGAAGATGTCCCACTCCTAACTGGGCCTCCAGCATAAAAAACCCACCTGAACAGCCCTTCTTCAAGAGAAAGTCTGCTCCATGGCTCCTGAGATCTAGACATACTTGGAGAAATGAAGATGTCCCACTCCTAACTGGGCCTCCAGCATACAAATCCCACGTGAACAGCCCTTCTTCAAGAGACAGTCTGCTCCATGGCTCCTGAGATCTTGACATGCTGGGAGAAAGGAAGATGTCCCACTCCTAACTGGGCCTCCAGCATAAAAAACCCACGTAAACAGCCCTTCTTCAAGAGACAGTCTGCTCCATGGCTCCTGAGATCTTGACATGCTGGGAGAAAGGAAGATGTCCCACTCTTAACTGGGCCTCCAACATAAAAAACCCACGTAAACAGCCCTTCTTCAATAGACAGTCTGCTCAATGGCTCCTGAGATCTAGACATGCTGGGAGAAAGGACTATGTCACACAACTAATTGGGACTCCAGCATACAAAACGCACGTGAACAGACCTTAATCAAGAGACATTCTGCTCCATGGCCCCTGAGATTTTGACATGCTGGGAGAAAGAAAGATGTCCCGCTCCTAACTGGTCCTCCAGGATACACAACCCACGTGAACAGCCCTTCTTCAAGAGACAGTCTGCTCCATGGGTCCTGAGATCTTGACATGCTGGGAGAAAGGAAGATGTCCCACTCCTAACTGGTCCTCCAGCATACAAAACCCACGTGAGCAGCCCTTCTTCAAGTGACAGTCTGCTCCATAGCTCCTGAGATCTAGACATGCTTGGAGAAAGGAAGATGTCCCACTCCTAACTGGGACTCCAGCATACAAAACCCACGTGAACACCCTTCCTCAAGAGACAGTCTGATCCATGGCTCCTAAGATCTTGACATGCTGGGAGAAAGGAAGATGTCCCACTCCTAACTGGGCCTCCAGCATACAAAACCCACGTGAACAGCCTTTCTTCAAGAGACAGTGTGCTCCATGGCTCCTGAGATCTTGACATGCTGGGAGAAAGGAAGATGAACCACTCCTAACTGGGCCTCCAGCGTACAAAACCCACGTAAAGCGCCCTTCTTCAAGAGACAGTCTGCTCCAAAGCTCCTGAGATCTAGACATGCTGGGAGAAAGGAAGATGTCCCACTCATAACTGGGCCTCCAGCATACAATACCCACGTGAACAGCCCTTCTTCAAGACACGGTGTGCTCCATGGCTCCTGAGATATAGACATGCTGGAAGAAACGACTATGTCACAAAACTAATTGGGACTCCAGCATACAAAACGCACGTGAACAGACCTTAATCAAGAGACATTCTGCTCCATGGCCCCTGAGATCTTGACATGCTGGGAGAAAGGAAGATGTCCCGCTCCTAACTGGGCCCCCAGCATACAAATCCCACGTGAACAGCCCTTCTTCAAGAGACAGTCTACTCCATGGCCCCTGAGATCTTGACATGCTGGGAGAAAGGAAGATGTCCCTCTCCTAACAGGGCCTCCGGGATACACAACCCACGTGAACAGTCCTTCTTCAAGAGACAGTCTGCTCCATGACTCCTGAGATCTTGACATGCTGGGAGAAAGGAAGATGTCCCACTCCAAACTGGGCCTCCAGCATACAAAATCCACGTGAACAGCCCTTTTCAAGAGACAGTATTCCCCATTGCTCCTGAGATCTTGACATGCTGGGAGAAAGGAAGATGTCCCACTCCTAACTGGGCCTCCAGCATACAAAACGCACGTGAACAGCCCTTCTTCAATAGACAGTCTGCTCCATGGCTCCTGAGATAGAGACATGCTGGGAGAAAGGAAGATGTCCCATTCCTAACTGGGCCTCCAGCATACAAAACCCATGTGAACAGCCCAACTTCAAGGGACAGACTGCTTGATGGCTCTTGAGATCTAGAGATGCTTGGAGAAAGAAAGATGTCCCACACCTAACTGTGCCTAGAGCATACAAAACACACGTGAACAGCCCTTCTTCAAGAGACTGTCTGCTCCATGGCTCCTGAGTTCTTGACTTGCTGGAAGAAAGGAAGATGTCCCACTCCTAACTGGGCTTCCAGCATACAAAACCCACGTGAACAGCACTTCATCAAGGGACAGTCTGCTCCATGGCTCCTGAGATCTAGACATGCTGGGAGATAGGACGATGTCCCTCTCCAAACTGGGCCTCCAGCATGCAAAACCCACGTGAACAGTCTTTCTTCAAGAGTCAGTCTGCTCCATGGCTCTGAGAGCTAGGCATGCTGGGAGAAAGGAAGATGTCCCACACCTAACTGGGCCTCCAGCATACAAAACCCACGTTAACAGCCCTTCTTTAAGGGACAGTCTCCTCCATGGCTCCTGAGATCTAGACATGCTTGGAGAAAGGAAGTTGTCCCACTCCTAACTGGGCCTCCAGCATACACAACCCACGTGAATAGATCATCTTCAAGAGATAGTCTGCTCCATGGCTCCTGAGATCTTGACATGCTGGGAGAAAGGAAGATGTCCCAATCCTAACTGGGCATCCAGCATACAAAACCCACGAGAACACACTTTCTTCAAGAGTCAGTCTGCTCGATGGCTCCTGAGATCTAGACATACTGGGAGAAAGGAAGATATCCCACTCCTATCTGGGCCTCCAGCATAAAAAACCCACGTGAACAGCCCTTCTTCAAGAGACAGTCTTCTCCATGGCTCCTTAGATCTACACATGCTGGGAGAAAGGAAGATGTCCCACTCCTAACTGGGCCTCCATATACAAAAACCACGTGAACAGCCCTTCCTCAAGAGACAGTCTGCTCCATGGCTACTGAGATCTTGACCTGATGGGAGAAAGGAAGATGTGCCATTCCAAACTGGTCCTCCAGCATACAAAACCCACGTGAACAGTCCTTCTTCAACAGCCAGTCTTCTTCATGGCTCCTGAGATCTAGACATGCTGGGAGAAAGGAAGATGTCACACAACTAATTGGGACTCCAGCATACAAAACACCCGTGAACAGCCCTTCTTCAAGAGACATTCTGCTACATGGCTCCTGTGATCGGGACATGCTGGGAGAAAGGAAGATGTCCCACTCCTAACTGGGCCTCCAGCATGAAAAACCCACGTGAGGAGCCCTTCTTCAAGAGACAATCGGCTCCATGGCTCCTGAGATCTAGACATGCTTGGAGAAAGGAAGATGTCCCACTCCTAACTGGGCCTCCAGCATACAAACCCACGTGAACAGCCCTTCCTCAAGAGAGAGTCTGCTCCATGGCTCCTGAGATCTTGACATGCTGGGAGAAAGGAAGATGTCCCACTCCTAACTGGGCCACCAGCATACAAAACCCACGTGAACAGCCCTTCTTCAAGAGACAGTCTGCTCCATGGCTCCTGACATGTAGACATGCTGGGAGAAAGGAAGATGTCCCACTCCTAAGTGGAACTCCAGCATACAAAACACACGTTAACAGCCCTTCTTTAAGAGACAGTCTCCTCCATGGCTCCTGAGATCTAGACATGCTTGGAGAAAGGAAGTTGTCCCACTCCTAACTGGGCCTCCAGCATACAAAACCCACGTGAATAGACCATCTTCAAGAGATAGTCTGCTCCATGGCTCCTGAGATCTTGACATGCTGGGAGAAAGGAAGATGTCCCAATCCTTACTGGGCCTCCAGCATACAAAACCCACGAGAACAGCCTTTCTTCAAGAGTCAGTCTGCTTGATGGCTCCTGAGATCTAGACATGCTGGGAGAAAGGATGATGTCCCACTCCTAACTGGGCGTCCAGCATACAAAACGCACGTGAACAGCCCTTCTTCAAGCGACAGTCTGCTCCATGGCTCCTGAGATCTACACATGCTGGGAGAAAGGAAGATGTCCCACTCCTAACTGGGCCTCCATAATACAAAACCCACATGAAGAGCCCTTCCTCAAGAGACAGTCTGCTCCATGGCTACTGAGATCTAGACCTGATGGGAGAAAGGAAGATGTCCCACTCCTAACTGGGCCTCCAGCACACAAAACCCACTGAACAGCCCTTCTTCAAGAGACATTCTGCTCCATGGCTCCTAAGATCTAGACATGCTGGGAGAAAGGAAGATGTCCCTCTCCTAACTGTGTCTCCAGCATACAAAACCCACGTGAACAGCCCTTCCTCAAGAGACAGTCTGCTCCTTGGCTCCTGAGATCTTGACATGCTGGGAGAAAGGAAGATGTCCCACTCCTAACTGTGCCTCCAGCATACAAAACCAACGTGAACAGCCCTTCTCCAAGAGAAAGTCTGCTCCATGGCTACTGAGACCTAGACATGCTGGGAGAAAGGAAGATGTCCCACTCCTAACTGGGCCTCCAGCATACAAAACCCACGTGAACAGCCCTTCATCAAGAGACAGTCTGTTCCATGGCTCCTGATACCGTGACATGCAGGGAGAATGGAAGAGGTCCCACTCCTAACCGGACCTCCAGCATACAAAACCCACGTGAACAGCCCTTCTTCAAGAGACAGTATGCTCCATGGCTCCTGAGATCTAGACATGCTTGAAGAAAGGAAGATGTCCCACTCCTAACTGGGCTTCCAGCATACAAAACCCACGTGAATAGCCAATGTTCAAGAGACAGTCTGCTCCATGGCTCCTGAGATCTAGACATGCTGTGAGAAAGGAAGATGTCACACAACTAATTGGGACTCCAGCATACAAAACGAACGTGAACAGACCTTAATCAAGAGACATTCTGCTCCATGGCTCCTGAGATCCAGACATGGTGGGAGAAAGGAAGATGTCCCACTCCTAACTGGGACTCCAGCATACAAAACACACGTGAACAGCCCTTCTTCAAGAGACAGTCTGCTCCATGGCTCCTGAGATCTAGACATGCTGGAAGAAAGGAAGATGTCCCATTCCTAACTGGGCCTCCAGCATACAATTCCCACGTGAACAGCCCTTCTTCAAGAGAGAGTCTGCTCCAGGGCTCCTGAGATCTAAACATGCTTGGAGAAAGGAAGATGTCCCACTCCTAACTGGGCCTCCAGCATACAAATACCAAGTGAACAGCCCTTCTTCAAGAGACAGTCTGTTCCATGGATCCTGAGATCTTGACATGTTGGGAGAAAGGAAGAGGTCCCACTATAAACTGTGCCTCCAGCATACAAAACCCACGTAAACAGCCCGTCTACAAGAGACAGTCTGCTCCATGGCTCCTGAGATATTGACATGCTGGGAGAAAGGAAGATGTCCCACTCCTAACTGGGCCTCCAGCATACAAAACCCACTTGAACAGCCTTTCTTCAAGAAACGGTCTGCTCCATGGCTCCTGAGATCTAGACATGCTGGGGGATAGGACGATGTCCCTCTCCAAACTGGGCCTCCAGCATACAAAACGCACGTGAACAACCCTTCTCCAAGAGACAGTCTGCTCCAAGGCTCCTGAGATCTAGACATGCTGGGAGAAAGGAAGATGTCCCACTCATAACTGGGCCTCCAGCATACAAAACGCCCGTGAACAGCCCTTCTCCAAGAGACAGTCTGCTCCAAGGCTCCTGAGATCTAGACATGCTGGGATAAAGGAAGATGTCACAAAACTAATTGGGACTCCATCATACAAAACGCACGTGAACAGACCTTAATCAAGAGACATTCTGCTCCATGGCTCCTGAGTTCCAGACATGCTGGGAGAAAGGTAGATGTCCCACTCCTAACTGGGCCTCCAGCATACAAAACCCACGTGAACAGCCCTTCTTCAAGAGACAGTCTGCTCCATGGCTCCTGAGATCTAGACATCCTGGGAGAAAGGCAGATGTCCCACTCCTAACTGGGACTCCAGCATACAATACCCACGTGAAGAGCCCTTCTTAAAGATTCTGCTCCATGGCTCCTGTGATCTAAACATGCTGGGAGAAAGGAAGATGTCCCACTACTAACTGGGCCTCCAGCATACAAAACCCACGGGAAGAGCCCTTCATCATGAGACAATCGGCTCCTCGGCTCCTGAGATCTAGACATGCTTGGAGAAAGGAAGATGTCCCACTCCTAACTGGGCCTGCAGCATAAAAAACCCACCTGAACAGCCCTTCTTCAAGAGAAAGTCTGCTCCATGGCTCCTGAGATCTAGAAATGCTTGGAGAAATGAAGATGTCCCACTCCTAACTGGGCCTCCAGCATACAAATCCCACGTGAACAGCCCTTCTTCAAGAGACACTCTGCTCCATGGCTCCTGAGATCTGGACATGCTGGGAGAAAGGAAGATGTCCCACTCCTAACTGGGCCTCCAGCATACAAAGCCCACGTGAACAGCCCTTCTTCAAGAGACAGTCTGCTCCATGGCACCTGAGATCTAGACATGCTGGGATAAAGGACTATGTCACACAACTAATTGGGACTCCAGCATACAAAACGCACGTGAACAGTCCTTAATCAAGAGACATTCTGCTCCATGGCCCCTGAGATCTTGACATGCTGGGAGAAAGGAAGATGTCCTACTCCTAACTGGGCCTCCAGCATACAAAACCCACGTGAACAGCCCTTCCTCAAGAGACAGTCTGCTCCTTGGCTCCTGAGATCTTGACATGCTGGGAGAAAGGAAGATGTCCCATTCCTAACTGGGCCTCCAGCATACAAAACCCACGTGAATAGGCCTTCCTCAAGAGACAGTCTGCTCCTTGGCTCCTGAGATCTTCACATGCTGGGAGAAAGGAAGATGTCCCACTACTAACTGGGCCTCCAGCATACAAATCCCACGTGAACAGCCCTTCTTCAATAGACAGTCTGCTCCCTGGCTCCTGAGATCTAGACATGCTAGGAGAAAGGAAGATGTCCCTCTCCTAACTGGTCCTCGAGGATACACAACCCACGTGAGCAGCCCTTCCTCAAGAGACACTCTGCTACATGGCTCCTGAGATCTTGACATGCTGGGAGAAAGGAAGATGTCCCACTCCTAACTGGGCCTCCAGCATACAAAACCCACGTTAACAGCCCTTCTTTAAGGGACAGTCTCCTCCATGGCTCCTGAGATCTAGACATGCTTGGAGAAAGGAAGTTGTCCCACTCCTAACTTGGCCTCCAGCATACACAACCCACGTGAATAGACCATCTTCAAGAGATAATCTGCTCCATGGCTCCTGAGATCTTGACATGCTGGGAGAAAGGAAGATTTCCCAATCCTAACTGGGCATCCAGCATACAAAACCCACGAGAACAGACTTTCTTCAAGAGTCAGTCTGCTCGATGGCTCCTGAGATCTAGACATACTGGGAGAAAGGAAGATATCCCACTCCTATCTGGGCCTCCAGCGTAAAAAACCTACGTGAACAGCCCTTCTTCAAGAGACAGTCTGCTCCATGGCTCCTTAGATCTACACATGCTGGGAGAAAGGAAGATGTCCCACTCCTAACTGGGCCTCCATATACAAAAACCACGTGAACAGCCCTTCCTCAAGAGACAGTCTGCTCCATGGCTACTGAGACCTTGACCTGATGGAAGAAAGGAAGATGTGCCATTCCAAACTGGGCCTCCAGCATACAAAACCCACGTGAACAGTCCTTCTTCAAGAGACAGTCTTCTTCATGGCTCCTGAGATCTAGACATGCTGGGAGAAAGGAAGATGTCACACAACTAATTGGGACTCCAGCATAAAAAACACCCGTGATCAGCCCTTCTTCAAGAGACATTCTGCTACATGGCTCCTGTGATCTGGACATGCTGGGAGAAAGGAAGATGTCCCACTCCTAACTGGGCCTCCAGCATACAAAACCCACGTAAACAGCCCATCTACAAGAGACAGTTTGCTCCATGGCACCTTACATCTAGACATGCTGGGAGAAAGAAAGATGTCCCACTCCTAACTGGGCCTCCAGCATACAAAACCCACTTGAACAGCCTTTCTTCAAGAAACGGTCTGCTCCATGGCTCCTGAGATCTAGACATGCTGGGAGATAGGACGATATCCCTCTCCAAACTGGGCCTCCAGCATACAAAACGCCCGTGAACAGCCCTTCTCCAAGAGACAGTCTGCTCCAAGGCTCCTGAGATCTAGACATGCTGGGAGAAAGGAAGATGTCCCACTCATAACGGGGCCTCCAGCATACAAAACCCACGTGAACAGCCCTTCTCCAAGAGACAGTCTGCTCCATGGCTCCTGAGATCTAGACATGCTGGGATAAAGGAAGATGTCACAAAACTAATTGGGACTCCATCATACAAAACGCACGTGAACAGACCTTAATCAAGAGACATTCTGCTCCATGGAACCTGAGATCCAGACATGCTGGGAGAAAGGTAGATTTCCCACTCCTAACAGGGGCTCCAGCATACAAATCCCACGTAAACAGCCCTTCTTCAAGAGACAGTCTGCTCCATGGCTCCTGAGATCTTGACATGCTAGGAGAAAGGAAGATGACCCACTCCTAACTGGGACTCCAGCATACAAAACCCACGTAAAGCGCCCTTCTTCAAGAGACAGTCTGCTCCATGGCTCCTGAGATCTTGACATGCTGGGAGAAAGGAAGATGTCCCACTAATAACTGGGCCTCCAGCATACAAAACCCACGTGAACAGCCCTTCTTGAAGAGACAGTCTGCTCCATGGCTCCTGACATCTAGACATGCTGGGAGAAAGGAAGATGTCCAACTCCTAACTGGCCCTCCATCATACAAAACCCACGTGAGCAGCCCTTCTTCAAGAGACAGTCTGCTCCATGGCCCCTTACATCTAGACATGCTGGGAGAAAGGAAGATGTCCCACTCCTAACTGGGCCTCCATCATACCAAACACACTTGGACAGCCTTTCTTCAAGAAACGGTCTGCTCCATGGCTCCTGAGATCTAGACATGCTGGGAGAAATGACGATGTTCCACTCCAAACAGGGCCTCCAGCATATAAAACCCACATGAACAGCCCTTCTTCAAGAGACAGTCTGCTCCAAGGCTCCTGAGATCTAGACATGCTGGGAGAAAGGAAGATGTCCCACTCATATCTGGGCCTCCAGCATACAAAACCCACGTGAACAGCCCTTCTTCAAGAGACGGTGTGCTCCATGGCTCCTGATATCTAGACATGCTGGGAGAAAGGACTATGTCACACAACTAATTGGGACTCCAGCATACAAAACGCACGTGAACAGACCTTAATCAAGAGACATTCTGCTCCATGGCCCCTGAGATCTTGACATGCTGGGAGAAAGGAAGATGTCCCTCTCCTAACTGGGCCTCCAGGATACACAACCCACGTGTACAGCTTTTCTTCAAGAGACAGTCTGCTCCATGGCTCCTGAGATCTTGACATGCTGGGAGAAAGGAAGATGGCCCACTCCGAACTGGGCCTCCACCATACAAAACCCACGTGAACAGCCCTTCTTCAAGAGACAGTCTGCCCCATGGTTCCTGAGATATTGACATGCTGGGAGAAAGGAAGTTGTCCCACTCCTAACTGGTCCTCCAGCATACAAAACCCACGTGAACATCCCTTTTTCAAGAAACAGTCTGCTCCATGGCTCCTGAGATCTAGACATGCTGGAAAAAAGGAAGATGTCCCACTCCTAACTGGACCCCCAGCATACAAATCCCACGTGAACAGCCCTTCTTCAAGAGCCAGTCTGCTCCATGGCCCCTGAGATCTTGACATGCTGGGAGAAAGGAAGATGTCCCTCTCCTAACTGGGCATCTGGGATACACAACCCACGTGAACAGCCCTTCTTCAAGAGACAGTCTGCACCATGGCTCCTGAGATATTGACATGCTGGGAGAAAGGAAGATGTCCCACTCCAAACTGGGCCTCCAGCATACAAAATCCACGTGAACAGCCCTTCTTCAAGATACAGTCTGCCCCATGGCTCGTGAGATCTTGACATGCTGGGAGAAAGGAAGATGTCCCACTACTAACTGGGACTCCAGCATACAAAACCCACTGGAAGAGCCCTTCATCATGAGACAATCAGCTCCACGGCTCCTGAGATCTAGACATGCTTGGAGAAAGGAAGATGTCCCATTCCTAACTGGGCCTCCAGCATAAAAAACCCACCTGAACAGCCCTTCTTCAAGAGAAAGTCTGCTCCATGGCTCCTGAGATCTAGACATGCTTGGAGAAATCAAGATGTCCCACTCCTAACTGGGCCTCCAGCATACAAATCCCACGTGAACAGCCCTTCTTCAAGAGACAGTCTGCTCCATGGCTCCTGAGATCTTGACATGCTGGGAGAAAGGAAGATGTTCCATTCCTAACTGGGCCTCCAGCATACAAAACCCACGTGAAAAGCCCTTCTTCAAGAGACAGTCTGCTCCATGGCTCCTGAGATCTAGACATGCTGGGAGAAAGGACTATGTCACACAACTAATTGGGACTCCAGCATACAAAACGCACGTGAACAGACCTTAATCAAGAGACATTCTGCTCCATGGCCCCTGAGATCATGACATGCTGGGAGAAAGGAAGATGTCCCGCTCCTAACTGGGCCTCCATGATACACAACCCACGTGAACAGCAATACTTCAAGAGACAGTCTGCTCCATGGCTCCTGAGATATTGACATGCTGGGAGAAAGGAAGATGTCCCACTCCGAACTGGGCCTCCAGCATACAAAACCCACGTGAACAGGCTTTCTTCAAGAGACAGTCTGCCTCATGGCTCCAGAGACTTGACATGCTGGGAGAAAGGAAGTTGTCCCACTCCTAACTGGGCCTCCAGCATACAAAACCCACGTGAACAGCCCTTCTTCAAGAGACAGTCTGCTTCATGGCTCCTGAGATCTAGACATGCTGGAAAAAAGGATGATGTCCCACTCCTAACTGGGCCCCCAGCATACAAATCCCACGTGAACAGCCCTTCTTCAAGAGCCAGTATGCTCCATGGCCCCTGAGATCTTGACATGCTGGGAGAAAGTAAGATGTCCCTCTCCCAACTGGACCTCCAGCATACAAAACCCACGTGAAAAGCCCTTCTTCAAGAGACAGTCTCCTCCATGGCTCTTGATATCTAGACATGCTTGGAGAAAGGAAGATGTCCCACTCTTAACTGGGCCTCCAGCATACAAAACCTACGTGAACAGCACTTCTTCAAGAGAGAGTCTGCTAAATGGCTCCTGAGATAGAGACATGCTGGGAGAAAGGAAGATGTCCCACACCTAACTGGGCCTCCAGTATACAAAACCCACATGAGCAGCCTTCTTCAAGAGGCAGTCTGCTCCATGGCTCCTGAGATCTAGACATGGTGGAAGAAAGGAAGATGTCCCACTCCTACGTGGGCCACCAGCATACAAATCCCACGTGAACAGTCCTCCTTCAATAGCCAGTCTGCTCCATGGCCCCTGAGATCTTGACATGCTGGGAGAAAGGAAGATGTCCCTCTCCTAACTTTGCCTCCAGGACACAAAACCCAAGTGAACAGCCCTTCTTCAAGAGACAGTCTGCTCCATGGCTCCTGAAATCTTGACATGCTAGGAGAAAGGAAGATGACCCACTCCTAACTGGGCCTCCAGCATACAAAACCCACGTAAAGCGCCCTTCTTCAAGAGACAGTCTGCTCCATGGCTCCTGAGATCTTGACATGCTGGGAGAAAGGAAGATGTCCCACTACTACCTGGGCCTCCAGCATACAAAACCCACGTGAACAGCACTTCTTCAAGAGACAGTCTGCTCCATGGCCCCTTACATCTAGTCATGCTGGGAGAAAGGAAGATGTCCCACTCCTAACTGGGCCTCCATCATAACAAACCCACTTGGACAGCCTTTCTTCAAGAAACGGTCTGCTCCATGGCTCCTGAGATCTAGACATGCTGGGAGAAATGACGATGTCCCACTCCAAACTGGGCCTCAAGCATACAAAACGTACGTGAATAACCAATCTTCAAGAGACAGTCCGCTCCAGGACTCCTGAGATCTTGACATGCTGGTAGAAAGGAAGATGTCCCACTCCTAACAGGGCCTCCAGCATACAATACCCACGTGAACAGCCTTTCTTCAAGAGTCAGTCTGCTCGATGGCTCCTGAGATCTAGACATACTGGGAAAAAGGAAGATGTCCCACTCCTATCTGGGACTCAAGAATAAAAAACCCACGTGAACAGCCCTTCTTCAAGAGACATTCTGTTCCATGGCTCCTGAGATCTTGACATGCTTGGAGAAAGGAAGATGTCCCTCTCCTAACTTTGCCTCCGGGACACAAAACCCACGTGAACAGCCCTTCTTCAAGAGACAGTCTGCTCCATGGTTCCTGAGATCTTGACATACTGGGAGAAATGAAGATGTCCCACTCCTAACTGGTCCTCCAGCATACAAAACCCACGTGAGAAGCCCTTCTTCAAGTGACAGTCTGCTCCATGGCTCCTGAGATCTAGACATGCTGGGAGAAAGGAAGATGTCCCACTCCTAACTGGGGCTCCAGCATACAAAACCCACATGAACACCCTTCCTCAAGAGACAGTCTGATCCATGGCTCCTGAGATCTTGACATGCTGGGAGAAAGGAAGATGTCACACTCCTAACTGGGCCTCCAGCATACCAAACCCACTTGAACAGCCTTTCTTCAAGAAACGGTCTGCTCCATGGCTCCTAAGATCTAGACATGCTGGGAGAAATGACGATGTCCCACTCCAAACTGGGCCTCCAGAATATAAAACCCACGTGAACAGCCCTTCTCCAAGAGACAGTCTGCTCCAAGGCTCCTGAGATCTAGACATGCTGGGAGAAAGGAAGATGTCCCACTCATAAATGGGCCTCCAGCCTACAAAACCCACGTGAACAGCCCTTCTTCAAGAGACGGTGTGCTCCATGGCTCCTGAGATCTAGACATGCTGGGAGAAAGGACTATGTCACACAAGTAATTGGGACTCCAGCATACAAAACGCCCGTGAACAGACCTTAATCAAGAGACATTCTGCTCCATGGCCCCTGAGATCTTGAAATGCTGGGAGAAAGGAAGATGTCCTTCTCCTAACTGGGCCTCCAGGATACACAACCCACGTGAACAGCCCTTCTTCAAGAGACAGTCTGCTCCATGGGTCCTGAGATCTTGACATGCTGGGAGAAAGGAAGATGTCCCACTCCAAACTGGGCCTCCAGCATACAAAACCCACCTGAACAGCCCTTCTTCAAGAGACAGTCTGCCCCATGTCTCCTGAGATCTTGACATGCTCGGAGAAAGGAAGTTGTCCCACTCCTAACAGGGCCTCCAGCATACAAAACCCAAGTGAACACCCTTCTTCAAGAGACATTCTGCTCCAGGGCCCCTGAGATCTTGACATGCTGGGAGAAAGGAAGATGTCCCTCTCCTAACTGGGCCTCCGGGATACAAAACCCACGTGAACAGCCCTTCTTCAAGAGACATTCTGCTCCATGGTTCCTGAGATCTTGACATGCTGGGAGAAAGGAAGATGTTCCACTCCAAACTGGGCCTCCAGCATACAAAATCCACGTGAACAGCCCTTCTTCAAGAGACAGTCTGCCCCATGGCTTCTGAGATCTTGACATGCTGGGAGAAAGGAAGATGTTCCACTCATAACTGGGCCTCCAGCATACAAAACGCACGTGAACAGCCCTTCTTCAAGAGACAGTCTTCTCCATGGCTCCTGAGATAGAGACATGCTGGGAGAAAGGAAGATGTCCCACTCCTAACTGGGCCTCCAGCATACAAAACCCATGTGAACAGCCCATCTTCAAGAGACAGACTGCTTCATGGCTCCTGAGATCTAGAGATGCTTGGAGAAAGAAAGATGTCCCACTCCTAACTGTGCCTAGAGCATACAAAACACACGTGAACAGCCCTTCTTCAAGAGACTGTCTGCTTCATGGCTCCTGAGATCTTGACATGCTGGAAGAAAGGAAGATGTCCCACTCCTAACTGGGCCTCCAGCATACAAAACCCACGTGAACAGCACTTCATCAAGGGACAGTCTGCTCCATGGCTCCTGAGATAGAGACATGCTGGGAGATAGGAAGATGTCCCACTCATAACTGGGCCTCCAGCATAAAAAACCCACATGAGCAGCCCTTCTTCAAGAGGCAGTCTGCTCCATGGCTCCTGAGATCTAGACATGCTGGAAGAAAGGAAGATGTCCCACTCCTAACTGGGCCCCCAGCATACAAATCCCACGTGAACAGCCCTTCTTCAAGAGACAGTCTGCTCCCTGGCTCCTGAGATCTAGACATGCTAGGAGAAAGGAAGATGTCCCTCTCCTAACTGGTCCTCCAGGATACACAACCCACGTGAGCAGCCCTTCCTCAAGAGACACTCTGCTACATGGCTAATGTGATCTTGACATGCTGGGAGAAAGGAAGATGTCCCACTCCAAACTGGGCCTCCAGCATACAAAACCCACGTGAACAACTCTTCTTTAAGAGACAGCCTGCTCCATGGCTCCTGAGATAGAGACATGCTGAGAGAAAGGAAGATGTCCCACTCATAACTGGGCCTCCACCATACAAAACTCACATGGGCAGCCCTTCTTCAGGAGGCAGTATGCTCCATGGCTCCTGAGATCTAGACATGCTGGAAGAAAATATGATGTCCCACTGCTAACTGGCCCCCAGCATATAAATCCCACGTGAACAGCCCTTCTTCAAGAGCCAGTCTGCTCCATGGCCCCTGAGATCTTGAAATGCTTGGATAAGGGAAGTAGTCCCACTCCTAACAGGGCCTCCAGTATACAAAACCCTCGTGAATAGCCCATCTTCAAGAGATAGTCTGCTCCATGACTCCTGAGATCTTGACATGCTGGGAGAAAGGAAGATGTCCCAATCCTAACTGGGCCTCCAGCATACAAAACCCACGAGAACAGTCTTTCTTCAAGAGTCAGTCTGCTCGATGGCTCCTGAGATCTAGACATACTGGGAGAAAGGAAGATATCCCACTGCTATCTGGGCCTCCAGCATAAAAAACCCACGTGAACAGCACTTCTTCAAGAGACAGTCTGCTCCATGGCTCCTTAGATCTACACATGCTGGGAGAAAGGAAGATGTCCCACTCCTAACTGGGCCTCCATATACAAAAACCACGTGAACAGCCCTTCCTCAAGAGACAGTCTGCTCCATGGCTACTGAGATCTTAACCTGATGGGAGAAAGGAAGATGTGCCATTCCTAACTAGGCCTCCAGCATACAAAACCCACGTGAACAGCCCTTCTTCAAGAGACAGTCTTCTTCATGGCTTCTGAGATCTAGACATGCTGGGAGAAAGGAATATGTCACACAACTAATTGGGACTCCAGCATACAAAACACCCGTGAACAGCCCTTCTTCAAGAGACATTCTTCTACATGGCTCCTGTGATCGGGACATGCTGGGAGAAAGGAAGATGTCCCACTCCTAACTGGGCCTCCAGCATACAAAACCAAGTGAACAGCCCTTCTTTCAGAGACAGTCTGCTCCATGGCTCCTGACATCTAGACATGCTGGGAGAAAGGAAGTTGTCGCACTCCTAACTGGACCTCCAGCATAGAAAACGCACGTGAACAGCCCTTCCTCAAGAGACAGTCTGCTCCATGGCTCCTGAGATCTTCACATGCTGGGAGAAAGGAAGATGTCCCACTCCTAACTGGGCCTCCAGCATACAAAACCCATGTGAACAGCCCATCTTCAAGAGACAGACTGCTTCATGGCTCCAGAGATCTAGAGATGCTTGGAGAAAGAAAGATGTCCCACTCCTAACTGTGCCTAGAGCATACAAAACACACGTCAACAGCCCTTCTTCAAGAGACTGTCTGCTCCATGGCTCCTGAGATCTTGACATGCTGGAAGAAAGGAAGATGTCCCACTCCTAACTGGGCCTCCAGCATACAAAACCCAAGTGAACACCCTTCTTCAAGAGACATTCTGCTCCATGGCCCCTGAGATCTTGACATGCTGGGAGAAAGGAAGATGTCCCTCTCCTAACTCTGCTCCGGGATACACAACCCACGTGAACAGCCCTTCTTCAAGAGACATTCTGCTCCATGGTTCCTGAGATCTTGACATGCTGGGAGAAAGGAAGATGTCCCACTCCAAACTGGGCCTCCAGCATACAAAATCCACGTGAACAGCCCTTCTTCAAGAGACAGTCTGCCCCATGGCTTCTGAGATCTTGACATGCTGGGAGAAAGGAAGATGTTCCACCCCTAACTGGGCCTCCAGCATACAAAACGCACGTGAACAGCCCTTCTTCAAGAGACAGTCTTCTCCATGGCTCCTGAGATAGAGACATGCTGGGAGAAAGGAAGATGTCCCAATCCTAACTGGGCCTCCAGCATACAAAACCCACGAGATCAGTCTTTCTTCAAGAGTCAGTCTGCTCGATGGCTCCTGAGATCTAGACATACTGGGAGAAAGGAAGATATCCCACTGCTATCTGGGCCTCCAGCATAAAAAACCCACGTGAACAGCACTTCTTCAAGAGACAGTCTGCTCCATGGCTCCTTAGATCTACACATGCTGGGAGAAAGGAAGATGTCCCACTCCTAACTGGGCCTCCATATACAAAAACCACGTGAACAACCCTTCCTCAAGAGACAGTCTGCTCCATGGCTACTTAGATCTTAACCTGATGGGAGAAAGGAAGATGTGCCATTCCTAACTAGGCCTCCAGCATACAAAACCCACGTGAACAGCCCTTCTTCAAGAGACAGTCTTCTTCATGGCTTCTGAGATCTAGACATGTTGGGAGAAAGGAATATGTCACACAACTAATTGGAACTCCAGCATACAAAACACCCGTGAACAGCCCTTCTTCAAGAGACATTCTTCTACATGGCTCCTGTGATCTGGACATGCTGGTAGAAAGGAAGATGTCCCACTCCTAACTGGGCCTCCAGCATACAAAACCAAGTGAACAGCCCTTCTTTCAGAGACAGTCTGCTCCATGGCTCCTGACATCAAGACATGCTGGGAGAAAAGAAGTTGTCGCACTCCTAACTGGACCTCCAGCATAGAAAACCCACGTGAACAGCCCTTCCTCAAGAGACAGTCTGCTCCTTGGCTCCTGAGATCTTGACATGCTGGGAGAAAGGAAGATGTCCCACTCCTAACAGGGCCTCCAGCATACAAATCCCACGTGAGCAGCCCTTTCTCAAGAGACAGTCTGTTGCATGGATCCTGAAATCGTGACATGCAGGGAGAAAGGAAGATGTCCCACTCCTAACTGTGCCTCCAGCATACAAAACCCACGTAGACAGCCCTTCTTCAAGAGACAGTCTGCTCCATGGCTCCTGACATCTAGACATGCTGGGAGAAAGGAAGATGTCCCACTCCTAACTGGGCCTCCAGCATACAAAACCCACGTGAACAGCCCTTCTTCAAGAGACAGTCTGCTCCATGGATCCTGACATCTAGACATGCTGGGAGAATGGAAGATGTCCCACTCCTAACTGGACCTCCTGCATACAAATCCCACGTGAGGAGCCCTTCCTCAAGAGACAGTCTGTTCCATGGCTCCTGAAATCGTGACATGCAGGGAGAAAGGAAGATGTCCCACTCCTAACTGTGCCTCCAGCGTACAAAACTCACGTGAACAGCCCTTCTTCAAGAGACAGTCTGCTCCATGGCTCCTGACATCTAGACATGCTGGAAGAAAGGAAGATGTCCCACTCCTAACTGGACCTCCAGCATACAAAACCCACGTGAACAGCCCTTCTTTAAGGGACTCTCTGCTCTTGGCTCCTGAGATCTAGACATGCTTGGAGAAAGGAAGTTGTTCCACTCCTAACTGGGCCTCCAGCATACAAAACCCACGTGAATAGCCCATCTTCAAGAGATAGTCTGCTCCATGGCTCCTGAGATCTTGACATGCTGGGAGAAAGGAAGATGTCCCAATCCTAACTGGGCCTCCAGCATACAAAACCCATGAGAACAGTCTTTCTTCAAGAGTCAGTCTGCTCGATGGCTCCTGAGATCTAGACATACTGGGAGAAAGGAAGATATCCCACTCCTATCTGGGCCTGCAGCATAAAAAACCCACGTGAACAGCCCTTCTTCAAGAGACAGTCTGCTCCATGGCTCCTTAGATCTACACATGCTGGGAGAAAGGAAGATGTCCCACTCCTAACTGGGCCTCCACATACAAAACCCACGTGAACAGCCCTTCTTCAAGAGACAGTCTGCTCCATGGCTCCTGAGTTCTTGACATGCTGGGAGAAAGGAAGATGTCCCACTCCTAACTGGGCCTCCAGCATACAAAACCCACGTGAACAGCGTTTCTTCCAGAGACAGTGTGCTCCATGGCTCCTGAGATATAGACATGCTGGGAGAAAGGAAGATGTCACAAAACTAATTGGGACTACAGCATACAAAACGCACGTGAACAGCCCTTCAACAAGAGACAGTCTGCTCCATGGCTCCTGAGATCCAGATATGCTGGGAGAAAGGAAGATATCCCTCTACTAACTGGTCCTCCAGCATACAAAACCCACGTTTACAGCCCTTCTTCAAGAGACTGTCTGCTCCATGGCTCCTGACATCTAGACATGCTGCGAGAAAGGAAGATGTCCCAATCCTAATTATCCCTCCAGCATACAAAACCCACGTGAACAGCCCTTCTTCAAGAGACAGTCTGCTTCATGCCTCTTGACATCTAGACATGCTGGGAGAATGGAAGATGTCCCAGTCCTAACTGGGCCTCCAGCATACAAAACCCACGTGAACAGCCTTTCTTCAAGAGATGGTCTGCTCCATGGCTCCTGAGATCTAGACATGCTGGGAGAAAGGAAGTTGTCCCACTCCTTACTGGGCCTCCAACATACAAAACCCACGTGAACAGCCCTTCCTCAAGAGACAGTCTGCTCCAAGGCTCCTGAGATCTTGACATGGTGGGAGAAAGGAAGATGTCCCATTTGTAACTGGGCCTCCAGCATACAAAACACACGTGAACAGCCCTTCTTCAAGAGACAGTCTGCTCCATGGCTCCTGAGATCTTGTCATGCTGGGAGAAAGGAAGATGTCCCACTCCTAACTGGGCCTCCAGCATACAAAACCCACGTGAACAGCACTTCTTCAAGAGACAGTCTGCTCCATGGCTCCTGAGATAGAGACATGCTTTGAGAAAGGATGATGTCCCACTCCTAACTGGGCCTCCAGCATAAAAAACTCACGTGAACAGCCCTTCTTCAAATGACAGTCTGCTCGATGGCTCCTGACATCTAGACATGCTGGGAGAAAGGATGATGTCCCAATCCTAAGTGGGCGTCCAGGATACAAAACCCACGTGAACAGCACATCTTCAATAGACGGTCTGCTCCATGACTCCTGAGATCAAGACGTGCTGGGAGAAAGGAAGATATCCCACTCATAACTGGGCCTCCAGCATACAAAACCCACGTGAACAGCCCTTCTCCAAGAGACAGTCTGCTCCATGGCTCTTGAGATCTAGACATGCTGGGAGAAAGGAAGATGTCCCAGTCCTAACTGGGCCTCCAGCATACAAAACCCACGTGAACAGCCCTTCTTCAAGAGACAGTCTTCTCCATGGCTCCTGAGATAGAGACATGCTGGGAGAAAGGAAGATGTCCCACTCCTAAATGGGTCTCCAGCATACAAAACCCATGTGAACAGCCCATCTTCAAGAGACAGACTGCTTAATGGCTCCTGAGATCTAGAGATGCTTGGAGAAAGAAAGATGTCCCACTCCTAACTGTGCCTAGAGCATACAAAACACACGTGAACAGCCCTTCTTCAAGAGACTGTCTGCTCCATGGCTCCTGAGATCTTGACATGCTGGAAGAAAGGAAGATGTCCCACTCCTAACTGGGCCTCCAGCATACAAAACCCACGTGAACAGCACTTCATCAAGGGACAGTCTGCTCCATGGCTCCTGAGATAGAGACATGCTGGGAGATAGGAAGATGTCCCACTCGTAACTGGGCCTCCAGCATAAAAAACCCACATGAGCAGCCCTTCTTCAAGAGGCAGTCTGCTCCATGGCTCCTGAGATCTAGACATGCTGGAAGAAAGGAAGATGTCCCACTCCTAACTGGGCCCCCAGCATACAAATCCCACGTGAACAGCCCTTCTTCAAGAGACAGTCTGCTCCCTGGCTCCTGAGATCTAGACATGCTAGGAGAAAGGAAGATGTCCCTCTCCTAACTGGTCCTCGAGGATACACGACCCACGTGAGCAGCCCTTCCTCAAAAGACACTCTGCTACATGGCTAATGAGATCTTGACATGCTGGGAGAAAGGAAGATGTCCCACTCCTAACTGGGCCTCCAGCATACAAAACCCACGTGAACAGCTCTTCTTTAAGAGACAGCCTGCTCCATGGCTCCTGAGATAGAGACATGCTGAGAGAAAGGAAGATGTCCCACTCATAACTGGGCCTCCACCATACAAAACTCACATGGGCAGCCCTTCTTCAGGAGGCAGTATGCTCCATGGCTCCTGAGATCTAGACATGCTGGAAGAAAATATGATGTCCCACTGCTAACTGGGCCCCCAGCATACAAATCCCACGTGAACAGCCCTTCTTCAAGAGCCAGTCTGCTCCATGGCCCCTGAGATCTTGAAATGCTTGGAGAAGGGAAGTAGTCCCACTCCTAACTGGGCCTCCAGCATACAAAACCCTCGTGAATAGCCCATCTTCAAGAGATAGTCTGCTCCATGGCTCCTGAGATCTTGACATGCTGGGAGAAAGGAAGATGTCCCAATCCTAACTGGGCCTCCAGCATACAAAACCCACGAGAACAGTCTTTCTTCAAGAGTCAGTCTGCTCGATGGCTCCTGAGATCTAGACATACTGGGAGAAAGGAAGATATCCCACTGCTATCTGGGCCTCCAGCATAAAAAACCAACGTGAACAGCACTTCTTCAAGAGACAGTCTGCTCCATGGCTCCTTAGATCTACACATGCTGGGAGAAAGGAAGATGTCCCACTCCTAACTGGGCCTCCATATACAAAAACCACGTGAACAACCCTTCCTCAAGAGACAGTCTGCTCCATGGCTACTGAGATCTTAACCTGATGGGAGAAAGGAAGATGTGCCATTCCTAACTAGGCCTCCAGCATACAAAACCCACGTGAACAGCCCTTCTTCAAGAGACAGTCTTCTTCATGGCTTCTGAGATCTAGACATGTTGGGAAAAAGGAATATGTCACACAACTAATTGGAACTCCAGCATACAAAACACCCGTGAACAGCCCTTCTTCAAGTGACATTCTGCTACATGGCTCCTGTGATCTGGACATGCTGGGAGAAAGGAAGATGTCCCACTCCTAACTGGGCCTCCAGCATACAAAACCAAGTGAACAGCCCTTCTTTCAGAGACAGTCTGCTCCATGGCTCCTGACATCAAGACATGCTGGGAGAAAGGAAGTTGTCGCACTCCTAACTGGACCTCCAGCATAGAAAACCCACGTGAACAGCCCTTCCTCAAGAGACAGTCTGCTCCTTGGCTCCTGATATCTTGACATGCTGGGAGAAAGGAAGTTGTCCCACTCCTAACAGGGCCTCCAGCATACAAATCCCACGTGAGCAGCCCTTTCTCAAGAGACAGTCTGTTCCATGGATCCTGAAATCGTGACATGCAGGGAGAAAGGAAGATGTCCCACTCCTAACTGTGCCTCCAGCATACAAAACCCACGTAGACAGCCCTTCTTCAAGAGACAGTCTGCTCCATGGCTCCTGACATCTAGACATGCTGGGAGAAAGGAAGATGTCCCACTCCTAACTGGGTCTCCAGCATACAAAACCCACGTGAACAGCCCTTCTTCAAGAGACAATCTGCTCCATGGATCCTGACATCTAGACATGCTGGGAGAATGGAAGATGTCCCACTCCTAACTGGGCCTCCTGCATACAAATCCCACGTGAGGAGCCCTTCCTCAAGAGACAGTCTGTTCCATGGCTCCTGAAATCGTGACATGCAGGGAGAAAGGAAGATGTCCCACTCCTAACTGTGCCTCCAGCGTACAAAACTCACGTGAACAGCCCTTCTTCAAGAGACAGTCTGCTCCATGGCTCCTGACATCTAGACATGCTGGAAGAAAGGAAGATGTCCCACTCCTAACTGGACCTCCAGCATAAAAATCCCACGTGAACAGCCCTTCTTTAAGAGACTCTCTGCTCCATGGCTCCTGAGATCTAGACATGCTTGGAGAAAGGAAGTTGTCCCACTCCTAACTGGGCCTCCAGCATACAAAACCCACGTGAATAGCCCATCTTCAAGAGATAGTCTGCTCCATGGCTCCTGAGATCTTGACATGCTGGGAGAAAGGAAGATGTCCCACTCCTAACTGGGCCTCCAGCATACAAAACCCACGTGAACAGCACTTCTTCAAGTGACATTCTGCTCCATGGCTCCTGAGATCTAGACATGCTGGGAGAAAGGAAGATGTGCCACTCCTAACTTGGCCTCCAGCATACAAACCACACGTGAAAACTCTTCCTCAAGATCCAGTCGGCTCCATGGCTCCTGAAATCTTGACATGCTGGGAGAAAGGAAGATGTCCCACTTCTAACGGGGTCTCCAGCATACAAAACCCACGTGAACAGCCCTTTTTCAAGAGACAGTCTGCTCCATGGCTCCTGAGATATAGAAATGCTGGGAGAAAGGAAGATGTCACACAACTAACTGGACTCCAGCATACAAAACGCACGTGAACAGACCTTATTCAAGAGACATTCTGCTCCATGGCTCCTGAGATCCAGACATGATGGGAGAAAGGTAGATGTCCCACTCCTAACAGGGACTCCAGCATAAAAAAACCACGTGAACATCCCTACTTCAAGAGACAGTCTGCTCCATGGCTCCTGAGATCTAGACATGCTGAGAGAAAGGAAGATGTCCGACTCCTACCTGGGACTCCAGCATACAATACCCACGTGAACAGCCCTTCTTCAAGAGAGAATCTGCTCCATGGATCCTGATATCTAAACATGCTGGGAGAAAGGAAGATGTACCACTCCTAACTGGGCCTCCAGCATACAAAACCCACGTGAACAGCCCTTCTTGAAGAGAAAGTCGGCTCCACGGCTCCTGAGATCTAGACATGCTGGGAGAAAGGAAGATGTCCCACTCCTAACTGGGCCTCTAGCATACAAAACCCACGTGAACAGCTGTTCCTCAAGAGAAAGTCAGCTCCATGGCTCCTGAGATCTAGACATGCTGGGAGAAAGGAAGATGTCCCACTCCTAACTGGGCCTCCAGCATACACATACCACGTGAACAGCCCTTCTTTAAGAGACAGTCTGTTCCATGGCTCCTGAGATCTTGACATGCTGGGACAAAGGAAGATGTCCCACTTCTAACTGTGCCTCCAGCATACAAAACCCACGTAAACAGCCCGTCTACAAGAGACAGTCTGCTCCATGGCTCCTGAGATCTTCACATGTTGGGAGAAAGGAAGATTTCCCACTCATAACTGGGCCTCCAGCATACAAAACATACGTGAACAGCCCTTCTTCAAGAGACAGTCTGCTCCATGGCTCCTGACATCTAGATATGCTGAGAGATAGGAAGATGTCCCACTCCTAACTGGGCCTCCAGCATACAAAACCTACGTAAACAGCCCTTCTACAAGAGACAGTTTGATCCATGACACCTTACATCTAGACATGCTGGGAGAAAGGAAGATATCCCACTCCTAACTGGGCCTCCAGCATACAAAACCCACTTCAACAGCCTTTCTTCAAGAAACGGTCTGCTCCATGGCTCCTGAGATCTAGACATGCTGGGAGATAGGACGATGTCCCTCTCCAAACTGGGCCTCCAGCATACAAAACCCACGTGAACAACCCTTCTCCAAGAGACAGTCTGCTCCACGGTTCCTGAGATCTAGACATGCTGAGAGAACGGAAGATGTCCCACTCATAACTGGGCCTCCAGCATACAAAAACCTCGTGAACAGCCCTTCTCCAAGAGACAGTCTGCTACATGGCTCCTGAGATCTAGACATGCTGGGAGAAAGGAAGATGTCCCACTCCTAACTGGGCCTCCAGCATATAAAACCCACGTGAACAGCCCTTCCTCAAGAGACAGTCTGCTCCATGGCTCCTGATATCTTGACATGCTGGGAGAAAGGAATATGTCCCACTCCTAATTGGGCCTCCAGCATACAAAACCCACGTGAACAGCCCATCTTCAAGAGACAGTCTGTTCCATGGTTCCTGACATCTAGACATGCTGGGACAATGGAAGATGTCCCACTCCTAACTGGGCCTCCAGCATACAAATCCCATGTGAGCAGGCCTTCTTCAAGAGACAGTCTGTTCCATGGCTCCTGAAATCGGGACCTGCAGGGAGAAAGGAAGATGTCCCACTCCTAACTGTGCCTCCAGCATACAAAACCCACGTGATCAGCCCTTCTTCAAGAGACAGTCTGCTCCATGTCTCCTGACATCTAGACATGCTGGGAGAAAGGAAGATGTCCCACTCCTAACTGGACCTCCAGCATACAAAACCCACGTGAACAGCCCTTCTTTAAGAGACGGTCTGCTCCATGGCTCCTGAGATCTAGACATGCTTGGAGAAAGGAAGTTGTCCCACTCCTAACTGGGCCTCCAGCACACAAAACCCACGTGAATAGCCCATCTTCAAGAGATAGTCTGCTCCATGGCTCCTGAGATCTTGACATGCTGGGAGAAAGGAAGATGTCCCAATCCTAACTGGGCCTCCAGCATACAAAACCCACGAGAACAGCCTTTCTTCAAGGGTCAGTCTGCTCGATGGTTCCTGAGATCTAGACATACTGGGAGAAAGGAAGAAATCCCACTCTTATCTTGGCCTCCAGCATAAAAAAAAAAATGTGAACAGCCCTTTTTCCAAAGACAGTCTGCCCCATGGCTCCTGAGATCTACACATGCTGGGAGAAAGGAAGATGTCCCACTTCTAACGGGGCCTCCACATACAAAACCCACGTGAACCGCATTTCCTCAAGAGACCGTCTGCTCCATGGCTACTGAGATCTTGACCTGATGGGAGACAGGAAGATGTTCCATTCCTAATTGGGCCTCCAGCATACAAAACCCACGTGAACAGCCCTTCTTCAAGAGACAGTCTTCTTCATGGCTCCTGAGATCTAGACATGCTGGGAGAAAGGAAGACTTCACACAACTAATTGGTACTCCAGCATACAAAACACACGTGAACAGGCCTTCTTCAAGAGACAATCTGCTACATAGCTCCTGAGATCTGGACATGCTGGTAGAAAGGAGGATGTCCCACTCCTAACAGGGCCTCCAGCATAAAAAACCCACTTGAACACCCTTCCTCAAGAGCCAGTCGGCTCCATGGCTCCTGCCATCTAGACATGCTGGGAGAAAGGAAGATGTCCCACTCCTAACATGGCCTCCAGCATACAAAACACACGTGAACAGCCCTTCTTCAAGAGACAGTCTACTCCATGGCTCCTGAGATCCAGACATGCTGGGAGAAAGGAAGATGTCACACAACAAATTGGGACTCCAGCATACAAAACGCACGTGAACAGCCCTTATTCTAGAGACAGTCTGCTCCATGGCTCCTGATATCTAGACATGCTGGGTGAAAGGAAGATGTCCCACTCCTGACTGGGACTCCAGCATACAAAACCCACGTGAACAGCTCTTCTTCAAGAGACAGTCTGCTACATGGCTTCTGAGATCTAGACATGCTCGGAGAAAGGAAGATGTCCCAATCCTAACTGGGTCTCCAGCATACAAAACCCACATGAACAGCCCCTCCTCAAGAGACAGTCTGCTCCATGGGTCCTAAGATCTTGACATGCTGGAAGAATGGAAGATTTCCCACTCCTAACTGGGCCTCCAGCATACAAATCCCCTCGTGAGCAGCCCTTCCTCAAGAGACAGTCTGTTCCATGGCTCCTGAAATCGTGACATGCTGGGAGAAAGGAAGATGTCCCACTCATAACTGTGCCTCCAGCATACAAAACCCACGTGAACAGCCCTTCTTCAAGAGACAGTCTGCTCCATGGCTCCTGACATCTAGACATGATGGGAGAATGGACGATGTCCCACTCCTAACTTGGCCTCCAGCATACAAATCCCACGTGAACAGCCCTTCCTCAAGAGACAGTCTGTTCCATGGCTACTGAAATCGTGGCATGCAGTGAGAAAGGAAGATGTCCCACTCCTAACTTGTCCTCCAGCATAAAATCCCACGTGAACCGCCCTTCTTCAAGAGACAGTCTGCTCGATGGCTCCTAAGATCTAGACATGCTGGGAGAAAGGATGATGTCCCACTCTTAACTGGGCGTCAAGCATACAAAACCCACGTTTACAGCCCTTCTTCAAGAGACAGTCTGCTCCATGGCTCCTGACATCTAGACATGCTGCGAGAAAGGAAGATGTCCCAATCCTAATTAGCCCTCCAGCATACAAAACCCATGTGAACAGCACTTCTTCAAGAGACAGTCTGCTCCATGCCCCTTGACATCTAGACATGCTGGGAGAAAGGAAGTTGTCCCACTCCTAACTGGGTCTCCAGCATACAAAACCCACGTAAACATCCTTTCTTTTAGAGATGGTCTGCTCCATGGCTCCTGAGATCTAGACATGCTGGGAGAAATGAAGTTGTCCCACTCATAACTGGGCCTCCATCATACAAAACCCACGTGAAAAGCCCTTCATCAAGAGACAGTCTGCCACAAGCCTCCTGAGATCTAGACATGGTGGGAGAAAGGAAGATGTCCCACTCCTAACTGGGCCTCCAGCATAAAAATCCCACGTGAACAGCCCTTCTTCAAGAGACAGTCTGCTCCAAGGCTCCTGAGATCAAGAATGCTGGGAGAAAGGAACGTGTCCCACTCATAACTGGGCCTCCAGCATACAAAACCCACGTAAACAGCCCTTCTCCAAGAGACAGTCTGCTCCATAGCTCCTGAGATCTACACATGCTGGGAGAAAGGAAGATATCCCAATCCTAACTGGGCCTCCAGCATACAAAACCCACGTGAACAGCCCTTCTTCAAGAGAGAGTCTGCTCCAAGGTTCCTGAAATCTTGACAGGATGGGAGAAAGGAAGATGTCCCTCTCCTAACTGGGATTCCAGCATAAAAATCCCACGTGAACAGCCCTTCTTCAAGAGACAGTCTTCTCGATGGCTCCTGAGATCTAGTCATGCTGGGAGAAAGGATGATGTCCCACTCCTAACTTGGCGTCCAGCATACAAAACCCAGGTGACCAGCCCTTCATTAAGAGACCGTCTGATCCATGGATCCTGAGATCTACACATGATGGGAGAAAGGAAGATGTCGCACTCCTAACTGGGCCTCCAGCATACAAAACCCACGTGATCAGCCCTTCCTCAAGAGACAGTCTGCTCCATGGCTTCTGAGATCTTGACATGCTGGGAGAAATACGATGTCCCACTCCTAACTGGGCCTCCAGCATACAAAACCCACATGAACAGCCCTTCCTGAAGAGACAGTCTGTTCCATGGCTCCTGAGATCTAGACATGGTGGGAGAAAAGAAGATGTCCCACTCCTAACTGGGCCTCCAGCATACAAAACCCACGTGAACAGCCCTTCTTCAAAAGACAGTCTGCTCCAAGGCTCCTGAGATCTAGACGTGCTGGGAGAAAGGAAGATGTCCCACTCATAACTGGGCCTCCAGCATACAAAACCAACGTGAACAGCCGTTCTTCAAGAGACAGTCTGCTCCATGGCTACTGAGATTTTGACATGCTGGGAGAAAGGAAGATGTCCCACCCCTAACTGGGCCTCCAGCATACAAAACCCACCTGAACAGCCCTTCTTCAAGTGACAGTCTGCTCCATGGCTCCTGAGATCTAGACATCCTGGGAGTAAGAAGATGTCACACAACTAATTGGGACTTCAGCATACAAAACGCACGTGAACAGCCGTTCAGCTAGAGACAGTCTGCTCCATGGCTCCTGAGATCTAGATATGCTGGGAGAAAGGAAGATGTCCCATTCCTAACTGGGACTCTAGCATACAAATCCCACATGAACAGCCCTTCCTCAAGAGACATTCTGCTCCATGGCTCCTGAGATCTTGACATGCTGGGAGAAAGGAAGATGTCCCACTCCTAACTGGGTCTCCAGCATACATAACTCACGTGAACAGCCCTTCTTCCAGAGACAGTCTGCTCCATGGCTCCTGAGATCTAGACATGCTGGGAGAAAGGAAGATGTCACACAACTAATTGGGACTCCAGCATACAAAACGTCCGTGAGCAGCCTTTCATCAAGAGATAGTCTGCTCCATGGCTCCTGAGATCTAGACATGTTGGGAGAAAGGAAGTTGTCCCACTCCTAACTGGGCCTCCAGCATACAAAACCCACGTGAACAGCAATCCTTCAGAGACAGTCTACTCCATGGCTCCTGACATCTAGACATGCTGCGAGAAAGAAAGTTGTCCCACTCCTAACTGGCCCTCCAGCATAAAAAAACCCACGTGAACAGCCCTTCTTCAAGAGACAGTCTGCTCCAGGGCTCCTGACATCTAGACATGGTGGGAGGAAGGAAGATGTCCCACTCCTAACTGGGCCTCCAGCATACAGAACGCACGTGAACAGCCCTTCTTCAAGAGACAGTCTGCTCCAGGGCTCCTGAGATCTTGACATGCTGGGAGAAAGGAAGATGTCCAACTCCTAACTGGGCCTCCAGCATACAAAACCCGCGTGAACATCCCTTCTTCATTAGACAGTCTGCTCCATGGCTCCTGAGATCTAGACATGCTGGGAGAAAGGAAGATGTCCCACTCCTAAATGGACCTCCAGCATAAAAAACCCACGTGAACAGCCTTTCTTCAAGAGACATTCTGCTCCATGGCTCCTGAGATCTAGACATGCTGGGAGAAAGGAAGATGTCCCACTCCTAACTGGGCCTCCAGCATACAAAACCCCAGTTAGCAGCTCTTCCTCAAGAGACAGTCTGTTCCATGGCTCCTGAGATCTTGACATGATGGGAGAAAGGAGGATGTCCCACTCCTAACTGGGCCTCCAGCATAGAAAACCCACATGAACAGCCCTTCTTCAAGAGACAGTCTGCTCCATGGCTCCTGAGATCTTGACATGCTGGGAGAAAGGAAGATATCAAACTCCTAACTGGGCCTTCAGTATACAAAATCCTCGTGAACAGCACTTCCTCAAGAGACAATCTGCTCCATGGGTCCTGAGACCTAGACATGCTGGGAGAAAGGAAGATGTCCCACTCCTAACTGGACCTCCAGCATACAAAACCCACGTGATCAGCCCTTCTTCAAGAGACACTGTGCTCCATGGCTCCTGAGATCTAGACATGCTGGGAGAAAGAAGTTGTCCTACTTAGCACTGGGCCTCCAGCATACAAAACCCACTTGAATAGCCCTTCTTCAAGGACAGTCTGCTCCATGCCTTCTGAGATCTTGACATGCTGGGAGAAAGGAAGATGTCCCACTCCTATCTGGGCCTCCAGCATACAAAACACACGTGAACCGCCCTTCCTCAAGAGACAGTCTGCTCCATGGCTCTTGAGATCTTGACATGCTGGCAGAAAGGAAGATGTCCCACTCCTAACTGGGCCTTCAGCATACAAAACCCACGTGAATAGACCTTCCTCAAGATACAGTCTGCTCCATGGCTCCTGAGATCGTTACATGCTGGGAGAAAGGAAGATGTCCCACTCCTAACTGGGCCTCCAGAATACAAAACTCACGTGAACAGCCCTTCTTCAAGAGACAGTCTGCTCCATGGTTCCTGAGATCTAGACATCCAGGGAGAAAGGAAGTTGTCCCACTCCTAAATGGGACTCCAGCATACAAAACCCACGTGAACAGCCTTTCTTCAAGAGACAGTCTGCTCCATGGCTCCTGAGACCTAGACATGCTTGGAGAAAGGAAGATGTCCCACTCCTAACTGGGCCTCCAGCCTCCAAAAGCCAGGTGAACTGCCCTTCCTCAAGAGACAGTCTGCTCCATGCCTCTAGAGATCTAGACATGCTGGGAGAAAGGAAGATGTCCCACTCCTAACTGGGCTTCCAGCATACAAAACCCACGTGAACAGCCCTTATTCAAGAGACAGTCTGCTCCATGGCTCCTGAGATCTAGACATGCTGGGAGAAAGGAAGATGTCCCACTCCTAACTGGGCCTCCAGCATACAAAACCAACGTGAACAGCCGTTCTTCAAGAGACAGTCTGCTCCATGGCTCCTGAGATCTTGACATGCTGGAGGAAAGGAAGATGTCCCACCCCTAACTGGGCCTCCAGCATAAAAAACCCACCTGAACAGCCCTTCTTCAAGTGACAGTCTGCTCCATGGCTCCTGAGATCTAGACATCCTGGGAGTAAGAAGATGTCACACAACTAATTGGGACTACAGCATACAAAACGCACGTGAACAGCCGTTCATCTAGAGACAGTCTGCTCCATGGCTCCTGAGATCTAGATATGCTGGGAGAAAGGAAGATGTCCCATTCCTAACTGGGACTCTAGCATACAAATCCCACATGAACAGCCCTTCCTCAAGAGACATTCTGCTCCATGGCTCCTGAGATCTTGACATGCTGGGAGAAAGGAAGATGTCCCACTCCTAACTGGGCCTCCAGCATACATAACTCACGTGAACAGCCCTTCTTCCAGAGACAGTCTGCTCCATGGCTCCTGAGATATAGACATGCTGGGAGAAAGGAAGATGTCACACAACTAATTGGGACTCCAGCATACAAAACGTCCGTGAGCAGCCTTTCATCAAGAGATAGTCTGCTCCATGGCTCCTGAGATCTAGACATGTTGGGAGAAAGGAAGTTGTCCCACTCCTAACTGGGCCTCCAGCATACAAAACCCACGTGAACAGCAATCCTTCAGAGACAGTCTACTCCATGGCTCCTGACATCTAGACATGCTGCGAGAAAGAAAGTTGTCCCACTCCTAACTGGGCCTCCAGCATAAAAAAACCCACGTGAACAGCTCTTCTACAAGAGACAGTCTGCTCCAGGGCTCCTGATATCTAGACATGGTGGGAGGAAGGAAGATGTCCCACTCCTAAATGGGCCTTCAGCATACAGAACCCACGTGAACAGCCCTTCTTCAAGAGACAGTCTGCTCCATGGCTCCTGAGATCTAGACATGCTGGGAGAAATGAAGATGTCCAACTCCTAACTGGGCCTCCAGCATACAAAACCCACGTGAACAGCCCTTCTTCAATAGACAGTCTGCCCCATGGTTCCTGAGATCTAGACATGCTGGGAGAAAGGAAGATGTCCCACTCCTAAATGGACCTCCAGCATAAAAAACCCACGTGAACAGCCTTTCTTCAAGAGACATCCTGCTCCATGGCTCCTGATATCTAGACATGCTGGGAGAAAGGAAGATGTCCCACTCCTAACTGGGCCTCCAGCATACAAAACCCCTGTTAGCAGCTCTTCCTCAAGAGACAGTCTGTTCCATGGCTCCTGAGATCTTGACATGATGGGAGAAAGGAAGATGTCCCACTCCTAACTGGGCCTCCAGTATACAAAACCCACGTGAAAAGCCCTTCTTCAAGAGACATTCTGCTCCATGGCTCCTGTGATCTAGACCTGCTGGGAGAAAGGAAGATGTCCCACTCCTAACTGGGCCTCCAGCATACAAAACCCACATTAACAGCCCTTCTTCAAGAGACAGTCTGCTCCATGGCTCCTGAGATCTTGACATGCTGGGAGAACGGAAGATATCAAACTCCTAACTGGGCCTTCAGTATACAAAATCCTCGTGAACAGCACTTCCTCAAGAGACAATCTGCTCCATGGCTCCTGAGACCTAGACATGCTGGGAGAAAGGAAGATGTCCCACTCCTAACTGGACCTCCAGCATACAAAACCCACGTGATCAGCCCTTCTTCAAGAGACACTGTGCTCCATGGCTCCTGAGATCTAGACATGCTGGGAGAAAGGAAGTTGTCCTACTTAGCACTGGGCCTCCAGCATACAAAACCCACTTGAATAGCCCTTCTTCAAGAGACAGTCTGCTCCATGCCTTCTGAGATCTTGACATGCTGGGAGAAAGGAAGATGTCCCACTCCTATCTGGGCCTCCAGCATACAAAACACACGTGAACAGCCCTTCCTCAAGAGAATGTCTGCTCCATGGCTCCTGAGATCTTGACATGCTTAGAGAAAGGAAGATGTCCCACACCTATCTGAGCATCCAGCATACACAACCGACGGGAACAGCCCTTCTTCATGAGACAGTCTGCCCCATGGCTTCTGAGATCTAGACATGCTGTGAGAAAGGAAGATGTCCTAGTCCATACGGGCCTCCAGCATACAAAACCCACGTGAACAGCCCTTCATCAGGAGAAAGTCTGCTCCAAGGCTCCTGAGATCTAGACATGCTGTGAGAAAGGAAGATGTCCCACTCCTAACTGGGCCTCCAGCATACAAAACCCACGTGAACAGCCCTTCTTCAAGAGACAATCAGCTCCATGGTTCCTGAGATCTAGACATGCTGGGAGAATGGAAGATGTCCCACTCCTAACTGGGTCTCCAGCATACAAAACCCAAGTGAACACCCCTTCCTCAAGGATAGTCTGCTCCATGGCTCCTGAGATCTTGACATGCTGGGAGAAAGGAAGATGTCCCACTCCTAACTGGGCCTCCAGCATACAAAACACACGTGAACAGCCCTTCCTCAAGAGACAGTCTGCTCCATTGCTCTTGAGATCTAGACATGCTGGGAGAAAGGAAAATGTCCCACTCCTAACTGGGCCTCCAGCATTCAAAACCCAAGTGAACAGCCCTTCCTCAAGAGAGAGTCTGCACCTTGGCTCCTGAGATCTTCATATGCTGGGAGAAAGGAAGATGTCCCACACCTAACTGGGCCTCAAGCATACAAAACCCACGTGAACAGCCCTTTTTCAATGGACAGTCTGTTCCATGGCTCCTGAGATCTAGACTTGATGGGAGAAAGGAAGATGTCCCACTCCTAACTGGGCATCCAGCACACAAAACCCACGTGAACAGCCCTTCTTCAAGAGACAGTCTGCTCCATGGCTCCTGAGATCTACACATGCTGGGAGAAAGAAAGATGTCCCACTCCTAACTGGGCCTCCAGCATAAAAAACCCACTTGAACAGTCCATCTTCAAGAGACAGTCTGCTTCATGGCTCCAGAGATCTAGAGATACTTGGAGAAGGGAAGATGTCCCACTTCTAACTGGGCTTCCAGCATACAAACCCACGTGAACAGCCCTTCTTCAAGAGACAGTCTGCTCCATGGCGCCCGATATTTTGACATGCTGGGAGAAAGGAAGATGTCCCACTCCTAACTGGGCCTCCAGCATTAAAAACTCACGTGAACAGCCCTTCTTAAAGAGATAATCTGCTCCATGGCTCCTGAGATCTAGACATGATGGGAGAAATAAAGATGTCCCACTCATAATTGGGCATCCAGTACCCACAACCCACGTGAACAGCCCTTCTTCAAGAGAAAGTCAGCTCCATTTCTCTTGAGATCTACACATGCTGGGAGAAAGGAAGATGTCCCACTCCTAACATGGCCTCCAGCATACAAAACACACGTGAACAGCCCTTCTTCAAGAGACAGTCTACTCCATGGCTCCTGAGATCCAGACATGCTGGGAGAAAGGAAGATGTCACACAACAAATTGGGACTCCAGCATACAAAACGCACGTGAACAGCCCTTATTCTAGAGACAGTCTGCTCCATGGCTCCTGATATCTAGACATGCTGGGTGAAAGGAAGATGTCCCACTCCTGACTGGGACTCCAGCATACAAAACCCACGTGAACAGCTCTTCTTCAAGAGACAGTCTGCTACATGGCTTCTGAGATCTAGACATGCTCGGAGAAAGGAAGATGTCCCAATCCTAACTGGGTCTCCAGCATACAAAACCCACATGAACAGCCCCTCCTCAAGAGACAGTCTGCTCCATGGGTCCTAAGATCTTGACATGCTGGAAGAATGGAAGATTTCCCACTCCTAACTGGGCCTCCAGCATACAAATCCCCTCGTGAGCAGCCCTTCCTCAAGAGACAGTCTGTTCCATGGCTCCTGAAATCGTGACATGCTGGGAGAAAGGAAGATGTCCCACTCATAACTGTGCCTCCAGCATACAAAACCCACGTGAACAGCCCTTCTTCAAGAGACAGTCTGCTCCATGGCTCCTGACATCTAGACATGATGGGAGAATGGACGATGTCCCACTCCTAACTTGGCCTCCAGCATACAAATCCCACGTGAACAGCCCTTCCTCAAGAGACAGTCTGTTCCATGGCTACTGAAATCGTGGCATGCAGTGAGAAAGGAAGATGTCCCACTCCTAACTTGTCCTCCAGCATAAAATCCCACGTGAACCGCCCTTCTTCAAGAGACAGTCTGCTCGATGGCTCCTAAGATCTAGACATGCTGGGAGAAAGGATGATGTCCCACTCTTAACTGGGCGTCAAGCATACAAAACCCACGTTTACAGCCCTTCTTCAAGAGACAGTCTGCTCCATGGCTCCTGACATCTAGACATGCTGCGAGAAAGGAAGATGTCCCAATCCTAATTAGCCCTCCAGCATACAAAACCCATGTGAACAGCACTTCTTCAAGAGACAGTCTGCTCCATGCCTCTTGACATCTAGACATGCTGGGAGAAAGGAAGTTGTCCCACTCCTAACTGGGTCTCCAGCATACAAAACCCACGTAAACATCCTTTCTTTTAGAGATGGTCTGCTCCATGGCTCCTGAGATCTAGACATGCTGGGAGAAATGAAGTTGTCCCACTCATAACTGGGCCTCCATCATACAAAACCCACGTGAAAAGCCCTTCATCAAGAGACAGTCTGCCACAAGCCTCCTGAGATCTAGACATGGTGGGAGAAAGGAAGATGTCCCACTCCTAACTGGGCCTCCAGCATAAAAATCCCACGTGAACAGCCCTTCTTCAAGAGACAGTCTGCTCCAAGGCTCCTGAGATCAAGAATGCTGGGAGAAAGGAACGTGTCCCACTCATAACTGGGCCTCCAGCATACAAAACCCACGTAAACAGCCCTTCTCCAAGAGACAGTCTGCTCCATAGCTCCTGAGATCTACACATGCTGGGAGAAAGGAAGATATCCCAATCCTAACTGGGCCTCCAGCATACAAAACCCACGTGAACAGCCCTTCTTCAAGAGAGAGTCTGCTCCAAGGCTCCTGAAATCTTGACAGGATGGGAGAAAGGAAGATGTCCCTCTCCTAACTGGGATTCCAGCATAAAAATCCCACGTGAACAGCCCTTCTTCAAGAGACAGTCTTCTCGATGGCTCCTGAGATCTAGTCATGCTGGGAGAAAGGATGATGTCCCACTCCTAACTTGGCGTCCAGCATACAAAACCCAGGTGACCAGCCCTTCTTTAAGAGACCGTCTGATCCATGGATCCTGAGATCTACACATGATGGGAGAAAGGAAGATGTCGCACTCCTAACTGGGCCTCCAGCATACAAAACCCACGTGATCAGCCCTTCCTCAAGAGACAGTCTGCTCCATGGCTTCTGAGATCTTGACATGCTGGGAGAAATACGATGTCCCACTCCTAACTGGGCCTCCAGCATACAAAACCCACATGAACAGCCCTTCCTGAAGAGACAGTCTGTTCCATGGCTCCTGAGATCTAGACATGGTGGGAGAAAAGAAGATGTCCCACTCCTAACTGGGCCTCCAGCATACAAAACCCACGTGAACAGCCCTTCTTCAAAAGACAGTCTGCTCCAAGGCTCCTGAGATCTAGACGTGCTGGGAGAAAGGAAGATGTCCCACTCATAACTGGGCCTCCAGCATACAAAACCAACGTGAACAGCCGTTCTTCAAGAGACAGTCTGCTCCATGGCTACTGAGATTTTGACATGCTGGGAGAAAGGAAGATGTCCCACCCCTAACTGGGCCTCCAGCATACAAAACCCACCTGAACAGCCCTTCTTCAAGTGACAGTCTGCTCCATGGCTCCTGAGATCTAGACATCCTGGGAGTAAGAAGATGTCACACAACTAATTGGGACTTCAGCATACAAAACGCACGTGAACAGCCGTTCAGCTAGAGACAGTCTGCTCCATGGCTCCTGAGATCTAGATATGCTGGGAGAAAGGAAGATGTCCCATTCCTAACTGGGACTCTAGCATACAAATCCCACATGAACAGCCCTTCCTCAAGAGACATTCTGCTCCATGGCTCCTGAGATCTTGACATGCTGGGAGAAAGGAAGATGTCCCACTCCTAACTGGGTCTCCAGCATACATAACTCACGTGAACAGCCCTTCTTCCAGAGACAGTCTGCTCCATGGCTCCTGAGATCTAGACATGCTGGGAGAAAGGAAGATGTCACACAACTAATTGGGACTCCAGCATACAAAACGTCCGTGAGCAGCCTTTCATCAAGAGATAGTCTGCTCCATGGCTCCTGAGATCTAGACATGTTGGGAGAAAGGAAGTTGTCCCACTCCTAACTGGGCCTCCAGCATACAAAACCCACGTGAACAGCAATCCTTCAGAGACAGTCTACTCCATGGCTCCTGACATCTAGACATGCTGCGAGAAAGAAAGTTGTCCCACTCCTAACTGGCCCTCCAGCATAAAAAAACCCACGTGAACAGCCCTTCTTCAAGAGACAGTCTGCTCCAGGGCTCCTGACATCTAGACATGGTGGGAGGAAGGAAGATGTCCCACTCCTAACTGGGCCTCCAGCATACAGAACGCACGTGAACAGCCCTTCTTCAAGAGACAGTCTGCTCCAGGGCTCCTGAGATCTTGACATGCTGGGAGAAAGGAAGATGTCCAACTCCTAACTGGGCCTCCAGCATACAAAACCCGCGTGAACATCCCTTCTTCATTAGACAGTCTGCTCCATGGCTCCTGAGATCTAGACATGCTGGGAGAAAGGAAGATGTCCCACTCCTAAATGGACCTCCAGCATAAAAAACCCACGTGAACAGCCTTTCTTCAAGAGACATTCTGCTCCATGGCTCCTGAGATCTAGACATGCTGGGAGAAAGGAAGATGTCCCACTCCTAACTGGGCCTCCAGCATCCAAAACCCCAGTTAGCAGCTCTTCCTCAAGAGACAGTCTGTTCCATGGCTCCTGAGATCTTGACATGATGGGAGAAAGGAGGATGTCCCACTCCTAACTGGGCCTCCAGCATAGAAAACCCACATGAACAGCCCTTCTTCAAGAGACAGTCTGCTCCATGGCTCCTGAGATCTTGACATGCTGGGAGAAAGGAAGATATCAAACTCCTAACTGGGCCTTCAGTATACAAAATCCTCGTGAACAGCACTTCCTCAAGAGACAATCTGCTCCATGGGTCCTGAGACCTAGACATGCTGGGAGAAAGGAAGATGTCCCACTCCTAACTGGACCTCCAGCATACAAAACCCACGTGATCAGCCCTTCTTCAAGAGACACTGTGCTCCATGGCTCCTGAGATCTAGACATGCTGGGAGAAAGAAGTTGTCCTACTTAGCACTGGGCCTCCAGCATACAAAACCCACTTGAATAGCCCTTCTTCAAGGACAGTCTGCTCCATGCCTTCTGAGATCTTGACATGCTGGGAGAAAGGAAGATGTCCCACTCCTATCTGGGCCTCCAGCATACAAAACACACGTGAACCGCCCTTCCTCAAGAGACAGTCTGCTCCATGGCTCTTGAGATCTTGACATGCTGGCAGAAAGGAAGATGTCCCACTCCTAACTGGGCCTTCAGCATACAAAACCCACGTGAATAGACCTTCCTCAAGATACAGTCTGCTCCATGGCTCCTGAGATCGTTACATGCTGGGAGAAAGGAAGATGTCCCACTCCTAACTGGGCCTCCAGAATACAAAACTCACGTGAACAGCCCTTCTTCAAGAGACAGTCTGCTCCATGGTTCCTGAGATCTAGACATCCAGGGAGAAAGGAAGTTGTCCCACTCCTAAATGGGACTCCAGCATACAAAACCCACGTGAACAGCCTTTCTTCAAGAGACAGTCTGCTCCATGGCTCCTGAGACCTAGACATGCTTGGAGAAAGGAAGATGTCCCACTCCTAACTGGGCCTCCAGCCTCCAAAAGCCAGGTGAACTGCCCTTCCTCAAGAGACAGTCTGCTCCATGCCTCTAGAGATCTAGACATGCTGGGAGAAAGGAAGATGTCCCACTCCTAACTGGGCTTCCAGCATACAAAACCCACGTGAACAGCCCTTATTCAAGAGACAGTCTGCTCCATGGCTCCTGAGATCTAGACATGCTGGGAGAAAGGAAGATGTCCCACTCCTAACTGGGCCTCCAGCATACAAAACCAACGTGAACAGCCGTTCTTCAAGAGACAGTCTGCTCCATGGCTCCTGAGATCTTGACATGCTGGGAGAAAGGAAGATGTCCCACCCCTAACTGGGCCTCCAGCATAAAAAACCCACCTGAACAGCCCTTCTTCAAGTGACAGTCTGCTCCATGGCTCCTGAGATCTAGACATCCTGGGAGTAAGAAGATGTCACACAACTAATTGGGACTACAGCATACAAAACGCACGTGAACAGCCGTTCATCTAGAGACAGTCTGCTCCATGGCTCCTGAGATCTAGATATGCTGGGAGAAAGGAAGATGTCCCATTCCTAACTGGGACTCTAGCATACAAATCCCACATGAACAGCCCTTCCTCAAGAGACATTCTGCTCCATGGCTCCTGAGATCTTGACATGCTGGGAGAAAGGAAGATGTCCCACTCCTAACTGGGCCTCCAGCATACATAACTCACGTGAACAGCCCTTCTTCCAGAGACAGTCTGCTCCATGGCTCCTGAGATATAGACATGCTGGGAGAAAGGAAGATGTCACACAACTAATTGGGACTCCAGCATACAAAACGTCCGTGAGCAGCCTTTCATCAAGAGATAGTCTGCTCCATGGCTCCTGAGATCTAGACATGTTGGGAGAAAGGAAGTTGTCCCACTCCTAACTGGGCCTCCAGCATACAAAACCCACGTGAACAGCAATCCTTCAGAGACAGTCTACTCCATGGCTCCTGACATCTAGACATGCTGCGAGAAAGAAAGTTGTCCCACTCCTAACTGGGCCTCCAGCATAAAAAAACCCACGTGAACAGCTCTTCTACAAGAGACAGTCTGCTCCAGGGCTCCTGATATCTAGACATGGTGGGAGGAAGGAAGATGTCCCACTCCTAAATGGGCCTTCAGCATACAGAACCCACGTGAACAGCCCTTCTTCAAGAGACAGTCTGCTCCATGGCTCCTGAGATCTAGACATGCTGGGAGAAATGAAGATGTCCAACTCCTAACTGGGCCTCCAGCATACAAAACCCACGTGAACAGCCCTTCTTCAATAGACAGTCTGCTCCATGGTTCCTGAGATCTAGACATGCTGGGAGAAAGGAAGATGTCCCACTCCTAAATGGACCTCCAGCATAAAAAACCCACGTGAACAGCCTTTCTTCAAGAGACATTCTGCTCCATGGCTCCTGAGATCTAGACATGCTGGGAGAAAGGAAGATGTCCCACTCCTAACTGGGCCTCCAGCATACAAAACCCCTGTTAGCAGCTCTTCCTCAAGAGACAGTCTGTTCCATGGCTCCTGAGATCTTGACATGATGGGAGAAAGGAAGATGTCCCACTCCTAACTGGGCCTCCAGTATACAAAACCCACGTGAAAAGCCCTTCTTCAAGAGACATTCTGCTCCATGGCTCCTGTGATCTAGACCTGCTGGGAGAAAGGAAGATGTCCCCCTCCTAACTGGGCCTCCAGCATACAAAACCCACATGAACAGCCCTTCTTCAAGAGACAGTCTGCTCCATGGCTCCTGAGATCTTGACATGCTGGGAGAACGGAAGATATCAAACTCCTAACTGGGCCTTCAGTATACAAAATCCTCGTGAACAGCACTTCCTCAAGAGACAATCTGCTCCATGGCTCCTGAGACCTAGACATGCTGGGAGAAAGGAAGATGTCCCACTCCTAACTGGACCTCCAGCATACAAAACCCACGTGATCAGCCCTTCTTCAAGAGACACTGTGCTCCATGGCTCCTGAGATCTAGACATGCTGGGAGAAAGGAAGTTGTCCTACTTAGCACTGGGCCTCCAGCATACAAAACCCACTTGAATAGCCCTTCTTCAAGAGACAGTCTGCTCCATGCCTTCTGAGATCTTGACATGCTGGGAGAAAGGAAGATGTCCCACTCCTATCTGGGCCTCCAGCATACAAAACACACGTGAACAGCCCTTCCTCAAGAGAATGTCTGCTCCATGGCTCCTGAGATCTTGACATGCTTAGAGAAAGGAAGATGTCCCACACCTATCTGAGCATCCAGCATACACAACCGACGGGAACAGCCCTTCTTCATGAGACAGTCTGCCCCATGGCTTCTGAGATCTAGACATGCTGTGAGAAAGGAAGATGTCCTAGTCCATACGGGCCTCCAGCATACAAAACCCACGTGAACAGCCCTTCATCAGGAGAAAGTCTGCTCCAAGGCTCCTGAGATCTAGACATGCTGTGAGAAAGGAAGATGTCCCACTCCTAACTGGGCCTCCAGCATACAAAACCCACGTGAACAGCCCTTCTTCAAGAGACAATCAGCTCCATGGTTCCTGAGATCTAGACATGCTGGGAGAAAGGAAGATGTCCCACTCCTAACTGGGTCTCCAGCATACAAAACCCAAGTGAACACCCCTTCCTCAAGGATAGTCTGCTCCATGGCTCCTGAGATCTTGACATGCTGGGAGAAAGGAAGATGTCCCACTCCTAACTGGGCCTCCAGCATACAAAACACACGTGAACAGCCCTTCCTCAAGAGACAGTCTGCTCCATTGCTCTTGAGATCTAGACATGCTGGGAGAAAGGAAAATGTCCCACTCCTAACTGGGCCTCCAGCATTCAAAACCCAAGTGAACAGCCCTTCCTCAAGAGAGAGTCTGCACCTTGGCTCCTGAGATCTTCATATGCTGGGAGAAAGGAAGATGTCCCACACCTAACTGGGCCTCAAGCATACAAAACCCACGTGAACAGCCCTTTTTCAATGGACAGTCTGTTCCATGGCTCCTGAGATCTAGACTTGATGGGAGAAAGGAAGATGTCCCACTCCTAACTGGGCATCCAGCACACAAAACCCACGTGAACAGCCCTTCTTCAAGAGACAGTCTGCTCCATGGCTCCTGAGATCTACACATGCTGGGAGAAAGAAAGATGTCCCACTCCTAACTGGGCCTCCAGCATAAAAAACCCACTTGAACAGTCCATCTTCAAGAGACAGTCTGCTTCATGGCTCCAGAGATCTAGAGATACTTGGAGAAGGGAAGATGTCCCACTTCTAACTGGGCTTCCAGCATACAAACCCACGTGAACAGCCCTTCTTCAAGAGACAGTCTGCTCCATGGCGCCCGATATTTTGACATGCTGGGAGAAAGGAAGATGTCCCACTCCTAACTGGGCCTCCAGCATTAAAAACTCACGTGAACAGCCCTTCTTAAAGAGATAATCTGCTCCATGGCTCCTGAGATCTAGACATGATGGGAGAAATAAAGATGTCCCACTCATAATTGGGCATCCAGTACCCACAACCCACGTGAACAGACCTTCTTCAAGAGAAAGTCAGCTCCATTTCTCTTGAGATCTACACATGCTGGGAGAAAGGAAGATGTCCCACTCCTAACTGGGCCTCCAGCATACAAAACCAACGTGAACAGCCGTTCTTCAAGAGACAGTCTGCTCCATGGCTCCTGAGATCTTGACATGCTGGGAGAAAGGAAGATGTCCCACCCCTAACTGGGCCTCCAGCATAAAAAACCCACCTGAACAGCCCTTCTTCAAGTGACAGTCTGCTCCATGGCTCCTGAGATCTAGACATCCTGGGAGTAAGAAGATGTCACACAACTAATTGGGACTACAGCATACAAAACGCACGTGAACAGCCGTTCATCTAGAGACAGTCTGCTCCATGGCTCCTGAGATCTAGATATGCTGGGAGAAAGGAAGATGTCCCATTCCTAACTGGGACTCTAGCATACAAATCCCACATGAACAGCCCTTCCTCAAGAACATTCTGCTCCATGGCTCCTGAGATCTTGACATGCTGGGAGAAAGGAAGATGTCCCACTCCTAACTGGGCCTCCAGCATACATAACTCACGTGAACAGCCCTTCTTCCAGAGACAGTCTGCTCCATGGCTCCTGAGATATAGACATGCTGGGAGAAAGGAAGATGTCACACAACTAATTGGGACTCCAGCATACAAAACGTCCGTGAGCAGCCTTTCATCAAGAGATAGTCTGCTCCATGGCTCCTGAGATCTAGACATGTTGGGAGAAAGGAAGTTGTCCCACTCCTAACTGGGCCTCCAGCATACAAAACCCACGTGAACAGCAATCCTTCAGAGACAGTCTACTCCATGGCTCCTGACATCTAGACATGCTGCGAGAAAGAAAGTTGTCCCACTCCTAACTGGCCCTCCAGCATAAAAAAACCCACGTGAACAGCTCTTCTACAAGAGACAGTCTGCTCCAGGGCTCCTGATATCTAGACATGGTGGGAGGAAGGAAGATGTCCCACTCCTAAATGGGCCTTCAGCATACAGAACCCACGTGAACAGCCCTTCTTCAAGAGACAGTCTGCTCCATGGCTCCTGAGATCTAGACATGCTGGGAGAAATGAAGATGTCCAACTCCTAACTGGGCCTCCAGCATACAAAACCCACGTGAACAGCCCTTCTTCAATAGACAGTCTGCTCCATGGTTCCTGAGATCTAGACATGCTGGGAGAAAGGAAGATGTCCCACTCCTAAATGGACCTCCAGCATAAAAAACCCACGTGAACAGCCTTTCTTCAAGAGACATTCTGCTCCATGGCTCCTGAGATCTAGACATGCTGGTAGAAAGGAAGATGTCCCACTCCTACCTGGGCCTCCAGCATACAAATCCCACGTGAATAGCCCTTCTTCAATAGACAGTCTGCTCCATGTCTCCTGAGATCTAAAGATGCTTGGAGAAAGGAAGATGTCCCACTCCTCACTGGGCCTCCAGCATACAAAACCCACGTGGACAGCCCTTTTTCAATGGACCGTCTGCTCCATGGCTCCTGAGATCTAGACATGCTGGGAGAAAGTAAGATATCCCACTCCTAACTGGGCCTCCAGCATACAAAACTTACGAGAACAGTTCTTCCTCAAGAGACAGTCTGCTCCATGGCTGCTGAGATCTTGACATGCTGGGACAAAGGAAGATGTCCCACTCCTAACTGGGCCTCCATCAAACAAAACCCACGAGAACAGCCCTTCTTCAAGAGACAGTCTGCTCCAAGGCTCCTGAGATCTAGACGTGCTGGGAGAAAGGAAGATGTCCCACTCTTAACTGGGCCTCCAGCATACAAAACCCACGTGAACAGCCCTTCTCCAAGAGACAGTCTGCTCCATGGCTCCTGAGATCTATACATTCTGGGAGAAAGTAAGATGTCTCACTCCTAACTGGGCCTCCAGCATACAGAACCCCCGTGAACAGCCCTTCCTCAAGAGACAGTCTGAACCATGGATCCTGACATCTTGACATGCTGGGAGAAAGGAAGATGTCCCACTCCTAACTGGACCTCCAGCATACAAAACCAACGTGAACAGCCGTTCTTCGAGACAGTCTGCTCCATGGCTCCTGACATCTAGACATGGTGGGAGGAAGGAAGATGTCCCACTCCTAACTGGGCCTCCAGCATACAGAACCCATGTGAACAGCCCTTCTTCAAGAGACGGTCTGCTCCATGGCTCCTGAGATCTTGACATGCTGGGAGAAAGGAAGATGTCCCACTCCTAACTGGGCCTCCAGCATACAAAACCCATGTGAACAGCCCTTCCTCAAGAGACAGTCTGCTCCATGGCACCTGAGATCTTGACATGCTGCGAGAAAGGAAGATGTCCTACTACTAACTGGGCCTCCAGCATACAAAATCCACGTGAACAGCCCTTCTTCCAGAGACACTCTCCTTCCTGGCTCCTGACACCTAGACATGATGGGAGAAAGGATGATGTACCACTCCTAACTGGGCATCCAGCACACAAAACCTACGTGAACAGCCCTTCTTCAAGAGACACTCTGCTCCATGGCTCCTGAGATCTAGACATGCTGGGAGAAAGGAAGATGTCCCCCTCCGATCTGTGCCTCCAGTACACAAAATACACGTGAACAGCCCTTTCTCAAGAGACAGTCTGCTCCATGGCTCCTGAGAACTTGAAATGCTGGGAGAAAGGAAGATGTCCCACTCCTAACTGGGCCTCCAGCATACAAAACCCACGTGAACAGCCCTTCCTCAAGAGACATTCTGCTCCATGGCTCCTGAGATCTTGACATGCTGGTAGAAAGGAAGATGTCCCACTCCTACCTGGGCCTCCAGCATACAAATCCCACGTGAACAGCCCTTCTTCAAGAGACAGTCTTCTCCATGTCTCCTGAGATCAAAAGATGCTTGGAGAAAGGAAGATGTCCCACTCCTCACTGGGCCTCCAGCATACAAAACCACGTGGACAGCCCTTTTTCAATGGACCGTCTGCTCCATGGCTCCTGAGATCTAGACATGCTGGGAGAAAGTAAGATATCCCACTCCTAACTGGGCCTCCAGCATACAAAACTCACGAGAACAGTTCTTCCTCAAGAGACAGTCTGCTCCATGGCCCCTGAGATATTGACATGCTGGGACAAAGGAAGATGTCCCACTCCTAACTGGGCCTCCATCAAACAAAACCCACGAGAACAGCCCTTCTTCAAGAGACAGTCTGATCCATGGCTCCTGAGATCTACACATGCTGGGAGAAAGGAAGATGTCGCACTCCTAACTGGGCCTCCAGCATACAAAACCCACGTGATCAGCCCTTCCTCAAGAGACAGTCTGCTCCATGGCTCCTGAGATCTTGACATTCTGGGAGAAAGGAAGATGTCCCACTCCTAACTGGGCCTCCAGCATACAAAACACACGTGAACAGCCCTCCTTCAAGAGACAGTCTGCTCGATGGCTCCTGAGATCTAGACATGCTGGGAGAAAGGATGATGTCCCACTTCTAACTGGGCCTCCAGCATACAAAACCCACGTGAACAGCCCTTCTTCAAGAGACAGTCTGCTCCATGGCTCCTGAGTTCTTGACATGATGGGAGATAGGAAAATGTCCCACTCCTAAGTGGGCCTCCAGCATACAAAACCCACGTGAACAGCCCATCTTCAAGAGACAGTCTGCTTCATGGCTCCTGAGATCTAGATATTCTTGGAGAAAGGAAGATGTCCCACTCCTAACTGGGCCTCCAGCATACAAAACCCACATGAACAGCCCTTCCTGAAGAGACAGTCTGCTCCATGGCTCCTGAGATCTAGACATGGTGGGAGAAAAGAAGATGTCCCACTCCTAACTGGGCCTCCAGCATACAAAACCCACGTGAACAGCCCTTCTCCAAGAGACAGTCTGCTCCATGGCTCCTGAGATCTAGACATGCTGGGAGAAAGTAAGATGTCTCACTCCTAACTGGGCCTCCAGCATACAAAACCCACGTGAACAGCCCTTCCTCAAGAGACAGTCTGAACCATGGATCCTGACATCTTGACATGCTGGGAGAAAGGAAGATGTCCCACTCCTTACTGGACCTCCAGCATACCAAACCAACGTGAACAGCCGTTCTTCGAGACAGTCTGCTCCATGGCTCCTGAGATCTTGAAATGCTGGGAGAAAGGAAGATGTCCCACCCCTAACTGGGCCTCCAGCATACAAAACCCACCTGAACAGCCCTTCTTCAAGTGTCAGTCTGCTCCATGTATCCTGAGATCTAGACATCATGGGAGTAAGAAGATGTCACACAACTAATTGTGACTACAGCATACAAAACGCACGTGAACAGCCGTTCATCTAGAGACAGTCTGCTCCATGGCTCCTGAGATCTAGATATGCTGGGAGAAAGGAAGATGTCCCATTCCTAACTGGGACTCTAGCATACCAATCCCACATGAACAGCCCTTCCTCAAGAGACATGCTGCTCCATGGCTCCTGAGATCTTGACATGCTGGGAGAAAGGAAGATGTCCCACTCCTAACTGGGCCTCCAGCATACATAACTCACGTGAACAGCCCTTCTTCCAGAGACAGTCTGCTCCATGGCTCCTGAGATCTAGACATGCTGGGAGAAAGGAAGATGTCACACAACTAATTGGGACTCCAGCATACAAAACGTCCGTGAGCAGCCTTTCATCAAGAGATAGTCTGCTCCATGGCTCCTGAGATCTAGACATGTTGGGAGAAAGGAAGTTGTCCCACTCCTAACTGGGCCTCCAGCATAAAAAAACACACGTGAACAGCCATTCTTCAAGAGACAGTCTGCTCCAGGGCTCCTGACATCTAGACATGGTGGGAGGAAGGAAGATGTCCCACTCCTAACTGGGCCTCCAGCATACAGAACCCACGTGAACAGCCCTTCTTCAAGAGACAGTCTGCTCCATGGCTCCTGAGATCTTGACATGCTGGGAGAAAGGAAGATGTCCCACTCCTAACTGGGCCTCCAGCATACAAAACCCACGTGAACAGCCCTTCTTCAATAGACAGTCTGCTCCATGGCTCCTGAGATGTAGACATGCTGGGAGAAAGGAAGATGTCCCACTCCTAAATGGAACTCCAGCATAAAAAAACCCACGTGAACAGCCTTTCTTCAAGAGACATTCTGCTCCATGGCTCCTGAGATCTAGACATGCTGGGAGAAAGGAAGATGTCCCACTCCTAACTGGGCCTCCAGCATACAAAACCCCAGTTAGCAGCTCTTCCTCAAGAGACAGTCTGTTCCATGGCTCCTGAGATCTTGACATGATGGGAGAAAGGAAGATGTCCCACTCCTAACTGGGCCTCCAGCATACAAAACACACGTGGAAAGCTCTTCTTCAAGAGACAGTCTGCTCCATGGCTCCTGAGATCTAGACCTGCTGGGAGAAAGGAAGATGTCCCACTCCTAACTGGGCCTCCAGCATACAAAACCCACATGAACAGCTCTTCTTCAAGAGACAGTCTGCTCCATGGCTCCTGAGATCTTGACATGCTGGGAGAAAGGAAGATGTCCCACTCCTAACTGGGCCTCCAGCATACAAAACCCATGTGAACAGCCCTTCCTCAAGAGACAGTCTGCTCCATGGCACCTGAGATCTTGACATGCTGCGAGAAAGGAAGATGTCCTACTACTAACTGGGCCTCCAGCATACAAAATCCACGTGAACAGCCCTTCTTCCAGAGACACTCTCCTTCCTGGCTCCTGACACCTAGACATGATGGGAGAAAGGATGATGTACCACTCCTAACTGGGCATCCAGCACACAAAACCTACGTGAACAGCCCTTCTTCAAGAGACACTCTGCTCCATGGCTCCTGAGATCTAGACATGCTGGGAGAAAGGAAGATGTCCCCCTCCGATCTGTGCCTCCAGTACACAAAATACACGTGAACAGCCCTTTCTCAAGAGACAGTCTGCTCCATGGCTCCTGAGAACTTGAAATGCTGGGAGAAAGGAAGATGTCCCACTCCTAACTGGGCCTCCAGCATACAAAACCCACGTGAACAACCCTTCCTCAAGAGACATTCTGCTCCATGGCTCCTGAGATCTTGACATGCTGGTAGAAAGGAAGATGTCCCACTCCTACCTGGGCCTCCAGCATACCAATCCCACGTGAACAGCCCTTCTTCAAGAGACAGTCTTCTCCATGTCTCCTGAGATCAAAAGATGCTTGGAGAAAGGAAGATGTCCCACTCCTCACTGGGCCTCCAGCATACAAAACCACGTGGACAGCCCTTTTTCAATGGACCGTCTGCTCCATGGCTCCTGAGATCTAGACATGCTGGGAGAAAGTAAGATATCCCACTCCTAACTGGGCCTCCAGCATACAAAACTCACGAGAACAGTTCTTCCTCAAGAGACAGTCTGCTCCATGGCCCCTGAGATATTGACATGCTGGGACAAAGGAAGATGTCCCACTCCTAACTGGGCCTCCATCAAACAAAACCCACGAGAACAGCCCTTCTTCAAGAGACAGTCTGATCCATGGCTCCTGAGATCTACACATGCTGGGAGAAAGGAAGATGTCGCACTCCTAACTGGGCCTCCAGCATACAAAACCCACGTGATCAGCCCTTCCTCAAGAGACAGTCTGCTCAATGGCTCCTGAGATCTTGACATTCTGGGAGAAAGGAAGATGTCCCACTCCTAACTGGGCCTCCAGCATACAAAACACACGTGAACAGCCCTCCTTCAAGAGACAGTCTGCTCGATGGCTCCTGAGATCTAGACATGCTGGGAGAAAGGATGATGTCCCACTTCTAACTGGGCCTCCAGCATACAAAACCCACGTGAACAGCCCTTCTTCAAGAGACAGTCTGCTCCATGGCTCCTGAGTTCTTGACATGATGGGAGATAGGAAAATGTCCCACTCCTAAGTGGGCCTCCAGCATACAAAACCCACGTGAACAGCCCATCTTCAAGAGACAGTCTGCTTCATGGCTCCTGAGATCTAGATATTCTTGGAGAAAGGAAGATGTCCCACTCCTAACTGGGCCTCCAGCATACAAAATCCACTTGAACAGCCCTTCCTGAAGAGACAGTCTGCTCCATGGCTCCTGAGATCTAGACATGGTGGGAGAAAAGAAGATGTCCCACTCCTAACTGGGCCTCCACCATACAAAACCCACGTGAACAGCCCTTCTCCAAGAGACAGTCTGCTCCATGGCTCCTGAGATCTAGACATGCTGGGAGAAAGTAAGATGTCTCACTCCTAACTGGGCCTCCAGCATACAAAACCAACGTGAACAGCCCTTCCTCAAGAGACAGTCTGAACCATGGATCCTGACATCTTGACATGCTGGGAGAAAGGAAGATGTCCCACTCCTTACTGGACCTCCAGCATACCAAACCAACGTGAACAGCCGTTCTTCGAGACAGTCTGCTCCATGGCTCCTGAGATCTTGAAATGCTGGGAGAAAGGAAGATGTCCCACCCCTAACTGGGCCTCCAGCATACAAAACCCACCTGAACAGCCCTTCTTCAAGTGTCAGTCTGCTCCATGTATCCTGAGATCTAGACATCATGGGAGTAAGAAGATGTCACACAACTAATTGTGACTACAGCATACAAAACGCACGTGAACAGCCGTTCATCTAGAGACAGTCTGCTCCATGGCTCCTGAGATCTAGATATGCTGGGAGAAAGGAAGATGTCCCATTCCTAACTGGGACTCTAGCATACCAATCCCACATGAACAGCCCTTCCTCAAGAGACATGCTGCTCCATGGCTCCTGAGATCTTGACATGCTGGGAGAAAGGAAGATGTCCCACTCCTAACTGGGCCTCCAGCATACATAACTCACGTGAACAGCCCTTCTTCCAGAGACAGTCTGCTCCATGGCTCCTGAGATCTAGACATGCTGGGAGAAAGGAAGATGTCACACAACTAATTGGGACTCCAGCATACAAAACGTCCGTGAGCAGCCTTTCATCAAGAGATAGTCTGCTCCATGGCTCCTGAGATCTAGACATGCTGGGAGAAAGGAAGTTGTCCCACTCCTAACTGGGCCTCCAGCATAAAAAAACACACGTGAACAGCCATTCTTCAAGAGACAGTCTGCTCCAGGGCTCCTGACATCTAGACATGGTGGGAGGAAGGAAGATGTCCCACTCCTAACTGGGCCTCCAGCATACAGAACCCACGTGAACAGCCCTTCTTCAAGAGACAGTCTGCTCCATGGCTCCTGAGATCTTGACATGCTGGGAGAAAGGAAGATGTCCCACTCCTAACTGGGCCTCCAGCATACAAAACCCACGTGAACAGCCCTTCTTCAATAGACAGTCTGCTCCATGGCTCCTGAGATGTAGACATGCTGGGAGAAAGGAAGATGTCCCACTCCTAAATGGAACTCCAGCATAAAAAAACCCACGTGAACAGCCTTTCTTCAAGAGACATTCTGCTCCATGGCTCCTGAGATCTAGACATGCTGGGAGAAAGGAAGATGTCCCACTCCTAACTGGGCCTCCAGCATACAAAACCCCAGTTAGCAGCTCTTCCTCAAGAGACAGTCTGTTCCATGGCTCCTGAGATCTTGACATGATGGGAGAAAGGAAGATGTCCCACTCCTAACTGGGCCTCCAGCATACAAAACACACGTGGAAAGCTCTTCTTCAAGAGACAGTCTGCTCCATGGCTCCTGAGATCTAGACCTGCTGGGAGAAAGGAAGATGTCCCACTCCTAACTGGGCCTCCAGCATACAAAACCCACATGAACAGCTCTTCTTCAAGAGACAGTCTGCTCCATGGCTCCTGAGATCTTGACATGCTGGGAGAAAGGAAGATATCAAACTCGTAACTGGGCCTTCAGTATACAAAATCCTCGTGAACAGCACTTCCTCAAGAGACAATCTGCTCCATGGCTCCTGAGACCTAGACATGCTGGGAGAAAGGAAGATGTCCCACTCCTAACTGGACCTCCAGCATACAAAACCCACGTGATCAGCCCTTCTTCAAGAGACACTCTGCTCCATGGCTCCTGAGATCTAGACATGCTGGGAGAAAGGAAGTTGTCCTACTTAGCACTGCGCCTCCAGCATAAAAAACCCACTTGAATAGCCCTTCTTCAAGAGACAGTCTGCTCCATGCCTTCTGAGATCTTGACATGCTGGGAGAAAGGAAGATGTCCCAGTCCTAACTGGGCCTCCAGCATACAAAACCCACGTGAACAGCCCTTCTTCAATAGACAGTCTGCTCATTGGCTCCTGAGATATTGACCTGCTGGGAGAAAGGAAGATGTCCCACTCCTATCTGGGCCTCCAGCATACAAAGCACATGTGAACAGCCCTTCCTCAAGAGACAGTCTGCTCCGTGGCTCTTGAGATCTTGACATGATGGGAGAAAGGAAGATGTCCCACTCCTAACTGGGCCTTCAGCAAACAAAACCCACGTGAACAGACCTTCCTCAAGATACAGTCTGCTCCATGGCTCCTGAGATCTTTACATGCTGGCAGAGAGGAAGATGTCCCACTCCTAACTGGGCCTCCAGAATACAAAACCCACGTGAACAGGCCTTCTTCAAGAGACAGTATGCTCCATGGTTCCTGAGATCTAAAAATGCTTGTAGAAAGGAAGATGTCCCACTCCTCACTGGGCCTCGAGCATACAAAACCCACGTGGACAGTCCTTCTTCAAGTGACAGTCTTCTCCATGGCTCCTGAGATCTTGACATGCTGTGAGAAAGGAAGATGTCCCACTCCTATCTGAGCCTCCAGCATACACAACCGACGGGAACAGCCCTTCTTCATGAGACAGTCTGCCCCAAAGCTCCTGAGATCTAGACATGCTGTGAGAAAGGAAGATGTCCCACTCCATATGGGCCTACAGCTTACAAAACCCACGTGAACAGCCCTTCATCAGGAGAAAGTCTGCTCCAAGGCTCCTGAGATCTAGGCATGCTTTGAGAAAGGAAGATGCCCCACTCCTAACTGGGCCTCCACCTTACAAAACCCACGTGAACAGCCCTTCTTCAAGGGACAATCAGCTCCATGGCTCCTGAGATCTAGACATGCTGGGAGAAAGGAAGATGTCCCACTCATAACTGGGCCTCCAGCATACAAAACACACGTGAACAGCCCTCCTTCAAGAGACAGTCTGCTCGATGGCTCCTGAGATCTAGACATGCTGGGAGAAAGGATGATGTCCCACTTCTAACTGGGCCTCCAGCATAAAAAACCCACGTGAACAGCCCTTCTTCAAGAGACAGTCTGCTCCATGGCTCCTGAGATCTTGACATGATGGGAGATAGGAAAATGTCCCACTCCTAAGTGGGCCTCCAGCATACAAACCCACGTGAACAGCCCATCTTCAAGAGACAGTCTGCTTCATGGCTCCTGAGATCTTGATATTCTTGGAGAAAGGAAGATGTCCCACTCCTAACTGGGCCTCCAGCATACAAAACCCACATCAACAGCCCTTCCTGAAGAGACAGTCTGCTCCATGGCTCCTGAGATCTAGACATGGTGGGAGAAAAGAAGATGTCCCACTCCTAACTGGGCCTCCAGCATACAAAACCCACGTGAACAGCACTTCTTCAAGAGACAGTCTGCTCCAAGGCTCCTGAGATCTAGACGTGCTGGGAGAAAGGAAGATATCCCACTCTTAACTGGGCCTCCAGCATACAAAACCGACGTGAACAGCCCTTCTCCAAGAGACAGTCTGCTCCATGGCTCCTGAGATCTAGACATGCTGGGAGAAAGTAAGATGTCTCACTCCTAACTGGGCCTCCAGCATACAAAACCCACGTGAACAGCCCTTCCTCAAGAGACAGTCTGAACCATGGATCCTGACATCTTGACATGCTGGGAGAAAGGAAGATGTCCCACTCCTAACTGGACCTCCAGCATACAAAACCAACGTGAACAGCCGTTCTTCGAGACAGTCTGCTCCATGGCTCCTGAGATCTTGACATGCTGGGAGAAAGGAAGATGTCCCACCCCTAACTGGGCCTCCAGCATACAAAACCCACCTGAACAGCCCTTCTTCAAGTGACAGGCTGCTCCATGGCTCCTGAGATCTAGACATCCTGGGAGTAAGAAGATGTCACACAACTAATTGGGACTACAGCATACAAAACGCACGTGAACAGCCGTTCATCTAGAGACAGTCTGCTCCATGGCTCCTGAGATCTAGATATGCTGGGAGAAAGGAAGATGTCCCATTCCTAACTAGGACTCTAGCATACCAATCCCACATGAACAGCCCTTCCTCAAGAGACATTCTGCTCCATGGCTCCTGAGATCTTGACATGCTGGGAGAAAGGAAGATGTCCCACTCCTAACTGGGCCTACAGCATACATAACTCACGTGAACAGCCCTTCTTCCAGAGACAGTCTGCTCCATGGCTCCTGAGATCTAGACATGCTGGGAGAAAGGAAGATGTCACACAACTAATTGGGACTCCAGCATACAAAACGTCCGTGAGCAGCCTTTCATCAAGAGATAGTCTGCTCCATGGCTCATGAGATCTAGACATGTTGGGAGAAAGGAAGTTGTCCCACTCCTAACTGGGCCTCCAGCATACAAATCCCACGTGAACAGCAATCCTTCAGAAACAGTCTGCTCCATGGCTCCTGACATCTAGACATGCTGCGAGAAAGAAAGTTGTCCCACTCCTAACTGGCCCTCCAGCATAAAAAAACCCACGTGAACAGCCCTTCTTCAAGAGATAGTCTGCTCCAGGGCTCCTGACATCTAGACATGGTGGGAGGAAGGAAGATGTCCCACTCCTAACTGGGCCTCCAGCATACAGAACCCACGTGAACAGCCCTTCTTCAAGAGACAGTCTGCTCCATGGCTCCTGAGATCTTGACATGCTGGGAGAAAGGAAGATGTCCCACTCATAACTGGGCCTCCAGCATACAAAACCCACGTGAACAGCCATTCTTTAATAGACAGTCTGCTCCATGGCTCCTGAGATCTAGACATGCTGGGAGAAAGGAAGATGTCCCACTCCTAACTAGGCCTCCAGAATACAAAACCCACGTGAACAGGCCTTCTTCAAGAGACAGTATGCTCCATGGTTCCTGAGATCTAAAAATGCTTGTAGAAAGGAAGAAGTCCCACTCCTCTCTGGGCCTCGAGCATACAAAACCCACGTGGACAGTCCTTCTTCAAGTGACAGTCTTCTCCATGGCTCCTGAGATCTTGAAATGCTGTGAGAAAGGAAGATGTCCCACTCCTATCTGAGCCTCCAGCATACACAACCGACGTGAACAGCCCTTCTTCATGAGACAGTCTGCCCCATGGCTCCTGAGATCTAGACATGCTGTGAGAAAGGAAGATGTCCCACTCCATATGGGCCTCCAGCTTACAAAACCCACGTGAACAGCCCTTCATCAGGAGATAGTCTGCTCCAAGGCTCCTGAGATCTAGACATGCTGTGAGAAAGGAAGATGTCCCACTCCTAACTGGGCCTCCAGCTTACAAAACCCACGTGAACAGCCCTTCTTCAAGAGACAATCAGCTCCATGGCTCCTGAGATCTAGACTTGCTGGGAGAAAGGAAGATGTCCTACTCCTAACTGGGTCTCCAGCATACAAAACCCAAGTGAACACCCCTTCCTCAAGAGATAGTCTGCCCCATGGCTCCTTAGATCTTGACATGCTGGGAGAAAGGAAGATGTCCCACTCCTAACTGGGCCTCCAGCATACAAAACCCACGTGAACAGGAATAGTACAGGAGACAGTTTGCTCCTTGTCTCCTGAGATCTAGACATGCTGGGAGAATGGTAGATGTCCAAATCCTAACTGGGCCTCCAGCATACAAAACTCACGTGAACAGCCCTTCCTCAAGAGACAGTCTGCTCCATGGCTGCTGAGATCTTGACATGCTGGGACAAAGGAAGATGTCCCACTCCTAACTGGGCCTCCATCAAACAAAACCCATGAGAACAGCCCTTCTTCAAGAGACAGTCTGCTCCATGGTTCCTGAGATCTAGACATCAAGGGAGAAAGGAAGATGTCCCACTCCTAACTGGGCCTTCAGCCTACAAAACCCAGGTGAACAGCCCTTCCTCAAGATACAGTCTGCTCCATGCCTCCAGAGATCTAGACATGCTGGGAGAAAGGAAGATGTCCCACTCCTAACTGGGCTTCCAGCATACAAAACCCACGAGAACAGCCCTTCTTCAAGAGACAGTCTGCTCCATGGCTCCTGAGATCTAGACATGCTGGGAGAATGGAAGATGTCCCACTCCTAACTGGGCCTCCAGCATACAGAACCCACATGAACAGTCCTTCTTCAAGAGACAGTCTGCTCCATGGCTCCTGAGATCTTGACATGCTGGGAGAAAGGAAGATGTCCCACTCATAACTGGGCCTCCAGCATACAAAACACACGTGAACAGCCCTTCCTCAAGAGACAGTCTGCTCCATTGCTCTTGAGATCTTGACATGCTGGGAGAAAGGAAAATGTCCCACTCCTAACTGGGCCTCCAGCATTCAAAACCCAAGTGAACAGCCCTTCCTCAAGAGAGAGTCTGCTCCTTGGCTCCTGAGATCTTCACATGCTGGGAGAAAGGAAGATGTCCCACACCTAACTGGGCCTCAAGCATACAAAACCCACGTGAACAGCCCTTTTTCAATGGACAGTCTGCTCCATGGCTCCTGAGATCTAGACATGATGGGAGAAAAGAAGATGTCCCACTCCTAACTGGGCATCCAGCACACAAAACCCACGTGAACAGCCCTGCTTCAAGAGACAGTCTGCTCCATGGCTTCTGAGTTCTACACATGCTGGGAGAAAGAAAGATGTCCCACTCCTAACTGGGCCTCCAGCATAAAAAACCCACGTGAACAGTCCATCTTCAAGAGACAATCTGCTTCATGGCTCCGGAGATCTAGAGATGCTTGGAGAAGGGAAGATGTCCCACTCCTAACTGGGCTTCCAGCATACAAAACCCACGTGAACAGCCCTTCATCAAGAGACAGTCTGCTCTATGGCGCCCGATATTTTGACATGTTGGGAGAAAGGAAGATGTCCCACTCCTAACTGGGCCTCCAGCATAAAAACTCACGTGAACAGCCCTTCTTCAAGACACAGTCTGCTCCATGGCTCCTGAGATCTAGACATGATGGGAGAAAGGAAGATGTCCCACTCATAATTGGGCATCCAGTACCCACAACCCACGTGAACAGCCCGTCTTCAAGAGAAAGTCAGCTCCATTTCTTTTGGGATCTACACATGCTGGGAGAAAGGAAGATGTCCCACTCCTAACTGGGCCTCCAGTTTACAAAACCCAAGTGAACAGCCTTTCTTCAAGATACAGTCTGCTCCATGGCTCCTGTGATCTTGACTTGATTGGAGAAAGGAAGATGTCCTACTCCTAACTGGGCCTCAAGCATACAAATCCCACGTGAACAGCCATTCTTCAAGAGACAGTCTGCTCCATGGCTCCTGAGATCTAGACCTGCTGGGAGAAATGAAGATGTCCCACTCCTAACTGAACCTCCAGCATACAAATCCCACGTGAACAGCCCATCCTCAAGAGACAGTCTGCTCCATTGCTCCTGAGATCTTGACATGCTGGGAGAAAGGATGATGTCCCACTCCTAACTGGGCCTCCAGCATAATAAACCCACGTGAACAGCCATTCCTCAAGAGACAGTCTGCTCCATGGCTCCTGAGATCTTGACATGCTGGGAGAAAAGAAGATGTCCCACTCCTAACTGGGCCTCCAGCATACAAAACCCACGTGAACAGCCCTTCCTAAAGAGACAGTCTGCTCCATGGCTCCTGAGATCTTGACATGCTGCGAGAAAGGAAGATGTCCTACTACTAACTGGGCCTCCAGCATACAAAATCCACGTGAACAGCCCTTCTTCCAGAGACACTCTGCTTCCTGGCTCCTGACACCTAGACATGATGGGAGAAAGGAAGATGTACCACTCCTAACTGGGCATCCAGCACACAAAACCCACGTGAACAGCCCTTCTTCAAGAGACAGTGTGCTCCATGGCTCCTGACATCTAGACATGCTGGGAGAAAGGAAGATGTCCCACTCCGAAATGCGCCTGCAGTACACAAAATCCACGTGAACAGCCCTTTTTCATGAGACAGTCTGATCCATGGCTCCTGAGATCTTGAAATGCTGGGAGAACGGAAGATGTCCCACTCCTAACTGGGCCTCCAGCATACAAAACCCACGTGAACAGCCCCTCCTCAAGAGACATTCTGCTCCATGGCTCCTGAGATCTTGACATGCTGGTAGAAAGGAAGATGTCCCACTCCTACCTGGGCCTCCAACATACAAATCCCACGTGAACAGCCTTCTTCAAGAGACAGTCTGCTCCATGTCTCCTGAGATCTAAAGATGCTTGGAGAAAGGAAGATGTCCCACTCCTCACTGGGCCTCCAGCATACAAAACCCACGTGGACAGCCCTTTTTCAATGGACCATCTGCTCCATGGCTCCTGAGATCTAGACATGCTGGGAGAAAGTAAGATATCCCACTCCTAACTGGGCCTCCAGCATACAAAACTCACGAGAACAGTTCTTCCTCAGAGACAGTCTGATCCATGGCTGCTGAGATCTTGACATGCTGGGACAAAGGAAGATGTCCCACTCCTAACTGGGCCTCCATCAAACAAAACCCACGAGAACAGCCCTTCTTCAAGAGACAGTCTGCTCCATGGCTCCTGAGATCTAGACATGATGGGAGAAATGAAGATGTCCCACTCCTAACTTGGCATCCAGCACACAAACCCCACGTGAACAGTCCTTCTTCAAGAGACAGTCTGCTCCATGGCTCCTGAGATCTACACATGCTGGGAGAGAGAAAGATGTCCCATTCCTAACTGGGCCTCCAGCATAAAAAACCCACGTGAACAGTCCATCTTCAAGAGACAGTCTGCATCATGGCTCCTGAGATCTAGAGAGGCTTGGAGAAGGGAAGTTGTCCCACTCCTAACTGGGCCTCCAGCATACAAAACCCACGTGAACAGCCCGTCTTCAAGAGACAGTCTGCTCCATTGCTCCCGAGATTTTGACATGCTGGGAGAAAGGAAGATGTCCCACTCCTAACTGGGCCTCCAGCATTAAAAACTCACGTGAACAGCCCTTCTTCAAGAGATAGTCTGCTCCATGGCTCCTGAGATCTAGACATGATGGGAGAAAGCAAGATGTCCCACTCCTAACTGGGCATCCAGCACCCAAAACCCACGTGAACAGCCCTTCTTCAAGAGACAGTCAGCTCCATTTCTCTTGAGATCTACACATGCTGGGAGAAAGGAAGATGTCCCACTCCTAACTGGGCCTCCAGTTTACAAAACCCACGTGAACAGCCCTTTTTCAAGCGACAGTCTGCTCCATGGCTTCTGAGATCTTGACATGCTGGGAGAAAGGATGATGTCCCACTCCTACCTGGCCCTCCAGCATACAAAATCCAAGTGAACAGCCATTCCTCAGGAGACAGTCTGCTCAATGGCTCCTGAGATCTCGACATGCTGGGAGAAAGGAAGATGTCCCACTCCAAAATGGGCCTCCAGCATACAAAATCCACGTGAACAGCCATTCCTCAAGAGACAGTCTGCTCCATGGCTCCTGAGATCTTGACATGCTGGGAGAAAGGAAGATGTCCCACTCCTAACTGGGCCTCCAGCATACAAAACCCACGTGAACAGCCCTTCCTCAAGAGACAGTCTGCTCCATGGCTCCTGAGATCTTGACATGCTGCGAGAAAGGAAGATGTCCCACTCCTAACTGGGCCTCCAGCATACAAAACCCACGTGAACAGCCCTTCTTCCAGAGACACTCTGCTTCATGGCTCCTGACATCTAGACATGATGGGAGAAAGGAAGATGTACCAATCCTAACTGGGCCTCCAGCATACAAAACCGAAGTGAACAGCGCTTCTTCAAAAGACAGTCTGTTACATGGCTCCTGATATCGTGACATGCTGGGAGACAGGAAGATGTCCCACTCCTAACTGGGCCTCCAGCATACAAACCCCACCTGAACAGCCCTTCTTCAAGAGACAGTCAGCTCCATGGATCCTGAGATCTACACATGCTGGGAGAAAGGAAGATGTCCCACTCCTAACTGTTGCTCCAGTATACAAAACCCACGTGAACAGGCCTTCTTCAAGCGACAGTCTGCTCCATGGCTTCTGAGATCTAGACATTATGGGATAATGGAAGATGTCCCACTCCTAACTGTGCCTCCAGCATACAAAAACCACGTGAACAGCCCTTCTTCAAGAGAAAGTCTGCTCCATGGCTCCTGAGATCTAGACATGCTGGGAGAAAGGAAGATGTCCCACTCCTAACTGGGCCTCCAGCATACAGAACCCCCGTGAACAGCCCTTCTTCAAGAGACAGTCTGCTCCATGGCTCCTGAGATCTTGACATGCTGGGAGAAAGGAAGATGTCCCACTCCTAACTGGGCCTCCAGCATACAAAACCCACGTGAACAGCCATTCAACAAGAGACATTCTGCTCCATGGCTCCTGAGATCTAGACATGCTGGGAGAAAGGAAGATGTCTCACTCCTAAATGGGCCTCCAGCATACAAAACCCACGTGAACAGCCTTTCTTCAAGAGACATTCTGCTCCATGGCTCCTGAGATCTAGACATGCTGGGAGAAAGTAAGATGTCCCACTCCTAACTGGGCCTCCAGCATAAAAAAACACCAGTGAGCAGCCCTAACTCAAGAGACAGTCTGTTCCATGGCTCCTGAAATCTTGACATGCTGGGTGAAAGGAAGATGTCCCACTCCTAACTGGGCCTCCAGCATACATAACCCACTTGAACAGCCCATTTTCAAGAGACAGTCTGCTCCATGGCTCCTGAGATCTTGACATGCTGGGAGAAAGGAAGATGTCCCACTCCTAACTGGGCCTCCAGCACACAAAACCCACGTGAATAGCCCTTCTTCAAGAGACAGTCTGCTCCATGGCTCCTGAGATCTAGACATGCTGGTAGAAAGGAAGATGTCCCAATCCTAACAGGGCCTCCAGCATACAAAACCCACGTCTACAGCCTTTCCTCAAGAGACAGTCTGCTCCATGGCTCCTGAGATCTAGACATGCTGGGAGAAAGGAAGATGTCCCACACCTAACTGGACCTCCTGCATACAAAACCCACGTGAACAGCCCTTCTTCAAGAGACAGTGTGCTCCATGGCTCCTGAGATCTAGACATGCTGGGAGAAAGGAAGATGTCCCACTCCTAACTGGCCCTCCAGCTTACAAAACCCACGTGAACAGCCCTTCCTCATGAGAGAGTCTGCTCCATGGCTCTTGAGATCATGACGTGCTAGGAGAAAGGAAGATGTCCCACTCCTAAATGGGCCTCCAGTGTGCAAAACCCACGTGAACAGCACTTCCTCAAGAGACAGTCTGCTCCATGGCTCCTGAGATCATGACATTCTGGGAGAAAGGAAGATGTCCCACTCCTACCTGGGCCTCCAGCATACAAAACCCACGTGAACAGCACTTCCTCAAGATACAGTCTGCTCCATGGCTCCTGAGATCTTGACATGCTCGGAGAAAGGAAGATGTCCCACTCCTAACTGGGCCTCCAGAATACAAAACCCACGTGAAAAGGCCTTCTTCAAGAGACACTCTGCTCCATGGCTCCTGAGATCTAAAGATGCTTGGAGAAAGAAAGATGACCCACTCCTCACTGGGCCTCCAGCATACAAAACCCACGTGAACAGCCCTTCTTCAAGAGAAAATAAGCTCCATGTCTCCTGAGATCTAGACATGCTGGGAGAAAGGAAGAAGTCCCACTCCAAACTGGGCCTCCAGCATACAAAACCCACGTGAACAGCCCTTTTTCAATGGACAGTCTGCTCCATGGATCCTGAGATATAGACATGCTGGGAGAAAGGAATATGTCCCACTCCTAACTGGGTCTCCAGCATACAAATCCCACGTGAATAGCCGTTCTTCAAGAGACAGTCTGCTCCATGGCTCCTGAGATCTAGACATGCTGGGAGAAAGGAAGATGTCCCCCTCCTAACTGGGCTTCCAGCATACAAAACCCACGTGTACAGCCCTTCCTCAAGAGTGAGTCTGCTCCATGGTTCCTGAGATCTTGACATGCTGGGAGAAAAGAAGATGTCCCACTCCTAACTGGGCCTCAAGCATACAAAACCCATGAGAACAGCCCTTCCTCATGAGACAGTCTGCTTCATTTCTCGTGAGATCTTGACATGCTGGGAGAAAAGTAGATATCCCACTCCTAACTGGGCCTCCAGCATATAAAACCCACGTGAACAGCCCCTTCTCAAGAGACAGTCTGCTACATGGCTCCTGAGATCTTGACATGCTGGGAGAAAGGAAGATGTCCCACTCCTAACTGGTCCTCCAGCATACAAAACCCACGTGAACAGCCCTTCTTCAAGAATCAGTCTGCTCCTTGGTTCCTGAGATCTTGACATGCTGGAAGAAATGAAGATGTCCCAAATCCAACTGGGCCTCCAGCATACACAACCTACGTGAACAGCCCTTCCTCAAGAGACAGTCTGCTCCATGGCTCCTGAGATCTAAAGATGCTTGGAGAAAGGAAGATGTCCCACTCCTCACTGGGCCTCCAGCATACAAAACCCACGTGGCCAGTCCTTCTTCAAGTGACAGTCTTCTCTATGGCTCTTGAGATATTGACATGCTGAGAGAAAGGAAGATGTCCCACTCATAACTGAGCCTCCAGCATAAAAATCTCACGTGAACAGCCCTTCTTCAAGAGACTTTCTGCTCCATGGCTCCTGAGATCTAGACATGCTGTGAGAAAGGAAGATGTTCCACTCCTAACTGGACCTCCAGCATACAAAACCCACGTGAACAGCCCTTCTTCAAGAGACTGGCTGCTCCATGACTCCTGAGATCTTGACATGCAGGGAGAAAGGAAGATGTCCCACACCTAACTGGGCTTCCACCATACAAAACCCACGTGAACAGCCCTTTTTCAATGGACAGTCTGCTCCATGGCTCCTGAGATATAGACATGCTGGGAGAAAGGAATATGTCCCACTCCTAACTGGGTCTCCAGCATACAAATCCCACGTGAATAGCCGTTCTTCAAGAGACAGTCTGCTCCATGGCACCTGAGATCTAGACATGCTGGGAGAAAGGAAGATGTCCCCCTCCTAACTGGGCTTCCAGCATACAAACCCCACGTGTACAGCCCTTCCTCAAGAGAGAGTCTGCTCCATGGTTCCTGAGATCATGACATGCTGGGAGAAAAGATGTCCCACTCCTAACTGGGCCTCCAGCATACAAAACCCATGAGAACAGCCCTTCCTCAAGAGACAGTCTGCTTCATTTCTCCTGAGACCTTGACATGCTGGGAGAAAAGTAGATATCCCACTCCTAACTGGGCCTCCAGCATATAAAACCCACGTGAACAGCCCCTCCTCAAGAGACAGTCTGCTACATGGCTCCTGAGATCTTGACATGCTGGGAGAAAGGAAGATGTCCCACTCCTAACTGGGCCTCCAGCATACAAAACCCACGTGAACAGCCCTTCTTCAAGAATCAGTCTGCTCCTTGGTTCCTGAGATCTTGACATGCTGGAAGAAATGAAGATGTCCCAATCCCAACTGGGCCTCCAGCATACACAACCTACGTGAACAGCCCTTCCTCAAGAGACAGTCTGCTCCATGGCTCCTGAGATCTAAAGATGCTTGGAGAAAGGAAGATGTCCCACTCCTCACTGGGCCTCCAGCATACAAAACCCACGTGGACAGTCCTTCTTCAAGTGACAGTCTTCTCTATGGCTCTTGAGATCTTGACATGCTGGGAGAAAGGAAGATGTCCCACTCATAACTGAGCCTCCAGCATAAAAATCTCACGTGAACAGCCCTTCTTCAAGAGACATTCTGCTCCATTGCTCCTGAGATCTAGACATGCTGTGAGAAAGGAAGATGTCCCACTCCTAACTGGACCTCCAGCATACAAAACCCACGTGAACAGCCCTTCCTCAAGAGACAGTCTGCTCCATGGCTCCTGAGATCTTGACATGCTGCGAGAAAGGAAGATGTCCTACTACTAACTGGGCCTCCAGCATACAAAATCCACGTGAACAGCCCTTCTTCCATAGACACTCTGCTTCCTGGCTCCTGACACCTAGACATGATGGGAGAAAGGAATATGTCCCACTCCTAACTGGGTCTCCAGCATACAAATCCCACGTGAATAGCCGTTCTTCAAGAGACAGTCTGCTCCATGGCACCTGAGATCTAGACATGCTGGGAGAAAGGAAGATGTCCCACTCCGAACTGTGCCTCCAGTACACAAAATCCACGTGAACAGCCCTTTCTCATGAGACAGTCTGCTCCATGGCTCCTGAGATCTTGAAATGCTGGGAGAAAGGAAGATGTCCCACTCCTAACTGGGCCTCCAGCATACAAAACCCACGTGAACAGCCCTTCCTCAAGAGACATTCTGCTCCATGGCTCCTGAGATCTTGACATGCTGGTAGAAAGGAAGATGTCCCACTCCTACCTGGGCCTCCAACATACAAATCCCACGTGAACAGCCCTTCTTCAAGAGACAGTCTGCTCCATGTCTCCTGAGATCTAAAGATGCTTGGAGAAAGGAAGATGTCCCACTCCTCACTGGGCCTCCAGCATACAAAACACACGTGGACAGCACTTTTTCAATGGACCGTCTGCTCCATGGCTCCTGAGATCTAGACATGCTGGGAGAAAGTAAGATATCCCACTCCTAACTGGGCCTCCAGCATACAAATCTCACGAGAACAGTTCTTCCTCAAGAGACAGTCTGCTCCATGGCTGCTGAGATCTTGACATGCTGGGACAAAGGAAGATATCCCACTCCTAACTGGGCCTCCATCAAACAAAACCCACGAGAACAGCCCTTATTCAAGAGACAGTCTGCTCCATGGCTCCTGAGATCTAGACATGATGGGAGAAAGGAAGATGTCCCACTCCTAACTGGGCATCCAGCACACAAAACCCACGTGTACAGTCTTTCTTCAAGAGACAGTCTGCTCCATGGCTCCTGAGATCTACACATGGTGGGAGAAAGAAAGATGTCCCACTCCTAACTGGGCCTCCAGCATAAAAAACCCACGTGAACAGTCCATCTTCAAGAGACAGTCTGCATCATGGCTCCTGAGATCTAGAGAGGCTTGGAGAAGGGAAGATGTCCCACTCCTAACTGTGCCTCCAGCATACAAAACCCACGTGAACAGCCCGTCTTCAAGAGACGGTCTGCTCCATTGCTCCCTAGATTTTGACATGCTGGGAGAAAGGAAGATGTCCCACTCCTAACTGGGCCTCCAGCATTAAAAACTCACGTGAACAGCCCTTCTTCAAGAGATAGTCTGCTCCATGGCTCCTGAGATCTAGACCTGATGGGAGAAAGGAAGATGTCCCACTCCTAACTGGGCATCCAGCACCCAAAACCCACGTGAACAGCCCTTTTTCAAGAGACAGTCAGCTCCATTTCTCTTGAGATCTACACATGCTGGGAGAAAGGAAGATGTCCCACTCCTAACTGGGCCTCCAGTTTACAAAACCCACGTGAACAGCCCTTTTTCAAGCGACAGTCTGCTCCATGGCTTCTGAGATCTTGACATGCTGGGAGAAAGGAAGATGTCCCACTCCTAACTGGGCCTCCAGTACAAAAACCCACGTGAACAGCCCTTCCTAAAGAGAGAGTCTGCTCCATGGATCCTGAGATCTTGAAATGCTGGAGAAAGGAAGATGTCCCACTCCTAACTGGGCCTCCAGCATATAAAACCCACGTGAACAGCCCTTCCTCAAGAGAGAGTCTGCTCCATGGCTCATGAGATCTTGACATGCTGGGAGAAAGTAAGATATCCCACTACTAACTGGGCCTCCAGCATACAAAACCCACGTGAACAGCCCTTCCTGAAGAGACAGTTTGCTCTATTTCTACTGAGACCTTGACATGCTGGGAGAAAGGAAGATGTCCCACTCCTAACTGGGCCTCCAGCATACAAAACCCACGTGAACAGCCCCTCCTCAAGAGACAGTCTGCTACATGGCTCCTGAGATCTTAACATGGTGGGAGAAAGGAAGATGTACCACTCCTAACTGGGCCTCCAGCATACAAATCCCACGTGAACAGCCCTTCTTCAAGGGTCGGTCTGCTCCATGGCACCTGAGATCTAGACATGCTGGGAGAAAGGAAGATGTCCCACTCCTAACTGGGCTTCCAGCATACAAAACCCACGTGAACAGCCCTTCTTCAAGAGACAGTCTTCTCCATGGCTCCTGAGATCTAGACATGCTGGTAGAAAGGAAGATGTCACAATCCTAACTGGGCCTCCAGCATACAAAACCCACGTCTACAGCCTTTCCTCAAGAGACAGTCTGCTCCATGGCTCCTGAGATCTAGACAAGCTGGGAGAAAGGAAGATGTCCCACTCCTAACTAGACCTCCAGCATACAAAACTCACGTGAACAGCCCTTCTTCAAGAGACAGTCTGCTCCATGGCTCCTGAGATCTAGACATGCTGGGAGAAAGGAAGATGTCCCACTCCTAACTGGCCCTCCAGCTTACAAAATCCACGTGAAGAGACCTTCCTCATGAGAGAGTCTGCTCCATGGCTCTTGAGATCTTGACATGCTAGGAGAAAGGAAGATGTCCCACTCCTAAATGGGCCTCCAGTGTGCAAAACCCACGTGAACAGCCCTTCCTCAAGAGACAGTCTGCTCCATCGCTCCTGAGATCTTGACATGCTGGGAGAAAGGAAGATGTCCCACTCCTACCTGGGCCTCCAGCATACAAAACCCACGAGAACAGCCCTTCCTCAAGAGACAGTCTGCTTCATTTCTCCTGAGATCTTGACATGCTGGGAGAAAAGTAGATATCCCACTCCTAACTGGGCCTCCAGCATACAAAACCCACGTGAACAGCCCCTACTCAAGAGACAGTCTGCTACATGGCTCCAGAGATCTTGACATGCTGGGAGAAAGGAAGATGTCCCACTCCTAACTGGGCCTCAAGCATACAAAACCCACGTGAACAGCCCTTCTTCAAGAATCAGTCTGCTCCTTGGTTCCTGAGATCTTGACATGCTGGAAGAAATGAAGATGTCCCAATCCCAACTGGGCCTTCAGCATACACAACCTACGTGAACAGCCCTTCCTCAGGAGACAGTCTGCTCCATGGCTCCTGAGATCTAAAGGTGCTTGGAGAAAGGAAGATGTCCCACTCCTCACTGGGCCTCCAGTATAAAAAACCCACGTGGACAGTCCTTCTTCAAATGACAGTCTTCTCCATGGCTCCTGAGATCTTGACATGCTGGGAGAAAGGAAGATGTCCCACTCATAACTGAGCCTCCAGCATAAAAAACTCACGTGAACAGCCCTTCTTCAAGAGACATTCTGCTCAATGGCTCCTGAGATCTAGACAAGCTGAGAGAAAGGAAGATGTCCCACTCCTAACTGGAACTCCAACATACAAAACCCACGTGAACAGCCCTTTTTCAATGGACAGTCTGCTCCATGGCTCCTGAGATATAGACATGCTGGGAGAAAGGAATATGTCCCACTCCTAACTGGGTCTCCAGCATACAAATCCCACGTGAATAGCCGTTCTTCAAGAGACAGTCTGCTCCATGGCTCCTGAGATCTTGACAGGCTCGGAGAAAGGAAGATGTCCCACTCCTAACTGGGCCTCCAGAATAAAAAACCCACGTGAAAAGGCCTTCTTCAAGAGACAGTCTGCTCCATGGCTCCTGAGATCTAAAGATGCTTGGAGAAAGGAAGATGACCCACTCCTCACTGGGCCTCCAACATACAAAACCCACGTGAAAAGCCCTTCTTCAAGAGACAATCAGCTCCATGGCTCCAGAGACCTAGACATGATGGGAGAAAGGAAGATGTCCCACTCCTAACTGGGTCTCCAGCATACAAAACCCAAGTGAACACCCCTTCCTAAAGAGAAAGTCTGCCCCATGGCTCCTTAGATCTTGACATGCTGGGAGAACGGTAGATGTCCCAATCCTAACTGGGCCTCCAGCCTTCAATACCCACGTGAACAGCCCTTCTTCAAGAGAGAGTCTGCACCATGGCTCCTGAGACCTAGACATGCTGGGAGAAAGGAAGATGTCCCACTCCTAACTGGGCCTCCAGCATACAAAACCCACGTGAACATCCCTTCTTCAAGAGACAGTCTGCTCCATGGCTCCTGAGATCTAGACATGCTGGGAGAAAGGAAGTTGTCCCACTGCTAACTGGGCCTCCAGCATACAAAACCCACGTGAACAGCCCTTTTTTAATGGACAGTCTGCTCCATGGCTCCTGAGATCTAGACATACTGTGAGAAAGGAAGATGTCCCACTCCTAACTGGACCTCCAGCATACAAAACCCACGTGAACAGCCCTTCTTCAAGAGACTGGCTGCTCCATGGCTCCTGAGATCTTGACATGCAGGGAGAAAGGAATATGTCCCACTCCTAACAGGGCCTCCAGCATACAAAACCCACGTGATCAGCCATTCTTCAAGAGACTGGCTGCTCCATGGCTCCTGAGATCTTGACATGCAGGGAGAAAGGAATATTTCCCACTCGTAACAGGGCCTCCAGCATACAAAACCCACGTGAACAGCCCTTCTTCACGAGACAGTCTGATCCATGGCTTCTGAGATCTAGACATGCTGGGAGAAAGGAAGATGTCACACTACTAACTGGGCCTCTAGCTTACAAAACCCACATGAACAGACCTTCCTCAAGAGACAGTCTGCTCCATGGCTCCTGAGATCTAGACATGCTGGGAGAAAGGAAGATGTCCCACTCCTAACTGGGCCTCCAGTATAAAAACCCACGTGAACAGCCCTTCCTCAAGAGAGAGTCTGCTCCATGGATCCTGAGATCTTGAAATGCTGGAGAAAGGAAGATGTCCCACTCCTAACTGGGCCTCCAGCATATAAAACCCACGTGAACAGCCCTTCCTCAAGAGAGAGTCTGCTCCATGGCTCCTGAGATCTTGACATGCTGGGAGAAAGTAAGATGTCCCACTACTAACTGGGCCTCCAGCATACAAAACCCACGTGAACAGCCCTTCCTGAAGAGACAGTTTGCTCTATTTCTCCTGAGACCTTGACATGCTGGGAGAAAGGAAGATGTCCCACTCCTAACTGGGCCTCCAGCATACAAAACCCACGTGAACAGCCCCTCCTCAAGAGACAGTCTGCTACATGGCTCCTGAGATCTTAACATGGTGGGAGAAAGGAAGATGTCCCACTCCTAACTGGACCTCCAGCATACAAATCCCACGTGAACAGCCCTTCTTCAAGGGTCGGTCTGCTCCATGGCACCTGAGATCTAGACATGCTGGGAGAAAGGAAGATGTCCCACTCCTAACTGGGCTTCCAGCATACAAAACCCACGTGAACAGCCCTTCTTCAAGAGACAGTCTTCTCCATGGCTCCTGAGATCTATACATGCTGGTAGAAAGGAAGATGTCCCAATCCTAACTGGGCCTCCAGCATACAAAACCCACATCTACAGCCTTTCCTCAAGAGACAGTCTGCTCCATGGCTCCTGAGATCTAGACATGCTGGGAGAAAGGAAGATGTCCCACTCCTATCTGGACCTCCAGCATACAAAACTCACGTGAACAGCCCTTCTTCAAGAGACAGTCTGCTCCATGGCTCCTGAGACCTAGACATGCTGGGAGAAAGGAAGATGTCCCACTCCTAACTGGCCCTCCAGCTTACAAAACCCACGTGAACAGCCCTTCCTCATGAGAGAGTCTGCTCCATGGCTCTTGAGATCTTGACATGCTAGGAGAAAGGAAGATGTCCCACTCCTAAATGGGCCTCCAGTGTGCAAAACCCACGTGAACAGCCCTTCCTCAAGAGACAGTCTGCTCCATGGCTCCTGAGATCTTGACATGCTGGGAGAAAGGAAGATGTCCCACTCCTACCTGGGCCTCCAGCATACAAAACCCACGTGAACAGCCCTTCCTCAAGATACAGTCTGCTCCATGGCTCCTGAGATCTTGACATGCTCGGAGAAAGGAAGATGTCCCACCCCTAACTGGGCCTCAAGAATACAAAACCCACGTGAAAAGGCCTTCTTCAAGAGACAGTCTGCTCCATGGCTCCTGAGATCTAAAGATGCTTGGAGAAAGGAAGATGACCCACTCCTCACTGGGCCTCCAGGATACAAAACCCACGTGAACAGCCCTTCTTCAAGAGACAATCAGCTCCATGGCTCCTGAGATCTAGACATGCTGGGAGAAAGGAAGATGTCCCACTCCTAACTGGGTCTCCAGCATACAAAACCCAAGTGAACTCCCCTTCCTGAAGAGAAATTCTGCCCCAAGGCTCCTTAGATCTTGACATGCTGGGAGAACGGTAGATGTCCCAATCCTAACTGGGTCTCCAGCCTTCAAAACCCACGTGAACAGTCCTTCTTCAAGAGAGAGTCTGCACCATGGCTCCTGAGATCTAGACATGCTGGGAGAAAGGAAGATGTCCCACTCCTAACTGGACCTCCAGCATACAAAACTCACGTGAACAGCCCTTCTTCAAGAGACAGTCTGCTCCATGGCTCCTGAGATCTAGACATGCTGGGAGAAAGGATGTTGTCCCATTCCTAACTGGGCCTCCAGCATACAAAACCCACATGAACAGCCTTTCTTCAAGAGACAGTCTGCTCCATGGCTACAGCGATTTAGACATGCTGGGAGAAAGGAAGATGTCCCACTCCTAACTGGGCTTCCAGCATACAAAACCCACGTGAACAGCCCTTCTTTAAGAGACAGTATGCTCCATGGCTCCTGAGATCTAGACATGCTGGGAGAAAGGAAGATGTCCCACTCTTAACTGGGCCTCCAGCATACAAACCCAAGTGAACAGCCCTTCCTCAAGAGAGAGTCTGCTCCTTGGCTCCTAAGATCTTCACATGCTTGGAGAAAGGAAGATTTCCCACACCTAACTGGGCCTCCAGCATACAAAACCCACGTGAACAGCCCTTTTTCAATGGACAGTCTGCTCCATGGCTCCTGATATATAGACATGCTGGGAGAAAGGAATATGTCCCACTCCTAACTGGGTCACCAGCATACAAATCCCACGTGAATAGCCGTTCTTCAAGAGACTGTCTGCTCCATGGCACCTGAGATCTAGACATGCTGGGAGAAAGGAAGATGTCCCCCTCCTAACTGGGCTTCCAGCATACAAAACCCACGTGAACAGTCCTTCTTCAAGAGACAGTCTGCTCCATGGCTCCTGAGATCTAGACATGCTGGGAGAAAGGAAGATGTCCCATTCCTAACTGGGCCTCCAGCATACAAAACCCACGTGTACAGCCCTTCCTAAAGAGAGAGTCTGCTCCATGGTTCCTGAGATCTTGACATGCTGGGAGAAAAGAAGATGTCCCACTCCTAACTGGGCCTCTAGCATACAAAACCCACGAGAACAGCCCTTCCTCAAGAGACAGTCTGCTTCATTTCTCCTGAGATCTTGACATGCTGGGAGAAAAGTAGATATCCCACTCCTAACTGGGCCTCCAGCATACAAAACCCACGTGAACAGCCCCTACTCAAGAGACAGTCTGCTACATGGCTCCTGAGATCTTGACATGCTGGGAGAAAGGAAGATGTCCCACTCCTAACTGGGCCTCCAGCATAAAAAACCCACGTGAACAGCCCTTCTTCAAGAATCAGTCTGCTCCTTGGTTCCTGAGATCTTGACATGTTGGAAGAAATGAAGATGTCCCAATCCCAACTGGGCCTCCAGCATACACAACCTACGTGAACAGCCCTTCCTCAAGAGACAGTCTGCTCCATGGCTCCTGAGATCTTGAGATGCTCGGAGAATGGAAGATGTCCCACTCGTAACTGGGCCTCCAGAATACAAAACCCACGTGAAAAGGCCTTCTTCAAGAGACAGTCTGCTCCATGGCTCCTGAGATCTAAAGATGCTTGGAGAAAGGAAGATGACCCACTCCTCACTGGGCCTCCAGCATACAAAACCCACGTGAACAGCCCTTCTTCAAGAAACAATCAGCTCCATGTCTCCTGAGATCTAGACATGCTGGGAGAAAGGAAGATGTCCCATTCCTAACTGGGTCTCCAGCATACAAAACCCAAGTGAACTCCCCTTCCTGAAGAGAAAGTCTGCCCCAAGGCTCCTTAGATCTTAACATGCTGGGAGAACGGTAGATGTCCCAATCCTAACTGGGCCTCAAGCCTTCAAAACCCACGTGAACAGCCCTTCTTCAAGAGAGAGTCTGCACCATGGCTCCTGAGATCTAGACATGCTGGGAGAAAGGAAGATGTCCCAATCCTAACTGGGCCTCCATCATACAAAACCCACGTGAACAGCCTTTCTTCAAGAGACAGTCTGCTCCATGGCTCCTGAGACCTAGACATGCTTGGAGAAAGGAAGGTGTCCCACTCCTAACTGGGCCTCCAGCATACAAAACCCAGGTGAACAGCCCTTCCTCAAGAGACAGTCTGCTCCATGGCTACAGCGATTTAGACATGCTGGGAGAAAGGAAGATGTCCCACTCCTAACTGGGCTTCCAGCATAAAAAACCCACGTGAACAGCCATTCTTTAAGAGACAGTCTGCTCCATGGCACCTGAGATCTAGACATGGTGGGAGAAAGGAAGATGTCCCCCTCCTAACTGGGCTTCCAGCATACAAAACCCACGTGAACAGCCCTTCTTCAAGAGACAGTCTGCTCCATGGCTCCTGAGATCTAGACATGCTGGGAGAAAGGAAGATGTCCCATTCCTAACTGGGCCTCCAGCATACAAAACCCACGTGTACAGCCCTTCCTCAAGAGAGAGTCTGCTCCATGGTTCCTGAGATCTTGACATGCTGGGAGAAAAGAAGATGTCCCACTCCTAACTGGGCCTCCAGCATACAAAACCCACGAGAACAGCCCTTCCTCAAGAGACAGTCTGCTTCATTTCTCCTGAGATCTTGACATGCTGGGAGAAAAGTAGATATCCCACTCCTAACTGGGCCTCCAGCATACAAAACCCACGTGAACAGCCCCTACTCAAGGGACCGTCTGCTACATGGCTCCTGAGATCTTGACATGCTGGGAGAAAGGAAGATGTCCCACTCCTAACTGGGCCTCAAGCATACAAAACCCACGTGAACAGCCCTTCTTCAAGAATCAGTCTGCTCCTTGGTTCCTGAGATCTTGACATGCTGGAAGCAATGAAGATGTCCCAATCCCAACTGGGCCTCCAGCATACACAACCTACGTGAACAGCCCTTCCTCAAGAGACAGTCTGCTCCATGGCTCCTGAGATCTAAAGGTGCTTGGAGAAAGGTAGATGTCCCACTCCTCACTGGGCCTCCAGTATACAAAACCCACGTGGACAGTCCTTCTTCAAGTGACAGTCTTCTCCATGGCTCCTGAGATCTTGACATGCTGGGAGAAAGGAAGATGTCCCACTCATAACTGAGCCTCCAGCATAAAAAACTCACGTGAACAGCCCTTCTTCAAGAGACATTCTGCTCAATGGCTCCTGAGATCTAGACAAGCTGTGAGAAAGGAAGATGTCCCACTCCTAACTGGAACTCCAGCATACAAAACCCACGTGAACAGCCCTTCTTCAAGAGACTGGCTGCTCCATGGCTCCTGAGATCTTGACATGCAGGGAGAAAGGAATATGTCCCGACACAGAGAAACGGATCCCGTCGGAGGCCGGGTGATAGTCGCGGTCGCCTGCTTTGCGGATTCGCAGGCTGGCCGAGGACGAGCCGCGTCGTCGCCAAGCTTGAGAAGGCTCGGGAGCGGCCGCGGGCGCCATGAGTCAGAGACAAGTCCTGCAAGTGTTCGAGCAGTACCAGAAAGCCAGAACCCAGTTCGTGCAGATGGTGACGGAGTTGGCGACCAGACCCCAAAACATCGAGACGCTGCAGAACGCTGGTGTAATGTCCTTGCTGTGGCCTCTTCTTCTGGATGTGGTCCCAACAATTCAACAGACTGCTGCTTTGGCTCTTGGGAGACTGGCCAATTATAACGATGACCTAGCTGAAGCTGTGGTGAAGGGTGACATTCTTCCACAGCTTGTTTATTCCTTGGCAGAACAGAATCGTTTTTACAAAAAAGCAGCTGCCTTTGTGTTACGAGCAGTTGGTAAACACTCTCCTCAGCTAGCTCAGGCAATCGTTGATTGTGGAGCACTGGATACTCTGGTGATATGCCTGGAAGATTTTGACCCTGGAGTCAAGGAGGCTGCAGCCTGGGCACTTGGATATATTGCAAGACATAATGCAGAACTGTCACAAGCTGTGGTGGATGCGGGAGCTGTTCCTCTTTTAGTACTCTGTATCCAGGAGCCAGAAATTGCTTTGAAAAGGATTGCTGCTTCAGCCCTCAGTGACATTTCAAAGCATTCTCCAGAGTTAGCACAGACAGTAGTGGACGCAGGAGCTATTGCTCACTTAGCCCAGATGATCCTCAACCCTGATGCTAAATTGAAGCGTCAGGTCCTTTCTGCTCTCAGTCAGGTTGCAAAACATTCTGTGGATCTGGCAGAAATGGTTGTTGAAGCTGACATTTTTCCAGTTGTACTTACCTGTCTGAAGGACAAAGATGAATACGTGAAGAAAAATGCTTCTACTTTAATTAGAGAGATTGCAAAACATACACCTGAGCTTTCACAGCTGATAGTTAACGCCGGAGGAGTTGCTGCCGTGATTGATTGTATTGGCTCCTGCAAAGGGAACATCAGGCTGCCTGGCATCATGATGCTTGGTTACGTGGCAGCTCACTCCGAGAACCTAGCGATGGCAGTGATCATTTCCAAGGGTGTACCCCAGTTGTCAGTCTGCTTGTCGGAAGAACCAGAAGATCATATTAAGGCTGCTGCTGCTTGGGCCTTAGGACAGATTGGGAGACACACTCCAGAGCATGCACGGGCTGTTGCGGTCACCAATACTTTGCCAGTTCTGCTTTCTTTGTACATGTCGACAGAAAGTTCTGAGGATCTTCAAGTAAAAAGTAAAAAAGCCATAAAGAATATCCTTCAAAAATGCACCTACCTACCAGCACTTGAGCCATTTCTGTATGATGCACCTCCCAATATTCTGAAGCATGTGGTTGGACAGTTCAGTAAGGTGCTGCCGCATGACAGCAAAGCTCGAAGACTTTTTGTCACAAGTGGTGGACTTAAAAAGGTTCAAGAGATAAAAGCAGAACCTGGTTCTCTCCTTCAAGAATACATCAACAGTATTAACAATTGTTACCCTGAGGAAATAGTAAGGTACTACTCCCCTGGATATTCAGACACACTGCTGCAGAGGGTGGACAGCTATCAACCACTTACTAACTAAGCAAAGTTCTATTTTTAGAGTGAAGTTCACAGGAAAGTATTTATGAATAACAATTGTTAAAGCTTTCTATATATTTGAACTCATTACATTCTAGATGTATTCACTGTGAACTAACTTCAGATAAATTCTATATTTATGTAATACTTTAAAAAATAGTAGCTTGAATATATGAAGAACTATTCATGATCTTTCATGTGCATAAGATGTGCTCGAAAAGTATTATAGATTTTAAAAAGACTAGAGAGTTTTATTATTGTTTCATTAAACATCATAACACACATACCCCCACAAACCCACACTCCTCCTACTAGATAGAAATAAGAGATGGTGTTCAAAAACATTTGAGTCATTTTGGCCAATTCTTGATAGACATAGGCAAGGAAATCTGGCTTTGCAACTTACACAGTAGAACACAGAAGGGAAATCACTGAAAGAGGAAACTGATGACAGGAATACAAGGCACTTGACAGAGACAGATACTGGGCACATAACTGCATTAACCTAACACATAGAATCTATGCATAACCCTAAGATATTAGGCTCTCTTCTTTATCTCAACATGTTAAAGTTCTTCTCACAGCCTGTCTAAATCGTTCCTTATCTTCCTTGGGGCTGGAGACGGGAGAAGTTGGTATTAAGCAGTTACATTCCTATAGACATGTTCTGTTCCCATTAAAATGGTTTAGTCTAGTTTTGCTCATAAGCAAATGAGGAAGCAGCATACAAATGGATCCTTAGTATTCCTTTGTCCTAACTTCACTTTCCCAAGTTTCAAACATCATACTTTTAGAAACTTAAGAAATAGTTTGAAAAGAGTTATTACCATCAGACTCAGACTACATACATTTTCACTTAGGACATTGCCAAAGGGTGAAAGGGGGTTTCAATAAAGTTTTGAATAAATAAAAAAAAAAGAAGAAGAAAGGAATATGTCCCACTCCTAACAGGGCCTCCAGCATACAAAACCCACGTGAACAGCCCTTCTTCAGGAGACAGTCTGCTCCATGGCTCCTGAGATCTAGACATGCTGGGAGAAAGGAAGATGTCCCACTCATAAATGGACCTCCAGCATACAAAACCCACGTGAACAGCCCTTCTTCAAGAGACAGTGTGCTACATGGCTCCTGAGATCTAGACATGCTGGGAGAAAGGAAGATGTCCCACTCTTAACTGGGCCTCTAGCTTACAATACCCACGTGAACAGACCTTCCTCAAGAGACAGTCTGCTCCATGGCTCCTTAGATCTTGACATGCTGGGAGAAAGGAAGATGTCCCACTCCTAACTGGGCCTCCAGTACACAAACCAACGTGAACAGCCCTTCCTCAAGAGAGAGTCTGCTCCATTGCTCCTGAGATCTTGAAATGCTGGAGAAAGGAAGATGTCCCACTCCTAACTGGGCCTCCAGCATATAAAACCCACGTGAACAGCCCTTCCTCAAGAGAGAGTCTGCTCCATGGATTCTGAGATCTTGACATGCTGGGAGAAAGTAAGATGTCCCACTACTAACTGGGACACAAGCATACAAAACCCACGTGAACAGCCCTTCCTGAAGAGACAGTTTGCTCTATTTCTCCTGAGATCTTGACATGCTGGCAGAAAGGAAGATGTCCCAATCCTAACTGGGCCTCCAGCATACAATACCCACGTCTACAGCCTTTCCTCAAGAGACAGTCTGCTCCATGGCTCCTGAGATCTAGACATGCTGGGAGAAAGGAAGATGTCCCACTCCTAACTGGACCTCCAGCATACAAAACCCACGTGAACAGCCCTTCTTCAAGAAACAGTGTGCTCCATGGCTCCTGAGATCTAGACATGCTGGGAGAAAGGAAGATGTCCCACTCCTAACTGGCCCTCCAGCTTACAAAACCCACGTGAATAGCCCTTCCTCATGATAGAGTCTGCTCCATGGCTCTTGAGATCTTGACATGCTAGGAGAAAGGAAGATGTCCCACTCCTAAATGGGCCTCCAGTGTGCAAAACCCACGTGAACAGCCCTTCCTCAAGAGACAGTCTGCTCCATGGCTCCTGAGATCTTGACATGCTTGGAGAAAGGAAGATGTCCCACTCCTAACTGGGCCTCCAGCATACAGGACCCACATGAACAGCCCTTCTTCAAGAGACAGTCTGCTCCATGGTTCCTGAGATCATGACATGTTGGGAGAAAGGAAGATGACCCACTCCAAACTGGGCCTCCAGCATACAAAACAAACGTGAACAGCCCTTCCTCAAGAGACAGTCTGGTCCATGGCTCTTGAGAACTTGACATACTTTGAGAAAGGAAGATGTCCCACTCCTAACTGGGCCTCCAGCATACAAACCCAAGTGAACAGCCCTTACTCAAGAGAGAGTCTGCTCCTTGGCTCCTAAGATCTTCACATGCTTGGAGAAAGGAAGATGTCCCACACCTAACTGGGCCTCCAGCATACAAAACCCACGTGAACAGCCCTTTTTCAATGGACAGTCTGCTCCATGGCTCCTGAGATATAGACATGCTGGGAGAAAGGAATATGTCCCACTCCTAACTGGGTCTCCAGCATACAAATCCCACGTGAATAGCCGTTCTTCAAGAGACAGTCTGCTCCATGGCTCCTGAGATCTTGACAGGCTCGGAGAAAGGAAGATGTCCCACTCCTAACTGGGCCTCCAGAATACAAAACCCACGTGAAAAGGCCTTCTTCAAGAGACAGTCTGCTCCATGGCTCCTGAGATCTAAAGATGGTTGGAGAAAGGAAGATGACCCACTCCTCACTTGGCCTCCAGCATACAAAACCCACGTGAACAGCCCTTCTTCAAGAGACAATCAGCTCCATGGCTCCTGAGATCTAGACATGCTGGGAGAAAGGAAGATGTCCCACTCCTAACTGGGCCTCCAGCATACAAAACCCAAGTGAACAGCCCTTCTTCAAGAATCAGTCTGCTCCTTGGTTCTTGAGATCTTGACATGCTGGAAGAAATGAAGATGTCCCAATCCCAACTGGGCCTCCAGCATACACAACCTACGTGAACAGCCCTTCCTCAAGAGACAGTCTGCTCCATGGCTCCTGAGATCTAAAGATGCTTGGAGAAAGGAAGATGTCCCACTCCTCACTGGGCCTCCAGCATACAAAACCCACGTGGACAGTCCTTCTTCAAGTGACAGTCTTCTCTATGGCTCTTGAGATCTTGACATGCTGGGAGAAAGGAAGATGTCCCACTCATAACTGTGCCTCCAGCATAAAAATCTCACGTGAACAGCCCTTCTTCAAGAGACATTCTGCTCATGGCTCCTGACATCTAGACATGCTGTGAGAAAGGAAGATGTCCCACTCCTAACTGGACCTCCAGCATACAAAACCCACGTGAACAGCCCTTCTTCAAGAGACTGGCTGCTCCATGGCTAATGAGATCTTGACATGCAGGGAGAAAGGAAGATGTCCCACACCTAACTGGGCCTCCAGCATACAAAACCCACGTGAACAGCCCTTTTTCAATGGACAGTCTGCTCCATGGCTCCTGCGATATAGACATGCTGGGAGAAAGGAATATGTCCCACTACTAACTGGGTCTCCAGCATACAAATCCCACGTGAATAGCCGTTCTTCAAGAGACAGTCTGCTCCATGGCACCTGAGATCTAGACATGCTGGGAGAAAGGAAGATGTCCCCCTCCTAACGGGGCTTCCACCATACAAAACCCACGTGTACAGCCCTTCCTCAAGAGAGAATCTGCTCCATGGTTCCTGAGATCTTGACATGCTGGGAGAAAAGAAGATGTCCCACTCCTAACTGGGCCTCCAGCATACAAAACCCATGAGAACAGCCCTTCCTCAAGAGACAGTCTGCTTCATTTCTCCTGAGATCTTGACATGCTGGGAGAAAAGTAGATATCCCACTCCTAACTGGGCCTCCAGCATATAAAACCCACGTGAACAGCCCCTCCTCAATAGACAGGCTGCTACATGGCTCCTGAGATCTTGACATGCTGGGAGAAAGGAAGATGTCCCACTCCTAACTGGGCCTCCAGCATACAAAACCCACGTGAACAGCCCTTCTTCAAGAATCAGTCTGCTCCTTGGTTCCTGAGATCTTGACATGCTGGAAGAAATGAAGATGTCCCAATCCCAACTGGGCCTCCAGCATACACAACCTACGTGAATAGCCCTTCCTCAAGAGACAGTCTGCTCCATGGCTCCTGAGATCTAAAGATGCTTGGAGAAAGGAAGATGTCCCACTCCTCACTGGGCCTCCAGCATACAAAACCCACGTGGACAGTCCTTCTTCAAGTGACAGTCTTCTCCATGTCTCCTGAGATCTTGACATGCTGGGAGAAAGGAATATGTCCCACTCCTAACAGGGCCTCCAGCATACAAAACCCACGTGAACAGCCCTTCTTCAAGAGACTGGCTGCTCCATGGCTCCTGAGATCTTGACATGCAGGGAGAAAGGAATATGTCCCACTCCTAACAGGGCCTCCAGCATACAAAACCCACGTGAACAGCCCTTCTTCACGAGACAGTCTGATCCATTGCTCCTGAGATCTACACATGCTGGGAGAAAGGAAGATGTCCCACTCGTAAATGGACCTCCAGCAAACAAAACCCACGTGAACAGCCCTTCTTCAAGAGACAGTGTGCTACATGGCTCCTAAGATCTAGACATGCTGGTAGAAAGGAAGATGTCCCACTCCTAACTGGGCCTCTAGCTTACAAAACCCACGTGAACAGACCTTCCTCAAGAGACAGTCTGCTCCATGGCTTCTGAGATCTTGACATGCTGGGAGAAAGGAAGATGTCCCACTCCTAAATGGGCCTCCAGCATACAAAACCCACGTGAACAGCCCTTCCTCAAGAGACAGTCTGCTCCATGGCTCCTGAGATCTTGACATGCTGGGAGAAAGGAAGATGTCCCACTCCTAACTGGGCCTCCAGTACAAAAAGCAACGTGAACAGCCCTTCCTCAAAAGAGAGCCTGCTCCATGGATCCTGAGATCTTGGAATGCTGGAGAAAGGAATATATCCCACTCCTAACTGGGCCTCCAGCATATAAAACCCACGTGAACAGCCCTTCCTCAAGAGAGAGTCTGCTCCATGGCTCCTGAGATCTTGACATGCTGGGAGAAAGTAAGATGTCCCACTACTAACTGGGCCTCCAGCATACAAAACCCACGTGAACAGCCCTTCTTCAAGAGACAGTGTGCTACATGGCTCCTGAGATCTAGACATGCTGGGAGAAAGGAAGATGTCCCACTCCTAACTGGGCCTCTAGCTTACAAAACCCACGTGAACAGACCTTCCTCTAGAGACAGTCTGCTCCATGGCTTCTGAGATCTTGACATGCTGGGAGAAAGGAAGATGTCCCACTCCTAAATGGGCCTCCAGCATACAAAACCCACGTGAACAGCCCTTCCTCAAGAGACAGTCTGCTCCATGGCTCCTGAGATCTTGACATGCTGGGAGAAAGGAAGATGTCCCACTCCTAACTGGGCCTAAAGTACAAAAACCAACGTGAACAGCCCTTCCTCAAAAGAGAGTCTGCTCCATGGATCCTGAGATCTTGAAATGCTGGAGAAAGGAAGATGTCCCACTCCTAACTGGGCCTCCAGCATATAAAACCCACGTGAACAGCCCTTCCTCAAGAGAGAGTCTGCTCCATGGCTCCTGAGATCTTGACATGCTGGGAGAAAGTAAGATGTCCCACTACTAACTGGGCCTCCAGCATACAAAACCCACGTGAACAGCCCTTCCTGAAGAGACAGTTTGCTCTATTTCTCCTGAGACCTTGACATGCTGGGAGAAAGGAAGATGTCCCACTCCTAACTGGGCCTCCAGCATACAAAACCCACGTGAACAGCCCCTCCTCAAGAGACAGTCTGCTACATGGCTCCTGAGATCTTAACATGGTGGGAGAAAGGAAGATGTCCCACTCCTAACTGGGCCTCCAGCATACAAATCCCACGTGAACAGCCCTTCTTCAAGGGTCGGTCTGCTCCATGGCACCTGAGATCTATACATGCTGGGAGAAAGGAAGATGTCCCACTCCTAACTGGGCTTCCAGCATACAAAACCCACGTGAACAGCCCTTCTTCAAGAGACAGTCTTCTCCATGGCTCCTGAGATCTATACATGCTGGTAGAAAGGAAGATGTCCCAATCCTAACTGGGCCTCCAGCATACAAAACCCACGTCTACAGCCTTTCCTCAAGAGACAGTCTGCTCCATGGCTCCTGAGATCTAGACATGCTGGGAGAAAGGAAGATGTCCCACTCCTAACTGGACCTCCAGCATACAAAACTCACGTGAACAGCCCTTCTTAAAGAGACAGTCTCCTCCATGGCTCCTGAGATCTAGACATGCTGGGAGAAAGGAAGATGTCCCACCCTAACTGGCCCTCCAGCTTACAAAACCCACGTGAACAGCCCTTCCTCATGAGAGAGTCTGCTCCATGGCTCTTGAGATCTTGACATGCTAGGAGAAAGGAAGATATCCCACTCCTAAATGGGCCTCCAGTGTGCAAAACCCACGTGAACAGCCCTTCCTCAAGAGACAGTCTGCTCCATGGCTCCTGAGATCTTGACATGCTGGGAGAAAGGAAGATGTCCCACTCCTACCTGGGCCTCCAGCATACAAAACCCACGTGAACAGCCCTTCCTCAAGATACAGTCTGCTCCATGGCTCCTGAGATCTTGACATGCTCGGAGAAAGGAAGATGTCCCACTCCTAACTGGGCCTCCAGAATACAAAACCCGCGTGAAAAGGCCTTCTTCAAGAGACAGTCTGCTCCATGGCTCCTGAGATCTAAAGATGCTTGGAGAAAGGAAGATGACCCACTCCTCACTGGGCCTCCAGCATACAAAACCCACGTGAACAGCCCTTCTTCAAGAGACAATCAGCTCCATGGCTCCTGAGATCTAGACATGCTGGGAGAAAGGAAGATGTCCCACTCCTAACTGGGTCTCCAGCATACAAAACCAAAGTGAACTCCCCTTCCTGAAGAGAAAGTCTGCCCCAAGGCTCCTTAGAACTTGACATGCTGGGAGAACGGTAGATGTCCCAATCGTAACTGGGCCTCCAGCCTTCAAAACCCACGTGAACAGCCCTTCTTCAAGAGAGAGTCTGCACCATGGCTCCTGAAATCTGGACATGCTGGGAGAAAGGAAGATGTCCCAATCCTAACTGGGCCTCCATCATACAAAACCCACGTGAACAGCCCTTCTTCAAGAGACAGTCTGCTCCATGGCTCCTGAGATCTAGACATGCTGGGAGAAAGGAAGTTGTCCCATTCCTAACTGGGCCTCCAGCATACAAAACCCACGTGAACAGCCTTTCTTCAAGAGACAGTCTGCTCCATGGCTCCTGAGACCTAGACATGCTTGGAGAAAGGAAGATGTCCCACTCCTAACTGGGCCTCCAGCATACAAAACCCACGAGAACAGCCCTTCCTCAAGAGACAGTCTGCTTCATTTCTCCTGAGATCTTGACATGCTGGGAGAAAAGTAGATATCCCACTCCTAACTGGGCCTCCAGCATACAAAACCCACGTGAACAGCCCCTACTCAAGAGACCGTCTGCTACATGGCTCCTGAGATCTTGACATGCTGGGAGAAAGGAAGATGTCCCACTCCTAACTGGGCCTCAAGCATACAAAACCCACGTGAACAGCCCTTCTTCAAGAATCAGTCTGCTCCTTGGTTCCTGAGATCTTGACATGCTGGAAGCAATGAAGATGTCCCAATCCCAACTGGGCCTCCAGCATACACAACCTACGTGAACAGCCCTTCCTCAAGAGACAGTCTGCTCCATGGCTCCTGAGATCTAAAGGTGCTTGGAGAAAGGAAGATGTCCCACTCCTCACTGGGCCTCCAGTATACAAAACCCACGTGGACAGTCCTTCTTCAAGTGACAGTCTTCTCCGTGGCTCCTGAGATCTTGACATGCTGGGAGAAAGGAAGATGTCCCACTCATAACTGAGCCTCCAGCATAAAAAACTCACGTGAACAGCCCTTCTTCAAGAGACATTCTGCTCAATGTCTCCTGAGATCTAGACAAGCTGTGAGAAAGGAAGATGTCCCACTCCTAACTGGAACTCCAGCATACAAAACCCACGTGAACAGCCCTTCTTCAAGAGACTGGCTGCTCCATGGCTCCTGAGATCTTGACATGCAGGGAGAAAGGAATATGTCCCGACACAGAGAAACGGATCCCGTCGGAGGCCGGGTGATAGTCGCGGTCGCCTGCTTTGCGGATTCGCAGGCTGGCCGAGGACGAGCCGCGTCGTCGCCAAGCTTGAGAAGGCTCGGGAGCGGCCGCGGGCGCCATGAGTCAGAGACAAGTCCTGCAAGTGTTCGAGCAGTACCAGAAAGCCAGAACCCAGTTCGTGCAGATGGTGACGGAGTTGGCGACCAGACCCCAAAACATCGAGACGCTGCAGAACGCTGGTGTAATGTCCTTGCTGTGGCCTCTTCTTCTGGATGTGGTCCCAACAATTCAACAGACTGCTGCTTTGGCTCTTGGGAGACTGGCCAATTATAACGATGACCTAGCTGAAGCTGTGGTGAAGGGTGACATTCTTCCACAGCTTGTATATTCCTTGGCAGAACAGAATCGTTTTTACAAAAAAGCAGCTGCCTTTGTGTTACGAGCAGTTGGTAAACACTCTCCTCAGCTAGCTCAGGCAATCGTTGATTGTGGAGCACTGGATACTCTGGTGATATGCCTGGAAGATTTTGACCCTGGAGTCAAGGAGGCTGCAGCCTGGGCACTTGGATATATTGCAAGACATAATGCAGAACTGTCACAAGCTGTGGTGGATGCGGGAGCTGTTCCTCTTTTAGTACTCTGTATCCAGGAGCCAGAAATTGCTTTGAAAAGGATTGCTGCTTCAGCCCTCAGTGACATTTCAAAGCATTCTCCAGAGTTAGCACAGACAGTAGTGGACGCAGGAGCTATTGCTCACTTAGCCCAGATGATCCTCAACCCTGATGCTAAATTGAAGCGTCAGGTCCTTTCTGCTCTCAGTCAGGTTGCAAAACATTCTGTGGATCTGGCAGAAATGGTTGTTGAAGCTGACATTTTTCCAGTTGTACTTACCTGTCTGAAGGACAAAGATGAATACGTGAAGAAAAATGCTTCTACTTTAATTAGAGAGATTGCAAAACATACACCTGAGCTTTCACAGCTGATAGTTAACGCCGGAGGAGTTGCTGCCGTGATTGATTGTATTGGCTCCTGCAAAGGGAACATCAGGCTGCCTGGCATCATGATGCTTGGTTACGTGGCAGCTCACTCCGAGAACCTAGCGATGGCAGTGATCATTTCCAAGGGTGTACCCCAGTTGTCAGTCTGCTTGTCGGAAGAACCAGAAGATCATATTAAGGCTGCTGCTGCTTGGGCCTTAGGACAGATTGGGAGACACACTCCAGAGCATGCACGGGCTGTTGCGGTCACCAATACTTTGCCAGTTCTGCTTTCTTTGTACATGTCGACAGAAAGTTCTGAGGATCTTCAAGTAAAAAGTAAAAAAGCCATAAAGAATATCCTTCAAAAATGCACCTACCTACCAGCACTTGAGCCATTTCTGTATGATGCACCTCCCAATATTCTGAAGCATGTGGTTGGACAGTTCAGTAAGGTGCTGCCGCATGACAGCAAAGCTCGAAGACTTTTTGTCACAAGTGGTGGACTTAAAAAGGTTCAAGAGATAAAAGCAGAACCTGGTTCTCTCCTTCAAGAATACATCAACAGTATTAACAATTGTTACCCTGAGGAAATAGTAAGGTACTACTCCCCTGGATATTCAGACACACTGCTGCAGAGGGTGGACAGCTATCAACCACTTACTAACTAAGCAAAGTTCTATTTTTAGAGTGAAGTTCACAGGAAAGTATTTATGAATAACAATTGTTAAAGCTTTCTATATATTTGAACTCATTACATTCTAGATGTATTCACTGTGAACTAACTTCAGATAAATTCTATATTTATGTAATACTTTAAAAAATAGTAGCTTGAATATATGAAGAACTATTCATGATCTTTCATGTGCATAAGATGTGCTCGAAAAGTATTATAGATTTTAAAAAGACTAGAGAGTTTTATTATTGTTTCATTAAACATCATAACACACATACCCCCACAAACCCACACTCCTCCTACTAGATAGAAATAAGAGATGGTGTTCAAAAACATTTGAGTCATTTTGGCCAATTCTTGATAGACATAGGCAAGGAAATCTGGCTTTGCAACTTACACAGTAGAACACAGAAGGGAAATCACTGAAAGAGGAAACTGATGACAGGAATACAAGGCACTTGACAGAGACAGATACTGGGCACATAACTGCATTAACCTAACACATAGAATCTATGCATAACCCTAAGATATTAGGCTCTCTTCTTTATCTCAACATGTTAAAGTTCTTCTCACAGCCTGTCTAAATCGTTCCTTATCTTCCTTGGGGCTGGAGAAGGGAGAAGTTGGTATTAAGCAGTTACATTCCTATAGACATGTTCTGTTCCCATTAAAATGGTTTAGTCTAGTTTGCTCATAAGCAAATGAGGAAGCAGCATACAAATGGATCCTTAGTATTCCTTTGTCCTAACTTCACTTTCCCAAGTTTCAAACATCATACTTTTAGAAACTTAAGAAATAGTTTGAAAAGAGTTATTACCATCAGACTCAGACTACATACATTTTCACTTAGGACATTGTCAAAGGGTGAAAGGGGGTTTCAATAAAGTTTTGAATAAATAAAAAAAAAAGAAGAAGAAAGGAATATGTCCCACTCCTAACAGGGCCTCCAGCATACAAAACCCACGTGAACAGCCCTTCTTCAGGAGACAGTCTGCCCCATGGCTCCTGAGATCTAGACATGCTGGGAGAAAGGAAGATGTCCCACTCATAAATGGACCTCCAGCATACAAAACCCACGTGAACAGCCCTTCTTCAAGAGACAGTGTGCTACATGGCTCCTGAGATCTAGACATGCTGGGAGAAAGGAAGATGTCCCACTCCTAACTGGGCCTCTAGCTTACAAAACCCACGTGAACAGACCTTCCTCAAGAGACAGTCTGCTCCATGGCTTCTGAGATCTTGACATGCTGGGAGAAAGGAAGATGTCCCACTCCTAAATGGGCCTCCAGCATACAAAACCCACGTGAACAGCCCTTCCTCAAGAGACAGTCTGCTCCATGGCTCCTGAGATCTTGACATGCTGGGAGAAAGGAAGATGTCCCACTCCTAACTGGGCCTAAAGTACAAAAACCAACGTGAACAGCCCTTCCTCAAAAGAGAGTCTGCTCCATGGATCCTGAGATCTTGAAATGCTGGAGAAAGGAAGATGTCCCACTCCTAACTGGGCCTCCAGCATATAAAACCCACGTGAACAGCCCTTCCTCAAGAGAGAGTCTGCTCCATGGCTCCTGAGATCTTGACATGCTGGGAGAAAGTAAGATGTCCCACTACTAACTGGGCCTCCAGCATACAAAACCCACGTGAACAGCCCTTCCTGAAGAGACAGTTTGCTCTATTTCTCCTGAGACCTGGACATGCTGGGAGAAAGGAAGATGTCCCACTCCTAACTGGGCCTCCAGCATACAAAACCCACGTGAACAGCCCCTCCTCAAGAGACAGTCTGCTACATGGCTCCTGAGATCTTAACATGGTGGGAGAAAGGAAGATGTCCCACTCCTAACTGGGCCTCCAGCATACAAATCCCACGTGAACAGCCCTTCTTCAAGGGTCGGTCTGCTCCCTGGCACCTGAGATCTATACATGCTGGGAGAAAGGAAGATGTCCCACTCCTAACTGGGCTTCCAGCATACAAAACCCACGTGAACAGCCCTTCTTCAAGAGACAGTCTTCTCCATGGCTCCTGAGATCTATACATGCTGGTAGAAAGGAAGATGTCCCAATCCTAACTGGGCCTCCAGCATACAAAACCCACGTCTACAGCCTTTCCTCAAGAGACAGTCTGCTCCATGGCTCCTGAGATCTAGACATGCTGGGAGAAAGGAAGATGTCCCACTCCTAACTGGACCTCCAGCATACAAAACTCACGTGAACAGCCCTTCTTAAAGAGACAGTCTCCTCCATGGCTCCTGAGATCTAGACATGCTGGGAGAAAGGAAGATGTCCCACCCTAACTGGCCCTCCAGCTTACAAAACCCACGTGAACAGCCCTTCCTCATGAGAGAGTCTGCTCCATGGCTCTTGAGATCTTGACATGCTAGGAGAAAGGAAGATATCCCACTCCTAAATGGGCCTCCAGTGTGCAAAACCCACGTGAACAGCCCTTCCTCAAGAGACAGTCTGCTCCATGGCTCCTGAGATCTTGACATGCTGGGAGTAAGGAAGATGTCCCACTCCTACCTGGGCCTCCAGCATACAAAACCCACGTGAACAGCCCTTCCTCAAGATACAGTCTGCTCCATGGCTCCTGAGATCTTGACATGCTCGGAGAAAGGAAGATGTCCCACTCGTAACTGGGCCTCCAGAATACAAAACCCGCGTGAAAAGGCCTTCTTCAAGAGACAGTCTGCTCCATGGCTCCTGAGATCTAAAGATGCTTGGAGAAAGGAAGATGACCCACTCCTCACTGGGCCTCCAGCATACAAAACCCACGTGAACAGCCCTTCTTCAAGAGACAATCAGCTCCATGGCTCCTGAGATCTAGACATGCTGGGAGAAAGGAAGATGTCCCACTCCTAACTGGGTCTCCAGCATACAAAACCAAAGTGAACTCCCCTTCCTGAAGAGAAAGTCTGCCCCAAGGCTCCTTAGAACTTGACAAGCTGGGAGAACGGTAGATGTCCCAATCGTAACTGGGCCTCCAGCCTTCAAAACCCACGTGAACAGCCCTTCTTCAAGAGAGAGTCTGCACCATGGCTCCTGAAATCTGGACATGCTGGGAGAAAGGAAGATGTCCCAATCCTAACTGGGCCTCCATCATACAAAACCCACGTGAACAGCCCTTCTTCAAGAGACAGTCTGCTCCATGGCTCCTGAGATCTAGACATGCTGGGAGAAAGGAAGTTGTCCCATTCCTAACTGGGCCTCCAGCATACAAAACCCACGTGAACAGCCTTTCTTCAAGAGACAGTCTGCTCCATGGCTCCTGAGACCTAGACATGCTTGGAGAAAGGAAGATGTCCCACTCCTAACTGGGCCTCCAGCATACAAAACCCAGGTGAACAGCCCTTCCTCAAGAGACAGTCTGCTCCATGGCTACAGCGATTTAGACATGCTGGGAGAAAGGAAGATGTCCCACTCCTAACTGGGCTTCCAGCATAAAAAACCCACGTGAACAGCCCTTCTTTAAGAGACAGTATGCTCCATGGCTCCTGAGATCTAGACATGCTGGGAGAAAGGAAGATTTCCCACTCCTAACTGGGCCTCCAGCATACAGAACCCACATGAACAGCCCTTTTTCAATGGACAGTCTGCTCCATGGCTCCTGAGATATAGACATGCTGGGAGAAAGGAATATGTCCCAGTCCTAACAGGGTCTCCAGCATACAAATCCCACGTGAATAGCCGTTCTTCAAGAGACAGTCTGCTCCATGGCACCTGAGATCTAGACATGGTGGGAGAAAAGAAGATGTCCCCCTCCTAACTGGGCTTCCAGCATACAAAACCCACGTGAACAGCCCTTCTTCAAGAGACAGTCTGCTCCATGGCTCCTGAGATCTAGACATGCTGGGAGAAAGGAAGATGTCCCATTCCTAACTGGGCCTCCAGCATACAAAACCCACGTGTACAGCCCTTCCTCAAGAGAGAGTCTGCTCCATGGTTCCTGAGATCTTGACATGCTGGGAGAAAAGAAGATGTCCCACTCCTAACTGGGCCTCCAGCATACAAAACCCACGAGAACAGCCCTTCCTCAAGAGACAGTCTGCTTCATTTCTCCTGAGATCTTGACATGCTGGGAGAAAAGTAGATATCCCACTCCTAACTGGGCCTCCAGCATACAAAACCCACGTGAACAGCCCCTACTCAAGAGACCGTCTGCTACATGGCTCCTGAGATCTTGACATGCTGGGAGAAAGGAAGATGTCCCACTCCTAACTGGGCCTCAAGCATACAAAACCCACGTGAACAGCCCTTCTTCAAGAATCAGTCTGCTCCTTGGTTCCTGAGATCTTGACATGCTGGAAGCAATGAAGATGTCCCAATCCCAACTGGGCCTCCAGCATACACAACCTACGTGAACAGCCCTTCCTCAAGAGACAGTCTGCTCCATGGCTCCTGAGATCTAAAGGTGCTTGGAGAAAGGAAGATGTCCCACTCGTAACTGGGCCTCCAGAATACAAAACCCGCGTGAAAAGGCCTTCTTCAAGAGACAGTCTGCTCCATGGCTCCTGAGATCTAAAGATGCTTGGAGAAAGGAAGATGACCCACTCCTCACTGGGCCTCCAGCATACAAAACCCACGTGAACAGCCCTTCTTCAAGAGACAATCAGCTCCATGGCTCCTGAGATCTAGACATGCTGGGAGAAAGGAAGATGTCCCACTCCTAACTGGGTCTCCAGCATACAAAACCAAAGTGAACTCCCCTTCCTGAAGAGAAAGTCTGCCCCAAGGCTCCTTAGAACTTGACAAGCTGGGAGAACGGTAGATGTCCCAATCGTAACTGGGCCTCCAGCCTTCAAAACCCACGTGAACAGCCCTTCTTCAAGAGAGAGTCTGCACCATGGCTCCTGAAATCTGGACATGCTGGGAGAAAGGAAGATGTCCCAATCCTAACTGGGCCTCCATCATACAAAACCCACGTGAACAGCCCTTCTTCAAGAGACAGTCTGCTCCATGGCTCCTGAGATCTAGACATGCTGGGAGAAAGGAAGTTGTCCCATTCCTAACTGGGCCTCCAGCATACAAAACCCACGTGAACAGCCTTTCTTCAAGAGACAGTCTGCTCCATGGCTCCTGAGACCTAGACATGCTTGGAGAAAGGAAGATGTCCCACTCCTAACTGGGCCTCCAGCATACAAAACCCAGGTGAACAGCCCTTCCTCAAGAGACAGTCTGCTCCATGGCTACAGCGATTTTGTCATGCTGGGAGAAAGGAAGATGTCCCACTCCTAACTGGGCTTCCAGCATAAAAAACCCACGTGAACAGCCCTTCTTTAAGAGACAGTATGCTCCATGGCTCCTGAGATCTAGACATGCTGGGAGAAAGGAAGATTTCCCACTCCTAACTGGGCCTCCAGCATACAGAACCCACATGAACAGCCCTTTTTCAATGGACAGTCTGCTCCATGGCTCCTGAGATATAGACATGCTGGGAGAAAGGAATATGTCCCAGTCCTAACAGGGTCTCCAGCATACAAATCCCACGTGAATAGCCGTTCTTCAAGAGACAGTCTGCTCCATGGCACCTGAGATCTAGACATGGTGGGAGAAAAGAAGATGTCCCCCTCCTAACTGGGCTTCCAGCATACAAAACCCACGTGAACAGCCCTTCTTCAAGAGACAGTCTGCTCCATGGCTCCTGAGATCTAGACATGCTGGGAGAAAGGAAGATGTCCCATTCCTAACTGGGCCTCCAGCATACAAAACCCACGTGTACAGCCCTTCCTCAAGAGAGAGTCTGCTCCATGGTTCCTGAGATCTTGACATGCTGGGAGAAAAGAAGATGTCCCACTCCTAACTGGGCCTCCAGCATACAAAACCCACGAGAACAGCCCTTCCTCAAGAGACAGTCTGCTTCATTTCTCCTGAGATCTTGACATGCTGGGAGAAAAGTAGATATCCCACTCCTAACTGGGCCTCCAGCATACAAAACCCACGTGAACAGCCCCTACTCAAGAGACCGTCTGCTACATGGCTCCTGAGATCTTGACATGCTGGGAGAAAGGAAGATGTCCCACTCCTAACTGGGCCTCAAGCATACAAAACCCACGTGAACAGCCCTTCTTCAAGAATCAGTCTGCTCCTTGGTTCCTGAGATCTTGACATGCTGGAAGCAATGAAGATGTCCCAATCCCAACTGGGCCTCCAGCATACACAACCTACGTGAACAGCCCTTCCTCAAGAGACAGTCTGCTCCATGGCTCCTGAGATCTAAAGGTGCTTGGAGAAAGGAAGATGTCCCACTCGTAACTGGGCCTCCAGAATACAAAACCCGCGTGAAAAGGCCTTCTTCAAGAGACAGTCTGCTCCATGGCTCCTGAGATCTAAAGATGCTTGGAGAAAGGAAGATGACCCACTCCTCACTGGGCCTCCAGCATACAAAACCCACGTGAACAGCCCTTCTTCAAGAGACAATCAGCTCCATGGCTCCTGAGATCTAGACATGCTGGGAGAAAGGAAGATGTCCCACTCCTAACTGGGTCTCCAGCATACAAAACCAAAGTGAACTCCCCTTCCTGAAGAGAAAGTCTGCCCCAAGGCTCCTTAGAACTTGACAAGCTGGGAGAACGGTAGATGTCCCAATCGTAACTGGGCCTCCAGCCTTCAAAACCCACGTGAACAGCCCTTCTTCAAGAGAGAGTCTGCACCATGGCTCCTGAAATCTGGACATGCTGGGAGAAAGGAAGATGTCCCAATCCTAACTGGGCCTCCATCATACAAAACCCACGTGAACAGCCCTTCTTCAAGAGACAGTCTGCTCCATGGCTCCTGAGATCTAGACATGCTGGGAGAAAGGAAGTTGTCCCATTCCTAACTGGGCCTCCAGCATACAAAACCCACGTGAACAGCCTTTCTTCAAGAGACAGTCTGCTCCATGGCTCCTGAGACCTAGACATGCTTGGAGAAAGGAAGATGTCCCACTCCTAACTGGGCCTCCAGCATACAAAACCCAGGTGAACAGCCCTTCCTCAAGAGACAGTCTGCTCCATGGCTACAGCGATTTAGACATGCTGGGAGAAAGGAAGATGTCCCACTCCTAACTGGGCTTCCAGCATAAAAAACCCACGTGAACAGCCCTTCTTTAAGAGACAGTATGCTCCATGGCTCCTGAGATCTAGACATGCTGGGAGAAAGGAAGATTTCCCACTCCTAACTGGGCCTCCAGCATACAGAACCCACATGAACAGCCCTTTTTCAATGGACAGTCTGCTCCATGGCTCCTGAGATATAGACATGCTGGGAGAAAGGAATATGTCCCAGTCCTAACAGGGTCTCCAGCATACAAATCCCACGTGAATAGCCGTTCTTCAAGAGACAGTCTGCTCCATGGCACCTGAGATCTAGACATGGTGGGAGAAAAGAAGATGTCCCCCTCCTAACTGGGCTTCCAGCATACAAAACCCACGTGAACAGCCCTTCTTCAAGAGACAGTCTGCTCCATGGCTCCTGAGATCTAGACATGCTGGGAGAAAGGAAGATGTCCCATTCCTAACTGGGCCTCCAGCATACAAAACCCACGTGTACAGCCCTTCCTCAAGAGAGAGTCTGCTCCATGGTTCCTGAGATCTTGACATGCTGGGAGAAAAGAAGATGTCCCACTCCTAACTGGGCCTCCAGCATACAAAACCCACGAGAACAGCCCTTCCTCAAGAGACAGTCTGCTTCATTTCTCCTGAGATCTTGACATGCTGGGAGAAAAGTAGATATCCCACTCCTAACTGGGCCTCCAGCATACAAAACCCACGTGAACAGCCCCTACTCAAGAGACCGTCTGCTACATGGCTCCTGAGATCTTGACATGCTGGGAGAAAGGAAGATGTCCCACTCCTAACTGGGCCTCAAGCATACAAAACCCACGTGAACAGCCCTTCTTCAAGAATCAGTCTGCTCCTTGGTTCCTGAGATCTTGACATGCTGGAAGCAATGAAGATGTCCCAATCCCAACTGGGCCTCCAGCATACACAACCTACGTGAACAGCCCTTCCTCAAGAGACAGTCTGCTCCATGGCTCCTGAGATCTAAAGGTGCTTGGAGAAAGGAAGATGTCCCACTCCTCACTGGGCCTCCAGTATACAAAACCCACGTGGACAGTCCTTCTTCAAGTGACAGTCTTCTCCGTGGCTCCTGAGATCTTGACATGCTGGGAGAAAGGAAGATGTCCCACTCATAACCGAGCCTCCAGCATAAAAAACTCACGTGAACAGCCCTTCTTCAAGAGACATTCTGCTCAATGGCTCCTGAGATCTAGACAAGCTGTGAGAAAGGAAGATGTCCCACTCCTAACTGGAACTCCAGCATACAAAACCCACGTGAACAGCCCTTCTTCAAGAGACTGGCTGCTCCATGGCTCCTGAGATCTTGACATGCAGGGAGAAAGGAATATGTCCCGACACAGAGAAACGGATCCCGTCGGAGGCCGGGTGATAGTCGCGGTCGCCTGCTTTGCGGATTCGCAGGCTGGCCGAGGACGAGCCGCGTCGTCGCCAAGCTTGAGAAGGCTCGGGAGCGGCCGCGGGCGCCATGAGTCAGAGACAAGTCCTGCAAGTGTTCGAGCAGTACCAGAAAGCCAGAACCCAGTTCGTGCAGATGGTGACGGAGTTGGCGACCAGACCCCAAAACATCGAGACGCTGCAGAACGCTGGTGTAATGTCCTTGCTGTGGCCTCTTCTTCTGGATGTGGTCCCAACAATTCAACAGACTGCTGCTTTGGCTCTTGGGAGACTGGCCAATTATAACGATGACCTAGCTGAAGCTGTGGTGAAGGGTGACATTCTTCCACAGCTTGTATATTCCTTGGCAGAACAGAATCGTTTTTACAAAAAAGCAGCTGCCTTTGTGTTACGAGCAGTTGGTAAACACTCTCCTCAGCTAGCTCAGGCAATCGTTGATTGTGGAGCACTGGATACTCTGGTGATATGCCTGGAAGATTTTGACCCTGGAGTCAAGGAGGCTGCAGCCTGGGCACTTGGATATATTGCAAGACATAATGCAGAACTGTCACAAGCTGTGGTGGATGCGGGAGCTGTTCCTCTTTTAGTACTCTGTATCCAGGAGCCAGAAATTGCTTTGAAAAGGATTGCTGCTTCAGCCCTCAGTGACATTTCAAAGCATTCTCCAGAGTTAGCACAGACAGTAGTGGACGCAGGAGCTATTGCTCACTTAGCCCAGATGATCCTCAACCCTGATGCTAAATTGAAGCGTCAGGTCCTTTCTGCTCTCAGTCAGGTTGCAAAACATTCTGTGGATCTGGCAGAAATGGTTGTTGAAGCTGACATTTTTCCAGTTGTACTTACCTGTCTGAAGGACAAAGATGAATACGTGAAGAAAAATGCTTCTACTTTAATTAGAGAGATTGCAAAACATACACCTGAGCTTTCACAGCTGATAGTTAACGCCGGAGGAGTTGCTGCCGTGATTGATTGTATTGGCTCCTGCAAAGGGAACATCAGGCTGCCTGGCATCATGATGCTTGGTTACGTGGCAGCTCACTCCGAGAACCTAGCGATGGCAGTGATCATTTCCAAGGGTGTACCCCAGTTGTCAGTCTGCTTGTCGGAAGAACCAGAAGATCATATTAAGGCTGCTGCTGCTTGGGCCTTAGGACAGATTGGGAGACACACTCCAGAGCATGCACGGGCTGTTGCGGTCACCAATACTTTGCCAGTTCTGCTTTCTTTGTACATGTCGACAGAAAGTTCTGAGGATCTTCAAGTAAAAAGTAAAAAAGCCATAAAGAATATCCTTCAAAAATGCACCTACCTACCAGCACTTGAGCCATTTCTGTATGATGCACCTCCCAATATTCTGAAGCATGTGGTTGGACAGTTCAGTAAGGTGCTGCCGCATGACAGCAAAGCTCGAAGACTTTTTGTCACAAGTGGTGGACTTAAAAAGGTTCAAGAGATAAAAGCAGAACCTGGTTCTCTCCTTCAAGAATACATCAACAGTATTAACAATTGTTACCCTGAGGAAATAGTAAGGTACTACTCCCCTGGATATTCAGACACACTGCTGCAGAGGGTGGACAGCTATCAACCACTTACTAACTAAGCAAAGTTCTATTTTTAGAGTGAAGTTCACAGGAAAGTATTTATGAATAACAATTGTTAAAGCTTTCTATATATTTGAACTCATTACATTCTAGATGTATTCACTGTGAACTAACTTCAGATAAATTCTATATTTATGTAATACTTTAAAAAATAGTAGCTTGAATATATGAAGAACTATTCATGATCTTTCATGTGCATAAGATGTGCTCGAAAAGTATTATAGATTTTAAAAAGACTAGAGAGTTTTATTATTGTTTCATTAAACATCATAACACACATACCCCCACAAACCCACACTCCTCCTACTAGATAGAAATAAGAGATGGTGTTCAAAAACATTTGAGTCATTTTGGCCAATTCTTGATAGACATAGGCAAGGAAATCTGGCTTTGCAACTTACACAGTAGAACACAGAAGGGAAATCACTGAAAGAGGAAACTGATGACAGGAATACAAGGCACTTGACAGAGACAGATACTGGGCACATAACTGCATTAACCTAACACATAGAATCTATGCATAACCCTAAGATATTAGGCTCTCTTCTTTATCTCAACATGTTAAAGTTCTTCTCACAGCCTGTCTAAATCGTTCCTTATCTTCCTTGGGGCTGGAGACGGGAGAAGTTGGTATTAAGCAGTTACATTCCTATAGACATGTTCTGTTCCCATTAAAATGGTTTAGTCTAGTTTTGCTCATAAGCAAATGAGGAAGCAGCATACAAATGGATCCTTAGTATTCCTTTGTCCTAACTTCACTTTCCCAAGTTTCAAACATCATACTTTTAGAAACTTAAGAAATAGTTTGAAAAGAGTTATTACCATCAGACTCAGACTACATACATTTTCACTTAGGACATTGCCAAAGGGTGAAAGGGGGTTTCAATAAAGTTTTGAATAAATAAAAAAAAAAGAAGAAGAAAGGAATATGTCCCACTCCTAAAAGGGCCTCCAGCATACAAAACCCACGTGAACAGCCCTTCTTCAGGAGACAGTCTGCTCCATGGCTCCTGAGATCTAGACATGCTGGGAGAAAGGAAGATGTCCCACTCATAAATGGACCTCCAGCATACAAAACCCACGTGAACAGCCCTTCTTCAAGAGACAGTGTGCTACATGGCTCCTGAGATCTAGACATGCTGGGAGAAAGGAAGATGTCCCACTCTTAACTGGGCCTCTAGCTTACAATACCCACGTGAACAGACCTTCCTCAAGAGACAGTCTGCTCCATGGCTCCTTAGATCTTGACATGCTGGGAGAAAGGAAGATGTCCCACTCCTAACTGGGCCTCCAGTACACAAACCAACGTGAACAGCCCTTCCTCAAGAGAGAGTCTGCTCCATTGCTCCTGAGATCTTGAAATGCTGGAGAAAGGAAGATGTCCCACTCCTAACTGGGCCTCCAGCATATAAAACCCACGTGAACAGCCCTTCCTCAAGAGAGAGTCTGCTCCATGGATTCTGAGATCTTGACATGCTGGGAGAAAGTAAGATGTCCCACTACTAACTGGGACACAAGCATACAAAACCCACGTGAACAGCCCTTCCTGAAGAGACAGTTTGCTCTATTTCTCCTGAGATCTTGACATGCTGGCAGAAAGGAAGATGTCCCAATCCTAACTGGGCCTCCAGCATACAATACCCACGTCTACAGCCTTTCCTCAAGAGACAGTCTGCTCCATGGCTCCTGAGATCTAGACATGCTGGGAGAAAGGAAGATGTCCCACTCCTAACTGGACCTCCAGCATACAAAACCCACGTGAACAGCCCTTCTTCAAGAAACAGTGTGCTCCATGGCTCCTGAGATCTAGACATGCTGGGAGAAAGGAAGATGTCCCACTCCTAACTGGCCCTCCAGCTTACAAAACCCACGTGAATAGCCCTTCCTCATGATAGAGTCTGCTCCATGGCTCTTGAGATCTTGACATGCTAGGAGAAAGGAAGATGTCCCACTCCTAAATGGGCCTCCAGTGTGCAAAACCCACGTGAACAGCCCTTCCTCAAGAGACAGTCTGCTCCATGGCTCCTGAGATCTTGACATGCTTGGAGAAAGGAAGATGTCCCACTCCTAACTGGGCCTCCAGCATACAGGACCCACATGAACAGCCCTTCTTCAAGAGACAGTCTGCTCCATGGTTCCTGAGATCATGACATGTTGGGAGAAAGGAAGATGACCCACTCCAAACTGGGCCTCCAGCATACAAAACAAACGTGAACAGCCCTTCCTCAAGAGACAGTCTGGTCCATGGCTCTTGAGAACTTGACATACTTTGAGAAAGGAAGATGTCCCACTCCTAACTGGGCCTCCAGCATACAAACCCAAGTGAACAGCCCTTACTCAAGAGAGAGTCTGCTCCTTGGCTCCTAAGATCTTCACATGCTTGGAGAAAGGAAGATGTCCCACACCTAACTGGGCCTCCAGCATACAAAACCCACGTGAACAGCCCTTTTTCAATGGACAGTCTGCTCCATGGCTCCTGAGATATAGACATGCTGGGAGAAAGGAATATGTCCCACTCCTAACTGGGTCTCCAGCATACAAATCCCACGTGAATAGCCGTTCTTCAAGAGACAGTCTGCTCCATGGCTCCTGAGATCTTGACAGGCTCGGAGAAAGGAAGATGTCCCACTCCTAACTGGGCCTCCAGAATACAAAACCCACGTGAAAAGGCCTTCTTCAAGAGACAGTCTGCTCCATGGCTCCTGAGATCTAAAGATGGTTGGAGAAAGGAAGATGACCCACTCCTCACTTGGCCTCCAGCATACAAAACCCACGTGAACAGCCCTTCTTCAAGAGACAATCAGCTCCATGGCTCCTGAGATCTAGACATGCTGGGAGAAAGGAAGATGTCCCACTCCTAACTGGGTCTCCAGCATACAAAACCCAAGTGAACACCCCTTCCTGAAGAGAAAGTCTGCCCCATGGCTCCTTAGATCTTGACATGCTGGGAGAACGGTAGATGTCCCAATCCTAACTGGGCCTCCAGCCTTCAAAACCCACGTGAACAGCCCTTCTTCAAGAGAGAGTCTGCACCATGGCTCCTGAGATCTAGACATGCTGGGAGAAAGGAAGATGTCCCACTCCTAACTGGGCCTCCATCATACAAAACCCACGTGAACAGCCCTTCTTCAAGAGACAGTCTGCTCCATGGCTCCTGAGATCTAGACATGCTGGGAGAAAGGAAGTTGTCCCACTCCTAACAGGGCCTACAGCATACAAAACCCAAGTGAACAGCCTTTCTTCAAGAGACAGTCTGCTCCATGGCTCCTGAGACCTAGACATGCTTGGAGAAAGGAAGATGTCCCACTCCTAACTGGACCTCCAGCATACAAAACCCAGGTGAACAGCCCTTCCTCAAGAGACAGTCTGCTCCATGGCTCCAGCGATTTACACATGCTAGGAGAAAGGAAGATGTCCCACTCCTAACTGGGCTTCCAGCATACAAAACCCACGTGAACAGCCCTTCTTTAAGAGACAGTCTGCTCCATGGCTCCTGCGATCTAGACATGCTGGGAGAAAGGAAGATGTCCCACTCCTAACTGGGCCTCCAGCATACAGAACCCACATGAACAGCCCTTCTTCAAGAGACAGTCTGCTCCATGGCTCCTGAGATCTTGACAGGTTGGGAGAAAGGAAGATGACCCACTCCAAACTGGGCCTCCAGCAAACAAAACACACGTGAACAGCCCTTCCTCAAGAGACAGTCTGGTCCATGGCTCTTGAGAACTTGACATACTGGGAGAAAGGAAGATGTCCCACTCCTAACTGGGCCTCCAGCATACAAACCCAAGTGAACAGCCCTTCCTCAAGAGAGAGTCTGCTCCTTGGCTCCTAAGATCTTCACATGCTTGGAGAAAGGAAGATGTCCCACAACTAACTGGGCCTCCAGCATACAAAACCCACGTGAACAGCCCTTTTTCAATGGACAGTCTGCTCCATGGCTCCTGACATCTAGACATGCTGGGAGAAAGGAAGATTTCCCACTCCTAACTTGGCCTCCAGCATACAAAACCCACGTGAACAGCCCTTCTTCAAGAGACAGACTGCTCCATGGCTCCTGAGATCTAGACATGCTGCAAGAAAGGAAGATGTCCCACTCCTAACTGGGTCTCTAGCATACAAAACCCACGTGAACACCCCTTCTTCAAGAGACAGTCTGCTCCATGACTCCTGAGATCTTGACATGCTGGGAGAAAGGAAGATGTCCCACTCCTAACTGGGCTTCCAGCATACAAAACCCACGTGAACAGCCCTTCTTCAAGAGTCAGTCTGCTCGATGGCTCCTGAGATCTAGATATTCTTGGAGAAAGGAAGATGTCCCACTCCTAACTGGGCCTCCAGCATACAAAACCCACCTGAACAGCCCTTCTTCAAGAGACAGTCAGCTCCAAGGATCCTGAGATCTACACATGCTGGGAGAAAGGAAGATGTCCCACTCCTAACTGTTCCTCCAGTATACAAAACCCACGTGAACAGCCCTTCTTCAAGCGACAGTCTGCTCCATGGCTTCTGAGATCTAGACATTATGGGATAATGGAAGATGTCCCACTCCTAACTGGGCCTCCAGCATACAAAACCCACGTGAATAGCCCTTCTTCAAGAGACAGTCTGCTCCATGGCTCCTGAGATCTAGACATGCTGGTAGAAAGGAAGATGTCCCAATCCTAACTGGGCCTCCAGCATACAAAACCCACATCTACAGCCTTTCCTCAAGAGACAGTCTGCTCCATGGCTCCTGAGATCTAGACATGCTGGGAGAAAGGAAGATGTCCCACACCTAACTGGACCTCCAGCACACAAAACCCACATGAACAGCCCTTCTTCAATAGACAGTGTGTTCCATGGATCCTGAGATCTAGACATGCTGGGAGAAAGGAAGATGTCCCACTCCTAACTGGCCCTCCAGCTTACAAAACCCACGTGAACAGCCCTTCCCCATGAGAGAGTCTGCTCCATGGCTCTTGAGATCTTGACATGCTAGGATAAAGGAAAGTGTCCCACTCCTAAATGGGCCTCCAGGGTGCAAAACCCACGTGAACAGCACTTCCTCAAGATACAGTCTGCTCCATGGCTCCTGAGATCTTGACATGCTGGGAGAAAGGAAGATGTCCCACTCGTACCTGGGCCTCCAGCATACAAAACCCACGTGAACAGCCCTTCCTCAAGATACAGTCTGCTCCATGGCTCCTGAGATCTTGACATGCTCGGAGAAAGGAAGATGTCCCACTCCTAACTGGGCAACCAGAATACAAAACCCACGTGAAAAGGCCTTATTTAAGAGACAGTCTGCTCCATGGCTCCTGAGATCTAAAGATGCTTGGAGAAAGGAAGATGACCCACTCCTCACTGGGCCTCCAGCATACAAAACCCACGTGAACAGCCCTTCTTGAAGAGACAATCAGCTCCATGGCTCCTGAGATCTAGACATGCTGGGAGAAAGGAAGATGTCCCACTCCTAACTGGGTCTCCAGCATACAAAACCCAAGTGAACACCCCTTCCTGAAGAGAAAGTCTGCCCCATGGCTCCTTAGATCTTGACATGCTGGGAGAAAGGAAGATGTCCCACTCCTAACTGGGCTTCCAGCATTCAAAACCCACGTGAACAGCCCTTCTTTAAGAGACAGTATGCTCCATGTCTCCTGAGATCTAGACATGCTGGGAGAAAGGAAGATGTCCCCCTCCTAACTGGGCTTCCAGCATACAAAACCCACGTGAACAGCCCTTCTTCAAGAGACAGTCTGCTCCATGGCTCCTGAGATCTAGACATGCTGGGAGAAAGGAAGATGGCCCATTCCTAACTGGGCCTCCAGCATACAAAACCCACGTGTACAGCCCTTCCTCAAGAGAGAGTCTGTTCCATGGTTCCTGAGATCTTGAAATGCTGGGAGAAAAGAAGATGTCCAACTCCTAACTGGGCCTCCAGCATACAAAACCCACGAGAACTGCCCTTCCTCAAGAGACAGTCTGCTTCATTTCTCCTGAGATCTTGACACGCTGGGAGAAAAGTAGATATCCCACTCCTAACTGGGCCTCCAGCATACAAAACCCACGTGAACAGCCCCTACTCAAGAGACAGTCTGCTACATGGCTCCTGAGATCTTGACATGCTGGGAGAAAGGAAGATGTCCCACTCCTAACTGGGCCTCCAGCATACAAAACCCACGTGAACAGCCCTTCTTCAAGAATCAGTCTGCTCCTTGGTTCCTGAGATCTTGACATGCTGGAAGAAATGAAGATGTCCCAATTCCAACTGGGCCTCCAGCATACACAACCTACGTGAACAGCCCTTCCTCAAGAGACAGTCTGCTACATGGCTCCTGAGATCTAAAGATGCTTGGAGAAAGGAAGATGTCCCACTCCTCACTGGGCCTCCAGCATACAAAACCCACGTGGAGAGTCCTTCTTCAAGTGACAGTCTTCTCCACGGCTCCTGAGATCTTGACATGCTGGGAGAAAGGAAGATGTCCCACTCATAACCGAGCCTCCAGCATAAAAAACTCACGTGAACAGCCCTTCTTCAAGAGACATTCTGCTCAATGGCTCCTGAGATCTAGTCATGCTGTGAGAAAGGAAGATGTCCCACTCCTAACTGGACCTCCAGCATACAAAACCCACGTGTACAGCCCTTTTTCAAGAGACTGGCTGCTCCATGGCTCCTGAGATCTAGACATGCTGGGAGAAAGGAAGATGTCCCACTCATAAATGGACATCCAGCATACAAAACCCACGTGAACAGCCCTTCTTCAAGATACAGTGTGCTACATGGCTCCTGAGATCTAGACATGCTGGGAGAAAGGAAGATGTCCCACTCTTAACTGGGCCTCTAGCTTACAATACGCACGTGAACAGACCTTCCTCATGAGACAGTCTGCTCCATGGCTCCTTAGATCTTGACATGCTGGGAGAAAGGAAGTTGTCCCACTCCTAACTGGGCCTCCAGTACACAAACCCACGTGAACAGCCCTTCCTCAAGAGAGAGTCTGCTCCAGTGCTCATGAGATCTTGAAATGCTGGAGAAAGGAAGATGTCCCACTCCTAACTGGGCCTCCAGCATATAAAACCCACGTGAACAGCCCTTCCTCAAGAGAGAGTCTGCTCCATGGCTTCTGAGATCTTGAAATGCTGGGAGAAAGTAAGATGTCCCACTACTAACTGGGACCCAAGCATACAAAACCCACGTGAACAGCCGTTCCTGAAGAGACAGTTTGCTCTATTTCTCCTGAGATCTTGACATGCTGGCAGAAAGGAAGATGTCCCAATCCTAACTGGGCCTCCAGCATAAAATACCCACGTCTACAGCCTTTCCTCAAGAGACAGTCTGCTCCATGGCTCCTGAGATCTAGACATGCTGGGAGAAAGGAAGATGTCCCACTCCTAAATGGGCCTCCAGTGTGCAAAACCCACGTGAACAGCCCTTCCTCAAGAGACAGTCTGCTCCATGGCTCCTGAGATCTTGACATGCTGGGAGAAAGGAAGATGTCCCACTCGTACCTGGGACTCCAGCATACAAAACCCACGTGAACAGCCCTTCCTCAAGATACAGTCTGCTACAGGGCTCCTGAGATCCTGACATGCTCGGAGAAAGGAAGATGTCCCACTCCTAACTGGGCCTCCAGAATACAAAACCCACGTGAAAAGGCCTTCTTCAAGAGACAGTCTGCTCCATGGCTCCTGAGATCTAAAGATGCTTGGAGAAAGGAAGATGACCCACTCCTCACTGGGCCTCCAACATAAAAAACCCACGTGAACAGCCCTTCTTGAAGAGACAATCAGCTCCATGGCTCCTGAGATCTAGACATGCTGGGAGAAAGGAAGATGTCCCACTCCTAACTGGGTCTCCAGCATACAAACCCCAAGTGAACACCCCTTCCTGAAGAGAAAGTCTGCCCGATGGCTCCTTAGATCTTGACATGCTGGGAGAACGGTAGATGTCCCAATCCTAACTGGGCCTCCAGCCTTCAAAACCCACGTGAACAGCCCTTCTTCAAGAGAGAGTCTGCACCATGGCTCCTGAGATCTAGACATGCTGGGAGAAAGGAAGATGTCCCACTTCTAACTGGCCCTCCATCATACAAAACCCACGTGAACAGCCCTTCTTCAAGAGAAAGTGTGCTCCATGGCTCCTGAGATCTAGACATGCTGGGAGAAAGGAAGTTGTCCCACTCCTAACTGGGCCTCCAGCATACAAAACCCACGTGAACAGCCTTTCTTCAAGAGACAGTCTGCTCCATGGCTCCTGAGACCTAGACACTCTTGGAGAAAGGAAGATGTCCCACTCCTAACTGGGCCTCCAGCATACAAAACCTAGGTGAACAGCCCTTCCTCAAGAGACAGTCTGCTCCATGGCTCCATCGATTTAGACATGCTGGGAGAAAGGAAGATGTCCCACTCCTAACTGGGCTTCCAGCATACAAAACCCACGTGAACAGCCCTTCTATAAGAGACAGTCTGCTCCATGGCTCCTGCAATCTAGACATGCTGGGAGAATGGAAGATGTCCCACTCCTAACTGGGCCTCCAGCATACAGGACCCACATGAACAGCCCTTCTTCAAGAGACAGTCTGCTCCATGGTTCCTGAGATCTTGACATGTTGGGAGAAAGGAAGATGACCCACTCCAAACTGGGCCTCCAGCATACAAAACACACGTGAACAGCCCTTCCTCAAGAGACAGTCTGGTCCATGGCTCTTGAGAACTTGACGTACTGGGAGAAAGGAGGATGTCCCACTCCTAACTGGGCCTCCAGCATACAAACCCAAGTGAACAGCCCTTCCTCAAGAGAGAGTCTGCTCCTTGGCTCCTAAGATCTTCACATGCTTGGAGAAAGGAAGATGTCCCACACCTAACTGGGCCTCCAGCATACAAAACCCACGTGAACAGCCCTTTTTCAATGGACAGTCTGCTCCATGGCTCCTGAGATATAGACATGCTGGGAGAAAGGAATATGTCCCACTCCTAACTGGGTCTCCAGCATACAAATCCCACGTGAATAGCCGTTCTTCAAGAGACAGTCTGCTCCATGGCTCCTGAGATCTTGACAGGCTCGGAGAAAGGAAGATGTCCCACTCCTAACTGGGCTCCAGAATACAAAACCCACGTGAAAAGGCCTTCTTCAAGAGACAGTCTGCTCCATGGCTCCTGAGATCTAAAGATGCTTGGAGAAAGGAAGATGACCCACTCCTCACTGGGCCTCTAGCATACAAAACCCACGTGAACAGCCCTTCTTCAAGAGACAATCAGTTCCATGGCTCCTGAGATCTAGACATGCTGGGAGAAAGGAAGATGTCCCACTCCTAACTGGGTCTCCAGCATACAAAACCCAAGTGAACACCCCTTCCTGAAGAGAAATTCTGCCCCATGGCTCCTTAGATCTTGACATGCTGGGAGAACGGTAGATGTCCCAATCCTAACTGGGCCTCCAGCCTTCAAAACCCACGTGAACAGCCCTTCTTCAAGAGAGAGTCTGCACCATGGCTCCTGAGATCTAGACATGCTGGGAGAAAGGAAGATGTCCCACTCCTAACTGGGCCTCCATCATACAAAACCCACGTGAACAGCCCTTCTTCAAGAGACAGTCTGCTCCATGGCTCCTGAGATCTAGACATGCTGGGAGAAAGGAAGATGTCCCACTCCTAACTGGGCCTCCAGCATACAAAACCCAGGTGAACAGCCCTTCCACAAGAGACAGTCTGCTCCATGGATCCAGCGATTAAGACATGCTGGGAGAAAGGAAGATGTCCCACTCCTAACTGGGCTTCCAGCATACAAAACCCACGTGAACAGCCCTTCTTTAAGAGACAGTCTGCTCCATGGCCCCTGCGATCTAGACATGCTGGGAGAAAGGAAGATGTCCCACTCCTAACTGGGCCTCCAGCATACAGAACCCACATGAACAGCCCTTCTTCAAGAGACAGTCTGCTCCATGGCTCCTGAGATCTTGACAGGTTGGGAGAAAGGAAGATGACCCACTCCAAACTGGGCCTCCAGCATACAAAACACACGTGAACAGCCCTTCCTCAAGAGACAGTCTGGTCCATGGCTCTTGAGAACTTGACATACTGGGAGAAAGGAAGATGTCCCACTCCTAACTGGGCCCCCAGCATACAAACCCAAGTAAACAGCCCTTCCTCAAGAGAGAGTCTGCTCCTTGGCTCCTAAGATCTTCACATGCTTGGAGAAAGGAAGATGTCCCACACCTAACTGGGCCTCCAGCATACAAAACCCACGTGAACAGCCCTTTTTCAATGGACAGTCTGCTCCATGGCTCCTGACATCTAGACATGCTGGGAGAAAGGAAGATTTCCCACTCCTAACTTGGCCTCCAGCATACAAAACCCACGTGAACAGCCCTTCTTCAAGAGACAGACTGCTCCATGGCTCCTGAGATCTAGACATGCTGCAAGAAAGGAAGATTTCCCACTCGTAACTGGGTCTCTAGCATACAAAACCCACGTGAACACCCATTCTTCAAGAGACAGTCTGCTCCATGACTCCTGAGATCTTGACATGCTGGGAGAAAGGAAGATGTCCCACTCCTAACTGGGCTTCCAGCATACAAAACCCACGTGAACAGCCCTTCTTCAAGAGTCAGTCTGCTCGATGGCTCCTGAGATCTAGATATTCTTGGAGAAAGGAAGATGTCCCACTCCTAACTGGGCCTCCAGCATACAAAACCCACCTGAACAGCCCTTCTTCAAGAGACAGTCAGCTCCATTTATCCTGAGATCTACACATGCTGGGAGAAAGGAAGATGTCCCACTCCTAACTGTTCCTCCAGTATACAAAACCCACGTGAACAGCCCTTCTTCAAGCGACAGTCTGCTCCATGGCTTCTGAGATCTAGACATTATGGGATAATGGAAGATGTCCCACTCCTAACTGTGCCTCCAGCACACAAAACCCACGTGAACAGCCCTTCTTCAAGAGAAAGTCTGCTCCATGGCTCCTGAGATCGAGACATGCTGGGAGAAAGGAAGATGTCCCACTCCTAACTGGGCCTCCAGCATACAAAACACCAGTGAGCAGCCCTAACTCAAGAGACAGTCTGTTCCATGGCTCCTGAGATCTTGACATGCTGGGTGAAAGGAAGATGTCCCACTCCTAACTGGGACTCCAGCATACATAACCCACTTGAACAGCCCATTTTCACGAGACAGTCTGCTCCATGGCTCCTGAGATCTAGACATGCTGGGAGAAAGGAAAATGTCCCACTCCTAACTCGGCCTCCAGCATACAAATCCCACGTGAATAGCCCTTCTTCAAGAGACAGTCTGCTCCATGGCTCCTGAGATCTAGACATGCTGGTAGAAAGGAAGATGTCCCAAACCTAACTGGGCCTCCAGCATACAAAACACACGTCTACAGCCTTTCCTCAAGAGACAGTCTGCTCCATGGCTCCTGAGATCTAGACATGCTTGGAGAAAGGAAGATGTCCCACACCTAACTGGACCTCTAGCATACAAAACCCACGTGAACAGCACTTCCTCAAGAGACAGTCTGCTCCATGGCTCCTGAGATCTTGACATGCTGGAAGAAAGGAAGATGTCCCACTCGTACCTGGGCCTCCAGCATACAAAACCCACGTGAACAGCCCTTCCTCAAGATACAGTCTGCTCCATGGCTCCTGAGATCTTGACATGCTCGGAGAAAGGAAGATGTCCCACTCCTAACTGGGCCACCAGAACACAAAACCCACGTGAAAAGGCCTTCTTCAAGAGACAGTCTGCTCCATGGCTCCTGAGATCTAAAGATGCTTGGAGAAAGGAAGATGACCCACTCCTCACTGGGCATCCAGCATACAAAACCCACGTGAACAGCCCTTCTTCAAGAGACAATCAGCTCCAGGCCTCCTGAGATCTAGACATGCTGGGAGAAAGGAAGATGTCCCACTCCTAACTTGGTCTCCAGCATACAAAACCCAAGTGAACACCCCTACCTGAAGAGAAAGTCTGCCCCATGGCTCCTTAGATCTTGACATGCTGGAAGAAATGAAGATGTCCCAATCCCAACTGGGCCTCCAGCATACACAACCTACGTGAACAGCCCTTCCTCAAGAGACAGTCTGCTCCATGGCTCCTGAGATCTAAAGATGCTTGGAGATAGGAAGATGTCCCACTCGTCACTGGGCCTCCAGCATACAAAACCCACGTGGACAGTCCTTCTTCAAGTGACAGTCTTCTCCATGGCTCCTCAGATCTTGACATGCTGGGAGAAAGGAAGATGTCCCACTCATAACTGAGCCTACAGCATAAAAAACTCACGTGAACAGCCATTCTTCAAGAGACATTCTGCTCCATGGCTCCTGAGATCTTGACATGCTGTGAGAAAGGAAGATGTCCCACTCCTAACTGGACCTCCAGCATACAAAACCCACGTGAACAGCCCTTCTTCAAGAGACTGGCTGCTCCATGGCTCCTGAGATCTTGACATGCAGGGAGAAAGGAATATGTCCCACTCCTAACAGGACCTCCAGCATACAAAACCCACGTGAACAGCCCTTCTTCAGAAGACAGTCTGCTCCATGGCTCCTGAGATCTACACATGCTGGGAGAAAGGAAGATGTCCCACTCATAAATGGACCTCCAGCATACAAAACCCACGTGAACAGCCCTTCTTCAAGAGACAGTGTGCTACATGGCTCCTGAGATCTAGACATGCTGGGAGAAAGGAAGATGTCCCACTCCTAACTGGGCCTCTAGCTTACAAAACCCACGTGAACAGACCTTCCTCAAGAGACAGTCTGCTCCATGGCTCCTGAGATCTAGACATGCTGGGAGAAAGGAAGATGTCCCACTCCTAAATGGGCCTCCAGCAAACAAAACCCACGTGAACAGCCCTTCCTCAAGAGACAGTCTGCTCCATGGCTCCTGAGATCTTGACATGCTTGGAGAAAGGAAGATGTCCCACTCCTATCTTTGCCTCCATCATACAAAACCAACGTGAACAGCCCTTCCTCATGAGACAGTCAGCTCCATGGCTCCTGAGATCTTGACATGCTGGGAGAAAGTAAGATGTCCCACTACTAACTGGGCCTCCAGCATACAAAACCCACGTGAACAGCCCTTCCTGAGGAGACAGTTTGCTCTATTTCTCCTGAGACCTTGACATGTTGGGAGAAAGGAAGATGTCCCACTCCTAACTGGGCCTCCACATACAAAACCCACGTGAACAGCCCCTCCTCAAGAGACAGTCTGCTACATGGCTCCTGAGATCTTAACATGTTGGGAGAAAGGAAGATGTCCCACTCCTAACTGGGCCTCCAGCATACAAATCCCACGTGAACAGCCCTTGTTCAAGGGTCCGTCTGCTCCATGGCACCTGAGATCTAGACATGCTGGGAGAAAGGAAGATGTCCCAGTCCTAACTGGGCTTCCAGCATACAAAACCCACGTGAACAGCCCTTCTTCAAGAGACAGTCTTCTCCATGGCTCCTGAGATCTAGACATGCTGGTAGAAAGGAAGATGTCCCACTCCTAACTGGCCCTCCAGCTTACAAAACCCACGTGAACAGCCCTTCCTCATGAGAGAGTCTGCTCCATGACTCTTGAGATCTTGACATGCTAGGAGAAAGGAAGATGTCCCACTCCTAAATGGGCCTCCCGTGTGCAAAACCCACGTGAACAGCCCTTCCTCAAGAGACAGTCTGCTCCATGGCTCCTGAGATATTGACATGCTGGGAGAAAGGAAGATGTCCCACTCCTACCTGGGCCTCCAGCATACAAAACCCACGTGAACAGCCCTTCCTCAAGATACAGTCTGCTCCATGGCTCCTTAGATCTTGACATGCTCGGAGAAAGGAAGATGTCCCAATCCTAACTGGGCCTCCAGAATACAAAACCCACGTGAACAGCCCTTCTTCAAGAGACAATCAGCTCCATGGCTCCTGAGATCTAGACATGCTGGGAGAAAGGAAGATGTCCCACTCCTAACTGGGCCTCCAGCATATAAAACCCACGTGAACAGCCCTTCCTCAAGAGAGAGTCTGCCTCATGGCTCCTGAGATCTTGACATGCTGGGAGAAAGTAAGATGTCCCACTACTAACTGGGCCTCCAGCATACAAAACCCACGTGAACAGGCCTTCCTGAGGAGACAGTTTGCTCTATTTCTCCTGAGACCTTGAAATGCTGGGAGAAAGGAAGATGTCCCACTCCTAACTGGGCCTCCAGCAAACAAAACCCACGTGAACAGCCCCTCCTCAAGAGACAGTCTGCTACATGGCTCCTGGGATCTTAACATGGTGGGAGAAAGGAAGATGTCCCACTCCTAACTGGGCCTCCAGCATACAAATCCCACGTGAACAGCCCTTGTTCAAGGGTCCGTCTGCTCCATGGCACCTGAGATCTAGACATGCTGGGAGAAAGGAAGATGTCCCACTCCTAACTGGGCTTCCAGCATACAAAACGCACGTGAACAGCCCTTCTTCAAGAGACAGTCTTCTCCATGGCTCCTGAGGTCTAGACATGCTGGTAGAAAGGAAGATGTCCCACACCTAACTGGCCCTCCAGCTTACAAAACCCACGTGAACAGACCTTCCTCATGAGAGAGTCTGCTCCATGGCTCTTGAGATCTTGACATGCTAGGAGAAAGGAAGATGTCCCACTCCTAAATGGGCCTCCAGTGTGCAAAACCCACGTGAACAGCCCTTCCACAAGAGACAGTCTGCTCCATGGCTCCTGAGATCTTGACATGCTGGGAGAAAGGAAGATGTCCCACTCCTACCTGGGCCTCCAGCATACAAAACCCACGTGAACAGCCCTTCCTCAAGATACAGTCTGCTCCATGGCTCCTGAGATCTTGACATGCTCGGAGAAAGGAAGATGTCCCACTCCTAACTGGGCTCCAGAATACAAAACCCACGTGAAAAGGCCTTCTTCAAGAGACAGTCTGCTCCATGGCTCCTGAGATCTAAAGATGCTTGGAGAAAGGAAGATGACCCACTCCTCACTGGGCCTCTAGCATACAAAACCCACGTGAACAGCCCTTCTTCAAGAGACAATCAGTTCCATGGCTCCTGAGATCTAGACATGCTGGGAGAAAGGAAGATGTCCCACTCCTAACTGGGTCTCCAGCATACAAAACCCAAGTGAACACCCCTTCCTGAAGAGAAAGTCTGCCCCATGGCTCATTAGATCTTGACATGATGGGAGAACGGTAGATGTCCCAATCCTAACCGGGCCTCCAGCCTTCAAAACCCACGTGAACAGCCATTCTTCAAGAGAGAGTCTGCACCATGGCTCCTGAGATCTAGACATGCTGGGAGAAAGGAAGATGTCCCAATCCTAACTGGGCCTCCATCATACAAAACCCTCGTGAACAGCCCTTCTTCAAGAGACAGTCTGCTCCATGGCTCCTGAGATCTAGACATGCTAGGAGAAAGAAGTTGTCCCACTCCTAACTGGGCCTCCAGCATACAAAACCCACGTGAACAGCCTTTCTTCAAGAGACAGTCTGCTCCATGAATCCTGAGACCTAGACATGCTTGGAGAAAGGAAGATGTCCCACTCCTAACTGGGCCTCCAGCATACAAAACCCAGGTGAACAGCCCTTCCTCAAGAGACATTCTGCTCCATGGCTCCAGCGATTTAGACATGCTGGGAGAAAGGAAGATGTCCCACTCCTAACTGGGCTTCCAGCATACAAAACCCACGTGAACAGCCCTTCTTTAAGAGACAGTATGCTCCATGGCTCCTGAGATCTATACATGCTGGGAGAAAGGAAGATGTCCCACTCCTAACTGGGCCTCCAGCATACAGAACCCACATGAACAGCCCTTCTTCAAGAGACAGTCTGCTCAATGGCTCCTGAGATCTTGACATGTTGGGAGAAAGGAAGATGACCCACTCCAAACTGGGCCTCCAGCATACAAAACACACGTGAACAGCCCTTCCTCAAGAGACAGTCTGGTCCATGGCTCTTGAGAACTTGACATGCTCGGAGAAAGGAAGATGTCCCACTCCTAACTGGGCCTCCAGCATAAAAACCCAAGTGAACAGCCCTTCCTCAAGAGAGAGTCTGCTCCTTGGCTCCTAAGATCTTCACATGCTTGGAGAAAGGAAGATGTCCCACACCTAACTGGGCCTCCAGCATACAAAACCCACGTGAACAGCCCTTTTTCAATGGACAGTCTGCTCCATGGCTCCTGAGATATAGACATGCTGGGAGAAAGGAATATGTCCCACTCCTAACTGGGTCTCCAGCATACAAATCCCACGTGAATAGCCGTTCTTCAAGAGACAGTCTGCTCCATGGCACCTGAGATCTAGACATGCTGGGAGAAAGGAAGATGTCCCCCTCCTAACTGGGCTTTTAGCATACAAAACCCACGTGAACAGCCCTTCTTCAAGAGACAGTCTGCTCCATGGCTCCTGAGATCTAGACATGCTGGGAGAAAGGAAGATGTACCATTCCTAACTGGGCCTCCAGCATACAAAACCCACGTGTACAGCCCATCCTCAAGAGAGAGTCTGCTCCATGGTTCCTGAGATCTTGACATGCTGGGAGAAAAGAAGATGTCCCACTCCTAACTGGGCCTCCAGCATACAAAACCCACGAGAACAGCCCTTCATCAAGAGACAGTCTGCTTCATTTCTCCTGAGATCTTGACATGCTGGGAGAAAAGTAGATATCCCACTCCTAACTGGGCCTCCAGCATACAAAACCCACGTGAACAGCCCCTACTCAAGAGACAGTCTGCTACATGGCTCCTGAGATCTTGACATGCTGGGAGAAAGGAAGATGTCCCACTCCTAACTGGGCCTCCAGCATACAAAACCCACGTGAACAGCCCTTCTTCAAGAATCAGTCTGCTCCTTGGTTCCTGAGATCTTGACATGCTGGAAGAAATGAAGATGTCCCAATCCCAACTGGGCCTCCAGCATACACAACCTACGTGAACAGCCCTTCCTCAAGAGACAGTCTGCTCCATGGCTCCTGAGATCTAAAGATGCTTTGAGAAAGGAAGATGTCCCACTCCTCATTGGGCCTCCAGCATACAAAACCCACGTGGACAGTCCTTCTTCAAGTGACAGTCTTCTCCATGTCTCCTGAGATCTTGACATGCTGGGAGAAAGGAAGATGTCCCACTCATAACTGAGCCTCCAGCATAAAAAACTCACGTGAACAGCCCTTCTTCAAGAGACATTCTGCTCAATGGCTCCTGAGATCTAGACATGCTGTGAGAAAGGAAGATGTCCCACTCCTAACTGGACCTCCAGCATACAAAACCCACGTGAACAGCCCTTCTTCAAGAGACTGGCTGCTCCATGGCTCCTGAGACCTTGACATGCAGGGAGAAAAGAATATGTCCCACTCCTAACAGGGCCTCCAGCATACAAAACCCACGTGAACAGCCCTTCTTCAGGAGACAGTCTGCTCCATGGCTCCTGAGATCTAGACATGCTGGGAGAAAGGAAGATGTCCCACTCATAAATGGACCTCCAGCATACAAAACCCACGTGAACAGCCCTTCTTCAAGAGACAGTGTGCTCCATGGCTCCTGGGATCTAGACATGCTGGGAGAAAGGAAGATGTCCCACTCTTAACTGGGCCTCTAGCTTACAAAACCCACGTGAACAGACCTTCCTCAAGAGACAGTCTGCTCCATGTCTCCTGAGATCTAGACATGCTGGGAGAAAGGAAGATGTCCCACTCCTAAATGGGCCTCCAGCATACAAAACCCACGTGAACAGCCCTTCCTCAAGAGACAGTCTGCTCCATGGCTCCTGATATCTTGACATGCTTGGAGAAAGGAAGATGTCCCACTGCTATCTTTGCCTCCATCATACAAAATCCACGTGAACAGCCCTTCCTCAAGAGCCAGTCTGCTCCTCGGCTCCTGAGATCTTGACATGCTGGGAGAAAGGAAGATGTCCCACTCCTAACTGGGCCTCCAGTACACAAACCCACGTGAACAGCCCTTCCTCAAGAGAGAGTCTGCTCCATTGCTCCTGAGATCTTGAAATGCTGGAGAAAGGAAGATGTCCCACTCCTAACTGGGCCTCCAGCATATAAAACCCACGTGAACAGCCCTTCCTCAAGAGAGAGTCTGCTCCATGGCTCCTGAGATCTTGACATGCTGGGAGAAAGTAAGATGTCCCACTACTAACTGGGCCTCCAGCATACAAAACCCACGTGAACAGCCCTTCCTGAAGAGACAGTTTGCTCTATTTCTCCTGAGATCTTGACATGCTGGGAGAACGGAAGATGTCCCACTCCTAACTGGGCCTCCAGCATACAAAACCCACGTGAACAGCCCCTCCTCAAGAGACAGTCTGCTACATGGCTCCTGAGATCTTGACATGGTGGGAGAAAGGAAGATGTCCCACTCCTAACTGGGCCTCCAGCATCCAAATCCCACGTGAACAGCCCTTCTTCAAGAGTCCGTCTGTTCCATGGGACCTGAAATCTAGACATGCTGGGAGAAATGAAGATGTCCCACTCCTAACTGGGCTTCCAGCATACAAAACCCACGTGAACAGCCCTTCTTCAAGAGACAGTCTTCTCCATGGCTCCTGAGATCTAGACATGCTGGTAGAAAGGAAGATGTCCAAATCCTAACTGGGCCTACAGCATACAAAACCCACGTCTACAGCCTTTCCTCAAGAGACAGTCTGCTCCATGGCTCTTGAGATCTTGACATGCTAGGAGAAAGGAAGATGTCCCACGCCTAAATGGGCCTCCAGTGTGCAAAACCCACGTGAACAGCCCTTCCTCAAGAGACAGTATGCTCCATGGCTCCTGAGATCTTGACATGCTGGGAGAAAGGAAGATGTCCCACTCATACCTGGGCCTCCAGCATACAAAACCCACGTGAACAGCCCTTCCTCAAGATACAGTCTGCTCCATGGCTCCTGAGATCTTGACATGCTCGGAGAAAGGAAGATGTCCCACTCCTAAATGGGCCTCCAGTGTGCAAAACCCACGTGAACAGCCCTTCCTCAAGAGACAGTCTGCTCCATGGTTCCTGAGATCTTGACATGCTGGGAGAAAGGAAGATGTCCCACTCGTACCTGGGACTCCAGCATACAAAACCCACGTGAACAGCCCTTCCTCAAGATACAGTCTGCTACAGGGCTCCTGAGATCCTGACATGCTCGGAGAAAGGAAGATGTCCCACTCCTAACTGGGCCTCCAGAATACAAAACCCACGTGAAAAGGCCTTCTTCAAGAGACAGTCTGCTCCATGGCTCCTGAGATCTAAAGATGCTTGGAGAAAGGAAGATGACCCACTCCTCACTGGGCCTCCAACATAAAAAACCCACGTGAACAGCCCTTCTTCAAGAGACAATCAGCTCCATGGCTCCTGAGATCTAGACATGCTGGGAGAAAGGAAGATGTCCCATTCCTAACTGGGTCTCCAGCATACAAAACCCAAGTGAACACCCCTTCCTGAAGAGAAAGTCTGCCCGATGGCTCCTTAGATCTTGACATGCTGGGAGAACGGTAGATGTCCCAATCCTAACTGGGCCTCCAGCCTTCAAAACCCACGTGAACAGCCCTTCTTCAAGAGAGAGTCTGCACCATGGCTCCTGAGATCTAGACATGCTGGGAGAAAGGAAGATGTCCCACTTCTAACTGGCCCTCCATCATACAAAACCCACGTGAACAGCCCTTCTTCAAGAGAAAGTCTGCTCCATGGCTCCTGAGATCTAGACATGCTGGGAGAAAGGAAGTTGTCCCACTCCTAACTGGGCCTCCAGCATACAAAACCCACCTGAACAGCCTTTCTTCAAGAGACAGTCTGCTCCATGGCTCCTGAGACCTAGACACTCTTGGAGAAAGGAAGATGTCCCACTCCTAACTGGGCCTCCAGCATACAAAACCCAGGTGAACAGCCCTTCCTCAAGAGACAGTCTGCTCCATGGCTCCAGCGATTTAGACATGCTGGGAGAAAGGAAGATGTCCCACTCCTAACTGGGCTTCCAGCATACAAAACCCACGTGAACAGCCCTTCTTTAAGAGACAGTCTGCTCCATGGCTCCTGCAATCTAGACATGCTGGGAGAATGGAAGATGTCCCACTCCTAACTGGGCCTCCAGCATACAGTACCCACATGAACAGCCCTTCTTCAAGAGACAGTCTGCTCCATGGTTCCTGAGATCTTGACATGTTGGGAGAAAGGAAGATGACCCACTCCAAACTGGGCCTCCAGCATACAAAACACACGTGAACAGCCCTTCCTCAAGAGACAGTCTGGTCCATGGCTCTTGAGAACTTGACATACTGGGAGAAAGGAGGATGTCCCACTCCTAACTGGGCCTCCAGCATACAAACCCAAGCGAACAGCCCTTCCTCAAGAGAGAGTCTGCTCCTTGGCTCCTAAGATCTTCACATGCTTGGAGAAAGGAAGATGTCCCACACCTAACTGGGCCTCCAGCATACAAAACCCACGTGAACAGCCCTTTTTCAATGGACAGTCTGCTCCATGGCTCCTGAGATATAGACATGCTGGGAGAAAGGTATATGTCGCACTCCTAACTGGGTCTCCAGCATACAAATCCCACGTGAATAGCCGTTCTTCAAGAGACAGTCTGCTCCATGGCTCCTGAGATCTTGACAGGCTCGGAGAAAGGAAGATGTCCCACTCCTAACTGGGCTCCAGAATACAAAACCCACGTGAAAAGGCCTTGTCAAGAGACAGTCTGCTCCATGGCTCCTGAGATCTAAAGATGCTTGGAGAAAGGACGATGACCCACTCCTCACTGGGCCTCTAGCATACAAAACCCACGTGAACAGCCCTTCTTCAAGAGACAATCAGTTCCATGGCTCCTGAGATCTAGACATGCTGGGAGAAAGGAAGATGTCCCACTCCTAACTGGGCCTCCAGCATACAAAACACCAGTGAGCAGCCCTAACTCAAGAGACAGTCTGTTCCATGGCTCCTGAGATCTTGACATGCTGGGTGAAAGGAAGATGTCCCACTCCTAACTGGGCCTCCAGCATACATAACCCACTTGAACAGCCCATTTTCACGAGACAGTCTGCTCCATGGCTCCTGAGATCTAGACATGCTGGGAGAAAGGAAGATGTCCCACTCCTAACTCGGCCTCCAGCATACAAAACCCACGTGAATAGCCCTTCTTCAAGAGACAGTCTGCTCCATGGCTCCTGAGATCTAGACATGCTGGTAGAAAGGAAGATGTCCCAAACCTAACTGGGCCTCCAGCATACAAAACCCACGTCTACAGCCTTTCCTCAAGAGACAGTCTGCTCCATGGCTCCTGAGATCTAGACATGCTTGGAGAAAGGAAGATGTCCCACACCTAACTGGACTTCCAGCATACAAAACCCACGTGAACAGCACTTCCTCAAGAGACAGTCTGCTCCATGTCTCCTGAAATCTTGACATGCTGGAAGAAAGGAAGATGTCCCACTCGTACCTGGGCCTCCAGCATACAAAACCCACGTGAACAGCCCTTCCTCAAGATACAGTCTGCTCCATGGCTCCTGAGATCTTGACATGCTCGGAGAAAGGAAGATGTCCCACTCCTAACTGGGCCACCAGAATACAAAACCCACGTGAAAAGGCCTTCTTCAAGAGACAGTCTGCTCCATGGCTCCTGAGATCTAAAGATGCTTGGAGAAAGGAAGATGACCCACTCCTCACTGGGCATCCAGCATACAAAACCCACGTGAACAGCCCTTCTTCAAGAGACAATCAGCTCCATGGCTCCTGAGATCTAGACATGCTGGGAGAAAGGAAGATGTCCCACTCCTAACTTGGTCTCCAGCATACAAAACCCAAGTGAACACCCCTACCTGAAGAGAAAGTCTGCCCCATGGCTCCTTAGATCTTGACATGCTGGGAGAACGGTAGATGTCCCAATCCTAACTGGGCCTCCAGCCTTCAAAACCCACGTGAACAGCCCTTCTTCAAGAGATAGTCTGCACCATGGCTCCTGAGACCTAGACATGCTGGGAGAAAGGAAGATGTCCCACTCCTAACTGGGCCTCCAGCATACAAAACCCACGTGAACAGCCCTTCTTCAAGAGACAGTCTGCTCCATGGCTCCTGAGATCTAGACATGCTGGGAGAAAGGAAGTTGTCCCATTCCTAACTGGGCCTCCAGCATACAAAACCCACGTGTACAGCCCTTCCTCAAGAGAGAGTCTGCTCCATGGTTCCTGAGATCTTGACATGCTGGGAGAAAAGAAGATGTCCCACTCCTAACTGGGCCTCCAGCATACAAAACCCATGAGAACAGCCCTTCCTCAAGAGACAGTCTGCTTCATTTCTCCTGAGATCTTGACATGCTGGGAGAAAAGTAGATATCCCACTCCTAACTGGGGTTCCAGCATACAAAACCCACGTGAACAGCCCCTCCTCAAGAGATAGTCTGCTACATGGCTCCTGAGATCTTGACATGCTGGGAGAAAGGAAGATGTCCCACTCCAAACTGGGCCTCCAGCATACAAAACCCACGTGAACAGCCCTTCTTCAAGAATCAGTCTGCTCCTTGGTTCCTGAGATCTTGACATGCTGGAAGAAATGAAGATGTCCCAATCCCAACTGGGCCTCCAGCATACACAACCTACGTGAACAGCCCTTCCTCAAGAGACAGTCTGCTCCATGGCTCCTGAGATCTAAAGATGCTTGGAGATAGGAAGATGTCCAACTCCTCACTGGGCCTCCAGCATAAAAAACCCACGTGGACAGTCCTTCTTCAAGTGACAGTCTTCTCCATGGCTCCTCAGATCTTGACATGCTGGGAGAAAGGAAGATGTCCCACTCATAACTGAGCCTACAGCATAAAAAACTCACGTGAACAGCCATTCTTCAAGAGACATTCTGCTCCATGGCTCCTGAGATCTTGACATGCTGTGAGAAAGGAAGATGTCCCACTCCTAACTGGACCTCCAGCATACAAAATCCACGTGAACAGCCCTTCTTCAAGAGACTGGCTGCTCCATGGCTCCTGAGATCTTGACATGCAGGGAGAAAGGAATATGTCCCACTCCTAACAGGACCTCCAGCATACAAAACCCACGTGAACAGCCCTTCTTCAGAAGACAGTCTGCTCCATGGCTCCTGAGATCTACACATGCTGGGAGAAAGGAAGATGTCCCACTCATAAATGGACCTCCAGCATACAAAACCCACGTGAACAGCCCTTCTTCAAGAGACAGTGTGCTACATGGCTCCTGAGATCTAGACATGCTGGGAGAAAGGAAGATGTCCCACTCCTAACTGGGCCTCTAGCTTACAAAACCCACGTGAACAGACCTTCCTCAAGAGACAGTCTGCTCCATGGCTCCTGAGATCTAGACATGCTGGGAGAAAGGAGGATGTCCCACTCCTAAATGGGCCTCCAGCATACAAAACCCACGTGAACAGCCCTTCCTCAAGAGACATTATGCTCCATGGCTCCTGAGATCTTTACATGCTTGGAGAAAGGAAGATGTCCCACTCCTATCTTTGCCTCCATCATACAAAACCAACGTGAACAGCCCTTCCTCAAGAGACAGTCAGCTCCATGGCTCCTGAGATCTTGACATGCTGGGAGAAAGTAAGATGTCCCACTACTAACTGGGCCTCCAGCATACAAAACCCACGTGAACAGGCCTTCCTGAGGAGACAGTTTGCTCTATTTCTCCTGAGACCTTGAAATGCTGGGAGAAAGGAAGATGTCCCACTCCTAACTGGGCCTCCAGCAAACAAAACCCACGTGAACAGCCCCTCCTCAAGAGACAGTCTGCTACATGGCTCCTGAGATCTTAACATGGTGGGAGAAAGGAAGATGTCCCACTCCTAACTGGGCCTCCAGCATACAAATCCCACGTGAACAGCCCTTGTTCAAGGGTCCGTCTGCTCCATGGCACCTGAGATCTAGACATGCTGGGAGAAAGGAAGATGTCCCACTCCTAACTGGGCTTCCAGCATACAAAACCCACGTGAACAGCCCTTCTTCAAGAGACAGTCTTCTCCATGGCTCCTGAGGTCTAGACATGCTGGTAGAAAGGAAGATGTCCCACACCTAACTGGCCCTCCAGCTTACAAAACCCACGTGAACAGACCTTCCTCATGAGAGAGTCTGCTCCATGGCTCTTGAGATCTTGACATGCTAGGAGAAAGGAAGATGTCCCACTCCTAAATGGGCCTCCAGTGTGCAAAACCCACGTGAACAGCCCTTCCACAAGAGACAGTCTGCTCCATGGCTCCTGAGATCTTGACATGCTGGGAGAAAGGAAGATGTCCCACTCCTACCTGGGCCTCCAGCATACAAAACCCACGTGAACAGCCCTTCCTCAAGATACAGTCTGCTCCATGGCTCCTGAGATCTTGACATGCTCGGAGAAAGGAAGATGTCCCACTCCTAACTGGGCCTCCAGAATACAAAACCCACGTGAACAGCCCTTCTTCAAGAGACAATCAGCTCCATGGCTCCTGAGATCTAGACATGCTGGGAGAAAGGATGATGTCCCACTCCTAACTGGGTCTCCAGCATACAAAACCCAAGTGAACACCCCTTCCTGAAGAGAAAGTCTGCCCCATGGCTCATTAGATCTTGACATGATGGGAGAACGGTAGATGTCCCATTCCTAACCGGGCCTCCAGCCTTCAAAACCCACGTGAACAGCCATTCTTCAAGAGAGAGTCTGCACCATGGCTCCTGAGATCTAGACATGCTGGGAGAAAGGAAGATGTCCCAATCCTAACTGGGCCTCCATCATACAAAACCCACGTGAACAGCCCTTCTTCAAGAGACAGTCTGCTCCATGGCTCCTGAGATCTAGACATGCTAGGAGAAAGGAAGTTGTCCCACTCCTAACTGGGCCTCCAGCATACAAAACCCACGTGAACAGCCTTTCTTCAAGAGACATTCTGCTCCATGAATCCTGAGACCTAGACATGCTTGGAGAAAGGAAGATGTCCCACTCCTAACTGGGCCTCCAGCATACAAAACCCAGGTGAACAGCCCTTCCTCAAGAGACATTCTGCTCCATGGCTCCAGCGATTTAGACATGCTGGGAGAAAGGAAGATGTCCCACTCCTAACTGGGCTTCCAGCATACAAAACCCACGTGAACAGCCCTTCTTTAAGAGACAGTATGCTCCATGGCTCCTGACATCTAGACATGCTGGGAGAAAGGAAGATGTCCCACTCCTAACTGGGCCTCCAGCATACAGAACCCACATGAACAGCCCTTCTTCAAGAGACAGTCTGCTCAATGGCTCCTGAGATCTTGACATGTTGGGAGAAAGGAAGATGACCCACTCCAAACTGGGCCTCCAGCATACAAAACACACGTGAACAGCCCTTCCTCAAGAGACAGTCTGGTCCATGGCTCTTGAGAACTTGACATGCTGGGAGAAAGGAAGATGTCCCACTCCTAACTGGGCCTCCAGCATAAAAACCCAAGTGAACAGCCCTTCCTCAAGAGAGAGTCTGCTCCTTGGCTCCTAAGATCTTCACATGCTTGGAGAAAGGAAGATGTCCCACACCTAACTGGGCCTCCAGCATACAAAACCCACGTGAACAGCCCTTTTTCAATGGACAGTCTGCTCCATGGCTCCTGAGATATAGACATGCTGGGAGAAAGGAATATGTCCCACTCCTAACTGGGTCTCCAGCATACAAATCCCACGTGAATAGCCGTTCTTCAAGAGACAGTCGGCTCCATGGCACCTGAGATCTAGACATGCGGGGAGAAAGGAAGATGTCCCCCTCCTAACTGGGCTTCTAGCATACAAAACCCACGTGAACAGCCCTTCTTCAAGAGACAGTCTGCTCCATGGCTCCTGAGATCTAGACATGCTGGGAGAAAGGAAGATGTACCATTCCTAACGGGGCCTCCAGCATAAAAAACCCACGTGTACAGCCCATCCTCAAGAGAGAGTCTGCTCCATGGTTCCTGAGATATTGACATGCTGGGAGAAAAGAAGATGTCCCACTCCTAAGTGGGCCTCCAGCATACAAAACCCACGAGAACAGCCCTTCATCAAGAGACAGTCTGCTTCATTTCTCCTGAGATCTTGACATGCTGGGAGAAAAGTAGATATCCCACTCCTAACTGGGCCTCCAGCATACAAAACCCACGTGAACAGCCCCTACTCAAGAGACAGTCTGCTACATGGCTCCTGAGATCTTGACATGCTGGGAGAAAGGAATATGTCCCACTCCTAACAGGGCCTACAGCATACAAAACCCACGTGAACAGCCCTTCTTCAGGAGACAGTCTGCTCCATGGCTCCTGAGATCTAGACATGCTGGGAGAAAGGAAGATGTCCCACTCCTAAATGGGCCTCCAGCATACAAAACCCACGTGAACAGCCCTTCTTCAAGAGACAGTGTGCTCCATGGCTCCTGAGATCTAGACATGCTGGGAGAAAGGAAGATGTCCCACTCTTAACTGGGCCTCTAGCTTACAAAACCCACGTGAACAGACCTTCCTCAAGAGACAGTCTGCTCCATGTCTCCTGAGATCTAGACATGCTGGGAGAAAGGAAGATGTCCCACTCCTAACTGGGCCTCCAGCATACAAAACCCACGTGAACAGCCCTTCCTCAAGAGACAGTCTGCTCCATGGCTCCTGAGATCTAAAGATGCTTGGAGATAGGAAGATGTCCCACTCCTCACTGGGCCTCCAGCATGCAAAACCCACGTGGACAGTCCTTCTTCAAGTGACAGTCTTCTCCATGTCTCCTGAGATCTTGACATGCTGGGAGAAAGGAAGATGTCCCACTCATAACTGAGCCTCCAGCATAAAAAACTCACGTGAACAGCCCTTCTTCAAGAGACATTCTGCTCAATGGCTCCTGAGATCTAGACATTCTGTGAGAAAGGAAGATGTCCCACTCCTAACTGGACCTCCAGCATACAAAACCCAAGTGAACAGCCCTTCTTCAAGAGACTGGCTGCTCCATGGCTCCTGAGATCTTGACATGCAGGGAGAAAGGAATATGTCCCACTCCTAACAGGGCCTCCAGCATCCAAAACCCACGTGAACAGCCCTTCTTCAGGAGACAGTCTGCTCCATGGCTCCTGAGATCTAGACATGCTGGGAGAAAGGAAGATGTCCCACTCATAAATGGACCTCCAGCATACAAAACCCACGTGAACAGCCCTTCTTCAAGAGACAGTGTGCTACATGGCTCCTGAGATCTAGACATGCTGGGAGAAAGGAAGATGTCCCACTCTTAACTGGGCCTCTAGCTTACAAAACCCACGTGAACAGACCTTCCTCAAGAGACAGTCTGCTCCATGGCTCCTGAGATCTAGACATGCTGGGAGAAAGGAAGATGTACCACTCCTAAATGGGCCTCCAGCATACAAAACCCACGTGAACAGCCCTTCCTCAAGAGACAGTCTGCTCCATGGCTCCTGAGATCTTGACATGCTTGGAGAAAGGAAGATGTCCCACTCCTATCTTTGCCTCCATCATACAAAATCCACGTGAACAGCCCTTCCTCAAGAGCCAGTCTGCTCCACGGCTCCTGAGATCTTGACATGTTGGGAGAAAGGAAGATGTCCCACTCCTAACTGGGCCTCCAGTACACAAACCCACGTGAACAGCCCTTCCTCAAGAGAGAGTCTGCTCCATTGCTCCTGAGATCTTGAAATGCTGGAGAAAGGAAGATGTCCCACTCCTAACTGGGCCTCCAGCATATAAAACCCACGTGAACAGCCCTTCCTCAAGAGAGAGTCTGCTCCATGGCTCCTGAGATCTTGACATGCTGGGAGAAAGGAAGACGTCCCACTACTAACTGGGCCTCCAGCACAAAACCCACGTGAACAGCCCTTCCTGAAGAGACAGTTTGCTCTATTTCTCCTGAGATCTTGACATGCTGGGAGAAAGGAAGATGTCCCACTCCTAACTGGGCCTCCAGCATACAAAACCCACGAAAACAGCCCCTCCTCAAGAGACAGTCTGCTACATGGCTCCTGAGATCTTGACATGGTGGGAGAATGAAGATGTCTCACTCCTAACTGGGCCTCCAGCATCCAAATCCCACGTGAACAGCCCTTCTTCAAGAGTCCGTCTGTTCCATGGCACCTGAAATCTAGACATACTGGGAGAAAGGAAGATGTCCCACTCCTAACTGGGCTTCCAGCATACAAAACCCACGTGAACAGCCCTTCTTCAAGTGACAGTCTTCTCCATGGCTCCTGAGATCTAGACATGCTGGTAGAAAGGAAGATGTCCCAATCCTAACTGGGCCTCCAGCATACAAAACCCACGTCTACAGCCTTTCCTCAAGAGACAGTCTGCTCCATGGCTCCTGAGATCTAGACATGCTGGGAGAAAGGAAGATGTCCCACTCCTAACTGGACCTCCAGCATACAAAACCCACGTGAACAGCCCTTCTTCAAGAAACAGTGTGCTCCATGGCTCCTGAGATCTAGACATGCTGGGAGAAAGGAAGATGTCCCACTCCTAACTGGCCCTCCAGCTTACAAAACCCACGTGAACAGCCCTTCCTCATGAGAGAGTCTGATCCATGGCTCTTGAGATCTTGACATGCTAGGAGAAAGGAAGATGTCCCACTCCTAAATGGGCCTCCAGTGTGCAAAACCCACGTGAACAGCCCTTCCTCAAGAGACAGTATGCTCCATGGCTCCTGAGATCTTGACATGCTGGGAGAAAGGAAGATGTCCCACTCCTACCTGGGCCTCCAGTGTACAAAACCCACGTGAACAGCCCTTCCTCAAGATACAGTCTGCTCCATGGCTCCTGAGATCTTGACATGCTCGGAGAAAGGAAGATGTCCCACTCCTAACTGGGCCTCCAGAATACAAAACCCACGTGAAAAGGCCTTCTTCAAGAGACAGTCTGCTCCATGGCTCCTGAGATCTAAAGATGCTTGGAGAAAGGAAGATGACCCACTCCTCACTGGGCCTCCAGCATACAAAACCCATGTGAACAGCCCTTCTTCAAGAGACAATCAGCTCCATGGCTCCTGAGATCTAGACATGCTGGGAGAAAGGAAGATGTCCCACTCCTAACTGGGTCTCCAGCATACAAAACCCAAGTGAACACCCCTTCCTGAAGAGAAAGTCTGCCCCATGGCTCCTTAGATCTTGACATGCTGGGAGAACGGTAGATGTCCCAATCCTAACTGGGCCTCCAGCCTTCAAAACCCACGTGAACAACCCTTCTTCAAGAGAGAGTCTGCACCATGGCTCCTGAGATCTAGACATGCTGGGAGAAAGGAAGATGTCCCACTCCTAACAGGGCCTCCATCATACAAAACCCACGTGAACAGCCCTTCTTTAAGAGAAAGACTGCTCCATGGCTCCTGAGATCTAGACATGCTGGGAGAAAGGAAGTTGTCCCCGTCCTAACTGGGCTTCCAGCTTACAAAACCCACGTGGACAGCCCTTCTTCAAGAGACAGTCTGCTCCATGGCTCCTGAGATCTAGACATGCTGGGAGAAAAGAAGATGTCCCACTCCTAACTGGGCCTCCAGCATACAAAACCCATGAGAACAGCCCTTCCTCAAGAGACAGTCTGCTTCATTTCTCCTGAGATCTTCACATGCTGGGAGAAAAGTAGATATCCCACTCCTAACTGGGCCTCCAGCATACAAAACCGACGTGAACAGCCCCTCCTCAAGAGACAGTCTGCTACATGGCTCCTGAGATCTTGACATGCTGGGAGAAAGGAAGATGTCCCACTCTTAACTGGGCCTCCAGCATACAAAACCCACGTGAACAGCCCTTCTTCAAGAATCAGTCTGCTCCTTGGTTCCTGAGATCTTGACATGCTGGAAGAAATGAAGATGTCCCAATCCCAACTGGGCCTCCAGCATACACAACCTACGTGAACAGCCCTTCCTCAAGAGACAGTCTGCTCCATGGCTCCTGAGATCTAAAGATGCTTGGAGATAGGAAGATGTCCCACTCCTCACTGGGCCTCCAGCATGCAAAACCCACGTGGACAGTCCTTCTTCAAGTGACAGTCTTCTCCATGTCTCCTGAGATCTTGACATGCTGGGAGAAAGGAAGATGTCCCACTCATAACTGAGCCTCCAGCATAAAAAACTCACGTGAACAGCCCTTCTTCAAGAGACATTCTGCTCAATGGCTCCTGAGATCTAGACATTCTGTGAGAAAGGAAGATGTCCCACTCCTAACTGGACCTCCAGCATACAAAACCCAAGTGAACAGCCCTTCTTCAAGAGACTGGCTGCTCCATGGCTCCTGAGATCTTGACATGCAGGGAGAAAGGAATATGTCCCACTCCTAACAGGGCCTCCAGCATCCAAAACCCACGTGAACAGCCCTTCTTCAGGAGACAGTCTGCTCCATGGCTCCTGAGATCTAGACATGCTGGGAGAAAGGAAGATGTCCCACTCATAAATGGACCTCCAGCATACAAAACCCACGTGAACAGCCCTTCTTCAAGAGACAGTGTGCTACATGGCTCCTGAGATCTAGACATGCTGGGAGAAAGGAAGATGTCCCACTCTTAACTGGGCCTCTAGCTTACAAAACCCACGTGAACAGACCTTCCTCAAGAGACAGTCTGCTCCATGGCTCCTGAGATCTAGACATGCTGGGAGAAAGGAAGATGTACCACTCCTAAATGGGCCTCCAGCATACAAAACCCACGTGAACAGCACTTCCTCAAGAGACAGTCTGCTCCATGGCTCCTGAGATCTTGACATGCTTGGAGAAAGGAAGATGTCCCACTCCTATCTTTGCCTCCATCATACAAAATCCACGTGAACAGCCCTTCCTCAAGAGCCAGTCTGCTCCACGGCTCCTGAGATCTTGACATGTTGGGAGAAAGGAAGATGTCCCACTCCTAACTGGGCCTCCAGTACACAAACCCACGTGAACAGCCCTTCCTCAAGAGAGAGTCTGCTCCATTGCTCCTGAGATCTTGAAATGCTGGAGAAAGGAAGATGTCCCACTCCTAACTGGGCCTCCAGCATATAAAACCCACGTGAACAGCCCTTCCTCAAGAGAGAGTCTGCTCCATGGCTCCTGAGATCTTGACATGCTGGGAGAAAGGAAGACGTCCCACTACTAACTGGGCCTCCAGCACAAAACCCACGTGAACAGCCCTTCCTGAAGAGACAGTTTGCTCTATTTCTCCTGAGATCTTGACATGCTGGGAGAAAGGAAGATGTCCCACTCCTAACTGGGCCTCCAGCATACAAAACCCACGAAAACAGCCCCTCCTCAAGAGACAGTCTGCTACATGGCTCCTGAGATCTTGACATGGTGGGAGAATGAAGATGTCTCACTCCTAACTGGGCCTCCAGCATCCAAATCCCACGTGAACAGCCCTTCTTCAAGAGTCCGTCTGTTCCATGGCACCTGAAATCTAGACATACTGGGAGAAAGGAAGATGTCCCACTCCTAACTGGGCTTCCAGCATACAAAACCCACGTGAACAGCCCTTCTTCAAGAGACAGTCTTCTCCATGGCTCCTGAGATCTAGACATGCTGGTAGAAAGGAAGATGTCCCAATCCTAACTGGGCCTCCAGCATACAAAACCCACGTCTACAGCCTTTCCTCAAGAGACAGTCTGCTCCATGGCTCCTGAGATCTAGACATGCTGGGAGAAAGGAAGATGTCCCACTCCTAACTGGACCTCCAGCATACAAAACCCACGTGAACAGCCCTTCTTCAAGAAACAGTGTGCTCCATGGCTCCTGAGATCTAGACATGCTGGGAGAAAGGAAGATGTCCCACTCCTAACTGGCCCTCCAGCTTACAAAACCCACGTGAACAGCCCTTCCTCATGAGAGAGTCTGATCCATGGCTCTTGAGATCTTGACATGCTAGGAGAAAGGAAGATGTCCCACTCCTAAATGGGCCTCCAGTGTGCAAAACCCACGTGAACAGCCCTTCCTCAAGAGACAGTATGCTCCATGGCTCCTGAGATCTTGACTTGCTGGGAGAAAGGAAGATGTCCCACTCCTACCTGGGCCTCCAGTGTACAAAACCCACGTGAACAGCCCTTCCTCAAGATACAGTCTGCTCCATGGCTCCTGAGATCTTGACATGCTCGGAGAAAGGAAGATGTCCCACTCCTAACTGGGCCTCCAGAATACAAAACCCACGTGAAAAGGCCTTCTTCAAGAGACAGTCTGCTCCATGGCTCCTGAGATCTAAAGATGCTTGGAGAAAGGAAGATGACCCACTCCTCACTGGGCCTCCAGCATACAAAACCCATGTGAACAGCCCTTCTTCAAGAGACAATCAGCTCCATGGCTCCTGAGATCTAGACTTGCTGGGAGAAAGGAAGATGTCCCACTCCTAACTGGGTCTCCAGCATACAAAACCCAAGTGAACACCCCTTCCTGAAGAGAAAGTCTGCCCCATGGCTCCTTAGATCTTGACATGCTGGGAGAACGGTAGATGTCCCAATCCTAACTGGGCCTCCAGCCTTCAAAACCCACGTGAACAACCCTTCTTCAAGAGAGAGTCTGCACCATGGCTCCTGAGATCTAGACATGCTGGGAGAAAGGAAGATGTCCCACTCCTAACAGGGCCTCCATCATACAAAACCCACGTGAACAGCCCTTCTTTAAGAGAAAGTCTGCTCCATGGCTCCTGAGATCTAGACATGCTGGGAGAAAGGAAGTTGTCCCCGTCCTAACTGGGTTTTCAGCTTACAAAACCCACGTGAACAGCCCTTCTTCAAGAAACAGTCTGCTCCATGGCTCCTGAGATCTAGACATGCTGGGAGAAAGGAAGTTGTCCCATTCCTAACTGGGCCTCCAGCATACAAAACCCACGTGTACAGCCCTTCCTCAAGAGAGAGTCTGCTCCATGGTTCCTGAGATCTTGACATGCTGGGAGAAAAGAAGATGTCCCACTCCTAACTGGGCCTCCAGCATACAAAACCCATGAGAACAGCCCTTCCTCAAGAGACAGTCTGCTTCATTTCTCCTGAGATCTTGACATGCTGGGAGAAAAGTAGATATCCCACTCCTAACTGGGCCTCCAGCATACAAAACCCACGTGAACAGCCCCTCCTCAAGAGACAGTCTGCTACATGGCTCCTGAGATCTTGACATGCTGGGAGAAAGGAAGATGTCCCACTCCTAACTGGGCCTCCAGCATACAAAACCCACGTGAATAGCCCTTCTTCAAGAATCAGTCTGCTCCTTGGTTCCTGAGATCTTGACATGCTGGAAGAAATGAAGATGTCCCAATCCCAACTGGGCCTCCAGCATACACAACCTACGTGAACAGCCCTTCCTCAAGAGACAGTCTGCTCCATGGCTCCTGAGATCTAAAGATGCTTGGAGATAGGAAGATGTCCCACTCCTCACTGGGCCTCCAGCATACAAAACCCACGTGGACAGTCCTTCTTCAAGTGACAGTCTTCTCCATGGCTCCTCAGATCATGACATGCTGGGAGAAAGGAAGATGTCCCACTCATAACTGAGCCTACAGCATAAAAAACTCACGTGAACAGCCATTCTTCAAGAGACATTCTGCTCCATGGGTCCTGAGATCTTGACATGCTGTGAGAAAGGAAGATGTCCCACTCCTAACTGGACCTCCAGCATACAAAACCCACGTGAACAGCCCTTCTTCAAGAGACTGGCTGCTCCATGGCTCCTGAGATCTTGACATGCAGGAAGAGAGGAATATGTCCCACTCCTAACAGGACCTCCAGCATACAAAACCCACGTGAACAGCCCTTCTTCAGAAGACAGTCTGCTCCATGGCTCCTGAGATCTACACATGCTGGGAGAAAGGAAGATGTCCCACTCATAAATGGACCTCCAGCATACAAAACCCACGTGAACAGCCCTTCTTCAAGAGACAGTGTGCTCCATGGCTCCTGAGATCTAGACATGCTGGGAGAAAGGAAGATGTCCCACTCCTAACTGGGCCTCTAGCTTACAAAACCCACGTGAACAGACCTTCCTCAAGAGACAGTCTGCTCCATGTCTCCTGAGATCTAGACATGCTGGGAGAAAGGAAGATGTCCCACACCTAACTGGGCTTCCAGCATACAAAACCCACGTGAACAGCCCTTCTTCAAGAGACAGTCTTCTCCATGGCTCCTGAGATCTAGACATGCTGGTAGAAAGGAAGATGTCCCACTCCTAACTGGCCCTCCAGCTTACAAAACCCACGTGAACAGCCCTTCCTCATGAGAGAGTCTGCTCCATGGCTCTTGAGATCTTGACATGCTAGAAGAAAGGAAGATGTCCCACTCCTAAATGGGCCTCCCGTGTGCAAAACCCACGTGAACAGCCCTTCCTCAAGAGACAGTCTGCTCCATGGCTCCTGAGATCTTGACATGCTGGGAGAAAGGAAGATGTCCCACTCCTACCTGGGCCTCCAGCATACAAAACCCACGTGAACAGCCCTTCCTCAAGATACAGTCTGCTCCATGGCTCCTGAGATCTTGACATGCTCGGAGAAAGGAAGATGTCCCACTCCTAACTGGGCCTCCAGAATACAAAACCCACGTGAACAGCCCTTCTTCAAGAGACAATCAGCTCCATGGCTCCTCAGATCTAGACATGCTGGGAGAAAGGAAGATGTCCCACTCCTAACTGGGCCTCCAGCATATAAAACCCACGTGAACAGCCCTTCCTCAAGAGACAGTCTGGTCCATGGCTCTTGAGAACTTGACATACTTTGAGAAAGGAAGATGTCCCACTCCTAACTTGGCCTCCAGCATACAAACCCAAGTGAACAGCCCTTACTCAAGAGAGAGTCTGCTCCTTGGCTCCTAAGATCTTCACATGCTTGGAGAAAGGAAGATGTCCCACACCTAACTGGGCCTCCAGCATACAAAACCCACGTGAACAGCCCTTTTTCAATGGACAGTCTGCTCCATGGCTCCTGAGATATAGACATGCTGGGAGAAAGGAATATGTCCCACTCCTAACTGGGTCTCCAGCATACAAATCCCACGTGAATAGCCGTTCTTCAAGAGACAGTCTGCTCCATGGCTCCTGAGATCTTGACAGGCTCGGAGAAAGGAAGATGTCCCACTCCTAACTGGGCCTCCAGAATACAAAACCCACGTGAAAAGGCCTTCTTCAAGAGACAGTCTGCTCCATGGCTCCTGAGATCTAAAGATGGTTGGAGAAAGGAAGATGACCCACTCCTCACTTGGCCTCCAGCATACAAAACCCACGTGAACAGCCCTTCTTCAAGAGACAATCAGCTCCATGGCTCCTGAGATCTAGACATGCTGGAAGAAAGGAAGATGTCCCACTCCTAACTGGGCCTCCAGCATACAAAACCCAAGTGAACAGCCCTTCTTCAAGAATCAGTCTGCTCCTTGGTTCTTGAGATCTTGACATGCTGGAAGAAATGAAGATGTCCCAATCCCAACTGGGCCTCCAGCATACACAACCTACGTGAACAGCCCTTCCTCAAGAGACAGTCTGCTCCATGGCTCCTGAGATCTAAAGATGCTTGGAGAAAGGAAGATGTCCCACTCCTCACTGGGCCTCCAGCATACAAAACCCACGTGGACAGTCCTTCTTCAAGTGACAGTCTTCTCTATGGCTCTTGAGATCTTGACATGCTGGGAGAAAGGAAGATGTCCCACTCATAACTGTGCCTCCAGCATAAAAATCTCACGTGAACAGCCCTTCTTCAAGAGACATTCTGCTCATGGCTCCTGACATCTAGACATGCTGTGAGAAAGGAAGATGTCCCACTCCTAACTGGACCTCCAGCATACAAAACCCACGTGAACAGCCCTTCTTCAAGAGACTGGCTGCTCCATGGCTAATGAGATCTTGACATGCAGGGAGAAAGGAAGATGTCCCACACCTAACTGGGCCTCCAGCATACAAAACCCACGTGAACAGCCCTTTTTCAATGGACAGTCTGCTCCATGGCTCCTGCGATATAGACATGCTGGGAGAAAGGAATATGTCCCACTACTAACTGGGTCTCCAGCATACAAATCCCACGTGAATAGCCGTTCTTCAAGAGACAGTCTGCTCCATGGCACCTGAGATCTAGACATGCTGGGAGAAAGGAAGATGTCCCCCTCCTAACGGGGCTTCCACCATACAAAACCCACGTGTACAGCCCTTCCTCAAGAGAGAATCTGCTCCATGGTTCCTGAGATATTGACATGCTGGGAGAAAAAAAGATGTCCCACTCCTAACTGGGCCTCCAGCATACAAAACCCATGAGAACAGCCCTTCCTCAAGAGACAGTCTGCTTCATTTCTCCTGAGATCTTGACATGCTGGGAGAAAAGTAGATATCCCACTCCTAACTGGGCCTCCAGCATATAAAACCCACGTGAACAGCCCCTCCTCAATAGACAGGCTGCTACATGGCTCCTGAGATCTTGACATGCTGGGAGAAAGGAAGATGTCCCACTCCTAACTGGGCCTCCAGCATACAAAACCCACGTGAACAGCCCTTCTTCAAGAATCAGTCTGATCCTTGGTTCCTGAGATCTTGACATGCTGGAAGAAATGAAGATGTCCCAATCCCAACTGGGCCTCCAGCATACACAACCTACGTGAATAGCCCTTCCTCAAGAGACAGTCTGCTCCATGGCTCCTGAGATCTAAAGATGCTTGGAGAAAGGAAGATGTCCCACTCCTCACTGGGCCTCCAGCATACAAAACCCACGTGGACAGTCCTTCTTCAAGTGACAGTCTTCTCCATGTCTCCTGAGATCTTGACATGCTGGGAGAAAGGAATATGTCCCACTCCTAACAGGGCCTCCAGCATACAAAACCCACGTGAACAGCCCTTCTTCAAGAGACTGGCTGCTCCATGGCTCCTGAGATCTTGACATGCAGGGAGAAAGGAATATGTCCCACTCCTAACAGGGCCTCCAGCATACAAAACCCACGTGAACAGCCCTTCTTCACGAGACAGTCTGATCCATTGCTCCTGAGATCTACACATGCTGGGAGAAAGGAAGATGTCCCACTCGTAAATGGACCTCCAGCAAACAAAACCCACGTGAACAGCCCTTCTTCAAGAGACAGTGTGCTACATGGCTCCTAAGATCTAGACATGCTGGTAGAAAGGAAGATGTCCCACTCCTAACTGGGCCTCTAGCTTACAAAACCCACGTGAACAGACCTTCCTCAAGAGACAGTCTGCTCCATGGCTTCTGAGATCTTGACATGCTGGGAGAAAGGAAGATGTCCCACTCCTAAATGGGCCTCCAGCATACAAAACCCACGTGAACAGCCCTTCCTCAAGAGACAGTCTGCGCCATGGCTCCTGAGATCTTGACATGCTGGGAGAAAGGAAGATGTCCCACTCCTAACTGGGCCTCCAGTACAAAAAGCAACGTGAACAGCCCTTCCTCAAAAGAGAGCCTGCTCCATGGATCCTGAGATCTTGGAATGCTGGAGAAAGGAATATGTCCCACTCCTAACTGGGCCTCCAGCATATAAAACCCACGTGAACAGCCCTTCCTCAAGAGAGAGTCTGCTCCATGGCTCCTGAGTTCTTGACATGCTGGGAGAAAGTAAGATGTCCCACTACTAACTGGGCCTCCAGCATACAAAACCCACGTGAACAGCCCTTCTTCAAAAGACAGTGTGCTACATGGCTCCTGAGATCTAGACATGCTGGGAGAAAGGAAGATGTCCCACTCCTAACTGGGCCTCTAGCTTACAAAACCCACGTGAACAGACCTTCCTCTAGAGACAGTCTGCTCCATGGCTTCTGAGATCTTGACATGCTGGGAGAAAGGAAGATGTCCCACTCCTAAATGGGCCTCCAGCATACAAAACCCACGTGAACAGCCCTTCCTCAAGAGACAGTCTGCTCCATGGCTCCTGAGATCTTGACATGCTGGGAGAAAGGAAGATGTCCCACTCCTAACTGGGCCTAAAGTACAAAAACCAACGTGAACAGCCCTTCCTCAAAAGAGAGTCTGCTCCATGGATCCTGAGATCTTGAAATGCTGGAGAAAGGAAGATGTCCCACTCCTAACTGGGCCTCCAGCATATAAAACCCACGTGAACAGCCCTTCCTCAAGAGAGAGTCTGCTCCATGGCTCCTGAGATCTTGACATGCTGGGAGAAAGTAAGATGTCCCACTACTAACTGGGCCTCCAGCATACAAAACCCACGTGAACAGCCCTTCCTGAAGAGACAGTTTGCTCTATTTCTCCTGAGACCTTGACATGCTGGGAGAAAGGAAGATGTCCCACTCCTAACTGGGCCTCCAGCATACAAAACCCACGTGAACAGCCCCTCCTCAAGAGACAGTCTGCTACATGGCTCCTGAGATCTTAACATGGTGGGAGAAAGGAAGATGTCCCACTCCTAACTGGGCCTCCAGCATACAAATCCCACGTGAACAGCCCTTCTTCAAGGGTCGGTCTGCTCCATGGCACCTGAGATCTATACATGCTGGGAGAAAGGAAGATGTCCCACTCCTAACTGGGCTTCCAGCATACAAAACCCACGTGAACAGCCCTTCTTCAAGAGACAGTCTTCTCCATGGCTCCTGAGATCTATACATGCTGGTAGAAAGGAAGATGTCCCAATCCTAACTGGGCCTCCAGCATACAAAACCCACGTCTACAGCCTTTCCTCAAGAGACAGTCTGCTCCATGGCTCCTGAGATCTAGACATGCTGGGAGAAAGGAAGATGTCCCACTCCTAACTGGACCTCCAGCATACAAAACTCACGTGAACAGCCCTTCTTAAAGAGACAGTCTCCTCCATGGCTCCTGAGATCTAGACATGCTGGGAGAAAGGAAGATGTCCCACCCTAACTGGCCCTCCAGCTTACAAAACCCACGTGAACAGCCCTTCCTCATGAGAGAGTCTGCTCCATGGCTCTTGAGATCTTGACATGCTAGGAGAAAGGAAGATATCCCACTCCTAAATGGGCCTCCAGTGTGCAAAACCCACGTGAACAGCCCTTCCTCAAGAGACAGTCTGCTCCATGGCTCCTGAGATCTTGACATGCTGGGAGAAAGGAAGATGTCCCACTCCTACCTGGGCCTCCAGCATACAAAACCCACGTGAACAGCCCTTCCTCAAGATACAGTCTGCTCCATGGCTCCTGAGATCTTGACATGCTCGGAGAAAGGAAGATGTCCCACTCCTAACTGGGCCTCCAGAATACAAAACCCGCGTGAAAAGGCCTTCTTCAAGAGACAGTCTGCTCCATGGCTCCTGAGATCTAAAGATGCTTGGAGAAAGGAAGATGACCCACTCCTCACTGGGCCTCCAGCATACAAAACCCACGTGAACAGCCCTTCTTCAAGAGACAATCAGCTCCATGGCTCCTGAGATCTAGACATGCTGGGAGAAAGGAAGATGTCCCACTCCTAACTGGGTCTCCAGCATACAAAACCAAAGTGAACTCCCCTTCCTGAAGAGAAAGTCTGCCCCAAGGCTCCTTAGAACTTGACATGCTGGGAGAACGGTAGATGTCCCAATCGTAACTGGGCCTCCAGCCTTCAAAACCCACGTGAACAGCCCTTCTTCAAGAGAGAGTCTGCACCATGGCTCCTGAAATCTGGACATGCTGGGAGAAAGGAAGATGTCCCAATCCTAACTGGGCCTCCATCATACAAAACCCACGTGAACAGCCCTTCTTCAAGAGACAGTCTGCTCCATGGCTCCTGAGATCTAGACATGCTGGGAGAAAGGAAGTTGTCCCATTCCTAACTGGGCCTCCAGCATACAAAACCCACGTGAACAGCCTTTCTTCAAGAGACAGTCTGCTCCATGGCTCCTGAGACCTAGACATGCTTGGAGAAAGGAAGATGTCCCACTCCTAACTGGGCCTCCAGCATACAAAACCCAGGTGAACAGCCCTTCCTCAAGAGACAGTCTGCTCCATGGCTACAGCGATTTAGACATGCTGGGAGAAAGGAAGATGTCCCACTCCTAACTGGGCTTCCAGCATAAAAAACCCACGTGAACAGCCCTTCTTTAAGAGACAGTATGCTCCATGGCTCCTGAGATCTAGACATGCTGGGAGAAAGGAAGATTTCCCACTCCTAACTGGGCCTCCAGCATACAGAACCCACATGAACAGCCCTTTTTCAATGGACAGTCTGCTCCATGGCTCCTGAGATATAGACATGCTGGGAGAAAGGAATATGTCCCAGTCCTAACAGGGTCTCCAGCATACAAATCCCACGTGAATAGCCGTTCTTCAAGAGACAGTCTGCTCCATGGCACCTGAGATCTAGACATGGTGGGAGAAAAGAAGATGTCCCCCTCCTAACTGGGCTTCCAGCATACAAAACCCACGTGAACAGCCCTTCTTCAAGAGACAGTCTGCTCCATGGCTCCTGAGATCTAGACATGCTGGGAGAAAGGAAGATGTCCCATTCCTAACTGGGCCTCCAGCATACAAAACCCACGTGTACAGCCCTTCCTCAAGAGAGAGTCTGCTCCATGGTTCCTGAGATCTTGACATGCTGGGAGAAAAGAAGATGTCCCACTCCTAACTGGGCCTCCAGGATACAAAACCCACGAGAACAGCCCTTCCTCAAGAGACAGTCTGCTTCATTTCTCCTGAGATCTTGACATGCTGGGAGAAAAGTAGATATCCCACTCCTAACTGGGCCTCCAGCATACAAAACCCACGTGAACAGCCCCTACTCAAGAGACCGTCTGCTACATGGCTCCTGAGATCTTGACATGCTGGGAGAAAGGAAGATGTCCCACTCCTAACTGGGCCTCAAGCATACAAAACCCACGTGAACAGCCCTTCTTCAAGAATCACTCTGCTCCTTGGTTCCTGAGATCTTGACATGCTGGAAGCAATGAAGATGTCCCAATCCCAACTGGGCCTCCAGCATACACAACCTACGTGAACAGCCCTTCCTCAAGAGACAGTCTGCTCCATGGCTCCTGAGATCTAAAGTTGCTTGGAGAAAGGAAGATGTCCCACTCCTCACTGGGCCTCCAGTATACAAAACCCACGTGGACAGTCCTTCTTCAAGTGACAGTCTTCTCCGTGGCTCCTGAGATCTTGACATGCTGGGAGAAAGGAAGATGTCCCACTCATAACTGAGCCTCCAGCATAAAAAACTCACGTGAACAGCCCTTCTTCAAGAGACATTCTGCTCAATGGCTCCTGAGATCTAGACAAGCTGTGAGAAAGGAAGATTTCCCACTCCTAACTGGAACTCCAGCATACAAAACCCACGTGAACAGCCCTTCTTCAAGAGACTGGCTGCTCCATGGCTCCTGAGATCTTGACATGCAGGGAGAAAGGAATATGTCCCGACACAGAGAAACGGATCCCGTCGGAGGCCGGGTGATAGTCGCGGTCGCCTGCTTTGCGGATTCGCAGGCTGGCCGAGGACGAGCCGCGTCGTCGCCAAGCTTGAGAAGGCTCGGGAGCGGCCGCGGGCGCCATGAGTCAGAGACAAGTCCTGCAAGTGTTCGAGCAGTACCAGAAAGCCAGAACCCAGTTCGTGCAGATGGTGACGGAGTTGGCGACCAGACCCCAAAACATCGAGACGCTGCAGAACGCTGGTGTAATGTCCTTGCTGTGGCCTCTTCTTCTGGATGTGGTCCCAACAATTCAACAGACTGCTGCTTTGGCTCTTGGGAGACTGGCCAATTATAACGATGACCTAGCTGAAGCTGTGGTGAAGGGTGACATTCTTCCACAGCTTGTATATTCCTTGGCAGAACAGAATCGTTTTTACAAAAAAGCAGCTGCCTTTGTGTTACGAGCAGTTGGTAAACACTCTCCTCAGCTAGCTCAGGCAATCGTTGATTGTGGAGCACTGGATACTCTGGTGATATGCCTGGAAGATTTTGACCCTGGAGTCAAGGAGGCTGCAGCCTGGGCACTTGGATATATTGCAAGACATAATGCAGAACTGTCACAAGCTGTGGTGGATGCGGGAGCTGTTCCTCTTTTAGTACTCTGTATCCAGGAGCCAGAAATTGCTTTGAAAAGGATTGCTGCTTCAGCCCTCAGTGACATTTCAAAGCATTCTCCAGAGTTAGCACAGACAGTAGTGGACGCAGGAGCTATTGCTCACTTAGCCCAGATGATCCTCAACCCTGATGCTAAATTGAAGCGTCAGGTCCTTTCTGCTCTCAGTCAGGTTGCAAAACATTCTGTGGATCTGGCAGAAATGGTTGTTGAAGCTGACATTTTTCCAGTTGTACTTACCTGTCTGAAGGACAAAGATGAATACGTGAAGAAAAATGCTTCTACTTTAATTAGAGAGATTGCAAAACATACACCTGAGCTTTCACAGCTGATAGTTAACGCCGGAGGAGTTGCTGCCGTGATTGATTGTATTGGCTCCTGCAAAGGGAACATCAGGCTGCCTGGCATCATGATGCTTGGTTACGTGGCAACTCACTCCGAGAACCTAGCGATGGCAGTGATCATTTCCAAGGGTGTACCCCAGTTGTCAGTCTGCTTGTCGGAAGAACCAGAAGATCATATTAAGGCTGCTGCTGCTTGGGCCTTAGGACAGATTGGGAGACACACTCCAGAGCATGCACGGGCTGTTGCGGTCACCAATACTTTGCCAGTTCTGCTTTCTTTGTACATGTCGACAGAAAGTTCTGAGGATCTTCAAGTAAAAAGTAAAAAAGCCATAAAGAATATCCTTCAAAAATGCACCTACCTACCAGCACTTGAGCCATTTCTGTATGATGCACCTCCCAATATTCTGAAGCATGTGGTTGGACAGTTCAGTAAGGTGCTGCCGCATGACAGCAAAGCTCGAAGACTTTTTGTCACAAGTGGTGGACTTAAAAAGGTTCAAGAGATAAAAGCAGAACCTGGTTCTCTCCTTCAAGAATACATCAACAGTATTAACAATTGTTACCCTGAGGAAATAGTAAGGTACTACTCCCCTGGATATTCAGACACACTGCTGCAGAGGGTGGACAGCTATCAACCACTTACTAACTAAGCAAAGTTCTATTTTTAGAGTGAAGTTCACAGGAAAGTATTTATGAATAACAATTGTTAAAGCTTTCTATATATTTGAACTCATTACATTCTAGATGTATTCACTGTGAACTAACTTCAGATAAATTCTATATTTATGTAATACTTTAAAAAATAGTAGCTTGAATATATGAAGAACTATTCATGATCTTTCATGTGCATAAGATGTGCTCGAAAAGTATTATAGATTTTAAAAAGACTAGAGAGTTTTATTATTGTTTCATTAAACATCATAACACACATACCCCCACAAACCCACACTCCTCCTACTAGATAGAAATAAGAGATGGTGTTCAAAAACATTTGAGTCATTTTGGCCAATTCTTGATAGACATAGGCAAGGAAATCTGGCTTTGCAACTTACACAGTAGAACACAGAAGGGAAATCACTGAAAGAGGAAACTGATGACAGGAATACAAGGCACTTGACAGAGACAGATACTGGGCACATAACTGCATTAACCTAACACATAGAATCTATGCATAACCCTAAGATATTAGGCTCTCTTCTTTATCTCAACATGTTAAAGTTCTTCTCACAGCCTGTCTAAATCGTTCCTTATCTTCCTTGGGGCTGGAGACGGGAGAAGTTGGTATTAAGCAGTTACATTCCTATAGACATGTTCTGTTCCCATTAAAATGGTTTAGTCTAGTTTGCTCATAAGCAAATGAGGAAGCAGCATACAAATGGATCCTTAGTATTCCTTTGTCCTAACTTCACTTTCCCAAGTTTCAAACATCATACTTTTAGAAACTTAAGAAATAGTTTGAAAAGAGTTATTACCATCAGACTCAGACTACATACATTTTCACTTAGGACATTGTCAAAGGGTGAAAGGGGGTTTCAATAAAGTTTTGAATAAATAAAAAAAAAAGAAGAAGAAAGGAATATGTCCCACTCCTAACAGGGCCTCCAGCATACAAAACCCACGTGAACAGCCCTTCTTCAGGAGACAGTCTGCCCCATGGCTCCTGAGATCTAGACATGCTGGGAGAAAGGAAGATGTCCCACTCATAAATGGACCTCCAGCATACAAAACCCACGTGAACAGCCCTTCTTCAAGAGACAGTGTGCTACATGGCTCCTGAGATCTAGACATGCTGGGAGAAAGGAAGATGTCCCACTCCTAACTGGGCCTCTAGCTTACAAAACCCACGTGAACAGACCTTCCTCAAGAGACAGTCTGCTCCATGGCTTCTGAGATCTTGACATGCTGGGAGAAAGGAAGATGTCCCACTCCTAAATGGGCCTCCAGCATACAAAACCCACGTGAACAGCCCTTCCTCAAGAGACAGTCTGCTCCATGGCTCCTGAGATCTTGACATGCTGGGAGAAAGGAAGATGTCCCACTCCTAACTGGGCCTAAAGTACAAAAACCAACGTGAACAGCCCTTCCTCAAAAGAGAGTCTGCTCCATGGATCCTGAGATCTTGAAATGCTGGAGAAAGGAAGATGTCCCACTCCTAACTGGGCCTCCAGCATATAAAACCCACGTGAACAGCCCTTCCTCAAGAGAGAGTCTGCTCCATGGCTCCTGAGATCTTGACATGCTGGGAGAAAGTAAGATGTCCCACTACTAACTGGGCCTCCAGCATACAAAACCCACGTGAACAGCCCTTCCTGAAGAGACAGTTTGCTCTATTTCTCCTGAGACCTGGACATGCTGGGAGAAAGGAAGATGTCCCACTCCTAACTGGGCCTCCAGCATACAAAACCCACGTGAACAGCCCCTCCTCAAGAGACAGTCTGCTACATGGCTCCTGAGATCTTAACATGGTGGGAGAAAGGAAGATGTACCACTCCTAACTGGGCCTCCAGCATACAAATCCCACGTGAACAGCCCTTCTTCAAGGGTCGGTCTGCTCCATGGCACCTGAGATCTATACATGCTGGGAGAAAGGAAGATGTCCCACTCCTAACTGGGCTTCCAGCATACAAAACCCACGTGAACAGCCCTTCTTCAAGAGACAGTCTTCTCCATGGCTCCTGAGATCTATACATGCTGGTAGAAAGGAAGATGTCCCAATCCTAACTGGGCCTCCAGCATACAAAACCCACGTCTACAGCCTTTCCTCAAGAGACAGTCTGCTCCATGGCTCCTGAGATCTAGACATGCTGGGAGAAAGGAAGATGTCCCACTCCTAACTGGACCTCCAGCATACAAAACTCACGTGAACAGCCCTTCTTAAAGAGACAGTCTCCTCCATGGCTCCTGAGATCTAGACATGCTGGGAGAAAGGAAGATGTCCCACCCTAACTGGCCCTCCAGCTTACAAAACCCACGTGAACAGCCCTTCCTCATGAGAGAGTCTGCTCCATGGCTCTTGAGATCTTGACATGCTAGGAGAAAGGAAGATATCCCACTCCTAAATGGGCCTCCAGTGTGCAAAACCCACGTGAACAGCCCTTCCTCAAGAGACAGTCTGCTCCATGGCTCCTGAGATCTTGACATGCTGGGAGTAAGGAAGATGTCCCACTCCTACCTGGGCCTCCAGCATACAAAACCCACGTGAACAGCCCTTCCTCAAGATACAGTCTGCTCCATGGCTCCTGAGATCTTGACATGCTCGGAGAAAGGAAGATGTCCCACTCCTAACTGGGCCTCCAGAATACAAAACCCGCGTGAAAAGGCCTTCTTCAAGAGACAGTCTGCTCCATGGCTCCTGAGATCTAAAGATGCTTGGAGAAAGGAAGATGACCCACTCCTCACTGGGCCTCCAGCATACAAAACCCACGTGAACAGCCCTTCTTCAAGAGACAATCAGCTCCATGGCTCCTGAGATCTAGACATGCTGGGAGAAAGGAAGATGTCCCACTCCTAACTGGGTCTCCAGCATACAAAACCAAAGTGAACTCCCCTTCCTGAAGAGAAAGTCTGCCCCAAGGCTCCTTAGAACTTGACAAGCTGGGAGAACGGTAGATGTCCCAATCGTAACTGGGCCTCCAGCCTTCAAAACCCACGTGAACAGCCCTTCTTCAAGAGAGAGTCTGCACCATGGCTCCTGAAATCTGGACATGCTGGGAGAAAGGAAGATGTCCCAATCCTAACTGGGCCTCCATCATACAAAACCCACGTGAACAGCCCTTCTTCAAGAGACAGTCTGCTCCATGGCTCCTGAGATCTAGACATGCTGGGAGAAAGGAAGTTGTCCCATTCCTAACTGGGCCTCCAGCATACAAAACCCACGTGAACAGCCTTTCTTCAAGAGACAGTCTGCTCCATGGCTCCTGAGACCTAGACATGCTTGGAGAAAGGAAGATGTCCCACTCCTAACTGGGCCTCCAGCATACAAAACCCAGGTGAACAGCCCTTCCTCAAGAGACAGTCTGCTCCATGGCTACAGCGATTTAGACATGCTGGGAGAAAGGAAGATGTCCCACTCCTAACTGGGCTTCCAGCATAAAAAACCCACGTGAACAGCCCTTCTTTAAGAGACAGTATGCTCCATGGCTCCTGAGATCTAGACATGCTGGGAGAAAGGAAGATTTCCCACTCCTAACTGGGCCTCCAGCATACAGAACCCACATGAACAGCCCTTTTTCAATGGACAGTCTGCTCCATGGCTCCTGAGATATAGACATGCTGGGAGAAAGGAATATGTCCCAGTCCTAACAGGGTCTCCAGCATACAAATCCCACGTGAATAGCCGTTCTTCAAGAGACAGTCTGCTCCATGGCACCTGAGATCTAGACATGGTGGGAGAAAAGAAGATGTCCCCCTCCTAACAGGGCTTCCAGCATACAAAACCCACGTGAACAGCCCTTCTTCAAGAGACAGTCTGCTCCATGGCTCCTGAGATCTAGACATGCTGGGAGAAAGGAAGATGTCCCATTCCTAACTGGGCCTCCAGCATACAAAACCCACGTGTACAGCCCTTCCTCAAGAGAGAGTCTGCTCCATGGTTCCTGAGATCTTGACATGCTGGGAGAAAAGAAGATGTCCCACTCCTAACTGGGCCTCCAGCATACAAAACCCACGAGAACAGCCCTTCCTCAAGAGACAGTCTGCTTCATTTCTCCTGAGATCTTGACATGCTGGGAGAAAAGTAGATATCCCACTCCTAACTGGGCCTCCAGCATACAAAACCCACGTGAACAGCCCCTACTCAAGAGACCGTCTGCTACATGGCTCCTGAGATCTTGACATGCTGGGAGAAAGGAAGATGTCCCACTCCTAACTGGGCCTCAAGCATACAAAACCCACGTGAACAGCCCTTCTTCAAGAATCAGTCTGCTCCTTGGTTCCTGAGATCTTGACATGCTGGAAGCAATGAAGATGTCCCAATCCCAACTGGGCCTCCAGCATACACAACCTACGTGAACAGCCCTTCCTCAAGAGACAGTCTGCTCCATGGCTCCTGAGATCTAAAGGTGCTTGGAGAAAGGAAGATGTCCCACTCCTCACTGGGCCTCCAGTATACAAAACCCACGTGGACAGTCCTTCTTCAAGTGACAGTCTTCTCCGTGGCTCCTGAGATCTTGACATGCTGGGAGAAAGGAAGATGTCCCACTCATAACCGAGCCTCCAGCATAAAAAACTCACGTGAACAGCCCTTCTTCAAGAGACATTCTGCTCAATGGCTCCTGAGATCTAGACAAGCTGTGAGAAAGGAAGATGTCCCACTCCTAACTGGAACTCCAGCATACAAAACCCACGTGAACAGCCCTTCTTCAAGAGACTGGCTGCTCCATGGCTCCTGAGATCTTGACATGCAGGGAGAAAGGAATATGTCCCGACACAGAGAAACGGATCCCGTCGGAGGCCGGGTGATAGTCGCGGTCGCCTGCTTTGCGGATTCGCAGGCTGGCCGAGGACGAGCCGCGTCGTCGCCAAGCTTGAGAAGGCTCGGGAGCGGCCGCGGGCGCCATGAGTCAGAGACAAGTCCTGCAAGTGTTCGAGCAGTACCAGAAAGCCAGAACCCAGTTCGTGCAGATGGTGACGGAGTTGGCGACCAGACCCCAAAACATCGAGACGCTGCAGAACGCTGGTGTAATGTCCTTGCTGTGGCCTCTTCTTCTGGATGTGGTCCCAACAATTCAACAGACTGCTGCTTTGGCTCTTGGGAGACTGGCCAATTATAACGATGACCTAGCTGAAGCTGTGGTGAAGGGTGACATTCTTCCACAGCTTGTATATTCCTTGGCAGAACAGAATCGTTTTTACAAAAAAGCAGCTGCCTTTGTGTTACGAGCAGTTGGTAAACACTCTCCTCAGCTAGCTCAGGCAATCGTTGATTGTGGAGCACTGGATACTCTGGTGATATGCCTGGAAGATTTTGACCCTGGAGTCAAGGAGGCTGCAGCCTGGGCACTTGGATATATTGCAAGACATAATGCAGAACTGTCACAAGCTGTGGTGGATGCGGGAGCTGTTCCTCTTTTAGTACTCTGTATCCAGGAGCCAGAAATTGCTTTGAAAAGGATTGCTGCTTCAGCCCTCAGTGACATTTCAAAGCATTCTCCAGAGTTAGCACAGACAGTAGTGGACGCAGGAGCTATTGCTCACTTAGCCCAGATGATCCTCAACCCTGATGCTAAATTGAAGCGTCAGGTCCTTTCTGCTCTCAGTCAGGTTGCAAAACATTCTGTGGATCTGGCAGAAATGGTTGTTGAAGCTGACATTTTTCCAGTTGTACTTACCTGTCTGAAGGACAAAGATGAATACGTGAAGAAAAATGCTTCTACTTTAATTAGAGAGATTGCAAAACATACACCTGAGCTTTCACAGCTGATAGTTAACGCCGGAGGAGTTGCTGCCGTGATTGATTGTATTGGCTCCTGCAAAGGGAACATCAGGCTGCCTGGCATCATGATGCTTGGTTACGTGGCAGCTCACTCCGAGAACCTAGCGATGGCAGTGATCATTTCCAAGGGTGTACCCCAGTTGTCAGTCTGCTTGTCGGAAGAACCAGAAGACCATATTAAGGCTGCTGCTGCTTGGGCCTTAGGACAGATTGGGAGACACACTCCAGAGCATGCACGGGCTGTTGCGGTCACCAATACTTTGCCAGTTCTGCTTTCTTTGTACATGTCGACAGAAAGTTCTGAGGATCTTCAAGTAAAAAGTAAAAAAGCCATAAAGAATATCCTTCAAAAATGCACCTACCTACCAGCACTTGAGCCATTTCTGTATGATGCACCTCCCAATATTCTGAAGCATGTGGTTGGACAGTTCAGTAAGGTGCTGCCGCATGACAGCAAAGCTCGAAGACTTTTTGTCACAAGTGGTGGACTTAAAAAGGTTCAAGAGATAAAAGCAGAACCTGGTTCTCTCCTTCAAGAATACATCAACAGTATTAACAATTGTTACCCTGAGGAAATAGTAAGGTACTACTCCCCTGGATATTCAGACACACTGCTGCAGAGGGTGGACAGCTATCAACCACTTACTAACTAAGCAAAGTTCTATTTTTAGAGTGAAGTTCACAGGAAAGTATTTATGAATAACAATTGTTAAAGCTTTCTATATATTTGAACTCATTACATTCTAGATGTATTCACTGTGAACTAACTTCAGATAAATTCTATATTTATGTAATACTTTAAAAAATAGTAGCTTGAATATATGAAGAACTATTCATGATCTTTCATGTGCATAAGATGTGCTCGAAAAGTATTATAGATTTTAAAAAGACTAGAGAGTTTTATTATTGTTTCATTAAACATCATAACACACATACCCCCACAAACCCACACTCCTCCTACTAGATAGAAATAAGAGATGGTGTTCAAAAACATTTGAGTCATTTTGGCCAATTCTTGATAGACATAGGCAAGGAAATCTGGCTTTGCAACTTACACAGTAGAACACAGAAGGGAAATCACTGAAAGAGGAAACTGATGACAGGAATACAAGGCACTTGACAGAGACAGATACTGGGCACATAACTGCATTAACCTAACACATAGAATCTATGCATAACCCTAAGATATTAGGCTCTCTTCTTTATCTCAACATGTTAAAGTTCTTCTCACAGCCTGTCTAAATCGTTCCTTATCTTCCTTGGGGCTGGAGACGGGAGAAGTTGGTATTAAGCAGTTACATTCCTATAGACATGTTCTGTTCCCATTAAAATGGTTTAGTCTAGTTTTGCTCATAAGCAAATGAGGAAGCAGCATACAAATGGATCCTTAGTATTCCTTTGTCCTAACTTCACTTTCCCAAGTTTCAAACATCATACTTTTAGAAACTTAAGAAATAGTTTGAAAAGAGTTATTACCATCAGACTCAGACTACATACATTTTCACTTAGGACATTGCCAAAGGGTGAAAGGGGGTTTCAATAAAGTTTTGAATAAATAAAAAAAAAAAGAAGAAGAAAGGAATATGTCCCACTCCTAACAGGGCCTCCAGCATACAAAACCCACGTGAACAGCCCTTCTTCAGGAGACAGTCTGCTCCATGGCTCCTGAGATCTAGACATGCTGGGAGAAAGGAAGATGTCCCACTCATAAATGGACCTCCAGCATACAAAACCCACGTGAACAGCCCTTCTTCAAGAGACAGTGTGCTACATGGCTCCTGAGATCTAGACATGCTGGGAGAAAGGAAGATGTCCCACTCTTAACTGGGCCTCTAGCTTACAATACCCACGTGAACAGACCTTCCTCAAGAGACAGTCTGCTCCATGGCTCCTTAGATCTTGACATGCTGGGAGAAAGGAAGATGTCCCACTCCTAACTGGGCCTCCAGTACACAAACCAACGTGAACAGCCCTTCCTCAAGAGAGAGTCTGCTCCATTGCTCCTGAGATCTTGAAATGCTGGAGAAAGGAAGATGTCCCACTCCTAACTGGGCCTCCAGCATATAAAACCCACGTGAACAGCCCTTCCTCAAGAGAGAGTCTGCTCCATGGATTCTGAGATCTTGACATGCTGGGAGAAAGTAAGATGTCCCACTACTAACTGGGACACAAGCATACAAAACCCACGTGAACAGCCCTTCCTGAAGAGACAGTTTGCTCTATTTCTCCTGAGATCTTGACATGCTGGCAGAAAGGAAGATGTCCCAATCCTAACTGGGCCTCCAGCATACAATACCCACGTCTACAGCCTTTCCTCAAGAGACAGTCTGCTCCATGGCTCCTGAGATCTAGACATGCTGGGAGAAAGGAAGATGTCCCACTCCTAACTGGACCTCCAGCATACAAAACCCACGTGAACAGCCCTTCTTCAAGAAACAGTGTGCTCCATGGCTCCTGAGATCTAGACATGCTGGGAGAAAGGAAGATGTCCCACTCCTAACTGGCCCTCCAGCTTACAAAACCCACGTGAATAGCCCTTCCTCATGATAGAGTCTGCTCCATGGCTCTTGAGATCTTGACATGCTAGGAGAAAGGAAGATGTCCCACTCCTAAATGGGCCTCCAGTGTGCAAAACCCACGTGAACAGCCCTTCCTCAAGAGACAGTCTGCTCCATGGCTCCTGAGATCTTGACATGCTTGGAGAAAGGAAGATGTCCCACTCCTAACTGGGCCTCCAGCATACAGGACCCACATGAACAGCCCTTCTTCAAGAGACAGTCTGCTCCATGGTTCCTGAGATCATGACATGTTGGGAGAAAGGAAGATGACCCACTCCAAACTGGGCCTCCAGCATACAAAACAAACGTGAACAGCCCTTCCTCAAGAGACAGTCTGGTCCATGGCTCTTGAGAACTTGACATACTTTGAGAAAGGAAGCTGTCCCACTCCTAACTGGGCCTCCAGCATACAAACCCAAGTGAACAGCCCTTACTCAAGAGAGAGTCTGCTCCTTGGCTCCTAAGATCTTCACATGCTTGGAGAAAGGAAGATGTCCCACACCTAACTGGGCCTCCAGCATACAAAACCCACGTGAACAGCCCTTTTTCAATGGACAGTCTGCTCCATGGCTCCTGAGATATAGACATGCTGGGAGAAAGGAATATGTCCCACTCCTAACTGGGTCTCCAGCATACAAATCCCACGTGAATAGCCGTTCTTCAAGAGACAGTCTGCTCCATGGCTCCTGAGATCTTGACAGGCTCGGAGAAAGGAAGATGTCCCACTCCTAACTGGGCCTCCAGAATACAAAACCCACGTGAAAAGGCCTTCTTCAAGAGACAGTCTGCTCCATGGCTCCTGAGATCTAAAGATGGTTGGAGAAAGGAAGATGACCCACTCCTCACTTGGCCTCCAGCATACAAAACCCACGTGAACAGCCCTTCTTCAAGAGACAATCAGCTCCATGGCTCCTGAGATCTAGACATGCTGGGAGAAAGGAAGATGTCCCACTCCTAACTGGGTCTCCAGCATACAAAACCCAAGTGAACACCCCTTCCTGAAGAGAAAGTCTGCCCCATGGCTCCTTAGATCTTGACATGCTGGGAGAACGGTAGATGTCCCAATCCTAACTGGGCCTCCAGCCTTCAAAACCCACGTGAACAGCCCTTCTTCAAGAGAGAGTCTGCACCATGGCTCCTGAGATCTAGACATGCTGGGAGAAAGGAAGATGTCCCACTCCTAACTGGGCCTCCATCATACAAAACCCACGTGAACAGCCCTTCTTCAAGAGACAGTCTGCTCCATGGCTCCTGAGATCTAGACATGCTGGGAGAAAGGAAGTTGTCCCACTCCTAACTGGGCCTACAGCATACAAAACCCAAGTGAACACCCCTTCCTGAAGAGAAAGTCTGCCCCATGGCTCCTTAGATCTTGACATGCTGGGAGAACGGTAGATGTCCCAATCCTAACTGGGCCTCCAGCCTTCAAAACCCACGTGAACAGCCCTTCTTCAAGAGACAGTCTGCTCCAAGGCTCCAGCGATTTACACATGCTAGGAGAAAGGAAGATGTCCCACTCCTAACTGGGCTTCCAGCATACAAAACCCACGTGAACAGCCCTTCTTTAAGAGACAGTCTGCTCCATGGCTCCTGCGATCTAGACATGCTGGGAGAAACGAAGATGTCCCACTCCTAACTGGGCCTCCAGCATACAGAACCCACATGAACAGCCCTTCTTCAAGAGACAGTCTGCTCCATGGCTCCTGAGATCTTGACAGGTTGGGAGAAAGGAAGATGACCCACTCCAAACTGGGCCTCCAGCAAACAAAACACACGTGAACAACCCTTCCTCAAGAGACAGTCTGGTCCATGGCTCTTGAGAACTTGACATACTGGGAGAAAGGAAGATGTCCCACTCCTAACTGGGCCTCCAGCATACAAACCCAAGTGAACAGCCCTTCCTCAAGAGAGAGTCTGCTCCATGGCTCCTAAGATCTTCACATGCTTGGAGAAAGGAAGATGTCCCACAACTAACTGGGCCTCCAGCATACAAAACCCACGTGAACAGCCCTTTTTCAATGGACAGTCTGCTCCATGGCTCCTGACATCTAGACATGCTGGGAGAAAGGAAGATTTCCCACTCCTAACTTGGCCTCCAGCATACAAAACCCACGTGAACAGCCCTTCTTCAAGAGACAGACTGCTCCATGGCTCCTGAGATCTAGACATGCTGCAAGAAAGGAAGATGTCCCACTCCTAACTGGGTCTCTAGCATACAAAACCCACGTGAACACCCCTTCTTCAAGAGACAGTCTGCTCCATGACTCCTGAGATCTTGACATGCTGGGAGAAAGGAAGATGTCCCACTCCTAACTGGGCTTCCAGCATACAAAACCCACGTGAACAGCCCTTCTTCAAGAGTCAGTCTGCTCGATGGTTCCTGAGATCTAGATATTCTTGGAGAAAGGAAGATGTCCCACTCCTAACTGGGCCTCCAGCATACAAAACCCACCTGAACAGCCCTTCTTCAAGAGACAGTCAGCTCCATGGATCCTGAGATCTACACATGCTGGGAGAAAGGAAGATGTCCCACTCCTAACTGTTCCTCCAGTATACAAAACCCACGTGAACAGCCCTTCTTCAAGCGACAGTCTGCTCCATGGCTTCTGAGATCTAGACATTATGGGATAATGGAAGATGTCCCACTCCTAACTGGGCCTCCAGCATACAAAACCCACGTGAATAGCCCTTCTTCAAGAGACAGTCTGCTCCATGGCTCCTGAGATCTAGACATGCTGGTAGAAAGGAAGATGTCCCAATCCTAACTGGGCCTCCAGCATACAAAACCCACGTCTAAAGCCTTTCCTCAAGAGACAGTCTGCTCCATGGCTCCTGAGATCTAGACATGCTGGGAGAAAGGAAGATGTCCCACACCTAACTGGACCTCCAGCACACAAAACCCACATGAACAGCCCTTCTTCAATAGACAGTGTGTTCCATGGATCCTGAGATCTAGACATGCTGGGAGAAAGGAAGATGTCCCACTCCTAACTGGCCCTCCAGCTTACAAAACCCACGTGAACAGCCCTTCCCCATGAGAGAGTCTGCTCCATGGCTCTTGAGATCTTGACATGCTAGGATAAAGGAAAGTGTCCCACTCCTAAATGGGCCTCCAGTGTGCAAAACCCACGTGAACAGCACTTCCTCAAGATACAGTCTGCTCCATGGCTCCTGAGATCTTGACATGCTGGGAGAAAGGAAGATGTCCCACTCGTACCTGGGCCTCCAGCATACAAAACCCACGTGAACAGCCCTTCCTCAAGATACAGTCTGCTCCATGGCTCCTGAGATCTTGACATGCTCGGAGAAAGGAAGATGTCCCACTCCTAACTGGGCAACCAGAATACAAAACCCACGTGAAAAGGCCTTATTTAAGAGACAGTCTGCTCCATGGCTCCTGAGATCTAAAGATGCTTGGAGAAAGGAAGATGACCCACTCCTCACTGGGCCTCCAGCATACAAAACCCACGTGAACAGCCCTTCTTGAAGAGACAATCAGCTCCATGGCTCCTGAGATCTAGACATGCTGGGAGAAAGGAAGATGTCCCACTCCTAACTGGGTCTCCAGCATACAAAACCCAAGTGAACACCCCTTCCTGAAGAGAAAGTCTGCCCCATGGCTCCTTAGATCTTGACATGCTGGGAGAAAGGAAGATGTCCCACTCCTAACTGGGCTTCCAGCATTCAAAACCCACGTGAACAGCCCTTCTTTAAGAGACAGTATGCTCCATGTCTCCTGAGATCTAGACATGCTGGGAGAAAGGAAGATGTCCCCCTCCTAACTGGGCTTCCAGCATACAAAACCCACGTGAACAGCCCTTCTTCAAGAGACAGTCTGCTCCATGGCTCCTGAGATCTAGACATGCTGGGAGAAAGGAAGATGGCCCATTCCTAACTGGGCCTCCAGCATACAAAACCCACGTGTACAGCCCTTCCTCAAGAGAGAGTCTGTTCCATGGTTCCTGAGATCTTGAAATGCTGGGAGAAAAGAAGATGTCCAACTCCTAACTGGGCCTCCAGCATACAAAACCCACGAGAACTGCCCTTCCTCAAGAGACAGTCTGCTTCATTTCTCCTGAGATCTTGACACGCTGGGAGAAAAGTAGATATCCCACTCCTAACTGGGCCTCCAGCATACAAAACCCACGTGAACAGCCCCTACTCAAGAGACAGTCTGCTACATGGCTCCTGAGATCTTGACATGCTGGGAGAAAGGAAGATGTCCCACTCCTAACTGGGCCTCCAGCATACAAAACCCACGTGAACAGCCCTTCTTCAAGAATCAGTCTGCTCCTTGGTTCCTGAGATCTTGACATGCTGGAAGAAATGAAGATGTCCCAATTCCAACTGGGCCTCCAGCATACACAACCTACGTGAACAGCCCTTCCTCAAGAGACAGTCTGCTACATGGCTCCTGAGATCTAAAGATGCTTGGAGAAAGGAAGATGTCCCACTCCTAACTGGGTCTCCAGCATACAAAACCCAAGTGAACACCCCTTCCTGAAGAGAAAGTCTGCCCGATGGCTCCTTAGATCTTGACATGCTGGGAGAACGGTAGATGTCCCAATCCTAACTGGGCCTCCAGCCTTCAAAACCCACGTGAACAGCCCTTCTTCAAGAGAGAGTCTGCACCATGGCTCCTGACATCTAGACATGCTGGGAGAAAGGAAGATGTCCCACTTCTAACTGGCCCTCCATCATACAAAACCCACGTGAACAGCCCTTCTTCAAGAGAAAGTGTGCTCCATGGCTCCTGAGATCTAGACATGCTGGGAGAAAGGAAGTTGTCCCACTCCTAACTGGGCCTCCAGCATACAAAACCCACGTGAACAGCCTTTCTTCAAGAGACAGTCTGCTCCATGGCTCCTGAGACCTAGACACTCTTGGAGAAAGGAAGATGTCCCACTCCTAACTGGGCCTCCAGCATACAAAACCTAGGTGAACAGCCCTTCCTCAAGAGACAGTCTGCTCCATGGCTCCATCGATTTAGACATGCTGGGAGAAAGGAAGATGTCCCACTCCTAACTGGGCTTCCAGCATACAAAACCCACGTGAACAGCCCTTCTATAAGAGACAGTCTGCTCCATGGCTCCTGCAATCTAGACATGCTGGGAGAATGGAAGATGTCCCACTCCTAACTGGGCCTCCAGCATACAGGACCCACATGAACAGCCCTTCTTCAAGAGACAGTCTGCTCCATGGTTCCTGAGATCTTGACATGTTGGGAGAAAGGAAGATGACCCACTCCAAACTGGGCCTCCAGCATACAAAACACACGTGAACAGCCCTTCCTCAAGAGACAGTCTGGTCCATGGCTCTTGAGAACTTGACGTACTGGGAGAAAGGAGGATGTCCCACTCCTAACTGGGCCTCCAGCATACAAACCCAAGTGAACAGCCCTTCCTCAAGAGAGAGTCTGCTCCTTGGCTCCTAAGATCTTCACATGCTTGGAGAAAGGAAGATGTCCCACACCTAACTGGGCCTCCAGCATACAAAACCCACGTGAACAGCCCTTTTTCAATGGACAGTCTGCTCCATGGCTCCTGAGATATAGACATGCTGGGAGAAAGGAATATGTCCCACTCCTAACTGGGTCTCCAGCATACAAATCCCACGTGAATAGCCATTCTTCAAGAGACAGTCAGCTCCATGGCTCCTGAGATCTTGACATGCTCGGAGAAAGGAAGATGTCCCACTCCTAACTGGGCCTCCAGCATACAAAACCCAGGTGAACAGCCCTTCCACAAGAGACAGTCTGCTCCATGGATCCAGCGATTTAGACATGCTGGGAGAAAGGAAGATGTCCCACTCCTAACTGGGCTTCCAGCATACAAAACCCACGTGAACAGCCCTTCTTTAAGAGACAGTCTGCTCCATGGCTCCTGCGATCTAGACATGCTGGGAGAAAGGAAGATGTCCCACTCCTAACTGGGCCTCCAGCATACAGAACCCACATGAACAGCCCTTCTTCAAGAGACAGTCTGCTCCATGGCTCCTGAGATCTTGACAGGTTGGGATAAAGGAAGATGACCCACTCCAAACTGGGCCTCCAGCATACAAAACACACGTGAACAGCCCTTCCTCAAGAGACAGTCTGGTCCATGGCTCTTGAGAACTTGACATACTGGGAGAAAGGAAGATGTCCCACTCCTAACTGGGCCTCCAGCATACAAACCCAAGTAAACAGCCCTTCCTCAAGAGAGAGTCTGCTCCTTGGCTCCTAAGATCTTCACATGCTTGGAGAAAGGAAGATGTCCCACACCTAACTGGGCCTCCAGCATACAAAACCCACGTGAACAGCCCTTTTTCAATGGACAGTCTGCTCCATGGCTCCTGACATCTAGACATGCTGGGAGAAAGGAAGATTTCCCACTCCTAACTTGGCCTCCAGCATACAAAACCCACGTGAACAGCCCTTCTTCAAGAGACAGACTGCTCCATGGCTCCTGACATCTAGACATGCTGCAAGAAAGGAAGATTTCCCACTCCTAACTGGGTCTCTAGCATACAAAACCCACGTGAACACCCATTCTTCAAGAGACAGTCTGCTCCATGACTCCTGAGATCTTGACATGCTGGGAGAAAGGAAGATGTCCCACTCCTAACTGGGCCTCCAGCAAACAAAACCCACCTGAACAGCCCTTCTTCAAGAGACAGTCAGCTCCATTTATCCTGAGATCTACACATGCTGAGAGAAAGGAAGATGTCCCACTCCTAACTGTTCCTCCAGTATACAAAACCCACGTGAACAGCCCTTCTTCAAGCGACAGTCTGCTCCATGGCTTCTGAGATCTAGACATTATGGGATAATGGAAGATGTCCCACTCCTAACTGTGCCTCCAGCACACAAAACCCACGTGAACAGCCCTTCTTCAAGAGAAAGTCTGCTCCATGGCTCCTGAGATCGAGACATGCTGGGAGAAAGGAAGATGTCCCACTCCTAACTGGGCCTCCAGCATACAAAACACCAGTGAGCAGCCCTAACTCAAGAGACAGTCTGTTCCATGGCTCCTGAGATCTTGACATGCTGGGTGAAAGGAAGATGTCCCACTCCTAACTGGGACTCCAGCATACATAACCCACTTGAACAGCCCATTTTCACGAGACAGTCTGCTCCATGGCTCCTGAGATCTAGACATGCTGGGAGAAAGGAAGATGTCCCACTCCTAACTCGGCCTCCAGCATACAAATCCCACGTGAATAGCCCTTCTTCAAGAGACAGTCTGCTCCATGGCTCCTGAGATCTAGACATGCTGGTAGAAAGGAAGATGTCCCAAACCTAACTGGGCCTCCAGCATACAAAACACACGTCTACAGCCTTTCCTCAAGAGACAGTCTGCTCCATGGCTCCTGAGATCTAGACATGCTTGGAGAAAGGAAGATGTCCCACACCTAACTGGACCTCTAGCATACAAAACCCACGTGAACAGCACTTCCTCAAGAGACAGTCTGCTCCATGGCTCCTGAGATCTTGACATGCTGGAAGAAAGGAAGATGTCCCACTCGTACCTGGGCCTCCAGCATACAAAACCCACGTGAACAGCCCTTCCTCAAGATACAGTCTGCTCCATGGCTCCTGAGATCTTGACATGCTCGGAGAAAGGAAGATGTCCCACTCCTAACTGGGCCACCAGAACACAAAACCCACGTGAAAAGGCCTTCTTCAAGAGACAGTCTGCTCCATGGCTCCTGAGATCTAAAGATGCTTGGAGAAAGGAAGATGACCCACTCCTCACTGGGCATCCAGCATACAAAACCCACGTGAACAGCCCTTCTTCAAGAGACAATCAGCTCCAGGCCTCCTGAGATCTAGACATGCTGGGAGAAAGGAAGATGTCCCACTCCTAACTTGGTCTCCAGCATACAAAACCCAAGTGAACACCCCTACCTGAAGAGAAAGTCTGCCCCATGGCTCCTTAGATCTTGACATGCTGGAAGAAATGAAGATGTCCCAATCCCAACTGGGCCTCCAGCATACACAACCTACGTGAACAGCCCTTCCTCAAGAGACAGTCTGCTCCATGGCTCCTGAGATCTAAAGATGCTTGGAGATAGGAAGATGTCCCACTCGTCACTGGGCCTCCAGCATACAAAACCCACGTGGACAGTCCTTCTTCAAGTGACAGTCTTCTCCATGGCTCCTCAGATCTTGACATGCTGGGAGAAAGGAAGATGTCCCACTCATAACTGAGCCTACAGCATAAAAAACTCACGTGAACAGCCATTCTTCAAGAGACATTCTGCTCCATGGCTCCTGAGATCTTGACATGCTGTGAGAAAGGAAGATGTCCCACTCCTAACTGGACCTCCAGCATACAAAACCCACGTGAACAGCCCTTCTTCAAGAGACTGGCTGCTCCATGGCTCCTGAGATCTTGACATGCAGGGAGAAAGGAATATGTCCCACTCCTAACAGGACCTCCAGCATACAAAACCCACGTGAACAGCCCTTCTTCAGAAGACAGTCTGCTCCATGGCTCCTGAGATCTACACATGCTGGGAGAAAGGAAGATGTCCCACTCATAAATGGACCTCCAGCATACAAAACCCACGTGAACAGCCCTTCTTCAAGAGACAGTGTGCTACATGGCTCCTGAGATCTAGACATGCTGGGAGAAAGGAAGATGTCCCACTCCTAACTGGGCCTCTAGCTTACAAAACCCACGTGAACAGACCTTCCTCAAGAGACAGTCTGCTCCATGGCTCCTGAGATCTAGACATGCTGGGAGAAAGGAAGATGTCCCACTCCTAAATGGGCCTCCAGCAAACAAAACCCACGTGAACAGCCCTTCCTCAAGAGACAGTCTGCTCCATGGCTCCTGAGATCTTGACATGCTTGGAGAAAGGAAGATGTCCCACTCCTATCTTTGCCTCCATCATACAAAACCAACGTGAACAGCCCTTCCTCATGAGACAGTCAGCTCCATGGCTCCTGAGATCTTGACATGCTGGGAGAAAGTAAGATGTCCCACTACTAACTGGGCCTCCAGCATACAAAACCCACGTGAACAGCCCTTCCTGAGGAGACAGTTTGCTCTATTTCTCCTGAGACCTTGACATGCTGGGAGAAAGGAAGATGTCCCACTCCTAACTGGGCCTCCACATACAAAACCCACGTGAACAGCCCCTCCTCAAGAGACAGTCTGCTACATGGCTCCTGAGATCTTAACATGTTGGGAGAAAGGAAGATGTCCCACTCCTAACTGGGCCTCCAGCATACAAATCCCACGTGAACAGCCCTTGTTCAAGGGTCCGTCTGCTCCATGGCACCTGAGATCTAGACATGCTGGGAGAAAGGAAGATGTCCCAGTCCTAACTGGGCTTCCAGCATACAAAACCCACGTGAACAGCCCTTCTTCAAGAGACAGTCTTCTCCATGGCTCCTGAGATCTAGACATGCTGGTAGAAAGGAAGATGTCCCACTCCTAACTGGCCCTCCAGCTTACAAAACCCACGTGAACAGCCCTTCCTCATGAGAGAGTCTGCTCCATGACTCTTGAGATCTTGACATGCTAGGAGAAAGGAAGATGTCCCACTCATAAATGGGCCTCCCGTGTGCAAAACCCACGTGAACAGCCCTTCCTCAAGAGACAGTCTGCTCCATGGCTCCTGAGATATTGACATGCTGGGAGAAAGGAAGATGTCCCACTCCTACCTGGGCCTCCAGCATACAAAACCCACGTGAACAGGCCTTCCTCAAGATACAGTCTGCTCCATGGCTCCTTAGATCTTGACATGCTCGGAGAAAGGAAGATGTCCCAATCCTAACTGGGCCTCCAGAATACAAAACCCACGTGAACAGCCCTTCTTCAAGAGACAATCAGCTCCATGGCTCCTGAGATCTAGACATGCTGGGAGAAAGGAAGATGTCCCACTCCTAACTGGGCCTCCAGCATATAAAACCCACGTGAACAGCCCTTCCTCAAGAGAGAGTCTGCCTCATGGCTCCTGAGATCTTGACATGCTGGGAGAAAGTAAGATGTCCCACTACTAACTGGGCCTCCAGCATACAAAACCCACGTGAACAGGCCTTCCTGAGGAGACAGTTTGCTCTATTTCTCCTGAGACCTTGAAATGCTGGGAGAAAGGAAGATGTCCCACTCCTAACTGGGCCTCCAGCAAACAAAACCCACGTGAACAGCCCCTCCTCAAGAGACAGTCTGCTACATGGCTCCTGAGATCTTAACATGGTGGGAGAAAGGAAGATGTCCCACTCCTAACTGGGCCTCCAGCATACAAATCCCACGTGAACAGCCCTTGTTCAAGGGTCCGTCTGCTCCATGGCACCTGAGATCTAGACATGCTGGGAGAAAGGAAGATGTCCCACTCCTAACTGGGCTTCCAGCATACAAAACCCACGTGAACAGCCCTTCTTCAAGAGACAGTCTTCTCCATGGCTCCTGAGGTCTAGACATGCTGGTAGAAAGGAAGATGTCCCACACCTAACTGGCCCTCCAGCTTACAAAACCCACGTGAACAGACCTTCCTCATGAGAGAGTCTGCTCCATGGCTCTTGAGATCTTGACATGCTAGGAGAAAGGAAGATGTCCCACTCCTAAATGGGCCTCCAGTGTGCAAAACCCACGTGAACAGCCCTTCCTCAAGAGAAAGTCTGCTCCATGGCTCCTGAGATCTTGACATGCTGGGAGAAAGGAAGATGTCCCACTCCTACCTGGGCCTCCAGCATACAAAACCCACGTGAACAGCCCTTCCTCAAGATACAGTCTGCTCCATGGCTCCTGAGATCTTGACATGCTCGGAGAAAGGAAGATGTCCCACTCCTAACTGGGCTCCAGAATACAAAACCCACGTGAAAAGGCCTTCTTCAAGAGACAGTCTGCTCCATGGCTCCTGAGATCTAAAGATGCTTGGAGAAAGGAAGATGACCCACTCCTCACTGGGCCTCTAGCATACAAAACCCACGTGAACAGCCCTTCTTCAAGAGACAATCAGTTCCATGGCTCCTGAGATCTAGACATGCTGGGAGAAAGGAAGATGTCCCACTCCTAACTGGGTCTCCAGCATACAAAACCCAAGTGAACACCCCTTCCTGAAGAGAAAGTCTGCCCCATGGCTCATTAGATCTTGACATGATGGGAGAACGGTAGATGTCCCAATCCTAACCGGGCCTCCAGCCTTCAAAACCCACGTGAACAGCCATTCTTCAAGAGAGAGTCTGCACCATGGCTCCTGAGATCTAGACATGCTGGGAGAAAGGAAGATGTCCCAATCCTAACTGGGCCTCCATCATACAAAACCCTCGTGAACAGCCCTTCTTCAAGAGACAGTCTGCTCCATGGCTCCTGAGATCTAGACATGCTAGGAGAAAGAAGTTGTCCCACTCCTAACTGGGCCTCCAGCATACAAAACCCACGTGAACAGCCTTTCTTCAAGAGACAGTCTGCTCCATGAATCCTGAGACCTAGACATGCTTGGAGAAAGGAAGATGTCCCACTCCTAACTGGGCCTCCAGCATACAAAACCCAGGTGAACAGCCCTTCCTCAAGAGACATTCTGCTCCATGGCTCCAGCGATTTAGACATGCTGGGAGAAAGGAAGATGTCCCACTCCTAACTGGGCTTCCAGCATACAAAACCCACGTGAACAGCCCTTCTTTAAGAGACAGTATGCTCCATGGCTCCTGAGATCTATACATGCTGGGAGAAAGGAAGATGTCCCACTCCTAACTGGGCCTCCAGCATACAGAACCCACATGAACAGCCCTTCTTCAAGAGACAGTCTGCTCAATGGCTCCTGAGATCTTGACATGTTGGGAGAAAGGAAGATGACCCACTCCAAACTGGGCCTCCAGTATACAAAACACACGTGAACAGCCCTTCCTCAAGAGACAGTCTGGTCCATGGCTCTTGAGAACTTGACATGCTGGGAGAAAGGAAGATGTCCCACTCCTAACTGGGCCTCCAGCATAAAAACCCAAGTGAACAGCCCTTCCTCAAGAGAGAGTCTGCTCCTTGGCTCCTAAGATCTTCACATGCTTGGAGAAAGGAAGATGTCCCACACCTAACTGGGCCTCCAGCATACAAAACCCACGTGAACAGCCCTTTTTCAATGGACAGTCTGCTCCATGGCTCCTGAGATATAGACATGCTGGGAGAAAGGAATATGTCCCACTCCTAACTGGGTCTCCAGCATACAAATCCCACGTGAATAGCCGTTCTTCAAGAGACAGTCTGCTCCATGGCACCTGAGATCTAGACATGCTGGGAGAAAGGAAGATGTCCCCCTCCTAACTGGGCTTCTAGCATACAAAACCCACGTGAACAGCCCTTCTTCAAGAGACAGTCTGCTCCATGGCTCCTGAGATCTAGACATGCTGGGAGAAAGGAAGATGTACCATTCCTAACTGGGCCTCCAGCATACAAAACCCACGTGTACAGCCCATCCTCAAGAGAGAGTCTGCTCCATGGTTCCTGAGATCTTGACATGCTGGGAGAAAAGAAGATGTCCCACTCCTAAGTGGGCCTCCAGCATACAAAACCCACGAGAACAGCCCTTCATCAAGAGACAGTCTGCTTCATTTCTCCTGAGATCTTGACATGCTGGGAGAAAAGTAGATATCCCACTCCTAACTGGGCCTCCAGCATACAAAACCCACGTGAACAGCCCCTACTCAAGAGACAGTCTGCTACATGGCTCCTGAGATCTTGACATGCTGGGAGAAAGGAAGATGTCCCACTCCTAACTGGGCCTCCAGCATACAAAACCCACGTGAACAGCCCTTCTTCAAGAATCAGTCTGCTCCTTGGTTCCTGAGATATTGACATGCTGGAAGAAATGAAGATGTCCCAATCCCAACTGGGCCTCCAGCATACACAACCTACGTGAACAGCCCTTCCTCAAGAGACAGTCTGCTCCATGGCTCCTGAGATCTAAAGATGCTTTGAGAAAGGAAGATGTCCCACTCCTCATTGGGCCTCCAGCATACAAAACCCACGTGGACAGTCCTTCTTCAAGTGACAGTCTTCTCCATGTCTCCTGAGATCTTGACATGCTGGGAGAAAGGAAGATGTCCCACTCATAACTGAGCCTCCAGCATAAAAAACTCACGTGAACAGCCCTTCTTCAAGAGACATTCTGCTCAATGGCTCCTGCGATCTAGACATGCTGTGAGAAAGGAAGATGTCCCACTCCTAACTGGACCTCCAGCATACAAAACCCACGTGAACAGCCCTTCTTCAAGAGACTGGCTGCTCCATGGCTCCTGAGACCTTGACATGCAGGGAGAAAAGAATATGTCCCACTCCTAACAGGGCCTCCAGCATACAAAACCCACGTGAACAGCCGTTCTTCAGGAGACAGTCTGCTCCATGGCTCCTGAGATCTAGACATGCTGGGAGAAAGGAAGATGTCCCACTCATAAATGGACCTCCAGCATACAAAACCCACGTGAACAGCCCTTCTTCAAGAGACAGTGTGCTCCATGGCTCCTGGGATCTAGACATGCTGGGAGAAAGGAAGATGTCCCACTCTTAACTGGGCCTCTAGCTTACAAAACCCACGTGAACAGACCTTCCTCAAGAGACAGTCTGCTCCATGTCTCCTGAGATCTAGACATGCTGGGAGAAAGGAAGATGTCCCACTCCTAAATGGGCCTCCAGCATACAAAACCCACGTGAACAGCCCTTCCTCAAGAGACAGTCTGCTCCATGGCTCCTGATATCTTGACATGCTTGGAGAAAGGAAGATGTCCCACTGCTATCTTTGCCTCCATCATACAAAATCCACGTGAACAGCCCTTCCTCAAGAGCCAGTCTGCTCCTCGGCTCCTGAGATCTTGACATGCTGGGAGAAAGGAAGATGACCCACTCCTAACTGGGCCTCCAGTACACAAACCCACGTGAACAGCCCTTCCTCAAGAGAGAGTCTGCTCCATTGCTCCTGAGATCTTGAAATGCTGGAGAAAGGAAGATGTCCCACTCCTAACTGGGCCTCCAGCATATAAAACCCACGTGAACAGCCCTTCCTCAAGAGAGAGTCTGCTCCATGGCTCCTGAGATCTTGACATGCTGGGAGAAAGTAAGATGTCCCACTACTAACTGGGCCTCCAGCATACAAAACCCACGTGAACAGCCCTTCCTGAAGAGACAGTTTGCTCTATTTCTCCTGAGACCTTGACATGCTGGGAGAAAGGAAGATGTCCCACTCCTAACTGGGCCTCCAGCATACAAAACCCACGTGAACAGCCCCTCCTCAAGAGACAGTCTGCTACATGGCTCCTGAGATCTTGACATGGTGGGAGAAAGGAAGATGTCCCACTCCTAACTGGGCCTCCAGCATCCAAATCCCACGTGAACAGCCCTTCTTCAAGAGTCCGTCTGTTCCATGGGACCTGAAATCTAGACATGCTGGGAGAAATGAAGATGTCCCACTCCTAACTGGGCTTCCAGCATACAAAACCCACGTGAACAGCCCTTCTTCAAGAGACAGTCTTCTCCATGGCTCCTGAGATCTAGACATGCTGGTAGAAAGGAAGATGTCCAAATCCTAACTGGGCCTCCAGCATACAAAACCCACGTCTACAGCCTTTCCTCAAGAGACAGTCTGCTCCATGGCTCTTGAGATCTTGACATGCTAGGAGAAAGGAAGATGTCCCACTCCTAAATGGGCCTCCAGTGTGCAAAACCCACGTGAACAGCCCTTCCTCAAGAGACAGTATGCTCCATGGCTCCTGAGATCTTGACATGCTGGGAGAAAGGAAGATGTCCCACTCATACCTGGGCCTCCAGCATACAAAACCCACGTGAACAGCCCTTCCTCAAGATACAGTCTGCTCCATGGCTCCTGAGATCTTGACATGCTCGGAGAAAGGATGATGTCCCACTCCTAAATGGGCTTCCAGTGTGCAAAACCCACGTGAACAGCCCTTCCTCAAGAGACAGTCTGCTCCATGGTTCCTGAGATCTTGACATGCTGGGAGAAAGGAAGATGTCCCACTCGTACCTGGGACTCCAGCATACAAAACCCACGTGAACAGCCCTTCCTCAAGATACAGTCTGCTACAGGGCTCCTGATATCCTGACATGCTCGGAGAAAGGAAGATGTCCCACTCCTAACTGGGCCTCCAGAATACAAAACCCACGTGAAAAGGCCTTCTTCAAGAGACAGTCTGCTCCATGGCTCCTGAGATCTAAAGATGCTTGGAGAAAGGAAGATGACCCACTCCTCACTGGGCCTCCAACATAAAAAACCCACGTGAACAGCCCTTCTTCAAGAGACAATCAGCTCCATGGCTCCTGAGATCTAGACATGCTGGGAGAAAGGAAGATGTCCCATTCCTAACTGGGTCTCCAGCATACAAAACCCAAATGAACACCCCTTCCTGAAGAGAAAGTCTGCCCGATGGCTCCTTAGATCTTGACATGCTGGGAGAATGGTAGATGTCCCAATCCTAACTGGGCCTCCAGCCTTCAAAACCCACGTGAACAGCCCTTCTTCAAGAGAGAGTCTGCACCATGGCTCCTGAGATCTAGACATGCTGGGAGAAAGGAAGATGTCCCACTTCTAACTGGCCCTCCATCATACAAAACCCACGTGAACAGCCCTTCTTCAAGAGAAAGTCTGCTCCATGGCTCCTGAGATCTAGACATGCTGGGAGAAAGGAAGTTGTCCCACTCCTAACTGGGCCTCCAGCATACAAAACCCACCTGAACAGCCTTTCTTCAAGAGACAGTCTGCTATATGGCTCCTGAGACCTAGACACTCTTGGAGAAAGGAAGATGTCCCACTCCTAACTGGGCCTCCAGCATACAAAACCCAGGTGAACAGCCCTTCCTCAAGAGACAGTCTGCTCCATGGCTCCAGCGATTTAGACATGCTGGGAGAAAGGAAGATGTCCCACTCCTAACTGGGCTTCCAGCATACAAAACCCACGTGAACAGCCCTTCTTTAAGAGACAGTCTGCTCCATGGCTCCTGCAATCTAGACATGCTGGGAGAATGGAAGATGTCCCACTCCTAACTGGGCCTCCAGCATACAGGACCCACATGAACAGCCCTTCTTCAAGAGACAGTCTGCTCCATGGTTCCTGAGATCTTGACATGTTGGGAGAAAGGAAGATGACCCACTCCAAACTGGGCCTCCAGCATACAAAACACACGTGAACAGCCCTTCCTCAAGAGACAGTCTGGTCCATGGCTCTTGAGAACTTGACATACTGGGAGAAAGGAGGATGTCCCACTCCTAACTGGGCCTCCAGCATACAAACCCAAGCGAACAGCCCTTCCTCAAGAGAGAGTCTGCTCCTTGGCTCCTAAGATCTTCACATGCTTGGAGAAAGGAAGATGTCCCACACCTAACTGGGCCTCCAGCATACAAAACCCACGTGAACAGCCCTTTTTCAATGGACAGTCTGCTCCATGGCTCCTGAGATATAGACATGCTGGGAGAAAGGTATATGTCGCACTCCTAACTGGGTCTCCAGCATACAAATCCCACGTGAATAGCCGTTCTTCAAGAGACAGTCTGCTCCATGGCTCCTGAGATCTTGACAGGCTCGGAGAAAGGAAGATGTCCCACTCCTAACTGGGCTCCAGAATACAAAACCCACGTGAAAAGGCCTTGTCAAGAGACAGTCTGCTCCATGGCTCCTGAGATCTAAAGATGCTTGGAGAAAGGAAGATGACCCACTCCTCACTGGGCCTCTAGCATACAAAACCCACGTGAACAGCCCTTCTTCAAGAGACAATCAGTTCCATGGCTCCTGAGATCTAGACATGCTGGGAGAAAGGAAGATGTCCCACTCCTAACTGGGCCTCCAGCATACAAAACACCAGTGAGCAGCCCTAACTCAAGAGACAGTCTGTTCCATGGCTCCTGAGATCTTGACATGCTGGGTGAAAGGAAGATGTCCCACTCCTAACTGGGCCTCCAGCATACATAACCCACTTGAACAGCCCATTTTCACGAGACAGTCTGCTCCATGGCTCCTGAGATCTAGACATGCTGGGAGAAAGGAAGATGTCCCACTCCTAACTCGGCCTCCAGCATACAAAACCCACGTGAATAGCCCTTCTTCAAGAGACAGTCTGCTCCATGGCTCCTGAGATCTAGACATGCTGGTAGAAAGGAAGATGTCCCAAACCTAACTGGGCCTCCAGCATACAAAACCCACGTCTACAGCCTTTCCTCAAGAGACAGTCTGCTCCATGGCTCCTGAGATCTTGACATGCTGGAAGAAAGGAAGATGTCCCACTCGTACCTGGGCCTCCAGCATACAAAACCCACGTGAACAGCCCTTCCTCAAGATACAGTCTGCTCCATGGCTCCTGAGATCTTGACATGCTCGGAGAAAGGAAGATGTCCCACTCCTAACTGGGCCACCAGAATACAAAACCCACGTGAAAAGGCCTTCTTCAAGAGACAGTCTGCTCCATGGCTCCTGAGATCTAAAGATGCTTGGAGAAAGGAAGATGACCCACTCCTCACTGGGCATCCAGCATACAAAACCCACGTGAACAGCCCTTCTTCAAGAGACAATCAGCTCCATGGCTCCTGAGATCTAGACATGCTGGGAGAAAGGAAGATGTCCCACTCCTAACTTGGTCTCCAGCATACAAAACCCAAGTGAACACCCCTACCTGAAGAGAAAGTCTGCCCCATGGCTCCTTAGATCTTGACATGCTGGGAGAACGGTAGATGTCCCAATCCTAACTGGGCCTCCAGCCTTCAAAACCCACGTGAACAGCCCTTCTTCAAGAGATAGTCTGCACCATGGCTCCTGAGACCTAGACATGCTGGGAGAAAGGAAGATGTCCCACTCCTAACTGGGCCTCCAGCATACAAAACCCACGTGAACAGCCCTTCTTCAAGAGACAGTCTGCTCCATGGCTCCTGAGATCTAGACATGCTGGGAGAAAGGAAGTTGTCCCATTCCTAACTGGGCCTCCAGCATACAAAACCCACGTGTACAGCCCTTCCTCAAGAGAGAGTCTGCTCCATGGTTCCTGAGATCTTGACATGCTGGGAGAAAAGAAGATGTCCCACTCCTAACTGGGCCTCCAGCATACAAAACCCATGAGAACAGCCCTTCCTCAAGAGACAGTCTGCTTCATTTCTCCTGAGATCTTGACATGCTGGGAGAAAAGTAGATATCCCACTCCTAACTGGGGTTCCAGCATAAAAAACCCACGTGAACAGCCCCTCCTCAAGAGATAGTCTGCTACATGGCTCCTGAGATCTTGACATGCTGGGAGAAAGGAAGATGTCCCACTCCAAACTGGGCCTCCAGCATACAAAACCCACGTGAACAGCCCTTCTTCAAGAATCAGTCTGCTCCTTGGTTCCTGAGATCTTGACATGCTGGAAGAAATGAAGATGTCCCAATCCCAACTGGGCCTCCAGCATACACAACCTACGTGAACAGCCCTTCCTCAAGAGACAGTCTGCTCCATGGCTCCTGAGATCTAAAGATGCTTGGAGATAGGAAGATGTCCCACTCCTCACTGGGCCTCCAGCATAAAAAACCCACGTGGACAGTCCTTCTTCAAGTGACAGTCTTCTCCATGGCTCCTCAGATCTTGACATGCTGGGAGAAAGGAAGATGTCCCACTCATAACTGAGCCTACAGCATAAAAAACTCACGTGAACAGCCATTCTTCAAGAGACATTCTGCTCCATGGCTCCTGAGATCTTGACATGCTGTGAGAAAGGAAGATGTCCCACTCCTAACTGGACCTCCAGCATACAAAATCCACGTGAACAGCCCTTCTTCAAGAGACTGGCTGCTCCATGGCTCCTGAGATCTTGACATGCAGGGAGAAAGGAATATGTCCCACTCCTAACAGGACCTCCAGCATACAAAACCCACGTGAACAGCCCTTCTTCAGAAGACAGTCTGCTCCATGGCTCCTGAGATCTACACATGCTGGGAGAAAGGAAGATGTCCCACTCATAAATGGACCTCCAGCATACAAAACCCACGTGAACAGCCCTTCTTCAAGAGACAGTGTGCTACATGGCTCCTGAGATCTAGACATGCTGGGAGAAAGGAAGATGTCCCACTCCTAACTGGGCCTCTAGCTTACAAAACCCACGTGAACAGACCTTCCTCAAGAGACAGTCTGCTCCATGGCTCCTGAGATCTAGACATGCTGGGAGAAAGGAGGATGTCCCACTCCTAAATGGGCCTCCAGCATACAAAACCCACGTGAACAGCCCTTCCTCAAGAGACATTATGCTCCATGGCTCCTGAGATCTTTACATGCTTGGAGAAAGGAAGATGTCCCACTCCTATCTTTGCCTCCATCATACAAAACCAACGTGAACAGCCCTTCCTCAAGAGACAGTCAGCTCCATGGCTCCTGAGATCTTGACATGCTGGGAGAAAGTAAGATGTCCCACTACTAACTGGGCCTCCAGCATACAAAACCCACGTGAACAGGCCTTCCTGAGGAGACAATTTGCTCTATTTCTCCTGAGACCTTGAAATGCTGGGAGAAAGGAAGATGTCCCACTCCTAACTGGGCCTCCAGCAAACAAAACCCACGTGAACAGCCCCTCCTCAAGAGACAGTCTGCTACATGGCTCCTGAGATCTTAACATGGTGGGAGAAAGGAAGATGTCCCACTCCTAACTGGGCCTCCAGCATACAAATCCCACGTGAACAGCCCTTGTTCAAGGGTCCGTCTGCTCCATGGCACCTGAGATCTAGACATGCTGGGAGAAAGGAAGATGTCCCACTCCTAACTGGGCTTCCAGCATACAAAACCCACGTGAACAGCCCTTCTTCAAGAGACAGTCTTCTCCATGGCTCCTGAGGTCTAGACATGCTGGTAGAAAGGAAGATGTCCCACACCTAACTGGCCCTCCAGCTTACAAAACCCACGTGAACAGACCTTCCTCATGAGAGAGTCTGCTCCATGGCTCTTGAGATCTTGACATGCTAGGAGAAAGGAAGATGTCCCACTCCTAAATGGGCCTCCAGTGTGCAAAACCCACGTGAACAGCCCTTCCACAAGAGACAGTCTGCTCCATGGCTCCTGAGATCTTGACATGCTGGGAGAAAGGAAGATGTCCCACTCCTACCTGGGCCTCCAGCATACAAAACCCACGTGAACAGCCCTTCCTCAAGATACAGTCTGCTCCATGGCTCCTGAGATCTTGACATGCTCGGAGAAAGGAAGATGTCCCACTCCTAACTGGGCCTCCAGAATACAAAACCCACGTGAACAGCCCTTCTTCAAGAGACAATCAGCTCCATGGCTCCTGAGATCTAGACATGCTGGGAGAAAGGATGATGTCCCACTCCTAACTGGGTCTCCAGCATACAAAACCCAAGTGAACACCCCTTCCTGAAGAGAAAGTCTGCCCCATGGCTCATTAGATCTTGACATGATGGGAGAACGGTAGATGTCCCATTCCTAACCGGGCCTCCAGCCTTCAAAACCCACGTGAACAGCCATTCTTCAAGAGAGAGTCTGCACCATGGCTCCTGAGATCTAGACATGCTGGGAGAAAGGAAGATGTCCCAATCCTAACTGGGCCTCCATCATACAAAACCCACGTGAACAGCCCTTCTTCAAGAGACAGTCTGCTCCATGGCTCCTGAGATCTAGACATGCTAGGAGAAAGGAAGTTGTCCCACTCCTAACTGGGCCTCCAGCATACAAAACCCACGTGAACAGCCTTTCTTCAAGAGACATTCTGCTCCATGAATCCTGAGACCTAGACATGCTTGGAGAAAGGAAGATGTCCCACTCCTAACTGGGCCTCCAGCATACAAAACCCAGGTGAACAGCCCTTCCTCAAGAGACATTCTGCTCCATGGCTCCAGCGATTTAGACATGCTGGGAGAAAGGAAGATGTCCCACTCCTAACTGGGCTTCCAGCATACAAAACCCACGTGAACAGCCCTTCTTTAAGAGACAGTATGCTCCATGGCTCCTGACATCTAGACATGCTGGGAGAAAGGAAGATGTCCCACTCCTAACTGGGCCTCCAGCATACAGAACCCACATGAACAGCCCTTCTTCAAGAGACAGTCTGCTCAATGGCTCCTGAGATCTTGACATGTTGGGAGAAAGTAAGATGACCCACTCCAAACTGGGCCTCCAGCATACAAAACACACGTGAACAGCCCTTCCTCAAGAGACAGTCTGGTCCATGGCTCTTGAGAACTTGACATGCTGGGAGAAAGGAAGATGTCCCACTCCTAACTGGGCCTCCAGCATAAAAACCCAAGTGAACAGCCCTTCCTCAAGAGAGAGTCTGCTCCTTGGCTCCTAAGATCTTCACATGCTTGGAGAAAGGAAGATGTCCCACACCTAACTGGGCCTCCAGCATACAAAACCCACGTGAACAGCCCTTTTTCAATGGACAGTCTGCTCCATGGCTCCTGAGATATAGACATGCTGGGAGAAAGGAATATGTCCCACTCCTAACTGGGTCTCCAGCATACAAATCCCACGTGAATAGCCGTTCTTCAAGAGACAGTCGGCTCCATGGCACCTGAGATCTAGACATGCTGGGAGAAAGGAAGATGTCCCCCTCCTAACTGGGCTTCTAGCATACAAAACCCACGTGAACAGCCCTTCTTCAAGAGACAGTCTGCTCCATGGCTCCTGAGATCTAGACATGCTGGGAGAAAGGAAGATGTACCATTCCTAACTGGGCCTCCAGCATAAAAAACCCACGTGTACAGCCCATCCTCAAGAGAGAGTCTGCTCCATGGTTCCTGAGATCTTGACATGCTGGGAGAAAAGAAGATGTCCCACTCCTAAGTGGGCCTCCAGCATACAAAACCCACGAGAACAGCCCTTCATCAAGAGACAGTCTGCTTCATTTCTCCTGAGATCTTGACATGCTGGGAGAAAAGTAGATATCCCACTCCTAACTGGGCCTCCAGCATACAAAACCCACGTGAACAGCCCCTACTCAAGAGACAGTCTGCTACATGGCTCCTGAGATCTTGACATGCTGGGAGAAAGGAATATGTCCCACTCCTAACAGGGCCTACAGCATACAAAACCCACGTGAACAGCCCTTCTTCAGGAGACAGTCTGCTCCATGGCTCCTGAGATCTAGACATGCTGGGAGAAAGGAAGATGTCCCACTCCTAAATGGGCCTCCAGCATACAAAACCCACGTGAACAGCCCTTCTTCAAGAGACAGTGTGCTCCATGGCTCCTGAGATCTAGACATGCTGGGAGAAAGGAAGATGTCCCACTCTTAACTGGGCCTCTAGCTTACAAAACCACGTGAACAGACCTTCCTCAAGAGACAGTCTGCTCCATGTCTCCTGAGATCTAGACATGCTGGGAGAAAGGAAGATGTCCCACTCCTAACTGGGCCTCCAGCATACAAAACCCACGTGGACAGCCCTTCCTCAAGAGACAGTCTGCTCCATGGCTCCTGAGATCTTGACATGCTTGGAGAAAGGAAGATGTCCCACTCCTATCTTTGCCTCCATCATACAAAATCCACGTGAACAGCCCTTCCTCAAGAGCCAGTCTGCTCCACGGCTCCTGAGATCTTGACATGCTGGGAGAAAGGAAGATGTCCCACTCCTAACTGGGCCTACAGGACACAAACCCACGTGAACAGCCCTTCCTCAAGAGAGAGTCTGCTCCATTGCTCCTGAGATCTTGAAATGCTGGAGAAAGGAAGATGTCCCACTCCTAACTGGGCCTCCAGCATATAAAACCCACGTGAACAGCCCTTCCTCAAGAGAGAGTCTGCTCCATGGCTCCTGAGATCTTGACATGCTGGGAGAAAGTAAGATGTCCCACTACTAACTGGGCCTCCAGCATACAAAACCCACGTGAACAGCCCTTCCTGAAGAGACAGTTTGCTCTATTTCTCCTGAGATCTTGACATGCTGGGAGAAAGGAAGATGTCCACTCCTAACTGGGCCTCCAGCATACAAAACCCACGTGAACAGCCCCTCCTCAAGAGACAGTCTGCTACATGGCTCCTGAGATCTTGACATGGTGGGAGAAAGGAAGATGTCCCACTCCTAACTGGGCCTCCAGCATCCAAATCCCACGTGAACAGCCCTTCTTCAAGAGTCCGTCTGTTCCATGGCACCTGAAATCTAGACATGCTGGGAGAAAGGAAGATGTCCCACTCCTAACTGGGCTTCCAGCATACAAAACCCACGTGAACAGCCCTTCTTCAAGAGACAGTCTTCTCCATGGCTCCTGAGATCTAGACATGCTGGTAGAAAGGAAGATGTCCCAATCCTAACTGGGCCTCCAGCATACAAAACCCACGTCTACAGCCTTTCCTCAAGAGACAGTCTGCTCCATGGCTCCTGAGATCTAGACATGCTGGGAGAAAGGAAGATGTCCCACTCCTAACTGGACCTCCAGCATACAAAACCCACGTGAACAGCCCTTCTTCAAGAAACAGTGTGCTCCATGGCTCCTGAGATCTAGACATGCTGGGAGAAAGGAAGATGTCCCACTCCTAACTGGCCCTCCAGCTTACAAACCCACGTGAACAGCCCTTCCTCATGAGAGAGTCTGATCCATGGCTCTTGAGATCTTGACATGCTAGGAGAAAGGAAGATGTCCCACTCCTAAATGGGCCTCCAGTGTGCAAAACCCACGTGAACAGCCCTTCCTCAAGAGACAGTATGCTCCATGGCTCCTGAGATCTTGACATGCTGGGAGAAAGGAAGATGTCCCACTCCTACCTGGGCCTCCAGCGTACAAAACCCACGTGAACAGCCCTTCCTCAAGATACAGTCTGCTCCATGGCTCCTGAGATCTTGACATGCTCGGAGAAAGGAAGATGTCCCACTCCTAACTGGGCCTCCAGAATACAAAACCCACGTGAAAAGGCCTTCTTCAAGAGACAGTCTGCTCCATGGCTCCTGAGATCTAAAGATGCTTGGAGAAAGGAAGATGACCCACTCCTCACTGGGCCTCCAGCATACAAAACCCATGTGAACAGCCCTTCTTCAAGAGACAATCAGCTCCATGGCTCCTGAGATCTAGACATGCTGGGAGAAAGGAAGATGTCCCACTCCTAACTGGGTCTCCAGCATACAAAACCCAAGTGAACACCCCTTCCTGAAGAGAAAGTCTGCCCCATGGCTCCTTAGATCTTGACATGCTGGGAGAACGGTAGATGTCCCAATCCTAACTGGGCCTCCAGCCTTCAAAACCCACGTGAACAACCCTTCTTCAAGAGAGAGTCTGCACCATGGCTCCTGAGATCTAGACATGCTGGGAGAAAGGAAGATGTCCCACTCCTAACGGGGCCTCCATCATACAAAACCCACGTGAACAGCCCTTCTTTAAGAGAAAGTCTGCTCCATGGCTCCTGAGATCTAGACATGCTGGAAGAAAGGAAGTTGTCCCCGTCCTAACTGGGTTTTCAGCTTACAAAACCCACGTGAACAGCCCTTCTTCAAGAAACAGTCTGCTCCATGGCTCCTGAGATCTAGACATGCTGGGAGAAAGGAAGTTGTCCCATTCCTAACTGGGCCTCCAGCATACAAAACCCACGTGTACAGCCCTTCCTCAAGAGAGAGTCTGCTCCATGGTTCCTGAGATCTTGACATGCTGGGAGAAAAGAAGATGTCCCACTCCTAACTGGGCCTCCAGCATACAAAACCCATGAGAACAGCCCTTCCTCAAGAGACAGTCTGCTTCATTTCTCCTGAGATCTTGACATGCTGGGAGAAAAGTAGATATCCCACTCCTAACTGGGCCTCCAGCATACAAAACCCACGTGAACAGCCCCTCCTCAAGAGACAGTCTGCTACATGGCTCCTGAGATCTTGACATGCTGGGAGAAAGGAAGATGTCCCACTCCTAACTGGGCCTCCAGCATACAAAACCCACGTGAATAGCCCTTCTTCAAGAATCAGTCTGCTCCTTGGTTCCTGAGATCTTGACATGCTGGAAGAAATGAAGATGTCCCAATCCCAACTGGGCCTCCAGCATACACAACCTACGTGAACAGCCCTTCCTCAAGAGACAGTCTGCTCCATGGCTCCTGAGATCTAAAGATGCTTGGAGATAGGAAGATGTCCCACTCCTCACTGGGCCTCCAGCATACAAAACCCACGTGGACAGTCCTTCTTCAAGTGACAGTCTTCTCCATGGCTCCTCAGATCATGACATGCTGGGAGAAAGGAAGATGTCCCACTCATAACTGAGCCTACAGCATAAAAAACTCACGTGAACAGCCATTCTTCAAGAGACATTCTGCTCCATGGGTCCTGAGATCTTGACATGCTGTGAGAAAGGAAGATGTCCCACTCCTAACTGGACCTCCAGCATACAAAACCCACGTGAACAGCCCTTCTTCAAGAAACTGGCTGCTCCATGGCTCCTGAGATCTTGACATGCAGGAAGAGAGGAATATGTCCCACTCCTAACAGGACCTCCAGCATACAAAACCCACGTGAACAGCCCTTCTTCAGAAGACAGTCTGCTCCATGGCTCCTGAGATCTACACATGCTGGGAGAAAGGAAGATGTCCCACTCATAAATGGACCTCCAGCATACAAAACCCACGTGAACAGCCCTTCTTCAAGAGACAGTGTGCTCCATGGCTCCTGAGATCTAGACATGCTGGGAGAAAGGAAGATGTCCCACTCCAAACTGGGCCTCTAGCTTACAAAACCCACGTGAACAGACCTTCCTCAAGAGACAGTCTGCTCCATGTCTCCTGAGATCTAGACATGCTGGGAGAAAGGAAGATGTCCCACACCTAACTGGGCTTCCAGCATACAAAACCCACGTGAACAGCCCTTCTTCAAGAGACAGTCTTCTCCATGGCTCCTGAGATCTAGACATGCTGGTAGAAAGGAAGATGTCCCACTCCTAACTGGCCCTCCAGCTTACAAAACCCACGTGAACAGCCCTTCCTCATGAGAGAGTCTGCTCCATGGCTCTTGAGATCTTGACATGCTAGAAGAAAGGAAGATGTCCCACTCCTAAATGGGCCTCCCGTGTGCAAAACTCACGTGAACAGCCCTTCCTCAAGAGACAGTCTGCTCCATGGCTCCTGAGATCTTGACATGCTGGGAGAAAGGAAGATGTCCCACTCCTACCTGGGCCTCCAGCATACAAAACCCACGTGAACAGCCCTTCCTCAAGATACAGTCTGCTCCATGGCTCCTGAGATCTTGACATGCTCGGAGAAAGGAAGATGTCCCACTCCTAACTGGGCCTCCAGAATACAAAACCCACGTGAACAGCCCTTCTTCAAGAGACAATCAGCTCCATGGCTCCTCAGATCTAGACATGCTGGGAGAAAGGAAGATGTCCCACTCCTAACTGGGCCTCCAGCATATAAAACCCACGTGAACAGCCCTTCCTCAAGAGAGATTCTGCCTCATGGCTCGTGAGATCTTGACATGCTGGGAGAAAGTAAGATGTCCCACTACTAACTGGGCCTCCAGCATACAAAACCCACGTGAACAGCCCTTCCTGAGGAGACAGTTTGCTCTATTTCTCCTGAGACCTTGACATGCTGGGAGAAAGGAAGATGTCCCACTCCTAACTGGGCCTCCAGCATACAAAACCCACGTGAACAGCCCATCCTCTAGAGACAGTCTGCTACATGGCTCCTGAGATCTTAACATGGTGGGAGAAAGGAAGATGTCCCACTCCTAACTGGGCCTCCAGCATACAAATCCCACGTGAACAGCCCTTGTTCAAGGGTCCGTCTGCTCCATGGCACCTGAGATCTAGACATGCTGGAAGAAAGGAAGATGTCCCACTCCTAACTGGGCTTCCAGCATACAAAACCCACGTGAACAGCCCTTCTTCAAGAGACAGTCTTCTCCATGGCTCCTGAGGTCTAGACATGCTGGTAGAAAGGAAGATGTCCCACTCCTAACTAGCCCTCCAGCTTACAAAACCCACGTGAACAGACCTTCCTCATGAGAGAGTCTGCTCCATGGCTCTTGAGATCTTGACATGCTAGGAGAAAGGAAGATGTCCCACTCCTAAATGGGCCTCCAGTGTGCAAAACCCACGTGAACAGCCCTTCCACAAGAGACAGTCTGCTCCATGGCTCCTGAGATCTTGACATGCTGGGAGAAAGGAAGATGTCCCACTCCTAACTGGGTCTCCAGCATACAAAACCCAAGTGAACACCCCTTCCTGAAGAGAAAGTCTGCCCCATGGCTCATTAGATCTTGACATGATGGGAGAACGGTAGATGTCCCAATCCTAACCGGGCCTCCAGCCTTCAAAACCCACGTGAACAGCCATTCTTCAAGAGAGAGTCTGCACCATGGCTCCTGAGATCTAGACATGCTGGGAGAAAGGAAGATGTCCCAATCCTAACTGGGCCTCCATCATACAAAACCCACGTGAACAGCCCTTCTTCAAGAGACAGTCTGCTCCATGGCTCCTGAGATCTAGACATGCTGGGAGAAAGGAAGTTGTCCCACTCCTTACTGGGCCTCCAGCATACAAAACCCACGTGAACAGCCTTTCTTCAATAGACAGTCTGCTCCATGAATCCTGAGACCTAGACATGCTTGGAGAAAGGAAGATGTCCCACTCCTAACTGGGCCTCCAGCATACAAAACCCAGGTGAACAGCCCTTCCTCAAGAGACATTCTGCTCCATGGCTCCAGCGATTTAGACATGCTGGGAGAAAGGAAGATGTCCCACTCCTAACTGGGCTTCCAGCATACAAAACCCACGTGAACAGCCTTTCTTCAAGAGACAGTCTGCTCCATGGATCCTGAGACCTAGACATGCTTGGAGAAAGGAAGATGTCCCACTCCTAACTGGGCCTCCAGCATACAAACCCAAGTGAACAGACCTTCCTCAAGAGAGAGTCTGCTCCTTGGCTCCTAAGATCTTCACATGCTTGGAGAAAGGAAGATGTCCCACACCTAACTGGGCCTCCAGCATACAAAACCCACGTGAACAGCCCTTTTTCAATGGACAGTCTGCTCCATGGCTCCTGACATATAGACATGCTGGGAGAAAGGAATATGTCCCACTCCTAACTGGGTCTCCAGCATAGAAATCCCACGTGAATAGCCGTTCTTCAAGAGACAGTCTGCTCCATGGCACCTGAGATCTGGACATGCTGGGAGAAAGGAAGATGTCCCCCTCCTAACTGGGCTTCCAGCATACAAAACCCACGTGAACAGCCCTTCTTCAAGAGACAGTCTGCTCCATGGCTCCTGAGATCTAGACATGCTGGGAGAAAGGAAGATATCCCATTCCTAACTGGGCCTCCAGCATACAAAACCCACGTATACAGCCCTTCCTCAAGAGAGAGTCTGCTCCATGGTTCCTGAGATCTTGACATGCTGGGAGAAAAGAAGATGTCCCACTCCTAACTGGGCCTCCAGCATACAAAACCCACGAGAACAGCGCTTCCTCAAGAGACAGTCTGCTTCATTTCTCCTGAGATCTTGACATGCTGGGAGAAAAGTAGATATCCCACTCCTAACTGGGCCTCCAGCATACAAAACCCACGTGAACAGCCCCTACTCAAGAGACAGTCTGCTACATGGCTCCTGAGATCTTGACATGCTGGGAGAAAGGAAGATGTCCCACTCCTAACTGGGCCTCCAGCATACAAAACCCACGTGAACAGCCCTTCTTCAAGAATCAGTCTGCTCCTTGGTTCCTGAGATCTGGACATGCTGGAAGAAATGAAGATGTCCCAATCCCAACTGGGCCTCCAGTATACACATCCTACGTGAACAGTCCTTCCTCAAGAGACAGTCTGCTCCATGTCTCCTGAGATCTAGATATGCTGGGAGAAAGGAAGATGTCCCACTCATAAATGGACCTCCAGCATAAAAAATCCACGTGAACAGCCCTTCTTCAAGAGACAGTGTGCTCCATGGCTCCTGAGATCTAGACATGCTGGGAGAAAGGAAGATGTCCCACTCCTAACTGGGCCTCCAGCATACAGGACCCACATGAACAGCCCTTCTTCAAGAGACAGTCTGCTCCATGGTTCCTGAGATCTTGACATGTTGGGAGAAAGGAAGATGACCCACTCCAAACTGGGCCTCCAGCATACAAAACACACGTGAACAGCCCTTCCTCAAGAGACAGTCTGGTCCATGGCTCTTGAGAACTTGACATACTGGGAGAAAGGAGGATGTCCCACTCCTAACTGGGCCTCCAGCATACAAACCCAAGCGAACAGCCCTTCCTCAAGAGAGAGTCTGCTCCTTGGCTCCTAAGATCTTCACATGCTTGGAGAAAGGAAGATGTCCCACACCTAACTGGGCCTCCAGCATACAAAACCCACGTGAACAGCCCTTTTTCAATGGACAGTCTGCTCCATGGCTCCTGAGATATAGACATGCTGGGAGAAAGGTATATGTCGCACTCCTAACTGGGTCTCCAGCATACAAATCCCACGTGAATAGCCGTTCTTCAAGAGACAGTCTGCTCCATGGCTCCTGAGATCTTGACAGGCTCGGAGAAAGGAAGATGTCCCACTCCTAACTGGGCTCCAGAATACAAAACCCACGTGAAAAGGCCTTGTCAAGAGACAGTCTGCTCCATGGCTCCTGAGATCTAAAGATGCTTGGAGAAAGGAAGATGACCCACTCCTCACTGGGCCTCTAGCATACAAAACCCACGTGAACAGCCCTTCTTCAAGAGACAATCAGTTCCATGGCTCCTGAGATCTAGACATGCTGGGAGAAAGGAAGATGTCCCACTCCTAACTGGGCCTCCAGCATACAAAACACCAGTGAGCAGCCCTAACTCAAGAGACAGTCTGTTCCATGGCTCCTGAGATCTTGACATGCTGGGTGAAAGGAAGATGTCCCACTCCTAACTGGGCCTCCAGCATACATAACCCACTTGAACAGCCCATTTTCACGAGACAGTCTGCTCCATGGCTCCTGAGATCTAGACATGCTGGGAGAAAGGAAGATGTCCCACTCCTAACTCGGCCGCCAGCATACAAAACCCACGTGAATAGCCCTTCTTCAAGAGACAGTCTGCTGCATGGCTCCTGAGATCTAGACATGCTGGTAGAAAGGAAGATGTCCCAAACCTAACTGGGCCTCCAGCATACAAAACCCACGTCTACAGCCTTTCCTCAAGAGACAGTCTGCTCCATGGCTCCTGAGATCTAGACATGCTTGGAGAAAGGAAGATGTCCCACACCTAACTGGACTTCCAGCATACAAAACCCACGTGAACAGCACTTCCTCAAGAGACAGTCTGCTCCATGTCTCCTGAGATCTTGACATGCTGGAAGAAAGGAAGATGTCCCACTCGTACCTGGGCCTCCAGCATACAAAACCCACGTGAACAGCCCTTCCTCAAGATACAGTCTGCTCCATGGCTCCTGAGATCTTGACATGCTCGGAGAAAGGAAGATGTCCCACTCCTAACTGGGCCACCAGAATACAAAACCCACGTGAAAAGGCCTTCTTCAAGAGACAGTCTGCTCCATGGCTCCTGAGATCTAAAGATGCTTGGAGAAAGGAAGATGACCCACTCCTCACTGGGCATCCAGCATACAAAACCCACGTGAACAGCCCTTCTTCAAGAGACAATCAGCTCCATGGCTCCTGAGATCTAGACATGCTGGGAGAAAGGAAGATGTCCCACTCCTAACTTGGTCTCCAGCATAAAAAACCCAAGTGAACACCCCTACCTGAAGAGAAAGTCTGCCCCATGGCTCCTTAGATCTTGACATGCTGGGAGAACGGTAGATGTCCCAATCCTAACTGGGCCTCCAGCCTTCAAAACCCACGTGAACAGCCCTTCTTCAAGAGATAGTCTGCACCATGGCTCCTGAGACCTAGACATGCTGGGAGAAAGGAAGATGTCCCACTCCTAACTGGGCCTCCAGCATACAAAACCCACGTGAACAGCCCTTCTTCAAGAGACAGTCTGCTCCATGGCTCCTGAGATCTAGACATGCTGGGAGAAAGGAAGTTGTCCCATTCCTAACTGGGCCTCCAGCATACAAAACCCACGTGTACAGCCCTTCCTCAAGAGAGAGTCTGCTCCATGGTTCCTGAGATCTTGACATGCTGGGAGAAAAGAAGATGTCCCACTCCTAACTGGGCCTCCAGCATACAAAACCCATGAGAACAGCCCTTCCTCAAGAGACAGTCTGCTTCATTTCTCCTGAGATCTTGACATGCTGGGAGAAAAGTAGATATCCCACTCCTAACTGGGGTTCCAGCATACAAAACCCACGTGAACAGCCCCTCCTCAAGAGATAGTCTGCTACATGGCTCCTGAGATCTTGACATGCTGGGAGAAAGGAAGATGTCCCACTCCAAACTGGGCCTCCAGCATACAAAACCCACGTGAACAGCCCTTCTTCAAGAATCAGTCTGCTCCTTGGTTCCTGAGATCTTGACATGCTGGAAGAAATGAAGATGTCCCAATCCCAACTGGGCCTCCAGCATACACAACCTACGTGAACAGCCCTTCCTCAAGAGACAGTCTGCTCCATGGCTCCTGAGATCTAAAGATGCTTGGAGATAGGAAGATGTCCCACTCCTCACTGGGCCTCCAGCATAAAAAACCCACGTGGACAGTCCTTCTTCAAGTGACAGTCTTCTCCATGGCTCCTCAGATCTTGACATGCTGGGAGAAAGGAAGATGTCCCACTCATAACTGAGCCTACAGCATAAAAAACTCACGTGAACAGCCATTCTTCAAGAGACATTCTGCTCCATGGCTCCTGAGATCTTGACATGCTGTGAGAAAGGAAGATGTCCCACTCCTAACTGGACCTCCAGCATACAAAATCCACGTGAACAGCCCTTCTTCAAGAGACTGGCTGCTCCATGGCTCCTGAGATCTTGACATGCAGGGAGAAAGGAATATGTCCCACTCCTAACAGGACCTCCAGCATACAAAACCCACGTGAACAGCCCTTCTTCAGAAGACAGTCTGCTCCATGGCTCCTGAGATCTACACATGCTGGGAGAAAGGAAGATGTCCCACTCATAAATGGACCTCCAGCATACAAAACCCACGTGAACAGCCCTTCTTCAAGAGACAGTGTGCTACATGGCTCCTGAGATCTAGACATGCTGGGAGAAAGGAAGATGTCCCACTCCTAACTGGGCCTCTAGCTTACAAAACCCACGTGAACAGACCTTCCTCAAGAGACAGTCTGCTCCATGGCTCCTGAGATCTAGACATGCTGGGAGAAAGGAGGATGTCCCACTCCTAAATGGGCCTCCAGCATACAAAACCCACGTGAACAGCCCTTCCTCAAGAGACATTATGCTCCATGGCTCCTGAGATCTTTACATGCTTGGAGAAAGGAAGATGTCCCACTCCTATCTTTGCCTCCATCATACAAAACCAACGTGAACAGCCCTTCCTCAAGAGACAGTCAGCTCCATGGCTCCTGAGATCTTGACATGCTGGGAGAAAGTAAGATGTCCCACTACTAACTGGGCCTCCAGCATACAAAACCCACGTGAACAGGCCTTCCTGAGGAGACAGTTTGCTCTATTTCTCCTGAGACCTTGAAATGCTGGGAGAAAGGAAGATGTCCCACTCCTAACTGGGCCTCCAGCATACAAAACCCACGTGAACAGCCCCTCCTAAAGAGACAGTCTGCTACATGGCTCCTGTGATCTTAACATGGTGGGAGAAAGGAAGATGTCCCACTCCTAACTGGGCCTCCAGCATACAAATCCCACGTGAACAGCCCTTGTTCAAGGGTCCGTCTGCTCCATGGCACCTGAGATCTAGACATGCTGGGAGAAAGGAAGATGTCCCACTCCTAACTGGGCTTCCAGCATACAAAACCCACGTGAACAGCCCTTCTTCAAGAGACAGTCTTCTCCATGGCTCCTGAGGTCTAGACATGCTGGTAGAAAGGAAGATGTCCCACACCTAACTGGCCCTCCAGCTTACAAAACCCACGTGAACAGACCTTCCTCATGAGAGAGTCTGCTCCATGGCTCTTGAGATCTTGACATGCTAGGAGAAAGGAAGATGTCCCACTCCCAAATGGGCCTCCAGTGTGCAAAACCCACGTGAACAGCCCTTCCACAAGAGACAGTCTGCTCCATGGCTCCTGAGATCTTGACATGCTGGGAGAAAGGAAGATGTCCCACTCCTACCTGGGCCTCCAGCATACAAAACCCACGTGAACAGCCCTTCCTCAAGATACAGTCTGCTCCATGGCTCCTGAGATCTTGACATGCTCGGAGAAAGGAAGATGTCCCACTCCTAACTGGGCCTCCAGAATACAAAACCCACGTGAACAGCCCTTCTTCAAGAGACAATCAGCTCCATGGCTCCTGAGATCTAGACATGCTGGGAGAAAGGATGATGTCCCACTCCTAACTGGGTCTCCAGCATACAAAACCCAAGTGAACACCCCTTCCTGAAGAGAAAGTCTGCCCCATGGCTCATTAGATCTTGACATGATGGGAGAACGGTAGATGTCCCATTCCTAACCGGGCCTCCAGCCTTCAAAACCCACGTGAACAGCCATTCTTCAAGAGAGAGTCTGCACCATGGCTCCTGAGATCTAGACATGCTGGGAGAAAGGAAGATGTCCCAATCCTAACTGGGCCTCCATCATACAAAACCCACGTGAACAGCCCTTCTTCAAGAGACAGTCTGCTCCATGGCTCCTGAGATCTAGACATGCTAGGAGAAAGGAAGTTGTCCCACTCCTAACTGGGCCTCCAGCATACAAAACCCACGTGAACAGCCTTTCTTCAAGAGACAGTCTGCTCCATGAATCCTGAGACCTAGACATGCTTGGAGAAAGGAAGATGTCCCACTCCTAACTGGGCCTCCAGCATACAAAACCCAGGTGAACAGCCCTTCCTCAAGAGACATTCTGCTCCATGGCTCCAGCGATTTAGACATGCTGGGAGAAAGGAAGATGTCCCACTCCTAACTGGGCTTCCAGCATACAAAACCCACGTGAACAGCCCTTCTTTAAGAGACAGTATGCTCCATGGCTCCTGACATCTAGACATGCTGGGAGAAAGGAAGATGTCCCACTCCTAACTGGGCCTCCAGCATACAGAACCCACATGAACAGCCCTTCTTCAAGAGACAGTCTGCTCAATGGCTCCTGAGATCTTGACATGTTGGGAGAAAGGAAGATGACCCACTCCAAACTGGGCCTCCAGCATACAAAACACACGTGAACAGCCCTTCCTCAAGAGACAGTCTGGTCGATGGCTCTTGAGAACTTGACATGCTGGGAGAAAGGAAGATGTCCCACTCCTAACTGGGCCTCCAGCATAAAAACCCAAGTGTACAGCCCTTCCTCAAGAGAGAGTCTGCTCCTTGGCTCCTAAGATCTTCACATGCTTGGAGAAAGGAAGATGTCCCACACCTAACTGGGCCTCCAGCATACAAAACCCACGTGAACAGCCCTTTTTCAATGGACAGTCTGCTCCATGGCTCCTGAGATATAGACATGCTGGGAGAAAGGAATATGTCCCACTCCTAACTGGGTCTCCAGCATACAAATCCCACGTGAATAGCCGTTCTTCAAGAGACAGTCGGCTCCATGGCACCTGAGATCTAGACATGCTGGGAGAAAGGAAGATGTCCCCCTCCTAACTGGGCTTCTAGCATACAAAACCCACGTGAACAGCCCTTCTTCAAGAGACAGTCTGCTCCATGGCTCCTGAGATCTAGACATGCTGGGAGAAAGGAAGATGTACCATTCCTAACTGGGCCTCCAGCATCAAAAACCCACGTGTACAGCCCATCCTCAAGAGAGAGTCTGCTCCATGGTTCCTGAGATCTTGACATGCTGGGAGAAAAGAAGATGTCCCACTCCTAAGTGGGCCTCCAGCATACAAAACCCACGAGAACAGCCCTTCATCAAGAGACAGTCTGCTTCATTTCTCCTGAGATCTTGACATGCTGGGAGAAAAGTAGATATCCCACTCCTAACTGGGCCTCCAGCATACAAAACCCACGTGAACAGCCCCTACTCAAGAGACAGTCTGCTACATGGCTCCTGAGATCTTGACATGCTGGGAGAAAGGAATATGTCCCACTCCTAACAGGGCCTACAGCATACAAAACCCACGTGAACAGCCCTTCTTCAGGAGACAGTCTGCTCCATGGCTCCTGAGATCTAGACATGCTGGGAGAAAGGAAGATGTCCCACTCCTAAATGGGCCTCCAGCATACAAAACCCACGTGAACAGCCCTTCTTCAAGAGACAGTGTGCTCCATGGCTCCTGAGATCTAGACATGCTGGGAGAAAGGAAGATGTCCCACTCTTAACTGGGCCTCTAGCTTACAAAACCCACGTGAACAGACCTTCCTCAAGAGACAGTCTGCTCCATGTCTCCTGAGATCTAGACATGCTGGGAGAAAGGAAGATGTCCCACTCCTAACTGGGCCTCCAGCATACAAAACCCACGTGAACAGCCCTTCCTCAAGAGACAATCTGCTCCATGGCTCCTGAGATCTTGACATGCTTGGAGAAAGGAAGATGTCCCACTCCTATCTTTGCCTCCATCATACAAAATCCACGTGAACAGCCCTTCCTCAAGAGCCAGTCTGCTCCACGGCTCCTGAGATCTTGACATGCTGGGAGAAAGGAAGATGTCCCACTCCTAACTGGGCCTCCAGGACACAAACCCACGTGAACAGCCCTTCCTCAAGAGAGAGTCTGCTCCATTGCTCCTGAGATCTTGAAATGCTGGAGAAAGGAAGATGTCCCACTCCTAACTGGGCCTCCAGCATATAAAACCCACGTGAACAGCCCTTCCTCAAGAGAGAGTCTGCTCCATTGCTCCTGAGATCTTGACATGCTGGGAGAAAGTAAGATGTCCCACTACTAACTGGGCCTCCAGCATACAAAACCCACGTGAACAGCCCTTCCTGAAGAGACAGTTTGCTCTATTTCTCCTGAGATCTTGACATGCTGGGAGAAAGGAAGATGTCCCACTCCTAACTGGGCCTCCAGCATACAAAACCCACGTGAACAGCCCCTCCTCAAGAGACAGTCTGCTACATGGCTCCTGAGATCTTGACATGGTGGGAGAAAGGAAGATGTCCCACTCCTAACTGGGCCTCCAGCATCCAAATCCCACGTGAACAGCCCTTCTTCAAGAGTCCGTCTGTTCCATGGCACCTGAAATCTAGACATGCTGGGAGAAAGGAAGATGTCCCACTCCTAACTGGGCTTCCAGCATACAAAACCCACGTGAACAGCCCTTCTTCAAGAGACAGTCTTCTCCATGGCTCCTGAGATCTAGACATGCTGGTAGAAAGGAAGATGTCCCAATCCTAACTGGGCCTCCAGCATACAAAACCCACGTCTACAGCCTTTCCTCAAGAGACAGTCTGCTCCATGGCTCCTGAGATCTAGACATGCTGGGAGAAAGGAAGATGTCCCACTCATAACTGGACCTCCAGCATAAAAAACCCACGTGAACAGCCCTTCTTCAAGAAACAGTGTGCTCCATGGCTCCTGAGATCTAGACATGCTGGGAGAAAGGAAGATGTCCCACTCCTAACTGGCCCTCCAGCTTACAAACCCACGTGAACAGCCCTTCCTCATGAGAGAGTCTGATCCATGGCTCTTGAGATCTTGACATGCTAGGAGAAAGGAAGATGTCCCACTCCTAAATGGGCCTCCAGTGTGCAAAACCCACGTGAACAGCCCTTCCTCAAGAGACAGTCTGCTCCATGGCTCCTGAGATCTAAAGATGCTTGGAGAAAGGAAGATGACCCATTCCTCACTGGGCCTCCAGCATACAAAACCCATGTGAACAGCCTTTCTTCAAGAGACAATCAGCTCCATGGCTCCTGAGATCTAGACATGCTGGGAGAAAGGAAGATGTCCCACTCCTAACTGGGTCTCCAGCATACAAAACCCAAGTGAACACCCCTTCCTGAAGAGAAAGTCTGCCCCATGGCTCCTTAGATCTTGACATGCTGGGAGAACGGTAGATGTCCCAATCCTAACTGGGCCTCCAGCCTTCAAAACCCACGTGAACAACCCTTCTTCAAGAGAGAGTCTGCACCATGGCTCCTGAGATCTAGACATGCTTGGAGAAAGGAAGATGTCCCACTCCTAACGGGGCCTCCATCATACAAAACCCACGTGAACAGCCCTTCTTTAAGAGAAAGACTGCTCCATGGCTCCTGAGATCTAGACATGCTGGGAGAAAGGAAGTTGTCCCCGTCCTAACTGGGCTTCCAGCTTACAAAACCCACGTGGACAGCCCTTCTTCAAGAGACAGTCTGCTCCATGGCTCCTGAGATCTAGACATGCTGGGAGAAAAGAAGATGTCCCACTCCTAACTGGGCCTCCAGCATACAAAACCCATGAGAACAGCCCTTCCTCAAGAGACAGTCTGCTTCATTTCTCCTGAGATCTTCACATGCTGGGAGAAAAGTAGATATCCCACTCCTAACTGGGCCTCCAGCATACAAAACCGACGTGAACAGCCCCTCCTCAAGAGACAGTCTGCTACATGGCTCCTGAGATCTTGACATGCTGGGAGAAAGGAAGATGTCCCACTCCTAACTGGGCCTCCAGCATACAAAACCCACGTGAACAGCCCTTCTTCAAGAATCAGTCTGCTCCTTGGTTCCTGAGATCTTGACATGCTGGAAGAAATGAAGATGTCCCAATCCCAACTGGGCCTCCAGCATACACAACCTACGTGAACAGCCCTTCCTCAAGAGACAGTCTGCTCCATGGCTCCTGAGATCTAAAGATGCTTGGAGATAGGAAGATGTCCCACTCCTCACTGGGCCTCCAGCATGCAAAACCCACGTGGACAGTCCTTCTTCAAGTGACAGTCTTCTCCATGTCTCCTGAGATCTTGACATGCTGGGAGAAAGGAAGATGTCCCACTCATAACTGAGCCTCCAGCATAAAAAACTCACGTGAACAGCCCTTCTTCAAGAGACATTCTGCTCCATGGCTCCTGAGATCTAGAAATGCTGGGAGAAAGGAAGATGTCCCACTCCTAACTGGACCTCCATCTTACAAAACCCACGTGAACAGCCCTTCTTCAAGAGACTGGCTGCTCCATGGCTCCTGAGATCTTGACATGCAGGGAGAAAGGAATATGTCCCACTCCTAACAGGGCCTCCAGCATACAAATCCCACGTGAGCAGCCCTTCTTCACGAGACAGTCTGCTCCATGGCTCCTGAGATCTAGACATGCTGGGAGAAAGGAAGATGTCCCACTCATAAATGGACCTCCAGCATACAAAACCCACGTGAACAGCCCTTCTTCAAGAGACAGTGTGCACCATGGCTCCTGAGATCTAGACATGCTGGGAGAAAGGAAGTTGTCCCACTCCTAACTGGGCCTCTAGCTTACAAAACCCACGTGAACAGACCTTCCTCAAGAGACAGTCTGCTCCATGGCTCCTGAGATCTATACATGCTGGGAGAAAGGAAGATGTCCCACTCCTAAATGGGCCTCCAGCATACAAAACCCACGTGAACAGCCCTTCCTCAAGAGACAGTCTGCTCAATGGCTCCTGAGATCTTGACATGCTTGGAGAAAGGAAGATGTCCCACTCCTATCTTTGCCTCCATCATACAAAACCCACGTGTACAGCCCTTCCTCAAGAGACAGTCTGCTCCATGGCTCCTGAGATCTTGACATGCTGGGACAAAGGAAGATGTCCCACTCCTAACTGGGCCTCCAGCATAAAAAATCCACGTGAACAGACCTCTCTCAAGAGACAATCTGCTCCTTTGCTCCTGAGATCTTGACATGCTGGGAGAAAGGAAGATGTCCCACTCCTAACTGGGCCTCCAGCATAGAAAACCCACGTGAACAGCCCTTCCTCAAGAGAAGGTCGGCTCCTTGGCTCCTGAGACCTGGACATGCTGGGAGAAAGGAAGATGACCCACTCCTAAATGGGTCTCCAGAATACAAAACCCACGTGAACAGCCTTTCCTCTAGAGACAGTAGGCTCCTATGCTCTTGAGATCTTGACATGCTGGGAGAAAGGAAGATGTCCCACTCCTAACTGGGCTTCCAGCATATAAAACCCACGTGAACAGCCCTTCCTCAAGAGACATTCGACTCCTTGTCTCCTGAGATCTTGACATGATGGGAGAAAGGAAGATGCCCCACTCCTAACTGGGCCTCCAGCATAAAAAACCCACGTGAACAGCCCTTTTTCAAGAGACAGTCTGCTCCATGGCTCCTGAGATCTTGACATGCTGAGAGAAAGGAAGATGTCGCACTCCTAACTTGGACTCAAGCATACAAAACCCACGTGAACAGCCCGTCCTCAAGAGACAGTCTGATCCTTGGCTCCAGAGATCTTTACATGCTGGTAGAAGGGAAGATGTCCCACTCCTAACTGGGTCTCCAGCATAAAAACCCCACGTGAACAGCCCTTCCTCAAGAGACAGTCTGCTCCTTGGCTCCTGAGATCTTGACATGCTGGGAGAAAGGAAGATGTCCCACTCCTAACCGGGTCTCCAGCATACAAAAACCACGTGAACAGCCCTTCCTCAAGAGACAGTCGGCTCCTTGGCTCCTGAGATCTTGACATGGTGGGAGAAAGGAAGATGTCCCACTCCTAAGTGGGCCTCCAGCATACAAAACCCACGTGAACAGCCCTTCCTCAAGAGACAGTCGCCTACTTGGCTCCTGAGACTTGACAAGCTTGGAGAACGGAATATGTCCCACTCTTAACTGGGCCTCCAGAATACAAAACCCACGTGTACAACCCTTCCTCAAGAGACAGTCTGCTCCATGTGTCCTGATTTCTTGACATGCTGGTTGAAAGTAGATGTCACACTCCTAACTCGGCCTCTAGCATAACAAACCCACGTGAACAGCCCTTCCTCAAGAGACAGTATGCTCCATGGCTCCTGAGATCTTGACATGCTGGGAGAAAGGAAGATATCCCACACCTCACTTGGCCTCCAGCATACAAAACCCACGAGATCAGCCCTTCCGCAAAGACAATCAGCTAACTGGCTCCTGAGATCTTGATATGCTGGGAGAAAGGAAGATCTCTCACTCCTAACTGGGCCTCCAGCGTACAAAACCCACGTGAAGAGCCCTTCCACAAGAGACAGTCTGCTCCATGGCACCTGAGATCTTGACATGTTTGGAGAAAGTAAGATGTCCCACTCCTAACTGGGCCTACAGCATACAAAACCCACGTGAACAGCCCTTCCTCAAGAGACAGTCTGCTCCTTGGCTCCAGAGATCTTGACATGCTGGGCGAAAGGAAGATGTCCCACTTCTAACTGGGCCTCCAGCATACAAAACCCACGTGAACAGCCCTTCCTCAAGACAGTCTGCTCCATGGCTCCTGAGATCTTGACATGCTGGGAGAAAGGAAGATGTCCCACTCCTAACTGGGCCTCCAGCATACAAAACCCACGTGAACAGCCCTTCCTCAAGACAGTCTGCTCCATGGCTCCTGAGATCTAGACATGTTTGGAGAAATTAAGATGTCCCACTGCTAACTGGGCCTCCAGCATACAAAACCCACGTGAACAGCCCTTCTTCAAGAGACATTCTGCTGCATGGCCCCTGAGATATTGACATGCTGGGAGAAAGGAAGATGTTCCACTCTTAACTGGGCCTCCAGCATACAAAACCCATGTGAAAAGCCCTTCCTCAAGAGACAGTCTGATCCTTGGCTCCTGAGTTCTTGATATGATGGGACAAAGGAAGATGTCCCACTCTTAACTGGGCCTCCAGCATACAAAACCCACGTGAACAGCCCTTCCTCGATAGACAGTCTGCTCCTTGGCTCCTGAGATCTTGACATGCTGGGTGAAAGGAAGATGTCCCACTCCTAACTGGGCCTCCAGCATAGAAAACCCACGTGAACAGCCCTTCCTCAAGAGACAATCTGCTCCTTTGCTCCTGAGATCTTGACATGCTGGGTGAAAGGAAGATTTCCCACTCATTACTGGGCCTCCGGGATACAAAACCCACGTGAACAGCCCTTCCTCAAGAGACAGTCTCCTCCATGGCTCCTGAGATTTTGACATGCTTGGAGAATTTAAGATGTCCCACTCCTAAGTGGGCCTCCAGCATACCAAACCCTCGTGAACAGCCCTTCCTCAAGAGATAGTCTGCTCCAAGCTTACTGAGATCTTGACATGCTTGGAGAAAGGAAGATGTCCTACTCCTAACTGGGCCTCCAGCATACAAAATCCACGTGAACAGCCCTTCCACAAGAGACAGTCTGCTCCATGGCTCCTGAGACCTTGAACATGCTTGGAGAAAGGAAGATGTCCCACTCCTAACTGGGCCACCAGCATACAAAACCCACCTAAACAGCCGTTCCTTAAGAGACAGTCTTCTCCTTGGCTCCTGAGATCTTGACATGCTGGGAGAAAGGAAGATGTCCCACTCCTAACTGGGCCTCCAGCTTACAAAACCCACGTGAACTGCCCTTCCTCAAGAGAGTCTGCTCCATGGCTTCTGAGATCTTGACATGTTGGGAGAAAGGAAGATGTCCCACTCCTAACTGGGCCTCCAGGATAAAAAATCCAAGTGAACAGCCCTTCCTCAAGAGACAGTCTGCTCCATGGCTCCTGATTTCTTGACATGCTGGGAGAAAGATGATATCCCACTCCTAACTGGGCCTCCAGCATACAAATCCCACGTGAACAGCCCTTCCTCAAGAGACAGTCTGCTCCTTTGCTCCTGAGATCTTGACATGCTAGGAGAATGGTAGATGTCCCACTACTAACTGGGCCTCCAGCATACAAAACCCACGTGAACAGCCCTTCCTCAAGTGACAGTCTGCTCCTTGGCTCCTGAGATCTTGACATGCTGGGAGAAAGGAAGATGTCCCACTCCTAACTGGGCCTCCAGCATACAAAACCCAACTGAACAGCCCTTCCTCAAGAGACAGTCTCCTCCATGGCTCCTGAGATCTTGACATGCTGGGAAAAAAGGAAGATGTTCCACTCCTAACTGGGCCTCCAGCATACAAAACCCACGTGAACAGCCCTTCCTCAAGAGACAGTCTGCTACTTGGCTTCTGAGATCTTGACATGCTGGGCGAAAGGAAGATGTCATACTCCTATCTGGGCCTGCAGCATACAAAACCCACCTGAACAGCCCTTCCTCAAGAGACAGTCTGCTCCTTGGCTCCTGAGATCTTGACATGCTGGGAGAAAGGAAGATGTCCCACTCCTAACTGGGTCTCCAGCATACAAAACCCACGTGAACAGCCCTTCCTCAAGACAGTCTGCTCCTTGGCTCCTGAGATCTTGACATGCTGGGTGAAAGGAAGATTTCCCACTCCTAACTAGGCCTCCAGCATACAAAACCCATGTGAACATCCCTTCCTCAAGAGACAGTCTGCTCCTTGGCTCCTGAGATCTTGACATGCTGAGAGAAAGGAAGATGTCCCACTCCTAACTGGGACTCCAGCATACAAAACCCACGTGAACAGCCCTTCCTCAAGAGACAATCTGCTCCTTTGCTCCTGAGAGTTTGAAATGCTGGGTGAAAGGAAGATTTCCCACTCATTACTGCGACTCCAGGATACAAAACCCAGGTGAACAGCCCTTCCTCAAGAGACAGTCTGCTCCTTGGCTCCTGAGATCTTGACATGCTGGGAGAAAGGAAGCTGTCCCACTCCTAACTGGTCATCCATTATACAAAACCCTACTGAACAGCTGTTCCTCAAGAGACAGTCTGCTCCATGGCTCCTGAGATCTTGACATGCTAGGAGAAAGGAAGATGGTCCACTCCTAACTGGGCCTCCAGCATACAAAACCCAGGTGAACAGCCCTTCCTCAAGAGACAGTCTGCTCCTTGGCTCCTGAGATCTTGACATGCTGGGCGAAAGAAAGATGTCCCACTCCTAACTGGGCCTCCAGCATACAGAACGGACCTGAACAGCCCTTCCTCAAGACACTGTCTGCTCTTTGGCTCCTGAGATCTTGACATGCTGGGAGAAAGGAAGATGACCCACCCTTAACTGGGCCTCGAGCATACAAAATCCACGTGAACAGCCCTTCTTCAAAAGACAATCTGCTCCATGGCTCCTGAGACCTTGACATGCTGTGAGAAAGGAAGATGTCCCACTCCTAACTGGGCCTCCAGCATACAAAACCCACATGAACAGCCCTTCCTCAAGAGACAGTCTGCTCCTTGGCTCCTGAGATCTTGACATGCTGGGAGCAAGGAAGATGTCCCACTCCTAACTGGTCATCCATTATACAAAACCCAACTGAACAGCCTTTCCTCAAGGGACAGTGTGCTCCATGGCTCCGGAGATCTTGACATGCTGGGAGAATGGAAGATGTCCCACTCCTAACTGGACCTCCAGCATACAAAACCCACGTGAACTGCCCTTCCACAAGAGACAATCTGCTCCATGGCTCCTGAGTTCTTGACATGCTTGGAGAAAGGAAGATGTCCCACTCCTAACTGGGCCTCCAACATACAAAACCCCCGTGAACAGCCCTTCTTCAAGAGACATTCTGCTGCATGGCTCCTGAGATCTTGACATGCTGGGTGAAAGGAAGATGTTCCACTCTTAACTGGGCCTCCAGAATACAAAACCCATGTGAAAAGCCCTTCCTCAAGAGACAGTCTGATCCTTGGCTCCTGAGATCTTGAAATGCTGGGAGAAAGGAAGATGTCCCACTCCTAACTGGGCCTCCAGCATACAAAACCCACGTGATCATCCCTTCCTCAAGAGACAGTCTGCTCCGTGGCTCCTTAGATCTTGACATGCTGGGAGATAGGAAGATGTCCCACTCCTAAATGGGCATCCAGCATACAAAACCCACGTGAACAGCCCTTCCTCAAGAGACAGTTTCCTCCATGGCTCCTGAGATTTTGACATGCTGGGAGAATGGAAGATGTCCCACTCCTAACTGGGCCTCCAGCATACCAAACCCTCGTGAACAGCCCTTCCTCAAGAGATAGTCTGCTCCAAGGTTACTGAGATCTTGACATGCTTGGAGAAAGGAAGATGTCCTATTCCTAACTGGGCCTCCAGCATACAAAACCCACGTGAACAGCCCTTCCACAAGAGACAGTCTGCTCCATGGCTCCTGACATCTTGACATGCTTGGAGAAAGGAAGATGTCCCACTCCTAACTGGGCCACCAGCATACAAAACCCACCTGAACAGCCGTTCCTCAAGAGACAGTCTTCTCCTTGGCTCCTGAGATCTTGACATGCTGGAAGAAAGGAAGATGTCCCACTCCTAACTGGGACTCCAGCATACAAAACCCACGTGAACAGCCCTTCCTCAAGACAGTCTGCTCCATGGCTTCTGAGATCTTGACATGTTGGGAGAAAGGAAGATGTCCCACTGCTAACTGGGCCTCCAGGATAAAAAATCCAAGTGAACAGCCCTTCCTCAAGAGACAGTCTGCTCCATGGCTCCTGACTTCTTGACATGCTGGGAGAAAGAAGATATCCCACTCCTAACTGGGCCTCCAGCATACAAATCCCACGTGAACAGCCATTCCTCAAGAGACAGTCTGCTCCTTTGCTCCTGAGATCTTGACATGCTGGGAGAATGGTAGATGTCCCACTCCTAACTGGGCCTAAAGCATACAAAACCCACGTGAACAGCCGTTCCTCAAGAGACAGTCTGCTCCTTGGTTCCTGAGATTTTGACATGCTGGGAGAAAGGAAGATTTCCCACTCCTAACTGGGCCTCCAGCATACAAAACCCACGTGAACAGTCCTTCCTCAAGAGACAGTCTGCTCCTTGGCTCCTGAGATTTTGACATGCTGGGAGAAAGGAAGAGGTCCCACTGCTAACTGGGCCTCCAGCATAAAAAATCCACGTGAACAGCCCTTCCTGAAGAGACAGTCTGCTCCATGACACTTGAGATCTTGACATGTTGGGAGAAAGGAAGATGTCCCACTCCTAACTGGGCCTCCAGCATACAAAACCCATGTGAACATCCCTTCCTCAAGAGACAGTCTGCTCCTTGGCTCCTGAGATTTTGACATGCTGGGAGAAAGGAAGATTTCCCACTCCTAACTGGGCCTCCAGCATACAAAACCCACGTGAACAGCCCTTCCTCAAGAGACAGTCTGATCCTTGGCTCCTGAGATCTTGACATGCTGAGAGAAAGGAAGATGTCCCACTCCTAACTGGGCCTCCAGCATACAAAACCCACGTGAACAGCCCTTCCTCAAGAGACATTCGGCTCCTTGGCTCCTGAGACCTGGATATGATGGGAGAAAGGAAGATGTCCCACTCCTAACTGGGTCTCCAGCATACAAAACCCACGTGAACAGCCCTTCCTAAAGAGACAGTCGGCTCCTTGGCTCTTGAGATCTTGACATGCTGGGAGAAAGGAATATGACCCACTCCTAACTGGGCCTCCAGCATATAAAACCCACGTGAACAGCCCTTCCACAAGAGACAATCTGCTCCATGGCTCCTTACTTCTTGACATGCTTGGAGAAAGGAAGATGTCCCACTCCTAACTGGGCCTCCAGCATACAAAACCGACGTGAACAGCCCTTCTTCAAGAGACAGTCTGCTCCATGGCTCCTGAGATCTTGTCATGCTGTGAGAAAGGAAGATTTCCCACTCCTAACTGGGCCTCCAGCATACAAAACCCAACTGAACAGCCCTTCCTCAAGAGACAGTCTGCTCCTTGGCTCCTGAGATCTTGACATGCTGGTAGAAAGGAAGATGTCCCACTCCTAATTGGGCCTCCAGCATACAAAACCCAACTGAACAGCCCTTCCTCAAGAGACAGTCTGCTCCATGGCTCCTGAGATCTTGACATGCTGGGAGAAAGGAAGATGTTCCACTCCTAACTTGGCCTCCAGCATACGGAACCCACGTGAACAGCGCTTCTTCAAGAGACATTATGGTCCATGGATCCTGAGATCTTGACATGCTGGGAGATAGGAAGATGTCCCACTCCTAACTGGGCCTCCAGCATACAAAACACACGTGAGCAGCCCTTCCTCAAGAGACAGTCTCCTCCATGGCTCCTGAGATTTTGACATGCTGGGAGAATGGAAGATGTCCCACTCCTAACTGGGCCTCCAGCATACCAAACCCTCGTGAACAGCCCTTCCTCAAGAGATAGTCTGCTCCATGGCTCATGAGATCTTGACATGCTTGGAGAAAGGAAGATGTCCTACTCCCAACTGGGCCTCCAGGATATAAATCCCACGTGAACATCCCTTCCTCAAGAGACAGTCTGCTCCTTTGCTCCTGAGATCTTGACATGCTGGGAGAATGGTAGATGTCCCACTCCTAACTGGGCCTCCAGCATAAAAAACCCACGTGAAAACCCCTTCCTCAAGAGACAGTCTGCTCCTTGGCTCCTGAGATGTTGACATGCTGGGAGAAAGGAAGATGTCCCACTCCTAACTGGGCCTCCAGCAACAAAACCCACGTGAACAGCCCTTCCTCAAGAGACAGTCTGCTCCTTGGCTCCTGAGATCTTGACATGCTGGGAGAAAGGAAGATGTCCCATTCCTATCTGGGCCTCCAGCATACAAAACCCACGTGAATAGGCCTTCCTCAAGAGACAGTCGGCTCCTTGGCTCCTGAGATCTTGACATGCTGGGAGAAAGGAAGATGTCCCACTCCTAACTGGGCCTCCAGCATACAAAACCCACGTGAACAGCCCTTCGTCAAGAGACAGTCGCCTCCTTGGCTCCTGAGACTTGACAAGCTGGGAGAACGGAAGATGTCCCACTCCTAACTGGGCCTCCAGAATACAAAACCCAGATGAACAGCCCTTCCTCACGAGACAGTCTGCTCCATGGCTCCTGATTTTTTGACATGCTGGTTGAAAGGAAGATGTCCCACTCCTAACTCGGCCTCCAGCATACCAATCCCACGTGAACAGCCCTTCCTCAAGAGACAGTCTGCTCCATGGCTCCTGAGATCTTGACATGGTGGGAGAAAGGAAGATGTCCCACTCCTCACTTTGCCTCCAGCATACAAAACCCACGTGAACAGCCCTTCCTCAAGAGACAATATGCTCCATAGTTCCGGAGATCCTGATATGCTGGGAGAAAGGAAGATGTCCCACTCCTCACTGGGCCTCCAAGCATACAAAACACACGTGAACAGCCCTTCCTCAAGAGACAGTCTGCTCCATAGCTCCTGAGATCTTGACATGCTGGGAGAAAGGAAGATGTCCCACTCCTAACTGGGCCTCCAGCATACGAAACCCACGAGAACAGCGCCTCTTCAAGAGACATTCTGCTCCATGGCTCCTGAGATCTTGACATCCTAGGAGAAAGGAAGATGTTCCACTCTTAATTGGGCTTCCAGCATAGAAAACCCACGTGAACAGCCCTTCCACAAGAGACAATCTACTCCATGGCTCCTGAGTTCTTGACATGCTGGGGGATAGGAAGATGTCCCACTCCTAACTGGGACTCCAGCATACAAAACCCACGTGAACAGCCCTTCCTCAAGAGACAGTCTCTTCCATGGCTTCTGAGATTTTGACATGCTGGGAGAATGGAAGATGTCCCACTCCTAACTGGGCCTCCAGCATACCAAACCCTTGTGAACAGCCCTTCCTCAAGGGATATTCTGCTCCATGGCTCCTGAGATCTTGACATGCTTGGAGAAAGGAAGATGTTCCACTCTTAACTGGCCCTCCAGCATACAAAACCCACGTGAAAAGCCCTTCCTCAAGAGACAGTCTGCTCCTTGGCTCCTGAAATCTGGACATGCTGGGAGAAAGTAAGATTTCCCACCCTTAACTGGGCCTCCAGCATACTAAACCGACCTGAACAGCCCTTCCTCAAGAGACAGTCTGCTCCTTGGCTCCTGAGATCTTGACATGCTGGGAGAAAGGAAGATTTCCCACTCCTAACTGGGCCTCCTGTATACAAAACCCACGTGAACAGCCCTTTCTCAAGAGACAGTCTGCTCCCTCGCTCCTTAGATCTTGACATGCTGGGAGAAAGGAAGATGTCCCACTCCTAACTGGGCCTCCAGCATACAAAACCCACGTGAACAGCACTTCCTCAAGACAGTCTGCTCCATGGCTTCTGAGATCATGACATGTTGGGAGAAAGGAAGATGTCCCACTCCTAACTGAGCCTCCAGCATAAAAAATCCAAGTGAACAGCTCTTCCTCAAGAGACAGTCTCCTCCATGGCTCCTGACATCTTGACATTCTGGGAGAAAGGAAGATGTCCCACTCCTAACTGGGCCTGCAGCATACAAATCCCACGTGAACAGCCCTTCCTCAAGAGACAGTCTGCTCCTTTGCTCCTGAGATCTTGACATGCTGGGAGAATGGTAGATGTCCCACTCCTAACAGGGCCTCCAGCATAAAAATCCCACGTGAAAAGCCCTTCCTCAAGAGACAGTCTGCTCCTTGGCTCCTGAGATTTTGACATGCTGGGAGAAAGGAAGATTTCATACTCCTAACTGGGCCTCCAGCATACAAAACCAACGTGAACAGTCATTCCTCAAGAGACAGTCTGCTCCTTGGCTCTTGAGATCTTGACATGCTGGGAGAAAGGAAGAGGTCCCACTCCTAACTGGGCCTCCAGCATACAAAACCCACGTGAACAGCCCTTCTTCAAGAGACATTCTGCTCCTTGGCTCCTGAGATCTTGACATGCTGGGAGAAAGGAAGATGTCCCACTCCTACCTGGGCCTCCAGCATACAAAACCCACGTGAACAGCCCTTCCTCAAGAGACAGTCTGCTCCTTGGCTCCTGAGATCTTGACATGCTGGGAGAAAGGAAGATGTCCCATTCCTAACTGGGCCTCCAGCATACAAAACCCACGTGAATAGGCCTTCCTCAAGAGACAGTCTGCTCCTTGGCTCCTGAGATCTTGACATGCTGGGAGAAAGGAAGATGTCCCACTCGTAACTGGGCCTCCAGCATACAAAACCCACGTGAACAGCCATCGTCAAGAGACAGTCGCCTCCTTGGCTCCTGGAACTTGACAAGCTGGGAGAACGGAAGATGTCCCACTCCTAACTCTGCCTCCAGAATACAAAACCCACATGAACAACCCTTCCTCAAGAGACAGTCTGCTCCATGGCTCCTGATTTTTTGACATGCTGTTTGAAAGGAAGATGTCCCACTCCTAACTCTGCCTCCAGCATACCAATCCCATGTGAACAGCCCTTCCTCAAGAGACATTCTGCTCCGTGGCTCCTGAGATCTTGACATGCTGGGAGAAAGGAAGATGTCCCACTCCTAACTGGGCCTCCAGCATACCAAACCCTCGTGAACAGCCCTTCCCCAAGAGATAGTCTGCTCCATGGCTCATGAGATCTTGACATGCTTGGAGAAAGGAAGATGTCCTACTCCTAACTGGGCCTCCAGCATACAAAATCCACGTGAACAGCCCTTCCACAAGAGACAGTCTGCTCCATGGCTCCTGAGATCTTGACATGCTTGGAAAAAGGAAGGTATCCCACTCCTATCTGGGCCTCCAGCATACAAAACCCAACTGAACAGCCGTTCCTCAAGAGACAGTCTGCTCTTTGGCTCCTGAGATCTTGACATGCTGGGAGAAAGGAAGATGTCCCACACCTAACTGGGCTTCCAGCATACAAAACCCACGTGAACAGCCCTTTGTCAAGAGACAGTCTGCTCCATGGCTCCTGAGATCTTGACATGCTGGGAGAAAAGAAGATGTCCCACTCCTAACTCGGCCTCCATCATACAACACCCACGTGAACAGCCCTTCCTCAAGACAGTTTGCTCCATGGCTCCTGAGATCTTGACATGCTGGGAGAAAAGTAGATGTCCCACTCATAACTGGGCCTCCATCATACAACACCCATGTGAACAGCCCTTCCTCAAGACAGTCGGCTCCATGGCTCCTGAGATCTTGACATGTTGGGAGAAAGGAAGATGGCCCACACCTAACTGGGCCTCCAGCATAAAAAATCCACGTGAACAGCCCTTCCACAAGAGACAATCTGCTCCATGGCTCCTTACTTCTTGACATGCTTGGAGAAAGGAAGATGTCCCACTCCTAACTGGGCCTCCAGCATTCAAAACCCACGTGAACAGCCCTTCTTCAAGAGACAGTCTGCTCCATGGCTCCTGAGATCTTGTCATGCTGTGAGAAAGGAAGATGTTCCACTCCTAACTGGGCCTCCAGCATACAAAACCCAACTGAACAGCCCTTCCTCAAGAGACAGTCTGCTCCTTGGCTCCTGAGATCTTGACATGCTGGTAGAAAGGAAGATGTCCCACTCCTAATTGGGCCTCCAGCATACAAAACCCAACTGAACAGCCCTTCCTCAAGAGACAGTCTGCTCCATGGCTCCTGAGATCTTGACATGCTGGGAGAAAGGAAGATGTCCCACTCCTAACTGGGCCTCCACCATACGAAATCCACGTGAACAGCGCCTCTTCAAGAGACATTCTGCTCCATGGCTACTGAGATCTTGACATGCTAGGAGAAAGGAAGGTGTTCCACTCTTAACTGGGCCTCCAGCATACAAAACCCACGTGAACAGCCCTTCCACAAGAGACAATCTGCTCCATGGCTCCTGAGTTCTTGACATGCTCGGAGATAGGAAGATGTCCCACTCCTAACTGGGCCTCCAGCATACAAAACCCACGTGAACAGCCCTTCCTCAAGAGACAGTCTCCTCCATGGCTCCTGAGATTTTGACATGCTGGGAGAAAGGATGATGTCCCACTCCTAACTGGGCCTCCAGCATACCAAACCCTCGTGAACAGCCCTTCCCCAAGAGATAGTCTGCTCCATGGCTCCTGAGATCTTGACATGCTTGGAGAAAGGAAGAAGTCCTACTCCTAACTGGGCCTCCAGCATACAAAACCAACGTGAACAGCCCTTCTACAAGAGACAGTCTGCTCCTTGGCTCCTGTGATCTTGACATGCTGGGAGAAAGGAAGATGTCCCACTCCTAACTGGGCCTCCAGCATACAAAACCCAAATGAACAACCATTCCTTAAGAGACAGTCTGCTCCTTGGCTCCTGAGATCTTGACATGGTGGGAGAAAGGACGATGTCCCACACCTAACTGGGCCTCCAGCATCACAACACCCACGTGAACAGCCATTCCTCAAGACAGTCTGCTCCATGGCTCCTGAGATCTTGACATGTTGGGAGAAAGGAAGATGTCCCACACCTAACTGGGCCTCCAGCATAAAAAATATAAGTGAACAGCCCTTCCTTAAGAGACAGTCTTCTCCATGGCTCCTGAGATCTTGACATGTTGGGAGAAAGGAAGATGTCCCACTCCTAACTGGGCCTCCAGCATACAAAACCTACGAGAACAGCCCTTCCTCAATTGACAGTTTGCTCCTTGGCTCCTGAGATCTTGACATGCTGGGAGAAAGGAAGATGTCCCACTCCTAACTGGGCCTCCAGCATACAAAACCCACGTGAACAGCCCTTCCTCAAGAGACAATGTGCTCCTTTGCTCCTGAGATTTTGACATGCTGGGTGAAAGGAAGATTTCCCACTCCTAACTGGGCCTTCAGGATACAAAACCCACGTTAAGAGACCTTCCTCAAGAGACAGTCTGCTCCTTGGATCCTGAGATCTTGACATGCTGGGAGAAAGGAAGAGGTCCCACTCCTAACTGGGGCTCCAGCATACAAAACCCAGGTGAACAGCCCTTCCTCAAGAAACAGTCTGCTCCATGTCTCCTGAGATCTTGACATGCTTGGAGAAAGGAAGATGTCCCACTCCTAACTGGGCCTCCAGCATACAAAACCCACGTGAACTGCCCTTCCACAAGAGACAATCTGCTCCATGGCTCCTGCGTTCTTGACATGCATGGAGAAAGGAAGATGTCCCACTCCTAACTGGGCCTCCAGCATATAAAACCCACGTGAACAGCCCTTCCTCAAGAGACATTCAGCTCCTTGGCTCCTGAGATCTTGACATTATGGGAGAAAGGAAGATGTCTCACTCCTAACTGAGCCTCCAGCATAAAATACCCACGTGAACAGCCATTCCTTAAGAGACAGTCGGCTCCATGGATCCTGAGATCTTGACATGCTGGGAGAAAGGAAGATGTCCCACTCCTAACTGGGACTCCAGCATACAAAACCCAAGTGAACAGCCCTTCCTCAAGAGACAGTCTGCTCCATGGCTCCTGATATTTTGACATGCTGGTTGAAAGGAAGATGTCCCACTCCTCACTCGGCCTCCAGCATACCAATCCCACGTGAACAGCCCTTCCTCAAGAGACAGTCTGCTCCATGGCTCCTGAGATCTTGATATGCTTGGAGAAAGGAAGATGTCCCACTCCTCACTTGGCCTCCAGCATACAAAACACACGTGAACAGCCCTTCCTCAAGAGACAATCTGCTCCATGGTTTCTGAGATCTTGATATGCTGGGAGAAAGGAAGATGTCCCACTCCTCACTGGGCCTCCAAGCATACAAAACCCACGTGAACAGCCCTTCCTCAAGAGACAGTCTGCTCCTTGGCTCTGACATCTTGACATGCTGGGAGAAAGGAAGATGTCCCACTCCTAACTGGGCCTCCAGCAAACAAAACCCAGGTGAACAACCCTACCTCAAGAGACAGTCTGCTCCTTGGCTCCTGAGATCTTGACATGCTGGGAGAAAGGAAGATCTCCCACTCCTAACTGGACCTCCAGCATACAAAACCCACGTGAACAGCCCTTCCTCAAGAGACAGTCTGCTCCATGGCTCCTGAGATCTTGACAAGCTGGGAGAAAGGAAGATGTCCCACTACTAACTGGGCCTCCAGCATACAAAACCCACGTGAACAGCCCTTCCTCAAGAGACAGTGTGCTCCATGGCTCCTGAGATCTTGACATGCTGGGAGAATGGAAGATGTCCCACTCCTAACTGGGCCTCCAGCATACAAAACCCACGTGAACAGCCCTTCCTCAAGAGACAGTATGCTCCATGGCTCCTGAGATTTTGACATGCTGGGAGAATCGATGATGTCCCACTCCTAACTGGGACTCCAGCATACCAAACCCTCGTGAACAGCCCTTCCTCAAGAGACAGTCTACTCCATGTCTCCTGAGTTCTTGACATGCTTGGAGAAAGGAAGATGTCCCACTCCTAACTGGGCTTCCAGCATACAAAACCCACGTGAACAGCCCTTCCACAAGAGACAATCTGCTCCATGGCTCCTTAGTTCTTGACATGCTTGGAGAAAGGAAGATGTCCCACTCCTAACTGGGCCTCCAGTTTACAAAACCCACGTGAACAGCTCTTCTTCAAGAGACAGTCTGCTCCATGGCTCCTGAGATCTTGTCATGCTGTGAGAAAGGAAGAAGTCCCACTCCTACCTGGGCCTCCAGCATACAACACCCAACTGAACAGCCCTTCCTCAAGAGACAGTCTGCTCCTTGGCTCCTGAGATCTTGACATGCTGGTAGAAAGGAAGATGTCCCACTCCTAATTGGGCCTCCAGCATACAAAACCCAACTGAACAGCCCTTCCTCAAGAGACAGTCTGCTCCATGGCTCCTGAGATCTTGACATGCTGGGAGAAAGGAAGATGTTCCACTCCTAACTTGGCCTCCAGCATACGAAACCCACATGAAGAGCGCTTCTTCAAGAGACATTATAGTCCCTGGATCCTGAGATCTAGACATGCTAGGAGAAAGGAAGATGTCCCACTCCTAACTGGGCCTCCAGCATACAAAACCCACATGAACAGCCCTTCCTCAAGACAGTCTGCTCCATGGCTCCTGAGATCTTGACATGTTGGGAGAAAGGAAGATGTCCCACACCTAACTGGGCCTCCAGCATAAAAAATATAAGTGAACAGCCCTTCCTTAAGAGACAGTCTTCTCCATGGCTCCTGAGATCTTGACATGTTGGGAGAAAGGAAGATATCCCACTCCTAACTGGGCCTCCAGCATACAAAACCTACGAGAACAGCCCTTCCTCAATTGACAGTTTGCTCCTTGGCTCCTGAGATCTTGACATGCTGGGAGAAAGGAAGATGTCCCACTCCTAACTGGGCCTCCAGCATACAAAACCCACGTGAACAGCCCTTCCTCAAGAGACAATGTGCTCCTTTGCTCCTGAGATTTTGACATGCTGGGTGAAAGGAAGATTTCCCACTCCTAACTGGGCCTTCAGGATACAAAACCCACGTTAAGAGACCTTCCTCAAGAGACAGTCTGCTCCTTGGATCCTGAGATCTTGACATGCTGGGAGAAAGGAAGAGGTCCCACTCCTAACTGGGGCTCCAGCATACAAAACCCAGGTGAACAGCCCTTCCTCAAGAAACAGTCTGCTCCATGTCTCCTGAGATCTTGACATGCTTGGAGAAAGGAAGATGTCCCACTCCTAACTGGGCCTCCAGCATACAAAACCCACGTGAACTGCCCTTCCACAAGAGACAATCTGCTCCATGGCTCCTGAGTTCTTGACATGCATGGAGAAAGGAAGATGTCCCACTCCTAACTGGGCCTCCAGCATATAAAACCCACGTGAACAGCCCTTCCTCAAGAGACATTCAGCTCCTTGGCTCCTGAGATCTTGACATTATGGGAGAAAGGAAGATGTCTCACTCCTAACTGAGCCTCCAGCATAAAATACCCACGTGAACAGCCATTCCTTAAGAGACAGTCGGCTCCATGGATCCTGAGATCTTGACATGCTGGGAGAAAGGAAGATGTCCCACTCCTAACTGGGACTCCAGCATACAAAACCCAAGTGAACAGCCCTTCCTCAAGAGACAGTCTGCTCCATGGCTCCTGATATTTTGACATGCTGGTTGAAAGGAAGATGTCCCACTCCTCACTCGGCCTCCAGCATACCAATCCCACGTGAACAGCCCTTCCTCAAGAGACAGTCTGCTCCATGGCTCCTGAGATCTTGATATGCTTGGAGAAAGGAAGATGTCCCACTCCTCACTTGGCCTCCAGCATACAAAACACACGTGAACAGCCCTTCCTCAAGAGACAATCTGCTCCATGGCTTCTGAGATCTTGATATGCTGGGAGAAAGGAAGATGTCCCACTCCTCACTGGGCCTCCAAGCATACAAAACCCACGTGAACAGCCCTTCCTCAAGAGACAGTCTGCTCCTTGGCTCTGACATCTTGACATGCTGGGAGAAAGGAAGATGTCCCACTCCTAACTGTGCCTCCAGCAATCAAAACCCAGGTGAACAACCCTACCTCAAGAGACAGTCTGCTCCTTGGCTCCTGAGATCTTGACATGCTGGGAGAAAGGAAGATCTCCCACTCCTAACTGGACCTCCAGCATACAAAACCCACGTGAACAGCCCTTCCTCAAGAGACAGTCTGCTCCATGGCTCCTGAGATCTTGACAAGCTGGGAGAAAGGAAGATGTCCCACTCCTAACTGGGCCTACAGCATACAAACCCACGTGAACAGCCCTTCCTCAAGAGACAGTGTGCTCCATGGCTCCTGAGATCTTGACATGCTGGGAGAATGGAAGATGTCCCACTCCTAACTGGGCCTCCAGCATACAAAACCCACGTGAACAGCCCTTTCTCAAGAGACAGTCGGCTCCCTCGCTGCTTAGATCTTGACATGCTGGGAGAAAGGAAGATGTCCCACTCCTAACTGGGCCTCCAGCATACAAAACCCACCTGAACAGCACTTCCTCAACACAGTCTGCTCCATGGCTTCTGAGATCATGACATGTTGGGAGAAAGGAAGATGTCCCACTCCTAACTGAGCCTCCAGCATAAAAAATCCAAGTGAACAGCTCTTCCTCAAGAGACAGTCTCCTCCATGGCTCCTGACATCTTGACATTCTGGGGAAAGGAAGATGTCCCCACTCCTAACGGGGCCTGCAGCATACAAATCCCACGTGAACAGCCCTTCCTCAAGAGACAGTCTGCTCCTTTGCTCCTGAGATCTTGACATGCTCGGAGAATGGTAGATGTCCCACTCCTAACAGGGCCTCCAGCATAAAAAACCCACGTGAAAAGCCCTTCCTCAAGAGACAGTCTGCTCCTTGGCCCTGAGATTTTGACATGCTGGGAGAAAGGAAGATTTCCTACTCCTAACTGGGCCTCCAGCATACAAAACCCACGTGAACAGTCATTCCTCAAGTGACAGTCTGCTCCTTGGCTCTTGAGATCTTGACATGCTGGGAGAAAGCGAGAGGTCCCACTCCTAACTGGGCCTCCAGCATACAAAAGCCACGTGAACAGCCCTTCTTCAAGAGACATTCTGCTCCTTGGCTCCTGAGATCTTGACATGCTGGGAGAAAGGAAGATGTCCCACTCCTAACTGGGCCTCCAGCATACAAAACCCACGTGAACAGCCCTTCCTCAAGAGACAGTCTGCTCCTTGGCTCCTGAGATCTTGACATGCTGGGAGAAAGGAAGATGTCCCATTCCTAACTGGGCCTCCAGCATACAAAACCCACGTGAATAGGCCTTCCTCAAGAGACAGTCTGCTCCTTGGCTCCTGAGATCTTCACATGCTGGGAGAAAGGAAGATGTCCCACTCCTAAATGGGCCTCCAGCATACAAAACCCACGTGAACAGCCCTTCGTCAAGAGACAGTCTCCTCCTTGGCTCCTGGAACTTGACAAGCTGGAAGAACGGAAGATGTCCCACTCCTAAATGTGCCTCCAGAATACAAAACCCACATGAACAACCCTTCCTCAAGAGACAGTCTGCTCCATGGCTCCTGATTTTTTGACATGCTGTTTGAAAGGAAGATGTCCCACTCCTAACTCTTCCTCCAGCATACCAATCCCATGTGAACAGCCCTTCCTCAAGAGACATTCTGCTCCATGGCTCCTGAGATCTTGACATGCTGGGAGAAAGGAAGATGTCCCACTCCTCACTTGGCCTCCAGCATACAAAACCCACGTGAACAGCCCTTCCTCAAGAGACAGTCTGCTCCATAGCTCCTGAGATCTTGACATGATGGGAGAAATGAAGATGTCCCACTCCTAACTGGGCCTCCAGCATACAAAACCCACGTGAACAGCGCCTCTTCAAGAGACATTCTGCTCCATGGCTCCTGAGATCTTGACATGCTAGGAGAAAGGAAGATGTTCCACTCTTAACTGGGCCTCCAGCATACAAAACCCACGTGAACAGCCCTTCTACAAGAGACAGTCTGCTCCATGGCTCCTGAGATCTTGACATGCTGTGAGAAAGGAAGATGTCCCACTCCTAACTGGGCCTCCAGCATACAAAACCCACCTGAACAGCCGTTCCTCAAGAGACAGTCTGCTCTTTGGTTCCTGAGATCTTGACATGCTTGGAGAAAGGAAGATGTCCCACTCCTAACTGGGCCTACAGCATACAAAACCCACGTGAACAGCCCTTCCTCAAGAGACAGTCTGCTCCTTGGCTCCCGTGATCTTGACATGCTGGGAGAAAGGAAGATGTCCCACTCCTAACTGGGCCTCCAGCATAGAAAACCCAACTGAACAACCATTCCTTAAGAGACAGTCTGCTCCTTGGCTCCTGAGATCTTGACATGGTGGGAGAAAGGAAGATGTCCCACACCTAACTGGGCCTCCAGCATACAACACCCACGTGAACAGCCCTTCCTCAAGACAGTCTGCTCCATGGCTCCTGAGATCTTGACATGTTGGAGGAAAGGAAGATGTCCCACACCTAACTGGGCCTCCAGCATAAAAAATCCAAGTGAACAGCCCTTCCTTAAAAGACAGTCTGCTCCATGGCTCCTGAGATCTTGACATGTTGGGAGAAAGGAAGATGTCCCACTCCTAACTGGGCCTCCAGCATACAAAACCTACGAGAACAGCCCTTCCTCAATTGACAGTTTGCTCCTTGGCTCCTGAGATCTTGACATGCTTGGAGAAAGGAAGATGTCCCACTCCTAACTGGGCCTCCAGTTTACAAAACCCACGTGAACAGCTCTTCTTCAAGAGACAGTCTGCTCCATGGCTCCTGAGATCTTGTCATGCTGTGAGAAAGGAAGAAGTCCCACTCCTAACTGGGCCTCCAGCATACAACACCCAACTGAACAGCCCTTCCTCAAGAGACAGTCTGCTCCTTGGCTCCTGAGATCTTGACATGCTGGGAGATAGGAAGATGTTCCACTCCTAACTTGGCCTCCAGCATACGAAACCCACATGAAGAGCGCTTCTTCAAGAGACATTATAGTCCATGGATCCTGAGATCTAGACATGCTAGGAGAAAGGAAGATGTCCCACTCCTAACTGGGCCTCCAGCATACAAAACCCACATGAACAGCCCTTCCTCAAGACAGTCTGCTCCATGGCTCCTGAGATCTTGACATGTTGGGAGAAAGTAAGATGTCCCACTCCTAACTGGGCCTCCAGCATACAAAACCCACGTGAACAGCCCTTCTTCAAGAGACAGTCTGCTCCATGGCTCCTGAGATCTTGACATGCTGGGAGATAGGAAGATGTTCCACTCTTAACTGGGCCTCCAGCATACAAAACCCATGTGAAAAGCCCTTCCTCAAAAGCCAGTCTGATACTTGGCTCCTGAGATCTTGACATGCTGGGACAAAGGAAGATGTCCCACTCTTAACTGGGCCTCCAGCATACAAAACCCACCTGAACAGCCCATTCTCGAGAGAGAGTCTGCTCCTTGTCTCCTGAGATGTTGACATGCTGGGAGAAAGGAAGATGTCCCACTCCTAACGGGGCCTCCAGCATACAAAACCCACGTAATCAGCCCTTCCTCAAGAGACAGTCGGCTCCATTTCTCCTGAGATCTTGACATGCTGGGAGAAAGGAAGATGTCCCACTCCTAACTGGGCCTCCAGCATACAAAACCCACGTGAACAGCCCTTCCTCAAGAGACAGTCTGCTCCCTGGCTCCTTAGATCTTGACATGCTGGGAGATAGGAAGATGTCACACTCCTAACTGGGCCTCCAGCATACAAAACCCACGTGAGCAGCCCTTCCTCAAGAGACAGTCTCCTCCATGGCTCCTGAGATTTTGACATGCTGGGAGAATGGAAGATGTCCCACTCCTAACTGGGACTCCAGCATACCAAACCCTCGTGAACAGCCTTTCCTCAAGAGATAGTCTGCTCCATGGCTCATGAGATCTTGACATGCTTGGAGAAAGGAAGATGTCCTACTCCTAACTGGGCCTCCACCATACAAATCCCACGTGAACAGCCCTTCCTCATGAGACAGTCTGCTCCTTTGCTCCTGAGATCTTGACATGCTGGGAGAATGGTAGATGTCCCACTCCTAACTGGGCCTCCAGCATACAAAACCCACGTGAAAAGCCCTTCCTCAAGAGACAGTCTGATCCTTGGCTCCTGAGATCTTGACATGCTGGGAGAAAGGAAGATGTCCCAATCCTAACTGGGCCTCCAGCATACAAAACCCACGTAAACAGCCCTTCCTCATGAGACAGTCTGCTCCTTGGCTCCTGAGATCTTGACATGCTGGGAGAAAGGAAGATGTCCCATTCCTAACTGGGCCTCCAGCATACAAAACCCACGTGAATAGGCCTTCCTCAAGAGACAGTCGGCTCCTTGGCTCCTGAGATCTTGACATGCTGGGAGAAAGGAAGATGTCCCATTCCTAACTGGGCCTCCAGCATACAAAACCCACGTGAATAGGCCTTCCTCAAGAGACAGTCGGCTCATTGGCTCCTGAGATCTTGACATGCTGGGAGAAAGGAAGATGTCCCACTCCTAACTGGGTCTCCAGCATACAAAACTCACGTGAACAGCCCTTCGTCAAGAGACAGTCGCCTCCTTGGCTCCTGAGACTTGACAAGCTGGGAGAACGGAAGATGTCCCACTCCTAACTGGGCCTCCAGAATACAAAACCCAGATGAACAGCCCTTCCTCAAGAGACAGTCTGCTCCATGGCTCCTGATTTTTTGACATGCTGGTTGAAAGGAAGATGTCCCACTCCTAACTCGGCCTCCAGCATACCAATCCCACGTGAACAGCCCTTCCTCAAGAGACAGTCTGCTCCATGGCTCCAGAGATCTTGACATGCTGGGAGAAAGGAAGATGTCCCACTCCTCACTTGGCCTCCAGCATACAAAACCCACGTGAACAGCCCTTCCTCAAGAGACAATCTGCTCCATAGCTCCTGAGATCCTGATATGCTGGGAGAAAGGAAGATGTCCCACTCCTCACTGGGCCTCCAAGCATACAAAACCCACGTGAACAGCCCTTCCTCAAGAGACAGTCTGCTCCATAGCTCCTGAGATCTTGACATGCTGGGAGAAAGGAAGATGTCCCACTCCTAACTGGGCCTCCAGCATACGAAACCCACGTGAACAGCGCCTCTTCAAGAGACATTCTGCTCCATGGCTCCTGAGATCTTGACATGCTAGGAGAAAGGAAGATGTTCCACTCTTAATTGGGCCTCCAGCATATAAAACCCACGTGAACAGCCCTTCCACAAGAGACAATCTGCTCCATGGCTCCTGAGATCTTGACATGCTGGGAGATAGGAAGATGTCCCACTCCTAACTGTGCCTCCAGCATACAAAACCCACGTGAACAGCCCTTCCTCAAGAGACAGTCTCCTCCATGGCTCCTGAGATTTTGACATGCTGGGAGAATGGAAGATGTCCCACTCCTAACTGGGCCTCCAGCATACCAAACCCTCGTGAACAGCCCTTCCTCAAGAGATAGTCTGCTCCATGGCTCCTGAGATCTTGACATGCTTGGAGAAAGAAAGATGTTCCACTCTTAACTGGCCCTCCAGCATACAAAACCCACGTGAAAATCCCTTCCTCAAGAGACAGTCTGCTCCTTGGCTCCTGAGATCTGGACATGCTGGGAGAAAGTAAGATGTCCCACTCTTAACTGGGCCTCCAGCATACTAAACCGACCTGAACAGCCCTTCCTCAAGAGACAGTCTGCACCTTGGCTGCTGAGATCTTGACATGCTGGGAGAAATGAAGATGTCCCACTCCTAACTGGGCCTCCTGTATACAAAACCCACGTGAACAGCCCTTTCTCAAGAGACAGTCGGCTCCCTCGCTGCTTAGATCTTGACATGCTGGGAGAAAGGAAGATGTCCCACTCCTAACTGGGCCTCCAGCATACAAAACCCACCTGAACAGCACTTCCTCAACACAGTCTGCTCCATGGCTTCTGAGATCATGACATGTTGGGAGAAAGGAAGATGTCCCACTCCTAACTGAGCCTCCAGCATAAAAAATCCAAGTGAACAGCTCTTCCTCAAGAGACAGTCTCCTCCATGGCTCCTGACATCTTGACATTCTGGGGAAAGGAAGATGTGCCACTCCTAACGGGGCCTGCAGCATACAAATCCCACGTGAACAGCCCTTCCTCAAGAGACAGTCTGCTCCTTTGCTCCTGAGATCTTGACATGCTCGGAGAATGGTAGATGTCCCACTCCTAACAGGGCCTCCAGCATAAAAAACCCACGTGAAAAGCCCTTCCTCAAGAGACAGTCTGCTCCTTGGCCCTGAGATTTTGACATGCTGGGAGAAAGGAAGATTTCCTACTCCTAACTGGGCCTCCAGCATACAAAACCCACTTGAACAGTCATTCCTCAAGTGACAGTCTGCTCCTTGGCTCTTGAGATCTTGACATGCTGGGAGAAAGCGAGAGGTCCCACTCCTAACTGGGCCTCCAGCATACAAAAGCCACGTGAACAGCCCTTCTTCAAGAGACATTCTGCTCCTTGGCTCCTGAGATCTTGACATGCTGGGAGAAAGGAAGATGTCCCACTCCTAACTGGGCCTCAGGCATACAAAACCCACGTGAACAGCCCTTCGTCAAGAGACAGTCTGCTCCTTGGCTCCTGAGATCTTGACATGCTGGGAGAAAGGAAGATGTCCCATTCCTAACTGGGCCTCCAGCATACAAAACCCACGTGAATAGGCCTTCCTCAAGAGACAGTCTGCTCCTTGGCTCCTGAGATCTTCACATGCTGGGAGAAAGGAAGATGTCCCACTCCTAAATGGGCCTCCAGCATACAAAACCCACGTGAACAGCCCTTCGTCAAGAGACAGTCTCCTCCTTGGCTCCTGGAACTTGACAAGCTGGAAGAACGGAAGATGTCCCACTCCTAAATGTGCCTCCAGAATACAAAACCCACATGAACAACCCTTCCTCAAGAGACAGTCTGCTCCATGGCTCCTGATTTTTTGACATGCTGTTTGAAAGGAAGATGTCCCACTCCTAACTCTGCCTCCAGCATACCAATCCCATGTGAACAGCCCTTCCTCAAGAGACATTCTGCTCCATGGCTCCTGAGATCTTGACATGCTGGGAGAAAGGAAGATGTCCCACTCCTCACTTGGCCTCCAGCATACAAAACCCACGTGAACAGCCCTTCCTCAAGAGAAAATCTGCTCCATGGCTCCAGAGATCCTGTTATGCTGGGAGAAAGGAAGATGTCCCACTCCTCAATGGGCCTCCAAGCATACAAAACCCACGTGAACAGCCCTTCCTCAAGAGACAGTCTGCTCCATAGCTCCTGAGATCTTGACATGATGGGAGAAAGGAAGATGTCCCACTCCTAACTGGGCCTCCAGCATACAAAACCCACGTGAACAGCGCCTCTTCAAGAGACATTCTGCTCCATGGCTCCTGAGATCTTGACATGCTAGGAGAAAGGAAGATGTTCCACTCTTAACTGGGCCTCCAGCATACAAAACCCACGTGAACAGCCCTTCTACAAGAGACAGTCTGCTCCATGGCTCCTGAGATCTTGACATGCTGTGAGAAAGGAAGATGTCCCACTCCTAACTGGGCCTCCAGCATACAAAACCCACCTGAACAGCCGTTCCTCAAGAGACAGTCTGCTCTTTGGTTCCTGAGATCTTGACATGCTTGGAGAAAGGAAGATGTCCCACTCCTAACTGGGCCTACAGCATACAAAACCCACGTGAACAGCCGTTCCTCAAGAGACAGTCTGCTCCTTGGCTCCCGTGATCTTGACATGCTGGGAGAAAGGAAGATGTCCCACTCCTAACTGGGCCTCCAGCATAGAAAACCCAACTGAACAACCATTCCTTAAGAGACAGTCTGCTCCTTGGCTCCTGAGATCTTGACATGGTGGGAGAAAGGAAGATGTCCCACACCTAACTGGGCCTCCAGCATACAACACCCACGTGAACAGCCCTTCCTCAAGACAGTCTGCTCCATGGCTCCTGAGATCTTGACATGTTGGAGGAAAGGAAGATGTCCCACACCTAACTGGGCCTCCAGCATAAAAAATCCAAGTGAACAGCCCTTCCTTAAGAGACAGTCTGCTCCATGGCTCCTGAGATCTTGACATGTTGGGAGAAAGGAAGATGTCCCACTCCTAACTGGGCCTCCAGCATACAAAACCCACGTGAACAGCCCTTCCACAAGAGCCAATCTGCTCCATGGCTCCTGAGTTCTTGACATTCTTGGAGAAAGGAAGATGTCCCACTCCTAAATGGGCCTCCAGCATACAAAACCCACGTGAACAGCCCTTCTTCAAGAGACAGTCTGCTCCATGGCTCCTGAGATCCTGACATGCTGTGAGAAAGGAAGAGGTCCCACTCCTACCTGGGCCTCCAGCATACAAAACCCACGTGAACAGCCCTTCCTCAAGAGACAGTCTGCTCCTTGGCTCCTGAGATCTTGACATGCTGGGAGAAAGGAAGATGTCCCACTCCTAACTGGTCCTCCAGCATACAAAACCCAACTGAACAGCCCTTCCTCAAGAGACAGTCTGCTCCATGGCTCCTGAGATCTTGACATGCTGGGAGAAAGGAAGATGTTCCACTCCTAACTGGGCCTCCAGCATACGAAACCCACGTGAACAGCGCTTCTTCAAGAGACATTAGGGTCCATGGATCCTGAGATCTTGACATGCTAGGAGAAAGGAAGATGTTCCACTCCTAACTGGGCCTCCAGCATACAAAACCCACGTGAACAGCTCTTCCTCAAGAGACAGTCTGCTCCTTGGCTCCTGAGATCTTGACATGCTGGGCGAAAGGAAGATGTCCCACTCCTAACTGGGCCTCCAGCATACAAAACCCACCTGAACAGCCCTTCCTCAAGAGACAATCTGCTCCTTGGCTCCTGAGATCTTGACATGCTGGGAGAAAGGAAGATATCCCACTCCTAACTGGGCCTCCAGCTTACAAAACCCACATGAACAGCCCTTCCTCAAGACAGTCAGCTCCATGGCTCCTGAGATCTTGACATGTTGGTAGAAAGTAAGATGTCCCACTCCTAACTGGGCCTCCAGCATACAAAACCCACCTGAACAGCCCTTCCAAAAGAGACAATCTGCTGCATGGCTCCTGAGTTCTTGACATGCTTGGAGAAAGGAAGATGTCCCACTCCTAACTGGGCCTCCAGCATACAAAACCCTCGTGAACAGCCCTTCTTCAAGAGACATTCTGCTCCATGGCTCCTGAGATCTTGACATGCTGGGAGAAAGGAAGATGTTCCACTCTTAACTGGGCCTCCAGCATACAAAACCCATGTGAAAAGCCCTTCCTCAAGAGACAGTCTGATCCTTGGCTCCTGGGATCTTGACATGCTGGGACAAAGGAAGATGTCCCACTCTTAACTGGCCCTCCAGCATACAAAATCCACCTGAACAGCCCTTCCACGAGAGACAGTCTGCTCCTTGGCTCCTGAGATCCTGACATGCTGTGAGAAAGGAAGAGGTCCCACTCCTACCTGGGCCTCCAGCATACAAAACCCACGTGAACAGCCCTTCCTCAAGAGACAGTCTGCTCCTTGGCTCCTGAGATCTTGACATGCTGGGAGAAAGGAAGATGTCCCACTCCTAACTGGGCCTCCAGCATACAAAACCCACGTGAACAGCCCTTCGTCAAGAGACAGTCTGCTCCTTGGCTCCTGAGATCTTGACATGCTGGGAGAAAGGAAGATGTCCCATTCCTAACTGGGCCTCCAGCATACAAAACCCACGTGAATAGGCCTTCCTCAAGAGACAGTCTGCTCCTTGGCTCCTGAGATCTTCACATGCTGGGAGAAAGGAAGATGTCCCACTCCTAAATGGGCCTCCAGCATACAAAACCCACGTGAACAGCCCTTCGTCAAGAGACAGTCTCCTCCTTGGCTCCTGGAACTTGACAAGCTGGAAGAACGGAAGATGTCCCACTCCTAAATGTGCCTCCAGAATACAAAACCCACATGAACAACCCTTCCTCAAGAGACAGTCTGCTCCATGGCTCCTGATTTTTTGACATGCTGTTTGAAAGGAAGATGTCCCACTCCTAACTCTGCCTCCAGCATACCAATCCCATGTGAACAGCCCTTCCTCAAGAGACATTCTGCTCCATGGCTCCTGAGATCTTGACATGCTGGGAGAAACGAAGATGTCCCACTCCTCACTTGGCCTCCAGCATACAAAACCCACGTGAACAGCCCTTCCTCAAGAGAAAATCTGCTCCATGGCTCCAGAGATCCTGTTATGCTGGGAGAAAGGAAGATGTCCCACTCCTCAATGGGCCTCCAAGCATACAAAACCCACGTGAACAGCCCTTCCTCAAGAGACAGTCTGCTCCATAGCTCCTGAGATCTTGACATGATGGGAGAAAGGAAGATGTCCCACTCCTAACTGGGCCTCCAGCATACAAAACCCACGTGAACAGCGCCTCTTCAAGAGACATTCTGCTCCATGGCTCCTGAGATCTTGACATGCTAGGAGAAAGGAAGATGTTCCACTCTTAACTGGGCCTCCAGCATACAAAACCCACGTGAACAGCCCTTCTACAAGAGACAGTCTGCTCCATGGCTCCTGAGATCTTGACATGCTGTGAGAAAGGAAGATGTCCCACTCCTAACTGGGCCTCCAGCATACAAAACCCACCTGAACAGCCGTTCCTCAAGAGACAGTCTGCTCTTTGGTTCCTGAGATCTTGACATGCTTGGAGAAAGGAAGATGTCCCACTCCTAACTGGGCCTACAGCATACAAAACCCACGTGAACAGCCGTTCCTCAAGAGACAGTCTGCTCCTTGGCTCCCGTGATCTTGACATGCTGGGAGAAAGGAAGATGTCCCACTCCTAACTGGGCCTCCAGCATAGAAAACCCAACTGAACAACCATTCCTTAAGAGACAGTCTGCTCCTTGGCTCCTGAGATCTTGACATGGTGGGAGAAAGGAAGATGTCCCACACCTAACTGGGCCTCCAGCATACAACACCCACGTGAACAGCCCTTCCTCAAGACAGTCTGCTCCATGGCTCCTGAGATCTTGACATGTTGGAGGAAAGGAAGATGTCCCACACCTAACTGGGCCTCCAGCATAAAAAATCCAAGTGAACAGCCCTTCCTTAAGAGACAGTCTGCTCCATGGCTCCTGAGATCTTGACATGTTGGGAGAAAGGAAGATGTCCCACTCCTAACTGGGCCTCCAGCATACAAAACCCACGTGAACAGCCCTTCCACAAGAGCCAATCTGCTCCATGGCTCCTGAGTTCTTGACATTCTTGGAGAAAGGAAGATGTCCCACTCCTAAATGGGCCTCCAGCATACAAAACCCACGTGAACAGCCCTTCTTCAAGAGACAGTCTGCTCCATGGCTCCTGAGATCCTGACATGCTGTGAGAAAGGAAGAGGTCCCACTCCTACCTGGGCCTCCAGCATACAAAACCCACGTGAACAGCCCTTCCTCAAGAGACAGTCTGCTCCTTGGCTCCTGAGATCTTGACATGCTGGGAGAAAGGAAGATGTCCCACTCCTAACTGGTCCTCCAGCATACAAAACCCAACTGAACAGCCCTTCCTCAAGAGACAGTCTGCTCCATGGCTCCTGAGATCTTGACATGCTGGGAGAAAGGAAGATGTTCCACTCCTAACTGGGCCTCCAGCATACGAAACCCACGTGAACAGCGCTTCTTCAAGAGACATTAGGGTCCATGGATCCTGAGATCTTGACATGCTAGGAGAAAGGAAGATGTTCCACTCCTAACTGGGCCTCCAGCATACAAAACCCACGTGAACAGCTCTTCCTCAAGAGACAGTCTGCTCCTTGGCTCCTGAGATCTTGACATGCTGGGCGAAAGGAAGATGTCCCACTCCTAACTGGGCCTCCAAAATACAAAACCCACCTGAACAGCCCTTCCTCAAGAGACAATCTGCTCCTTGGCTCCTGAGATCTTGACATGCTGGGAGAAAGGAAGATATCCCACTCCTAACTGGGCCTCCAGCTTACAAAACCCACATGAACAGCCCTTCCTCAAGACAGTCAGCTCCATGGCTCCTGAGATCTTGACATGTTGGTAGAAAGTAAGATGTCCCACTCCTAACTGGGCCTCCAGCATACAAAACCCACCTGAACAGCCCTTCCAAAAGAGACAATCTGCTGCATGGCTCCTGAGTTCTTGACATGCTTGGAGAAAGGAAGATGTCCCACTCCTAACTGGGCCTCCAGCATGCAAAACCCTCGTGAACAGCCCTTCTTCAAGAGACATTCTGCTCCATGGCTCCTGAGATCTTGACATGCTGGGAGAAAGGAAGATGTTCCACTCTTAACTGGGCCTCCAGCATACAAAACCCATGTGAAAAGCCCTTCCTCAAGAGACAGTCTGATCCTTGGCTCCTGGGATCTTGACATGCTGGGACAAAGGAAGATGTCCCACTCTTAACTGGCCCTCCAGCATACAAAATCCACCTGAACAGCCCTTCCACGAGAGACAGTCTGCTCCTTGGCTCCTGAGATCATGACATGCTGGGAGAAAGAAGATGTCCCACTCCTAACTGGGCCTCCAGCATACAAAACCCACGTGAACAGCCCTTCCTCAAGAGACAGTCTGCTCCCTGGCTCCTTAGATCTTGACATGCTGGAAGATAGGAAGATGTCCCACTCCTAACTGGGCCTCCAGCATACAAAACCCACGTGAACCCCCCTTCCTCAAGAGACAGTCTCCTCCATGGCTCCTGAGATTTTGACATGCTGGGAGAATGGAAGATGTCCCACTCCTAACTGGGCCTCCAGCATACCAAACCGTCGTGAACAGCCCTTCCTCAAGAGATAGTCTGCTCCATGGCTCCTGAGATCTTGACATGCTTGGAGAAAGGAAGATGTCCTACTCCTAACTGGGCCTCCAGCATACAAATCACACGTGAACAGCCCTTCCACAAGAGACAGTCTGCTCCATGGCTCCTGAGATCATGACAAGCTTGGAGAAAGGAAGATGTCCCACTCCTAACTGGGCCTCCAGCACACAAAACCCACCTGAACAGCCGTTCCTCAAGAGACAGTCTGCTTCTTGGCTCCTGAGATCTTGACATGCTGGGAGAAAGGAAGATGTCCCACTCCTAAATGGGCCTCCAGCATACAAAACCCACGTGAACAGCCCTTCTTCAAAAGACAGTCTGCTCCATGGCTCCTGAGATCCTGCCATGCTGTGAGAAAGGAAGAGGTCCCACTCCTACCTGGGCCTCCAGCATACAAAACCCACGTGAACAGCCCTTCCTCAAGAGACAGTCTGCTCCGTGGCTCCTGAGATCTTGACATGCTGGGAGAAAGGAAGATGTCCCACTCCTAACTGGTCCTCCTGCATACAAAACCCAACTGAACAGCCCTTCCTCAAGAGACAGTCTGCTCCATGGCTCCTGAGATCTTGACATGCTGGGAGAAAGGAAGATGTTCCACTCCTAACTGGGCCTCCAGCATACGAAACCCACGTGAACAGCGCTTCTTCAAGAGACATTATGGTCCATGGATCCTGAGACCTTGACATGCTAGGAGAAAGGAAGATGTTCCACTCCTAACTGGGCCTCCAGCATACAAAACCCACGTGAACAGCTCTTCCTCAAGAGACAGTCTGCTCCTTGGCTCCTGAGATCTTGACATGCTGGGCGAAAGGAAGATGTCCCACTCCTAACTGGGCCTCCAGCATACAAAACCCACGTGAACAGCCCTTCCTCAAGAGACAGTCTGCTCATTGGCTCCTGAGATCTTGACATGCTGGGAGAAAGGAAGATGTCCCACTCCTAACTGGGCCTCCAGCTTACAAAACCCACATGAACAGCCCTTCCTCAAGACAGTCAGCTCCATGGCTCCTGAGACCTTGACATGTTGGGAGAAAGTAAGATGTCCCACTCCTAACTGGGCCTACAGCATACAAAACCCACCTGAACAGCCATTCCACAAGAGACAATCTGCTCCATGGCTCCTGAGTTCTTGACATGCTTGGAGAAAGGAAGATGTCCCACTCCTAACTGGGCCTCCAGCATACAAAACCCACGTGAACAGCCATTCTTCAAGAGACATTCTGCTCCATGGCTTCTGAGATCTTGACATGCTGGGAGAAAGGAAGATGTTCCACTCTTAACTGGGCCTCCAGCATACAAAACCCATGTGAAAAGCCCTTCCTCAAGAGACAGTCTGATCCTTGGCTCCTGAGATCTTGACATGCTGGGACAAAGGAAGATGTCCCACTCTTAACTGGCCCTCCAGAATACAAAATCCACCTGAACAGCCCTTCCTCGAGAGACAGTCTGCTCCTTGGCTCCTGAGATCATGACATGCTGGGAGAAAGGAAGATGTCCCACTCCTAACTGGGCCTCCAGCATACAAAACCCACGTGATCAGCCCTTCCTCAAGAGACAGTCGGCTCCATTTCTCCTGAGATCTTGACATGCTGGGAGAAAGGAAGTTGTCCCACTCCTAACTGGGCCTCCAGGATACAAAACCCACGTGAACAGCCCTTCCTCAAGAGACAGTCTGCTCCCTGGCTCCTTAGATCTTGACATGCTGGGAGATAGGAAGATGTCCCACTCCTAACTGGGCCTCAAGCATACAAAACTCACGTGAACCCCCCTTCCTCAAGAGACAGTCTCCTCCATGGCTCCTGAGATTTTGACATGCTGGGAGAATGAAAGATGTCCCACTCCTAACTGTGCCTCCAGCATACCAAACCGTCGTGAACAGCCCTTCCTCAAGAGATAGTCTGCTCCATGGCTCCTGAGATCTTGACATGCTTGGAGAAAGGAAGATGTCCTACTCCTAACTGGGCCTCCAGCATACAAATCACACGTGAACAGCCCTTCCACAAGAGACAGTCTGCTCCATGGCTCCTGAGATCATGACAAGCTTGGAGAAAGGAAGATGTCCCACTCCTAACTGGGCCTCCAGCATACAAAACCCACCTGAACAGCCGTTCCTCAAGAGACAGTCTGCTCCTTGGCTCCTGAGATCTTGACATGCTGGGAGAAAGGAAGATGTCCCACTCCTAAATGGGCCTCCAGCATACAAAACCCACGTGAACAGCCATTCTTCAAGAGACAGTCTGCTCCATGGCTCCTGAGATCCTGACATGCTGTGAGAAAGGAAGAGGTCCCACTCCTACCTGGGCCTCCAGCATACAAAACCCACGTGAACAGCCCTTCCTCAAGAGACAGTCTGCTCCTTGGCTCCTGAGATCTTGACATGCTGGGAGAAAGGAAGATGTCCCACTCCTAACTGGTCCTCCAGCATACAAAACCCAACTGAACAGCCCTTCCTCAAGAGACAGTCTGCTCCATGGCTCCTGAGATCTTGACATGCTGGGAGAAAGGAAGATGTTCCACTCCTAACTGGGCCTCCAGCATACGAAACCCACGTGAACAGCGCTTCTTCAAGAGACATTATGGTCCATGGATCCTGAGATCTTGACATGCTAGGAGAAAGGAAGATGTTCCACTCCTAACTGGGCCTCCAGCATACAAAACCCACGTGAACAGCGCTTCCTCAAGAGACAGTCTGCTCCTTGGCTCCTGAGATCTTGACATGCTGGGCGAAAGGAAGATGTCCCACTCCTAACTGGGCCTCCAGCATACAAAACCCACGTGAACAGCCCTTCCTCGAGAGACAGTCTGCTCCTTGGCTGCTGAGATCATGACATGCTGGGAGAAAGGAAGATGTCCAACTCCTAACTGGGCCTCCAGCATACAAATCCCACGTGATCAGCCCTTCCTCAAGAGACAGTCGGCTCCATTTCTCCTGAGATCTTGACATGCTGGGAGAAAGGAAGTTGTCCCACTCCTAACTGGGCCTCCAGCATACAAAACCCACGTGAACAGCCCTTCCTCATGAGACAGTATGCTCCCTGGCTCCTTAGATCTTGACATGCTGGGAGATAGGAAGATGTCCCACTCCTAACTGGGCCTCCAGCATACAAAACCCACGTGAACCCCCCTTCCTCAAGAGACAGTCTCCTCCATGGCTCCTGAGATTTTGACATGCTGGGAGAATGGAAGATGTCCCACTCCAGCTGGGCCTCCAGCATACCAAACCGTCGTGAACAGGCCTTCCTCAAGAGATAGTCTGCTCCATGGCTCCTGAGATCTTGATATGCTTGGAGAAAGGAAGATGTCCTACTCCTAACTGGGCCTCCAGCATAGAAATCACACGTGAACAGCCCTTCCACAAGAGACAGTCTGCTCCATGGCTCCTGAGATCATGACAGGCTTGGAGAAAGGAAGATGTCCCACTCCTAACTGGGCCTCCAGCATACAAAACCCACGTGAACAACCCTTCCTCAAGACAGTCTGCTCCATGGCTTCTGAGATCATGACATGGTGGGAGAAAGGAAGATGTCCCACTCCTAACTGGGCCTCCAGCACAAAAAATCCAAGTGAACGGCCCTTCCTCAAGAGACAGTCTGCTCCATGGCTCCTGACATCTTGACATGCTTGGAGAAAGGAAGATGTCCCACTCCTAACTGGGCCTCCAGCATACAAATCCCACGTGAACCGCCCTTCCTCAAGAGACAGTCTGCTCCTTGGCTCCTGAGATCTTGAAATGCTGAGAGAAAGGAAGATGTTCCACTCCTAACTAGGCCTCCAGTATACAAATCCCACGTGAACAGCCCTTCCTCAAGAGACAGTCTGCTCCTTGGCTCTTGAGATATTGACATGCTGGGAGAAAGGAAGATATCCCACTCCTAACTGGGCCTCCAGCATTGAAAACCCACGTGAACAGCCCTTCCTCAAGAGACAATCTGCTCCTTTGCTCCTGAGAGTTTGACATGCTGGGTGAAAGGAAGATTTCCCACTCATTACTGGGCCTCCAGGATACAAAACCCACGTGAACAGCCCTTCCTCAAGAGACAGTCTGCTCCTTGGCTCCTGAGATCTTGACATGCTGGCAGAAAGGAAGATGTCCCACTCCTAACTGGGCCTCCAGCATACAAAACCCACGTGAACAGCCCTTCCTCAAGAGACAGTCTGCTCCATGGCTCCTGAGATCTTGACATGCTGGGAGAAAGGAAGATGTCCCACTCCTAACTGGGCCTACAGCATACATACCCACGTGAACAGCCCATTCTCAAGAGACAGTGTGCTCAATGGCTCCTGAGATCTTGACATGCTGGGAGAATGCAACATGTCCCACTCCTAACTGGGGCTCCAGCATACAAAACCCACGTGAACAGCCCTTCCACAAGAGACAGTCTGCTCCATGGCTCCTGAGATCTTGACATGCTGGGAGAAAGGAAGATGTCCCACTCCTAACTGGGCCTCCAGCATTCAAAACCCACGTGAACAGCCATTCCTCAAGAGACAGTCGGCTCCATGGCTCCTGAGATTTTGAAATGCTGGGAGAATTGATGATGTCCCACTCCTAACTGGGCCTCGAGCATACGAAACCCTCGTGAACAGCCCTTCCCCAAGAGACAGTCTACTCCATGTCTCCTGAGGTCTTGACATGCTTGGAGAAAGGAAGATGTCCCACTCCTAACTGGGCCTCCAGGATACAAAACCCACGTGAACAGCCCTTCCACAAGAGACAATCTGCTCCATGGCTCCTGAGTTCTTGACATGCTTGGAGAAAGGAAGATATCCCACTCCTAACTAGGCTCCAGCATACAAAACCCACGTGAACAGCCCTTCTTCAAGAGACAGTCTGCTCCAGGGCTCCTGAGATCTTGACATGCTGTGAGAAAGGAAGATGTCCCACTCCTAACTGGGCCTCCAGCATACAAAACCCACGTGAACAGCCCTTCCTCAAGAGACAGTCTGCACCTTTGGTCCTGAGACCTTGACATGCTGTGAGAAGGGAAGATGTCCCACTCCTAACTGGGCCTCCAGCATGCAAAACCCACGTGAACAGCCCTTCCTCAAGAGACAGTCTGCTCCTTGGCTCCTAAGATCCTGACTTGCTGGCTGAAAGGAAGATATCCCACTGCTAACTGTTCCTCCAGCATAAAAAAATCCACGTGAATAGCCCCTCCTCAAGAGACAGTCTGCTCCATGGCTCCTGAGATCTTGACATGTTGGGAGAAAGGAAGATGTCCCACTCCTAATTGGGCCTCCAGCATACAAAACACACGTGAACAGCCCTTTCTCAATTGACAGTTTGCTCCATGGCTCCTGAGATCTTGACTTGCTGGGAGAATGGAAGATGTCCCACTCCTAACTGGGCCTCCAGCATACAAAATCCACGTGAACAGCCCTTCCTCAAGAGACAGTCTGCTCCCTAGCTACTGAGATCTTGACATGCTGTGAGAAAGGAAGATGTCCCACTCCTAACTGGGCCTCCAGCATACAAAACCCACGTGAACAGCCCTTCCTCAAGAGACAGTCTGCTCCTTGGCTCCTGAGATCTTGACTTGCTGGGAGAAAGGAAGATGTCCCATTCCTACCTGGGCCTCAGCATACAAAACCCAACTGAACAGCCCTTCCTCAAGAGACAGTCTGCTCCATGGCTCCTGAGATCTTGACATGCTGGGAGAAAGGAAGATGTTCCACTCCTAACTGGGCCTCCAGCCTACAAAACCCATGTGAACAGCCCTTCCTCAAGAGACAGTGTGCTCCTTGGCTCCTAAGGTATTGACTTGCTCGCAGAAAGGAAGATATCCCACTGCTAACTGTGCCTCCAGCATGAAAAAATCCACGTGAACAGCCCTTCCTCAATAGACAGTCGGCTCCTTGGCTCCTGAGATCTTGACATTATGGGAGAAAGTAAGATGTCTCACTCCTAACTGGGCCTCCAGCATACAAAACCCACGTGAACAGCCATTCCTTAAGAGACAGTCGGCTCCATGGATCCTGAGATCTTGACATGCTGGGAGAAAGGAAGATATCCCACTCCTAACTGGGACTCCAGCATACAAAACCCAAGTGAACAGCCCTTCCTCAAGAGACAGTCTGCTCCATGGCTCCTGATATTTTGACATGCTGGCTGAAAGGAAGATGTCCCACTCCTCACTCGGCCTCCAGCATACCAATCCCACGTGAACAGCCCTTCCTCAAGAGACAGTCTGCTCCATGGCTCCTGAGATCTTGACATGCTGGGAGAAAGGAAGATGTCCCACTCCTCACTTGGCCTCCAGCATACAAAACCCACGTGAACAGCCCTTCCTCAAGAGACAATCAGCTCCATGGCTCCTGAGATCTTGATATGCTGGGAGAAAGGAAGATGTCCCACTCCTCACTGGGCCTCAAGGATACAAAACCCCCGTGAACAGCTCTTCCTCAAGAGACAGTCTGCTCCTTGGCTCCTGAGATCTTGACATGCTGGGAGAAAGGAAGATGTCCCACTCCTCACTGGGCCTCCAAGCATACAAAACCCACGTGAACAGCCCTTCCTCAAGAGACAGTCTGTTCCTTGGCTCCTGAGATCTTGACATGCTGGGAGAAAGGAAGATGTCCCACTCCTAACTGGGCCTCCAGCATACAAAACCCACCCGAACAGCCCTTCCTCAAGAGACAGACTGCTACTTGACTCCTGAGATCTTGACATGCTGGGAGAAAGGAAGATGTCCCCCTCCTAACTGGGCCTCCAACATACAACACCCATGTGAACAGACCTTCCTCAAGACAGTCTGCTCCATGGCTCCTGAGATCTTGACATGTTGGGGGAAAGGAAGATGTCCCACACCTAACTGGGCCTCCAGCATAAAAAAACCAAGTGAACAGCCCTTCCTCAAGAGACAGTCTGCTCCATGGCTCCTGAGATCTTGACATGCTGAGAGAAAGGAAGATGTTCCACTCCTAACTAGGCCTCCAGTATACAAATCCCACGTGAACAGCCCTTCCTCAAGAGACAGTCTGCTCCTTGGCTCTTGAGATCTTGACATGCTGGGAGAAAGGAAGATATCCCACTCCTAACTGGGCCTCCAGCATTGAAAACCCACGTGAACAGCCCTTCCTCAAGAGACAATCTGCTCCTTTGCTCCTGAGAGTTTGACATGCTGGGTGAAAGGAAGATTTCCCACTCATTACTGGGCCTCCAGGATACAAAACCCACGTGAACAGCCCTTCCTCAAGAGACAGTCAGCTCCTTGGCTCCTGAGATCTTGACATGCTGGGAGAAACGAAGAGGTCCCACTCCTAACTGGGCCTCCAGCATAGAAAACCCAGGTAAATAGCCCTTCCTCAAGAGACAGTCTGCTCCTTGGCTCCTGAGATCTTGACATGCTGGGAGAAAGGAAGATGTCCCACTCCTAACTGGGCCTCCAGCATACAAAACCCACGTGAACAGCCCTTCCTCAAGAGACAGTCTGCTCCATGGCTCCTGAGATCTTGACATGCTGGGAGAAAGGAAGATGTCCCACTCATAACTTGGCCTACAGCATACAAACCCACGTGAACAGCCCATCCTCAAGAGACAGTGTGCTCCATGGCTCCTGAGAACTTGACATGCTGGGAGAATGGAACATGTCCCACTCCTAACTGGGCCTCCAGCATACAAAACCCACGTGAACAGCCCTTCCTCAAGAGACAGTCTGCTCCATGGCTCCTGATATTTTGACATGCTGGGAGAATCGATTATGTCCCACTCCTAACTGGGACTCCAGCATACCAAACCCTCGTGAACAGCCCTACCTCAAGAGACAGTCTACTCCATGTCTCCTGAGTTCTTGACATGCCTGGAGAAAGGAAGATGTCCCACTCCTAACTGGGCTTCCAGCATACAAAACCCACGTGAACAGCCCTTCCACAAGAGACAATCTGCTCCATGGCTCCTGAGTTCTTGACATGCTTGGAGAAAGGAAGATGTCCCACTCCTAACTGGGCCTCCAGCATACAAAACCCTCGTGAACAGCCCTTCTTCAAGAGACATTCTGCTCCATGGCTCCTGAGATCTTGACATGCTGGGAGAAAGGAAGATGTTCCACTCTTAACTGGGCCTCCAGCATACAAAACCCATGTGAAAAGCCCTTCCTCAATAGACAGTCTGATCCTTGGCTCCTGAGATCTTGACATGCTGGGACAAAGGAAGATGTCCCACTCTTAACTGGCCCTCCAGCATACAAAATCCACCTGAACAGCCCTTCCACGAGAGACAGTCTGCTCCTTGGCTCCTGAGATCATGACATGCTGGGAGAAAGAAGATGTCCCACTCCTAACTGGGCCTCCAGCATACAAAACCCACGTGATCAGCCCTTCCTCAAGAGACAGTCGGCTCCATTTCTCCTGAGACCTTGACATGCTGGGAGAAAGGAAGTTGTCCCACTCCTAAGTGGGCCTCCAGCATACAAAACCCACGTGAACAGCCCTTCCTCAAGAGACAGTCTGCTCCCTGGCTCCTTAGATCTTGACATGCTGGAAGATAGGAAGATGTCCCACTCCTAACTGGGCCTCCAGCATACAAAACCCACGTGAACCCCCCTTCCTCAAGAGACAGTCTCCTCCATGGCTCCTGAGATTTTGACATGCTGGGAGAATGGAAGATGTCCCACTCCTAACTGGGCCTCCAGCATACCAAACCGTCGTGAACAGCCCTTCCTCAAGAGATAGTCTGCTCCATGGCTCCTGAGATCTTGACATGCTTGGAGAAAGGAAGATGTCCTACTCCTAACTGGGCCTCCAGCATACAAATCACACGTGAACAGCCCTTCCACAAGAGACAGTCTGCTCCATGGCTCCTGAGATCATGACAAGCTTGGAGAAAGGAAGATGTCCCACTCCTAACTGGGCCTCCAGCACACAAAACACACCTGAACAGCCGTTCCTCAAGAGACAGTCTGCTTCTTGGCTCCTGAGATCTTGACATGCTGGGAGAAAGGAAGATGTCCCACTCCTAAATGGGCCTCCAGCATACAAAACCCACGTGAACAGCCCTTCTTCAAAAGACAGTCTGCTACATGGCTCCTGAGATCCTGCCATGCTGTGAGAAAGGAAGAGGTCCCACTCCTACCTGGGCCTCCAGCATACAAAACCCACGTGAACAGCCCTTCCTCAAGAGACAGTCTGCTCCTTGGCTCCTGAGATCTTGACATGCTGGGAGAAAGGAAGATGTCCCACTCCTAACTGGTCCTCCTGCATACAAAACCCAACTGAACAGCCCTTCCTCAAGAGACAGTCTGCTCCATGGCTCCTGAGATCTTGACATGCTGGGAGAAAGGAAGATGTTCCACTCCTAACTGGGCCTCCAGCATACGAAACCCACGTGAACAGCGCTTCTTCAAGAGACATTATGGTCCATGGATCCTGAGACCTTGACATGCTAGGAGAAAGGAAGATGTTCCACTCCTAACTGGGCCTCCAGCATACAAAACCCACGTGAACAGCTCTTCCTCAAGAGACAGTCTGCTCCTTGGCTCCTGAGATCTTGACATGCTGGGCGAAAGGAAGATGTCCCACTCCTAACTGGACCTCCAGCATACAAAACCCACGTGAACAGCCCTTCCTCAAGAGACAGTCTGCTCATTGGCTCCTGAGATCTTGACATGCTGGGAGAAAGGAAGATGTCCCACTCCTAACTGGGCCTCCAGCTTACAAAACCCACATGAACAGCCCTTCCTCAAGACAGTCAGCTCCATGGCTCCTGAGACCTTGACATGTTGGGAGAAAGTAAGATGTCCCACTCTTAACTGGGCCTTCAGCATACAAAACCCACCTGAACAGCCATTCCACAAGAGACAATCTGCTCCATGGCTCCTGAGTTCTTGACATGCTTGGAGAAAGGAAGATGTCCCACTCCTAACTGGGCCTCCAGCATACAAAACCCACGTGAACAGCCCTTCTTCAAGAGACATTCTGCTCCATGGCTTCTGAGATCTTGACATGCTGGGAGAAAGGAAGATGTTCCACTCTTAACTGGGCCTCCAGCATACAAAACCCATGTGAAAAGCCCTTCCTCAAGAGACAGTCTGATCCTTGGCTCCTGAGATCTTGACATGCTGGGACAAAGGAAGATGTCCCACTCTTAACTGGCCCTCCAGCATACAAAATCAACCTGAACAGCCCTTCCTCGAGAGACAGTCTGCTCCTTGGCTCCTGAGATCATGACATGCTGGGAGAAAGGAAGATGTCCCACTCCTAACTGGGCCTCCAGCATACAAAACCCACGTGATCAGCCCTTCCTCAAGAGACAGTCGGCTCCATTTCTCCTGAGATCTTGACATGCTGGGAGAAAGGAAGTTGTCCCACTCCTAACTGGGCCTCCAGGATACAAAACCCACGTGAACAGCCCTTCCTCAAGAGACAGTCTGCTCCCTGGCTCCTTAGATCTTGACATGCTGGGAGATAGGAAGATGTCCCACTCCTAACTGGGCCTCAAGCATACAAAACTCACGTGAACCCCCCTTCCTCAAGAGACAGTCTCCTCCATGGCTCCTGAGATTTTGACATGCTGGGAGAATGGAAGATGTCCCACTCCTTACTGGGCCTCCAGCATACCAAACCGTCGTGAACAGCCCTTCCTCAAGAGATAGTCTGCTCCATGGCTCCTGAGATCTTGACATGCTTGGAGAAAGGAAGATGTCCTACTCCTAACTGGGCCTCCAGCATACAAATCACACGTGAACAGCCCTTCCACAAGAGACAGTCTGCTCCATGGCTCCTGAGATCATGACAAGCTTGGAGAAAGGAAGATGTCCCACTCCTAACTGGGCCTCCAGCATACAAAACCCACCTGAACAGTCGTTCCTCAAGAGACAGTCTGCTCCTTGGCTCCTGAGATCTTGACATGCTGGGAGAAAGGAAGATGTCCCACTCCTAAATGGGCCTCCAGCATACAAAACCCACGTGAACAGCCCTTCTTCAAGAGACAGTCTGCTCCATGGCTCCTGAGATCCTGACATGCTGTGAGAAAGGAAGAGGTCCCACTCCTACCTGGGCCTCCAGCATACAAAACCCACGTGAACAGCCCTTCCTCAAGAGACAGTCTGCTCCTTGGCTCCTGAGATCTTGACATGCTGGGAGAAAGGAAGATGTCCCACTCCTAACTGGTCCTCCAGCATACAAAACCCAACTGAACAGCCCTTCCTCAAGAGACAGTCTGCTCCATGGCTCCTGAGATCTTGACATGCTGGGAGAAAGGAAGATGTTCCACTCCTAACTGGGCCTCCAGCATACGAAACCCACGTGAACAGCGCTTCTTCAAGAGACATTATGGTCCATGGATCCTGAGATCTTGACATGCTAGGAGAAAGGAAGATGTTCCACTCCTAACTGGGCCTCCAGCATACAAAACCCACGTGAACAGCTCTTCCTCAAGAGACAGTCTGCTCCTTGGCTCCTGAGATCTTGACATGCTGGGCGAAAGGAAGATGTCCCACTCCTAACTGGGCCTCCAGCATACAAAACCCACGTGAACAGCCCTTCCTCAAGAGACAGTCTGCTCCTTGGCTCCTGAGATCTTGACATGCTGGGAGAAAGGAAGATGTCCCACTCCTAACTGGGCCTCCAGCTTACAAAACCCACATGAACAGCCCTTCCTCAAGACAGTCAGCTCCATGGCTCCTGAGATCTTGACATGTTGGGAGAAAGTAAGATGTCCCACTCCTAACTGGGCCTTCAGCATACAAAACCCACCTGAACAGCCATTCCACAAGAGACAATCTGCTCCATGGCTCCTGAGTTCTTGACATGCTTGGAGAAAGGAAGATGTCCCACTCCTAACTGGGCCTCCAGCATACAAAACCCACGTGAACAGCCCTTCTTCAAGAGACATTCTGCTCCATGGCTTCTGAGATCTTGACATGCTGGGAGAAAGGAAGATGTTCCACTCTTAACTGGGCCTCCAGCATACAAAACCCATGTGAAAAGCCCTTCCTCAAGAGACAGTCTGATCCTTGGCTCCTGAGATCTTGACATGCTGGGACAAAGGAAGATGTCCCACTCTTAACTGGCCCTCCAGCATACAAAATCAACCTGAACAGCCCTTCCTCGAGAGACAGTCTGCTCCTTGGCTCCTGAGATCATGACATGCTGGGAGAAAGGAAGATGTCCCACTCCTAACTGGGCCTCCAGCATACAAAACCCACGTGATCAGCCCTTCCTCAAGAGACAGTCGGCTCCATTTCTCCTGAGATCTTGACATGCTGGGAGAAAGGAAGTTGTCCCACTCCTAACTGGGCCTCCAGGATACAAAACCCACGTGAACAGCCCTTCCTCAAGAGACAGTCTGCTCCCTGGCTCCTTAGATCTTGACATGCTGGGAGATAGGAAGATGTCCCACTCCTAACTGGGCCTCAAGCATACAAAACTCACGTGAACCCCCCTTCCTCAAGAGACAGTCTCCTCCATGGCTCCTGAGATTTTGACATGCTGGGAGAATGGAAGATGTCCCACTCCTTACTGGGCCTCCAGCATACCAAACCGTCGTGAACAGCCCTTCCTCAAGAGATAGTCTGCTCCATGGCTCCTGAGATCTTGACATGCTTGGAGAAAGGAAGATGTCCTACTCCTAACTGGGCCTCCAGCATACAAATCACACGTGAACAGCCCTTCCACAAGAGACAGTCTGCTCCATGGCTCCTGAGATCATGACAAGCTTGGAGAAAGGAAGATGTCCCACTCCTAACTGGGCCTCCAGCATACAAAACCCACCTGAACAGTCGTTCCTCAAGAGACAGTCTGCTCCTTGGCTCCTGAGATCTTGACATGCTGGGAGAAAGGAAGATGTCCCACTCCTAAATGGGCCTCCAGCATACAAAACCCACGTGAACAGCCCTTCTTCAAGAGACAGTCTGCTCCATGGCTCCTGAGATCCTGACATGCTGAGAGAAAGGAAGAGGTCCCACTCCTACCTGGGCCTCCAGCATACAAAACCCACGTGAACAGCCCTTCCTCAAGAGACAGTCTGCTCCATGGCTTCTGAGATCATGACATGGTGGGAGAAAAGAAGATGTCCCACTCCTAACTGGGCCTCCAGCATAAAAAATCCAAGTGAACGGCCCTTCCTCAAGAGACAGTCTGCTCCATGGCTCCTGAGATCTTGACATGCTTGGAGAAAGGAAGATGTCCCACTCCTAACTGGGCCTCCAGCATACAAATCCCACGTGAACCGCCCTTCCTCAAGAGACAGTCTGCTCCTTGGCTCCTGAGATCTTGAAATGCTGAGAGAAAGGAAGATGTTCCACTCCTATCTAGGCCTCCAGTATACAAATCCCACGTGAACAGCCCTTCCTCAAGAGACAGTCTGCTCCTTGGCTCTTGAGATATTGACATGCTGGGAGAAAGGAAGATATCCCACTCCTAACTGGGCCTCCAGCATTGAAAACCCACGTGAACAGCCCTTCCTCAAGAGACAATCTGCTCCTTTGCTCCTGAGAGTTTGACATGCTGGGTGAAAGGAAGATTTCCCACTCATTACTGGGCCTCCAGGATACAAAACCCACGTGAACAGCCCTTCCTCAAGAGACAGTCTGCTCCTTGGCTCCTGAGATCTTGACATGCTGGGAGAAAGGAAGATGTCCCACTCCTAACTGGGCCTCCAGCATACAAAACCCACGTGAACAGCCCTTTTTCAAGAGACAGTCTGCTCCATGGCTCCTGAGATCTTGACATGCTGGGAGAAAGGAAGATGTCCCACTCCTAACTGGGCCTACAGCATACAAACCCACGTGAACAGCCCATTCTCAAGAGACAGTGTGCTCAATGGCTCCTGAGATCTTGACATGCTGGGAGAATGCAACATGTCCCACTCCTAACTGGGCCTCCAGCATACAAAACCCACGTGAACAGCCCTTCCTCAAGAGACAGTCTGCTCCATGGCTCCTGAGATTTTGACATGCTGGGAGAATCGATTATGTCCCACTCCTAACTGGGACCCCAGCATACCAAACCCTCGTGAACAGCCCTACCTCAAGAGACAGTCTACTCCATGTCTCCTGAGTTCTTGACATGCCTGGAGAAAGGAAGATGTCCCATTCCTAACTGGGCTTCCAGCATACAAAACCCACGTGAAGAGCCCTTCCACAAGAGACAATCTGCTCCATGGCTCCAGAGTTCTTGACATGCTTGGAGAAAGGAAGATGTCGCACTCCTAAATGGGCGTCCAGCATACAAAACCCACGTGAACAGCCCTTCTTCAAGAGACAGTCTGCTCCATGGCTCCTGAGATCCTGACATGCTGTGAGAAAGTAAGAGGTCCCACTCCTACCTGGGCCTCCAGCATACAAAACCCACGTGAACAGCCCTTCCTCAAGAGACAGTCTGCTCCTTGGCTCCTGAGATCTTGACATGCTGTGAGAAAGGAAGATGTCCCACTCCTAACTGGTCCTCCAGCATACAAAACCCAACTGAACAGCCCTTCCTTAAGAGACAGTCTGCTCCATGGCTCCTTAGATCTTGACATGCTGGGAGAAAGGAAGATGTTCCACTCCTAACTGGGCCTCCAGCATAAGAAACCCACGTGAACAGCGCTTATTCAAGAGACATTATGGTCCATGGATCCTGAGATCTTGACATGCTATGAGAAAGGAAGATGTTCCACTCCTAACTGGGCCTCCAGCATACAAAACCCACGTGAACAGCTCTTCCTCAAGAGACAGTCTGCTCCTTGGCATCTGAGATCTTGACATGCTGGGAGAAAGGAAGATGTCCCACTCCTAACTGGGCCTCCAGCATACAAAACCCACCTGAACAGCCCTTCCTCAAGAGACAGTCTGCTCCTTGGCTCCTGAGATCTTGACATGCTGGGAGAAAGGAAGATGTCCCACTCCTAACTGGGCCTCCAGCTTACAAAACCCACATGAACAGCCCTTCCTCAAGACAGTCAGCTCCATGGCTCCTGAGATCTTGACATGTTGGGAGAAAGTAAGATGTCCCACTCCTAACTGGGCCTCCAGCATACAAAACCCACCTGAACAGCCCTTCCACAAGAGACAATCTGCTCCATGGCTCCTGAGTTCTTGACATGCTTGGAGAAAGGAAGATGTCCCACTCCTAACTGGGCCTCCAGCATACAAAACCCACGTGAACAGCCCTTCTTCAAGAGACATTCTGCTCCATGGCTCCTGAGATCTTGACATGCTGGGAGAAAGGAAGATGTTCCACTCTTAACTGGGCCTCCAGCATACAAAACCCATGTGAAAAGCCCTTCCTCAAGAGACAGTCTGATCCTTGGCTCCTGAGATCTTGACATGCTGGGAGAAAGGAAGATGTCCCACTCTTAACTGGCCCTCCAGCATACAATATCCACCTGAACAGCCCTTCCTCGAGAGACAGTCTGCTCCTTGGCATCTGAGATCATGACATGCTGGGAGAAAGGAAGATGTCCCACTCCTAACTTGGCCTCCAGCATACAAAACCCATGTGATCAGACCTTCCTCAACAGACAGTCGGCCCCATTTCTCCTGAGATCTTGACATGCTGGGAGAAAGGAAGATGTCCCACTCCTAACTGGACCTCCAGCATACAAAACCCACGTGAACCCCCCTTCCTCAAGAGACAGTCTCCTCCATGGCTCCTGAGATTTTGACATGCTGGGAGAATGGAAGATGTCCCACTCCTAACTGGGCCTCCAGCATACCAAACCGTCGTGAACAGCCCTTCCTCAAGAGATAGTCTGCTCCATGGCTCCTGAGATCTTGACATGCTTGGAGAAAGGAAGATGTCCTACTCCTAACTGGGCCTCCAGCATACAAATCACAGGTGAACAGCCCTTCCACAAGAGACAGTCTGCTCCTTGGCTCCTGAGATCTTGACATGCTGGGAGAAAGGAAGATGTCCCACTCCTAACTGGGCCTCCAGCATACAAAACCCACGTGAACAACCCTTCCTCAAGACAGTCTGCTCCATGGCTTCTGAGATCATTACATGTTGGGAGAAAGGAAGATGTCCCACTCCTAACTGGGCCTCCAGCATAAAAAATCCAAGTGAACGGCCCTTCCTCAAGAGACAGTCTGCTCCATGGCTCCTGACATCTTGACATGCTGGGAGAAAGGAAGATGTCCCACTCCTAACTGGGCCTCCAGCATACAAATCCCACGTGAACCGCCCTTCCTCAAGAGACAGTCTGCTCCTTGGCTCCTGAGATCTTGACATGCTGGGAGAATGGTAGATATCCCACTCCTAACTGGTCCTCCAGCATACAAAACCCACGTGAAAAGCCCTTCCTCAAGAGACAGTCTGCTCCTTGGCTCCTGAGATTTTGACATGCTGGGGGAAAGGAAGATTTCCCACTCCTAACTGGGCTTCCAGCATACAAAACCCACGTGAACAGTTATTCCTCAAGAGACAATCTGCTCCTTGGCTCCTGAGATCTTGACATGCTGGGAGAAAGGAAGAGGTCCCACTCCTAACTGGGCCTCCAGCATACAAAACCCACGTGAACATCCCTTCTTCAAGAGACATTCTGCTCCATGGCTCCTGAGATCTTGACATGCTCAGAGAAAGGAAGATGTCCCACTACTAACTGGGCCTCCAGCATACAAAACCCACGTGAACAGCGCCTCCTCAAGAGACAGTCCGCTCCTTGGCTCCTGAGATCTTGACATGCTGGGAGAAAGGAAGATGTGCCACTACAAACTGGTCCTCCAGCATACAAAACCCACCTGAACAGCCCTTCGTCAAGAGACAGTCTGCTCCTTGGCTCCTGAGATCTTGACATGCTGGGAGAAAGGAAGATGTCCCACTCCTAACTTGGCCTCCAGCATACAAAACCCACTTGAACAGCCATTCCTCAAGAGACAGTCGGCTCCTTGGCTCTTGAGATCTTGACATGCTGGGCGAAAGGAAGATGTCCCACTCCTAACTGGGCCTCCAGCATACAAAACCCACCTGAACAGCCCTTCCTCAAGAGACAGTCTGCTCCTTGGCTCCTGAGATCTTGACATGCTGGGAGAAAGGAAGATGTCCCACTCCTAACTGGGCCTCCAGCTTACAAAACCCACATGAACAGCCCTTCCTCAAGACAGTCAGCTCCATGGCTCCTGAGAACTTGACATGTTGGGAGAAAGTAAGATGTCCCACTCCTAACTGGGCCTCCAGCATACAAAACCCACCTGAACAGCCCTTCCACAAGAGACAATCTGCTCCATGGCTCCTGAGTTCTTGACATGCTTGGAGAAAGGAAGATGTCCCACTCCTAACTGGGCCTCCAGCATACAAAACCCCCGTGAACAGCCCTTCTTCAAGAGACATTCTGCTCCATGGCTCCTGAGATCTTGACATGCTGGGAGAAAGGAAGATGTTCCACTCTTAACTGGGCCTCCAGCATACAAAACCCATGTGAAAAGCCCTTCCTCAAGAGACAGTCTGATCCTTGGCTCCTGAGATCTTGACATGCTGGGAGAAAGGAAGATGTCCCACTCTTAACTGGCCCTCCAGCATACAAATTCCACCTGAACAGCCCTTCCTCGAGAGACAGTCTGCTCCTTGGCACCTGAGATCATGACATGCTGGGAGAAAGGAAGATGTCCCTCTCCTAACTGGGCCTCCAGCATACAAAACCCACGTGATCAGACCTTCCTCAAGAGACAGTCGGCCCCATTTCTCCTGAGATCTTGACATGCTGGGAGAAAGGAAGATGTCCCATTCCTAACTGGACCTCCAGCATACAAAACCCACGTGAACCCCCCTTCCTCAAGAGACAGTCTCCTCCATGGCTCCTGAGATTTTGACATGCTGGGAGAATGGAAGATGTCCCACTCCTAACTGGGCCTACAGCATACCAAACCGTCGTGAACAGCCCTTCCTCAAGAGATAGTCTGCTCCATGGCTCCTGAGATCTTGACATGCTTGGAGAAAGGAAGATGTCCTACTCCTAACTGGGCCTCCAGCATACAAATCACACGTGAACAGCCCTTCCACAAGAGACAGTCTGCTCCATGGCTCCTGAGATCATGACAAGCTTGGAGAAAGGAAGATGTCCCACTCCTAACTGGGCCTCCAGCATACAAAACCCACCTGAACAGCCGTTCCTCAAGAGACAGTCTGCTCCTTGGCTCCTGAGATCTTGACATGCTGGGAGAAAGGAAGATGTCCCACTCCTAATTGGGCCTCCAGCATACAAAACCCACGTGAACAACCCTTCCTCAAGACAGTCTGCTCCATGGCTTCTGAGATCATTACATGTTGGGAGAAAGGAAGATGTCCCACTCCTAACTGGGCCTCCAGCATAAAAAATCCAAGTGAACGGCCCTTCCTCAACAGACAGTCTGCTCCATGGCTCCTGACATCTTGACATGCTGGGAGAAAGGAAGATGTCCCACTCCTAACTGGGCCTCCAGCATACAAATCCCACGTGAACCACCCTTCCTCAAGAGACAGTCTGCTCCTTGGCTCCCGAGATCTTGACATGCTGGGAGAATGGTAGATGTCCCACTCCTAACTGGTCCTCCAGCATACAAAACCCACGTGAAAAGCCCTTCCTCAAGAGACAGTCTGCTCCTTGGCTCCTGAGATTTTGACATGCTGGGGGAAAGGAAGATTTCCCACTCCTAACTGGGCCTCCAGCATACAAAATCCACGTGAACAGTTATTCCTCAAGAGACAATCTGCTCCTTGGCTCCTGAGATCTTGACATGCTGGGAGAAAGGAAGAGGTCCCACTCCTAACTGGGCCTCCAAAATACAAAACCCACGTGAACATCCCTTCTTCAAGAGACATTCTGCTCCATGGCTCCTGAGATCTTGACATGCTCAGAGAAAGGAAGATGTCCCACTACTAACGGGGCCTCCAGCATACAAAACCCACGTGAACAGCGCCTCCTCAAGAGACAGTCTGCTCCTTGGCTCCTGAGACCTTGACATGCTGGGAGAAAGGAAGATGTGCCACTACAAACTGGTCCTCCAGCATACAAAACCCACCTGAACAGCCCTTCGTCAAGAGACAGTCTGCTCCTTGGCTCCTGAGATCTTGCCATGCTGGGAGAAAGGAAGATGTCCCACTCCTAACTTGGCCTCCAGCATACAAAACCCACGTGAGCAGCCATTCCTCAAGAGACAGTCGGCTCCTTGGCTCTTGAGATCTTGACATGCTGGGAGAAAGGAAGATGTCCCACTCCTAACTCGGCCTCCAGCACATAAAACCCACGTGAATAGCGCTTCCTCAAGAGACAGTCGGCTCCTTAGCTCTTGAGATCTTGACATGATGGGAGAAAGGAAGATGTCCCACTCCTAACTGGGCCTCCAGCATAAAAAACCCACGTGAACAGCCGTTCCTCAAGAGACAGTCGGTTCCATGGCTCCTGAGATCTTGACATGCTGGTAGAAAGGAAGATGTCCCACTCCTAACTGGGACTCCAGCATACAAAACCCACGTGAACAGCCCTTTCTCAAGAGAAAGTCTGATCCTTGGCTCCAGAGATATTGACATGCTGGTAGAAGGGAAGATGTCCCACTCCTAACTGAGCCTCCAGCATACAAACCCCACGTGAACAGCCCTTCCTCAAGAGATAGTCTGCTCCTTGGCTCCTGAGATCTTGACATGCTGGGAGAAAGGGAAATGTCCCACTCCTAACTGGGCCTCCAGCATACAAAACCCACGTGAACAGCCCTTCGTCAAGAGACAGTCACCTCCTTGGCTCCTGAGACTTGACAAGCTGGGAGAACGGAAGATGTCCCACTCCTAACTGGGCCTCCAGAATACAAAACCCACATGAACAGCCCTTCCTCAAAAGAGAGTCTGCTCCATGGCTCCTGAGATCTTGACATGCTGGTTGAAAGGAAGATGTCCCACTCCTAACTGGGCCTCCAGGATACAAAACCCACGTGAACAGCCCTTCCATAAGAGACAATCTGCTCCATGGCTCCTGAGTTCTTGACATGCTTGGAGAAAGGAAGATGTCCCACTCCTAACTAGGCTCCAGCATACAAAACCCACGTGAACAGCCTTTCTTCAAGAGACAGTGTGCTCCAGGGCTCCTGAGATCTTGACATGCTGTGAGAAAGGAAGATGTCCCACTCCTAACTGGGCCTCCAGCATACAAAACCCACGTGAACAGCCTTTCCTCAAGAGACAGTCTGCACCTTTGCTCCAGAGACCTTGACATGCTGTGAGAAAGGAAGATGTCCCACTCCTAACTGGGCCTCCAGTATACAAAACCCACGTGAACAGCCCTTCCTCAAGAGACAGTCTGCTCCTTGGCTCCTAAGATCTTGACTTGCTGACTGAAAGGAAGATATCCCACTGCTAACTGTTCCTCCAGCATAAAAAAAATCCACGTGAACAGCCCTTCCTCAAGAGACAGTCTGCTCCATGGCTCCTGAGATCTTGACATGCTGGGAGAATGGAAGATGTCCCACTCCTAACTGGGCCTCCAGCATACAAAATCCACGTGAACAGCCCTTCCTCAAGAGACAGTCTGCTCCCTAGCTACTGAGATCTTGACATGCTGTGACAAAGGAAGATATCCCACTCCTAACTGGGCCTCCAGCATACAAAACCCACGTGAACAGCCCTTACTCAAGAGACAGTCTGCTCCTTGGCTCCTGAGATCTTGACATGCTGGGAGAAAGGAAGATGTCCCACTCCTACCTGGGCCTCAGCATACAAAACCCAACTGAACAGCCCTTCCTCAAGAGACAGTCTGCTCAATGGCTCCTGAGATCTTGACATGGTGGGAGAAAGGAAGATGTTCCACTCCTAACTGGGCCTCCAGCATACAAAACCCACGTGAACAGACCTTCCTCAAGAGAGAGTGTGCTTCTTGGCTCCTAAGGTATTGACTTGCTGGCAGAAAGGAAGATATCCCACTGCTAACTGGGTCTCCAGCATAAAAAATCCACGTGAACAACCCTTCCTCAAGAGACAGTCTGCTCCATGGCTCCTGAGATCTTGACATGCTGGGAGAAAGGAAGATGTTCCACTCCTAACTGGGCCTCCAGCATACAAATCCCACGTGAACAGCCCTTCCTCAAGAGACAGTCTGCTCCTTGGCTCCTAAGATCTTGACTTGCTGGCAGAAAGGAAGATATCCCACTGCTAACTGGGCCTCCAGCATGAAAAATCCACGTGAACCGCCCTTCCTCAAGAGACAGTCTGCTCCTTGGCTCCTGAGATCTTGACATGCTGGGAGAAAGGAAGATGTTCCACGCCTTACTGGGCCTCCAGCATAAAAAATCCACGTGAACAGCCCTTCCTCAAGAGACAGTCTGCTCCATGGCTCCTGAGATCTTGACATGTTGGGAGAAAGGAAGATATCCCACTCCTAACTGGGCCTCCAGCATAGAAAACCCACGTGAACAGCCCTTCCTCAAGAGACAATTTGCTCCTTGGCTCCTGAGATCTTGAAATGCTGGGAGAAAGGAAGATGTCCCACTCCTAACTGGGCCTCCAGCATACAAAACCCACGTGAACAGCCCTTCCTCAAGAGACAATCTGCTCCTTTGCTCCTGAGATTTTGACATGCGTGGTGAAAGGAAGATTTCCCACTCCTAATTGTGCCTCCAGGATACAAAACCCACGTGAACAGCCCTTCCTCAAGAGACGGTCTGCTCCTTGGCTCCTGAGATCTTGACATGCTGGGAGAAAGGAAGAAGTCCCACTCCTAACTGGGGCTCCAGCATACAAAACCAAGGTGAACAGCCCTTCCTCAAGAGACAGTCTGCTCCTTGGCTCCTGAGATCTTGACATGCTGGGAGAAAGGAAGATGTCCCACTCCTAAGTTGGCCTACAGCATACAAACCCACGTGAACAGCCCTTCCTCAAGAGAAAGTTTGCTCAATGGCTCCTGAGATCTTGACATGCAGGGAGAAAGGAAGATGTCCCACTGCTAACCGGGCCTCCAGCAGACAAAACCCCCGTGAACAGCCCTTCCTCAAGAGACAGTCGGCTCCTTGGCTCCTGAGATCTTGCCATGCTGGGAGAAAGGAAGATGTCCCACTCCTAACTGGGCCTCAGCATACAAAACCCAACTGAACAGCCCTTCCTCAAGAGACAGTCTGCTCCATGGCTCTTGAGATCTTGACATACTGGGAGAAAGGAAGATGTTCCACTCCTAACTGGGCCTCCAGCATACAAAACCCACGTGAACAGCCCTTCCTCAAGAGACAGTCTGCTCCATGGCTCCTGAGATCTTGACATGCTGGGAGAAAGGAAGATGTCCCACTCCTAACTGTGCCTACAGCATACAAACCCACGTGAACAGCCCTACCTCAAGAGACAGTTTGCTCCATGGCTCCTGAGATCTTGACATGCTGGGAGAATGGAAGATGTCCCACTCCTAACTTGGCCTCCAGCATTCAAAACCCACGTGAACAGCCCTTCCTCAAGAGACAGTCGGCTCTATGGCTCCTGAGATTTTGACATGCTGGGAGAATTGATGATGTCCCACTCCTAACTGGGCCTCGAGCATACCAAACCCTCGTGAACAGCCCTTCCCCAAGAGACAGTCTACTCCATGTCTCCTGAGGTCTTGACATGCTTGGAGAAAGGAAGATGTCCCACTCCTAACTGGGCCTCCAGGATACAAAACCCACGTGAACAGCCCTTCCACAAGAGACAATCTGCTCCATGGCTCCTGAGTTCTTGACATGCTTGGAGAAAGGAAGATGTCCCACTCCTAACTAGGCTCCAGCATACAAAACCCACGTGAACAGCCCTTCTTCAAGAGACAGTGTGCTCCAGGGCTCCTGAGATCTTGACATGCTGTGAGAAAGGAAGATATCCCACTCCTAACTGGGTCTCCAGCATACAAAACCCACGTGAACAGCCCTTCCTCAAGAGACAGTCTGCTCCTTGGCTCCTAAGATCTTGACTGGCTGGCTGAAAGGAAGATATCCCACTGCTAACTGTTCCTTCAGCATAAAAAAAATCCACGTGAACAGCCCTTCCTCAAGAGACAGTCTGCTCCATGGCTCCTGAGATCTTGACATGCTGGGAGAATGAAAGATGTCCCACTCCTAACTGGGCCTCCAGCATACAAAATCCACGTGAACAGCCCTTCCTCAAGAGACAGTCTGCTCCCTAGCTACTGAGATCTTGACATGCTGTGACAAAGGAAGATGTCCCACTCCTAACTGGGCCTCCAGCATACAAAACCCACGTGAACAGCCCTTCCTCAAGAGACAGTCTGCTCCTTGACTCCTGAGATCTTGACATGCTGGGAGAAAGGAAGATGTCCCACTCCTACCTGGGCCTCAGCATACAAAACCCAACTGAACAGCCCTTCCTCAAGAGACAGTCTGCTCCATGGCTCCTGAGATCTTGACATGCTGGGAGAAAGGAAGATGTTCCACTCCTAAGTGGGCCTCCAGCATACAAAAGCCCCGTGAACAGCACTTCCTGAAGAGAGAGTGTGCTTCTTGGCTCCTAAGGTATTGACTTGCTGGCAGAAAGGAAGATATCCCACTGCTAACTGGGCCTCCAGCATGAAAAATCCACGTGAACAGCCCTTCCTCAAGAGACAGTCTGCTCCTTGGCTCCTGAGATCTTGACATGCTGGGAGAAAGGAAGATGTTCCACTCCTAACTGGGACTCCAGCATAAAAAATCCACGTGAACAGCCCTTCCTCAAGAGACAGTCTGCTCCATGGCTCCTGAGATCTTGACAAGTTGGGAGAAAGGAAGATGTCCCACTCCTAACTGGGCCTCCAGCATAGAAAACCCACGTTAACAGCCCTTCCTCAAGAGACAATTTGCTCCTTGGCTCCTGAGATCTTGACATGCTGGGAGAAAGGAAGATGTCCGACTCCTAACTGGGCCTCCAGCATACAAAACCCACGTGAACAGCCCTTCCTCAAGAGACAATCTGCTCCTTTGCTCCTGAGATTTTGACATGCGTGGTGAAAGGAAGATTTCCCACTCCTAATTGTGCCTCCAGGATACAAAACCCACGTGAACAGCCCTTCCTCAAGAGACGGTCTGCTCCTTGGCTCCTGAGATCTTGACATGCTGGGAGAAAGGAAGATGTCCCACTCCTAACTTGGCCTCCATCATACAAACCCAGGTGAACGGCCCTTCCTCAAGAGACAGTCTGCTCCTTGGCTCCTGAGATCTTGCCATGCTGGGAGAAAGGAAGATGTCCCACTCCTAACTGGGCCTCAGCATACAAAACCCAACTGAACAGCCCTTCCTCAAGAGACAGTCTGCTCCATGGCCCCTGAGATCTTGACATACTGGGAGAAAGGAAGATGTTCCACTCCTAACTGGGCCTCCAGCATACAAAACCCACGTGAAGAGCCCTTCCTCAAGAGACAGTCTGCTCCTTGGCTCCTAAGGTATTGACTTGCTGGCAGAAAGGAAGATATCCCACTGCTAACTGGGCCTCCAGCATAAAAAATCCACGTGAACAGCCCTTCCTCAAGAGACAGTCTGCTCCATGGCTCCTGAGATCTTGACATGTTGGGAGAAAGGAAGATGTCCCACTCCTAACTGGGCCTCCAGCATACAAAACCCACGTGAACAGCCCTTCCTCAATTGACAGTTTGCTGCTTGGCTCCTGAGATCTTGACATGCTGGGAGAAAGGAAGATGTCCCACTCCTAACTGGGCCTCCAGCATACAAAACCCACGTGAACAGCCCTTCCTCAAGAGACAATGTGCTCCTTTGCTCCTGAGATTTTGACATGCTGGGTGAAAGGAAGATTTCCCACTCCTAACTGGGCCTCCAGGATACAAAACCCACGTGAACAGCCCTTCCTCAAGAGACAGTCTGCTCCTTGGCTCCTGAGTTCTTGACATGCTGGGAGAAAGGAAGAGGTCCCACTCGTAACTGGGCTTCCAGCATACAAAACCCAGGTGAACAGCCCTTCCTCAAGAGACAGTCTGTTCCTTGGCTCCTGAGATCTTGACATGCTGGGAGAAAGGAAGATGTCCCACTCCTAACTGGGGCTCCAGCATACAAAACCCACGTGAACAGCCCTTCCACAAGAGACAGTCTGCTCCATGGCTCCTGAGATCTTGACATGCTGGGAGAAAGGAAGATGTCCCACTCCTAACTGTGCCTACCCCATACAAACCCACGTGAACAGCCCTACCTCAAGAGACAGTTTGCTCCATGGCTCCTGAGATCTTGACATGCTGGGATAATGGAAGATATCCCACTCCTAACTGGGCCTCCAGCATTCAAAACCCACGTGAACAGCCCTTCCTCAAGAGACAGTCGGCTCCATGGCTCCTGAGATTTTGACATGCTGGGAGAATTGATGATGTCCCACTCCTAACTGGGCCTCGAGCATACCAATCCCTCGTGAACAGCCCTTCCCCAAGAGACAGTCTAATCCATGTCTCCTGAGGTCTTGACATGCTTGGAGAAAGGAAGATGTCACACTCCTAACTGGGCCTCCAGGATACAAAACCCACGTGAACAGCCCTTCCACAAGAGACAATCTGCTCCATGGCTCCTGAGTTCTTGACATGCTTGGAGAAAGGAAGATGTCCCACTCCTAACTAGGCTCCAGCATACAAAACCCACGTGAACAGCCCTTCTTCAAGAGACAGTCTGCTCCAGGACTCCTGAGATCTTGACATTCTGTGAGAAAGGAAGATGTCCCACTCCTAACTGGGCCTCCAGCATACAAAGCCCACGTGAACAGCCCTTCCTCAAGAGACAGTCTGCACCTTTGCTCCTGAGACCTTGACATGCTGTGAGAAAGGAAGATGTCCCACTCCTAACTGGGCCTCCAGTATACAAAACCCACGTGAACAGCCCTTCCTCAAGAGACAGTCTGCTCCTTGCCTCCTAAGATCTTGACTTGCTGGCAGAAAGGAAGATATCCCACTGCTAACTGTTCCTCCAGCATAAAAAATTCCACGTAAACAGCCCTTCCTCAAGAGACAGTCTGCTCCATGGCTCCTGAGATCTTGACATGTTGGGAGAAAGAAAGATGTCCCACTCCTAACTGGGCCTCCAGCATACAAAACACACGTGAACAGCCCTTCCTCAATTGACAGTTTGCTCCTTGGCTCCTGAGATCTTGACATGCTGGAAGAAAGGAAGTTGTCCCACTCCTAGCTGGGCCTCCAGCATACAAAACCCACGTGAACAACCCTTCCTCAAGAGACAGTCTGCTCCTTGGCTCCTATGATCTTGACATGCTGGGAGAAAGGTAGATTTCCCACTCCTTACTGGGCCTCCAGCATACAAAACCCACCTGAACAGCCCTTCCTCAGGAGACAGTCTGCTCCATGGCTCCTGAGATCTAGACATGCTGGGAGAAAGGAAGATGTTCCACTCCTAACTGGGCCTCCAGCATACAAAACCCACGAGAACAGCCCTTCCTCAAGAGACAGTCTGCTCCTTGGCTCCTAAGATCTTGACTTGCTGGCAGAATGGAAGATATCCCACTGCTAACTGGGCCTCCAGCATGAAAAATCCACGTGAACAGCCCTTCCTCAAGAGACAGTCTGCTCCATGGCTCCTGAGATCTTGACATTTTGGGAGAAAGGAAGATGTCCCACTCCTAACTGGGCCTCCAGCATACAAAACCCACGTGAACAGCCCTTCCTCAAGAGACAATTTGCTCCTTGGCACCTGAGATCTTGACATGCTGGGAGAAAGGAAGATGTCCCACTCCTGACTGGGCCTCCAGGATACAAAACCCACGTGAACAGCCCTTCCTCAAGAGACAGTCTGCTCCTTGGTTCCTGAGATCTTGACATGCTGGGAGAAAGGAAGAAGTCCCACTCCTAACTGGGCCTCCAGCATACAAAACCCAGGTGAACGGCCCATCCTGAAGAGACAGTCTGCTCCTTGGCTCCTGAGATCTTGACTTGCTGGGAGAAAGGAAGATGTCCCACTCCTAACTGGGCCTCCAGCATAGAAAACCCACGTGAACAACCCTTCCACAAGAGACAATCTGCTCCTTTGCTCCTGAGATTGTGACATGCTGGGTGAAAGGAAGATTTCCCACTCCTAACTGGGCCTCCAGGATACAAAACCCACGTGAACAGCCCTTCCTCAAGAGACAGTCTGCTCCTTGGCTCCTGATATCTTGACATGCTGGGAGAAAGGAAGAGGTCCCACTCCTAACTGGGCCTCCAGCATACAAAACCCAGGTGAACAGCCCTTCCTCAAGAGACAGTCTGCTCCATGGCTCCTGAGATCTTGACATGCTGGGAGAAAGGAAGATGTCCCACTCTTAACTGGGCCTACAGCATACAAACCCACGTGAACAACCCTTCCTCAAGAGAAAGTTTGCTCCATGGCTCCTGAGATCTTGACATGCTGGGAGAAAGGAAGATTTCCCACTCCTAACTGGGCCTCCAGCATACAAAACCCACGTGAACAGCCCTTCCTCAAGAGACAGTCTGCTCCTTGCCTCCTAAGATCTTGACTTGCTGGCAGAAAGGAAGATATCCCACTGCTAACTGGGCCTCCAGCACAAAAAAAATCCACGTGAACAGCCCTTCCACAAGAGACAGTCTGCTCAATGGCTCCTGAGATCTTGACATGTTGGGAGAAAGGAAGATGTCCCACTCCTAACTGGGCCTCCAGCATACAAAACTCATGTGAACAGCCCTTCCTCAAGAGACAGTTTGCTCCTTGGCTCTTGAGATCTTGACATGCTGGGTGAAAGGAAGATGTCCCACTCCTAACTGGGCCTCCAGCAAACAAAACCCACGTGAACAGCCCTTCCTCAAGAGACAATCTGCTCCTTTGCTCCTGAGATTTTGACATGCTGGGTGAAAGGAAGATTTCCCATTCCTAACTGGGCCTCCAGGATACAAAACCCACGTGAACAGCCCTTCCTCAAGAGACAGTCTGCTCCTTGGCTCCTGAGATCTTGACATGCTGGGAGAAAGGAAGAAGTCCCACTCCTAACTGGGCCTCCAGCATACAAAACCCAGGTGAACGGCCCTTCCTCAAGAGACAATCTGCTCCATGGCTCCTGAGATCTTGACATGCTGAGGGAAAGGAAGATGTCCCACTCCTAACTGGGCCTACAGCATATAAACCCACGTGAACAGCCCTTCCTCAAGAGAAAGTTTGCTCCATGGCTCCTGAGATCTTGACATGCTGGGAGAATGGAAGATGTCCCACTCCTAACAGGGCCTCCAGCATAGAAAAGCCACGTGAACAGCCCTTCTTCAAGAGACAGTCTGCTCCATGGATCCTGAGATTTTGACATGCAGGGAGAATTGATGATGTCCAACCCCTAACTGGGCCTGCAGCATACCAAACCCTCGTGAGCAGCCCTTCCTCAAGAGACAGTCTACTCCATGTCTCCTGAGTGCTTGACATGCTGAGAGAAAGGAAGATGTTCCACTCCTAACTAGGCCTCCAGTATACAAATCCCACGTGAACAGCCCTTCCTCAAGAGACAGTCTGCTTCTTGGCTCTTGAGATCTTGACATGCTGGGAGAAAGGAAGATATCCCACTCGTAACTGGGTCTCCAGCATTGAAAACCCACGTGAACAGCCCTTCCTCAAGAGACAATCTGCTCCTTTGCTCCTGAGAGTTTGACATGCTGGGTGAAAGGAAAATTTCCCACTCATTACTGGGCCTCCAGGATACAAAACCCACGTGAACAGCCCTTCCTCAAGAGACAGTCTGCTCCTTGGCTGCTGAGATCTTGACATGCTGGGAGAAAGGAAGAGGTCCCACTCCTAACTGGGCCTCCATCATACAAAACCCAGGTAAACAGCCCTTCCTCAAGAGACAGTCTGCTCCTTGGCTCCTGAGATCTTGACATGCTGGGAGAAAGGAAGATGTCCCACTCCTAACTGGGCCTCCAGCATACAAAACCCACGTGAACAGCCCTTCCTCAAGAGACAGTCTGATCCATGGCTCCTGAGATTTTGACATGCTGGGAGAATCGATTATGTCCCACTCCTAACTGGGACTCCAGCATACCAAACCCTCGTGAACAGCCCTACCTCAAGAGACAGTCTACTCCATGTCTCCTGAGTTCTTGACATGCCTGGAGAAAGGAAGATATCCCACTCCTAACTGGGCTTCCAGCATACAAAACCCACGTGAACAGCCCTTCCACAAGAGACAATCTGCTCCATGGCTCCTGAGTTCTTGACATGCTTGGAGAAAGGAAGATGTCCTACTCCTAAATGGGCTTCCAGCATACAAAACCCACGTGAACAGCCCTTCTTCAAGAGACAGTCTGCTCCATGGCTCCTGAGATCTTGACATGCTGTGAGAAAGGAAGAGGTCCCACTCCTACCTGGGCCTCCTGCATACAAAACCCACGTGAACAGCCCTTCCTCAAGAGACAGTCTGCTCCTTGGCTCCTGAGATCTTGACATGCTGGGAGAAAGGAAGATGTCCCACTCCTAACTAGTCCTCCAGCATACAAAACCCAACTGAATAGCCCTTCTTCAAGAGACAGTCTGCTCCATGGCTCCTGAGATCTTGACATGCTGGGAGAAATGAAGATGTTCCACTCCTAACTGGGCCTCCAGCATACGAAACCCACGTGAACAGCGCTTCTTCAAGAGACATTATGGTCCATGGATCCTGAGATCTTGACATGCTAGGAGAAAGGAAGACGTCCCACTCCTAACAGGGCCTCCAGCATACAAAACCCACCTGAACAGCCCTTCCTCAAGAGACAGTCTGCTCCATGGCTCCTGAGATCTTGACATGCTGGGAGAAAGAAGATTTCCCTCTCCTAACTTGGCCTCCAGCATACAAAACCCACGTGAACAACCCTTCCTCAAGAGACAATCTGCTCCTTGGCTCCTGAGATTTTGACATGCTGTGTGAAAGGAAGATTTCCCACTCCTAACTGGGCCTCCAGGATAAAAAATCCACGTGAACAGCCCTTCCTCAAGAGGAAGTCTGCTCCTTGGGTCCTGAGATCTTGACATGCTGGGAGAAAGGAAGAGGTCCCACTCCTAACTGGGCCTCCAGCATACAAAACCCAGGTGAACAGCCCTTCCTCAAGAGACAGTCTGCTCCTTGGCTCCTGAGATCTTGACATTCTGTTAGAAAAAAGATGTCCCACTCCTAACTGGGCCTACAGCATACAAACCCACGTGAACAGCCCTTCCTCAAGAGAAAGTTTGCTCCATGGCTCCTGAGATTTTGACATGCTGGGAGAATGGAGGATGTCCCACTCCTAACTGGGCTTCCAGCATACAAAACCCACGTGAACAGCCCTTCCTCAAGAGACAGTCTGCTCCATGGCTCCTGAGATTTTGACATGCTGGGAGAATTGATGATGTCCCACTCCTAACTGGGCCTCCAGCATTCAAAACCCACGTGAACAGCCCTTCCTCAAGAGACAGTCGGCTCCATGGCTCCTGAGATTTTGACATGCTGGGAGAATTGATGATGTCCCACTCCTAACTGGGACTCGAGCAAACCAAACCCTCGTGAACAGCCCTTCCTCAAGAGACAGTCTACTCCATGTCTCCTGAGGTCTTGACATGCTTGGAGAAAGGAAGATGTCCCACTCCTAACTGGGCCTCCAGGATACAAAACCCACGTGAACAGCCTTCCACAAGAGACAATCTGCTCCATGGCTCCTGAGTTCTTGACATGCTTGGAGAAAGGAAGATGTCCCACTCCTACCTGGGCCTCCAGCATACAAAACCCACGTGAACAGCCCTTCCTCAAGAGACAGTCTGCACCTTTGCTCCAGAGACCTTGACATGCTGTGAGAAAGGAAGATGTCCCACTCCTAACTGGGCCTCCAGCATACAAAACCCACGTGAACAGCCCTTCCTCAAGAGACAGTCTGCTCCTTGGCTCCTAAGATCTTGTCTTGCTGGCTGAAAGGAAGATATCCCACTGCTAACTGTTCCTCCAGCATAAAAAAATCCACGTGAACAGCCCTTCCTCAAGAGACAGTCTGCTCCATGGCTCCTGAGATCTTGACATGTTGGGAGAAAGGAAGATGTCCCACTCCTAACTGGGCCTCCAGCATACAAAACACACGTGAACAGCCCTTCCTCAATTGACAGTTTGCTCCTTGGCTCCTGAGAACTTGACATGCTCGGAGAAAGGAAGTTGTCCCACTCCTAACTGGGCCTCCAGCATACAAAACCCACGTGAACAACCCTTCCTCAAGAGACAATCTGCTCCTTTGCTCCTGAGATTTTGACATGCTGGGTGAAAGGAAGATTTCCCACTCGTAACTGGGCCTCCAGGATACAAAACCCACGTGAACAGCCCTTCCTCAAGAGACAGTCTGCTCCTTGGCTCCTGAGATCTTGACATGCTGGGAGAAAGGAAGATGTCCCACTCCTAAATGGGCCTACAGCATACAAACCCACGGGAACAGCCCTTCCTCAAGAGAAAGTTTGCTCCATGGCTCCTGAGATCTTGACATGCTGGGAGAATGGAAGATGTCCCACTCCTAACTGGGCCTCCAGCATACAAATCCCACGTGAACAGCCCTTCCTCAAGAGACAGTCTGCTCCATGGCTCCTGAGATTTTGACATGCTGGGAGAATTGATGATGTCCCACTCTTAACTGGGCCTCCAGCATACCAAACCCTCGTGAACAGCCCTTCCTCAAGAGACAGTCTACTCCATGTCTCCTGAGTTCTTGACATGCTTACAGAAAGGAAGATGTCCCACTCCTAACTGGGCCTCCAGCATACAAAAGCCACGTGAACAGCCCTTCCACAAGAGACAATCTGCTCCATGGCTCCTGAGTTCTTGACATGCTTGGAGAAAGGAAGATGTCCCACTCCTAACTGAGCCTCCAGCATACAAAACCCACGTGAACAGCCCTTCTTCAAGAGACAGTCTGCTCCATGGCTCCTGCGATCTTGACATGCTGTGAGAAAGGAAGACGTCCCACTCCTATCAGGGCCTCCAGCATACAAAACCCACGTGAACAGCCCTTCCTCAAGAGACAGTCTGCTCCCTGGCTCCTGAGATCTTGACATGCTGGGAGAAAGGAAGATTTCCCTCTCCTAACTGGGCCTCCAGCATACAAAACCCACGTGAACAACCCTTCCTCAAGAGACAATCTGCTCCTTGGCTCCTGAGATTTTGACATGCTGTGTGAAAGGAAGATTTCCCACTCCTAACTGGGCCTCCAGGATACAAAACCCACGTGAACAGCCCTTCCTCAAGAGACATTCTGCTCCTTGGGTCCTGAGATCTTGACATGCTGGGAGAAAGGAAGAGGTCCCACTCCTAACTGGGCCTCCAGCATACAAAACCCAGGTGAACAGCCCTTCCTCAAGAGACAGTCTGCTCCTTGGCTCCTGAGATCTTGACATGCTGTTAGAAAGAAAGATGTCCCACTCCTAACTGGGCCTACAGCATACAAACCCACGTGAACAGCCCTTCCTCAAGAGAAAGTTTGCTCCATGGCTCCTGAGATCTTGACATGCTGGGAGAATGGAAGATGTCCCACTCCTAACTGGGCCTCCAGCATACAAAACCCACGTGAACCGCCCTTCCTCAAGAGACAGTCTGCTCCATGGCTCCTGAGATTTTGACATGCTGGGAGAATTGATGATGTCCCACTCTTAACTGGGCCTCCAGCATACCAAACCCTCGTGGACAGCCCTTCCTCAAGAGACAGTCTACTCCATGTCTCCTGAGTTCTTGACATGCTTGGAGAAAGGAAGATGTCCCACTCCTAACTGGGCCTCCAGCATACAAAAGCCACGTGAACAGCCATTCCAGAAGAGACAATCTGCTCCATGGCTCCTGAGTTCTTGACATGCTTGGAGAAAGGAAGATGTCCCACTCCTAACTGGGCCTCCAGCATAAAATACCCACGTGAACAGCCCTTCTTCAAGAGACAGTCTGCTCCATGTCTCCTGAGATCTTGACATGCTGTGAAAAAGGAAGATGTCCCACTCCTAACTGTGCCTCCAGCATACAAAACCCACGTGAACAGCCCTTCCTCAAGAGACAGTCTGCTCCTTGGCTCCTGAGATCTTGACATGCTGGGAGAAAGGAAGATTTCCCACTCCTAACTGGGCCTCCAGCATACAAAACCCACCTGAAAAGCCCTTCCTCACGAGGCAGTCTGCTCCATGGCTCCTGAGATCTAGACATGCTGGGAGAAAGGAAGATGTTCCACTCCTAACTGGGCCTCCAGCATACAAAACCCACGTGAACAGCCCTTCCTCAAGAGACAGTCTGCTCCTTGCCTCCTAAGATCTTGACTTGCTGGCAGAAAGGAAGATATCCCACTGCTAACTGGGCCTCCAGTATAAAAAATCCACGTGAACAGCCCTTCCTCAAGAGACAGTCTGCTCCATGGCTCCTGAGATCTTGACATGTTGGGAGAAAGGAAGATGTCCCACTCCTAACTGGGCCTCCAGCATACAAAACCCACGTGAACAGTCCTTCCTCAAGAGACAGTTTGCTCCTTGGCTCCTGAGATCTTGACATGCTGGGAGAAAGGAAGATGTCCCACTCCTAACTGGGCCTCCAGCATACAAAACTCACGTTAACAACCCTTCCTCAAGAGACAATCTGCTCCTTTGCTCCTGAGATTTTGACATGCTGGGTGAAAGGAAGATTTCCCACTCCTAACTGGGCCTCCAGGATACAAAACCCACGTGAACAGCCCTTCCTCAAGAGACAGTCTGCTCCTTGGCTCCTGAGATGTTGACATGCTGGGAGAAAGGAAGATGTCCCACTCCTAACGGTGCCTCCAGCACACAAAACCCAGGTGAACAGCCCTTCCTCAAGAGACAGTCTGCTCCTTGGCTCCTGAGATCTTGAAATGCTGGGAGAAAGGTAGATGTCCCACTCCTAACTGGGCCTCCAGCATACAAAACCCAGGTGAACAGCCCTTCCTCAAGAGAGAGTCTGCTCCATGGCTCCTGAGATCTTGACATGCTGAGAGAAAGGAAGATGTCCCACTCCTAACTGGGCCTACAGCATACAAACCCACGTGAACAGCCCTTCCTCAAGAGACAGTTTGCTTCATGGCTCCTGAGATCTTGACATGCTGGGAGAATGGCAGATGTCCCACTCCTAACTGGGCCTCCAGCAAACAAAACCCACGTGCCCAGCCCTTCCTCAAGAGACAGTCGGCTCCATGGCTCCTGAGATCTTGACATGCTGGGAGAATGGAAGATGTCCCACTCCTAACTGGGCTTCCAGCATACAAACCTACGTGAACAGCCCTTCTTCAAGAGACAGTCTGCTCCATGGCTCCTGAGATCTAGACATGCTTGGAGAAAGGAAGATGTCCCACTCCTAACTGTTCCTCCAGCATACCAATCCCACGTGAACAGCCTTTCCTCAAGAGACAGTCTGCTCCTTGTCTCCTGAGATCTTGACATGCTGGGAGAACGGAAGATGTCCCACTCCTTACTGGGCCTCCAGCATACAAAACCCACGTGAACAACCCTTCTTCAAGAGACAGTCTGCTCCTTGGCTCCTGAGATCTTGACATTTTGCGTGGCGCGCTAGCGCACCGTGCGATTTTCTAATTTTTGATTTTTATTGACATTTTTTGAATATTATTTTTTCTTTTTTAGATTTATTGCAAAGCTTTTCTCTTCTTTTTCTCTGTTTCTTGGCTGTTTTTTGTTGTTGTTGTTGGTATTGTTTCACTCTCTCTGATTCCTTTTCTGCACACTTCCCAACCCTCTTATTAAACTTCAAAAGTTTGGGAAGAAACCAACCATCCACCAGATGACTAGAAATCGCTGCAGGACCACAAGTAATATGGAGAAGCAGGAAAATGCCTCTCTTCCAATTGAAACAGATAGCTCCTCTTCATCCACACACTGTTCAAGGGAATTCATGGAAATGTTTGATAAACAATTCAGATCATTCATAATGGCAAAGCTAACAGAGATCGAAGAGAAGAGAGACAAGGAACTGCTGAAGGGGAAGGACAAAGGAGTTGAAGAGTTCTAGGAGGTGAGGAAATTCATGCAAGATCTAAAAGAACAGTTTCACACTTTACAAAAGAATCAGATGGAGCTGTTAGTGATGAAGGGTATAATACAAGAAGTCAAAATCTCCCTTGAAAGTATTAAAAGCAGACTAGATCATTCAGAAAATGGAATATCTAATGTAGAAGAGAAAATGGCTGGCCTAGAAAGGTCCACCATAAAGACTGAGAAAATGGCCCAAAACTTTGAGAATAATATGCAAGAAGTACTAAATACAATTAAACGTCCAGGGGCGGCAGGCGGGGGCTCCGCTCCGCGTGCCAGTGCGCGGGTGTGGGGAGGCAGGCGTGGGGGCTCCACTCCACGTGCTGGGGTGCAGGGTCAGGGCGTGGGGGCTCCACTCCACGTGCCCTGTCTGGAGGTCCGGCACAACTGTGTGTCGTGGCCGGGGCTCTGTCCCACGTGCCGTGGCCGGGGTCTGCCCCACGTGCCGTGGCCGGGGCTCTGACCCCGCGTGCCGTGACCGGGGTCTGCCCCGCGTGTTGTGGCCGGGGACTGCCCCACATGCCGTGGCTGGGGCTCTGTCCCACATGCCGTGGCCGGTGTCTGCCCCACGTGCCGTGGCGGGGTCTGCCCCACGTGCCCTATCCGGAGGTCCGGCCTGACCGAGGCTCTGCCCCGTGTGCCGTGGCCGGGGCTCTGACCCCGCGTGCCGTGGCCGGGGTCTGCCCCACGTGCCGTGGCCGGGGTCTGCCCCGCGTGTCGCGGCCAGGGCTCTGTTCCACGTGCCGTGGCCAGGGTCTGCCCCGCGTGCCGTGTCTGGAGCTCTGCCCCGGGTGCCGTGGCCGGGGTCTGCCCCGCGTGCTGTGGCCGGGGCTCTGCCCCCACGTGCCATGGCCGAGTTCTGCCCCACATGCCTTGGCCGGGGTCTGCCCTGCGTGCCGTGGCCGGGGTCTGCCCCGCGTGCCATGGCCGGGGTTCTCTCCCGCGTGTCGTGGGCGGGGCTCTATCCCACGTGTCGTGGCCGGGGCTCTGTCCCACGTGCCGTGGCCGGGGTCTGCCCTGTGTGCCATGGCCTGGGCTCTGCCCCGTGTGCCGTGGCAGGGGTCTGCCCCGCGTGCCGCATCAGCTGATGGCCATCTCTGCTTTCCTTAGCCGCGTTCCTGAAACTGTGTTCCATGGAGATTCACCTACATTTGTGGGGCTGCACGAGATCCACCCTTGGTCCAGCCCTGAGTGGAGTCTACGTTCCCTATTGTTGGGAACTTTATGATCTGATAATTGGAAAAAAAAATCATGTTTATCATAAAAAATAATTAGAATAATAATAATAATAATGATTGGGGGAAACATAGGAAAGATATTGAATGTTGAAGCGGGGAGATTAATGTCTCTGTACTGACTGACATGCATGGCATTCCCTTTTGAAAAAGCAATGTAATACACTGTAAAGTTATATGTAATTCAATGTAATAAAAAAATAGATAATAAAAAAAAATACTTCTCAGACCAATCCAGTTGAGAATACTATACATGTCATCACCAACAGGTAATAAGCCATATCTGTTTCTAACGTCTTACCTTTCTATTGTTCTCTTGCTATCTTTCTCTATCCTCTTCTCTTCACCCTGCCCATTCCACACTGTCCTATTCTCGTTAAGTACCTTCACTGCTTTTATGTCCTCCGCTTTTTCGCTCTCTACCATAGAGTGCAGATAGTCGGTATATATTGAGTGGATACATACAATATCTTTCTTTCATAGCCTGGTTTATTTCACTCAGCAATAGATCCTCCACATCTGACCACTTTCTATCAAATTCCAGGGTCTTGTTATTTTTTATGCTGAGTAGTATTCCATAGAGTATATATACCACACTTTTCCAATCCATTCATCAGTTTGTGGACATTTAGGTTGGTTTCATGTCTTGGCAATTGTGAATAATGCTGCAATAAACATTAATGTGCAAGCACTTTTCTGACTGAGTGTTCTCCTGTCTTTCGGGTAAATACCCAGAAGTGGGATTGCTGGGTCAAATGGTAGTTCTATTTGTAGCTCTTTGAGGAACCTCCATATTGTTCTCCACAGTGGTTGAACTAGTTTACATTCCCACCAACAGTGTAGGAGGGTTCCCTTTTCACCACATCCCTGCCAACACTTGTCACTTTTTATATTCTTAATCTTTGCCATTCTGACGGCGTTACGTGGTATCTCATTGTGGTTTTTATCTGCATCTCCCCTATGATGAGGGATGTCGAGCATTTCCTCATATGCTTTTCGGCTGTTCATATGTCTTCCTTAGAGAGATTTTTGTTCAGCTCATTTTCCCATCTTTTAATCGGGTTCATCATTTTTTTTTTTTTTTTTCGCATCAGGCACTTGAGTTCCCTGTGTATTCTGGTTAAGTAATTACTTTTATATACTCTATTTTTGTGAAATTTTCTTGGATAGTTTTCATATAGAAGGAAGAATATGTGATTTCAGCCTGCCATTTGCTGGGAGACTCTAGTCCCAATTCCAACAGGTCTTTCCAAGTGAATGCCAGTTACCACTAAGGTTTGCATTTGATATTCAGGGACATCAAATGCTCCTGTGACCTGCTTCTGGAATGCAGTTATCTACCAGGATACCTTAGTTCTGGTCTCAGCAAAACTACCTCTTATCATAAGTGCCACCTAATTCCTTAGTTTGTGTTTTACACATTAACTGTATTCCTATGTAGACTCCATTTCAGATCAAAGCCATCCACTGGCTGTTGTGGTTGATGGTCCCAGCAGATCTCTTTCCAGGAGTGCTGCCCCTGCTACTTTACATTTAAAATTTAGTACATATTGAGATCGGAAGTTACAGTAATGGCTATGTTGCTGGACTGCTATGTAGTTGACCATGGTTAGAGTCCTGGACCTGGTGACTTAAAGATATTTTGGTTGTGTGTGCATGTGTGCCCAAGATCCCAAGAGGAGAATGGAGGAGAAAGGATTGCAACATGGCCATCCCCTCTGGGGGGGTGATTTCTCACTTTCTGTCTGTCTCTTTCTCTCTCTCTTTCTGCTGAGCACACATACCCTATAGCAAACCCCCCCCCCAAAAAAAAAATAGTACATATCAATTCTGTTTTCCTGCAACTTTCTTATGAGACATCAATCATCGGACAGAAGAGCTTGTTTCTGGTTCCAGCGGTACTCTCCTTAAGAGTGCCACCTCAACGTCCAGGTGTGAAGTATGGGGCACATTGACTGTGCTCTCATGAGGTCTTATCTGATCATAAGCATCAGCCCAGAGACCTTTATTTTGTTCCCATAAGGACCCATCTCATGAGCACCACTCAAACCCATGGAATTGCAGTTTAAATCCAGGGCACATTTTTTAGACCCCAGAAATATGTTCAGAGACCTTAGTTCTGGCATCAGCAGACCACTCCTCTACATCCCAGCCCACCCAAAATGAATATTTGGTGGAAGAGCCAACCACCTGAAGATACTTAGACACTCCTTATCTGCTCATAGCACACAGGGGGAGGAGGAGGAGAAGGAGGAGGAGGGGGAGGAGGGGGAGGGGGAGGAGGGGGAGGGGGAGGAGGGGGAGCAGGGGGAGGAGGGGGAGGAGGGGGAGCAGGGGGGAGGAGGATGAAGAGGAGGAGGGGGGAGGAGGGGGTGGGGAAAGAGGAGGGGGAGGAGGAGGAGGGGAGGAGGAGGAGGAAGGGGGAGGAGGGGGAGGGAAAGGGAGAGGAGGAGGTGGGGAAAGAGGAGGGGAGGAGGAGGGGAGGAGGAGGAGGAGGGGAGGAGGAGGAGAAGGAGAGAAGAAAAAACCCAGCAGCCTATCTTTCTGACAGAGGCAGGCTCTGGGATTGAGGAAACTAGGCTATGGCAACAACTAAAGCTGGAGCTGGAGACAGTGACTGGCCCTGCCTCAGTGTCTTACTAGACAGGGAACTGGAGATGGAACTGGCTCTTCTGGAGAACTGAGTGCTGTCCTTTGGGGTAAAAAGAAGTAAATCATTAACAAAATAAAGAAGAGAAAAAAAACAGCATACCTTTCTGGCTGAGGGGGCTCTAGGGTGAGGAATCTGGGCAGGAACCAGAACCAAAGCTGGAGACAGGATCAGTGACTGGCTGCCTCAGTGTCCCTTAAAGGACTGGAGACTAGAGATGAACTCTCTGCTGGAAAGTTGGGGGCTATCCTGTGTGGTAAGGAGAAGTAGGTACTTAACAAAAGTAAGGAGAAGAATGGAAAAGAAAAAAGCAGCTTACCTTTCTGACAGGGCAGGGTCTAGGGTTGCAGGAGCTGTGCTGGGTCTGTAGCTGGAGTTGAGGCCAGAGCCAGTGACTAGACCTGCTTTAGTGTGCTTTACAGAAGATGGAGATGAAACTGGCTCTGCTGTAGATAGGGTGATGGGGTGGGAGTGGGAGAGGGGGGGTTTGGTGTTGTTCTGTAGGGTAGGAAGAAGTAGGTAATTAACGAAATAAAGAAGTAGATAAAAAAAAGAAGCAGCAGCCTATTTTTCTGATGGAGGGCTGAGAGTTGCATTGGAGTTGGGGGATCTGGGTGTGTCTGGAGTCGGAATTGGGCCCTCCCACAGTATCCCTTCAAGGACTGGGGACTATAGATGAAACTGGGCTGTGCTGGAAAGCTGAGAGCTATCCTTTGGGTAAGGAGTAGTAGGTAATTCACAGAAGAAATAAGAAAAAGGCATCAAAAATAAATAAATAAAAGCTTACCTTTCTATCACAGAGGTTTTCTGGGATTGGGGCAGCTCAGTTTGAGCCAGACTGAAGCTGAGCCTGAGGCCAGTGGCTGATGATGCCTCAGTGTCTCTTACAAGACAATGGACTGGAGATGGAGATGGAATGGGCTCTACTGGAGAACTGGGGCTGTCCTGTGAGATAAGGGAATGTAGGTAAGTAACAAAATAAAGAAGAGAAAAAAAAGGAGCCTAACTTTCTGACAGAGAGGTGCTCTGGGTTAGAGTTAGCGGAGGCCAGTAACAAGCCCTGATTCAGTGTCCCTTACAAAACAGGGGACATTGAACTGGGCTGTGCTAATAATCTGTGTACTGTCCTGTGTTGTAAGAAGTACGTAATTAACAAAAATGAGAAGAAGAGCAAAAATGCAGCCTTTATTTCAGACAGAGGCCTCTGGGGTCAAGCTAGGCAGGTTCCAGAGCTGGAGCTCTGATCTGAATGTGACTGACCTTGCTTCAGTGTCTCATACAGGACAGGGGACTGGTGATGGTGTAAGAATAAATTTAAATTATGTCTTTCTGCTCTGTAGAGATAAAATTTAACTTTTGCTTTCACCGGACGCCCTTGTGATAAACTGCCCTTGTCATAAACTGCCCCGACAGACTTAATTATGCAAACCTCCAGGAACGGAGCAAAAGGAATGTGGACATAGAACTAGAAAGACAACCCATGCACGTGTGTCACAAGACTGCCACTCTTCCCCCTAGAAATGAACTACCCGTTAAACTTCTGCATACCTTCTCCTGCTTATAAAAAGACCTATAACCCTAAAAACGGGGTCCTCGCTCAGGACTGTGGCGTCAGGTGTTTGCTTGGACCCCAGCCGGCTGGAAAAATAAAACCTCTTGCATTTTGCATCAAGAACCAACTCTTGTGGTTGATTGGGGGGTCGCGTATCCTCTGGACAGAAAGCACGCCGAGCCAGGCGGCCGGCGCCCTTACATTTTGGGGGCTCGTCCGGGATATCGCAGCTACCCATCATCTACAATGTCGGCCTTGGAGGTAAGCCTAAAAAAACCCCTGTTTGTTTGTCGATTTTCTTTTTTGTTTTGGTGTGGTACCGAATAGTCTGTTTCAGGTTTCGCAGCCGTTCTGCCTATTGTAAAATAGCCGAACTGTGGTCGGTAGACATGCCTGGAGAACCACAGGCTGCAGCCCTGGGGGACGCCCTAAGGGCGGAGGAGGATTAAGGATGCCTGATCATCTCCTACGGTAAGGGCACAAATCAGGTACATATTTTGGCCTGCACCCGTATGAATCTGTCCTAAGATTGTGGAAAACAAAAATCGGTAGTTACTTTCTGTTTGTCTTGTCCTGTTCTTTGTTCTGTTGTCTGTACTCAACCTAACCATTGACGATGGGGCAGACTGTGGTGACTCCTTTAAATTTGACTCTCAGACACTGGACTGAAGTGAAGGGAAGAGGTCGCGACCTGTCTGTAGAAATTAAAAAGGGACTCTGGCAGACGTTTTGTGCCACTGAGTGGCCCACCTTTGGTGTTGGGTGGCCACCTGGAAGCACGTTTGACCTTAACGCTATCCTTTCCATCAAAGACATTGTCTTTCAGAAGGGACCAGGAAGTCATCCGGACCAGCAACCGTACATCATTGTTTGGCAAGATCTGATCCAAAACCCATCTTCGTGGGTTCGACCATGGTTGCCCAGGCCCCGTCCAAACCCCCCTCAGGTCCTGGTGGCCCAGTCCCCCAACCCTCCAGAGGGTTCAGACCTTACCAAACATCAAAAGCGAATCTATCCAGAGACACAAGACCTCCTTCTCCTAGACACCCCTCCCCCATACCCCCCATCCCTTCCGCTAAATGAAGAAAGGCACAGAGACCCCGGAGTGCCACCTAATGTTAGACTTGGTCCTTCCGCCCCCTCTGAGGGTGCCCTTCTAGGGCCTGCTCAGGGCACTAGGAGTCAACGTCACACACTCTCGTCTCCTGATACCACTGTGGCACTGCCCTTATGGGCCTATGGGCCCCCACCTCTGCCTACCGACGAGGGGCTACCTCCCCTACAGCATCTCCAATATTGGCCCTTTTCTTCCTCTGACCTTTACAACTGGAAAACTAACCACCCCCCTTTCTCCAAGGACCCACAATGCCTAACCAGCCTGGTAGAGTCCCTAATGTTCTCTCATCAGCCAATATGGGACGATTGCCAGCAGCTCCTGCAGACTCTCTTCACCACTGAAGAGAGAGAGAGGATCTTACTCGAAGCAAGAAAAAAATATCCCGGGGGCTGACGGACGTCCCACTCAGCTTCCTAACCTTATCGAGTCTGTGTTTCCTCTCTCTCGACCCAACAGAAGGTAGGGAGCAACTGACAGTCTATCACCAGGCTCTAGTGGCTGGCCTCCGTGGGGCTGCCAGGAGCCCCACTAATTTGGCTAAGGTAAGAGAGGTTATGCATGGGGCTACAGAACCCCCGTCAGAGTTTCTTGAGCGTCTCATGGAGGCATTCAGGTGGTTTACCCCTTTTGACCCTGCTTCTGAGGGACAGAGAGCCTCTGTAGCTATGGCCTTCATTGGACAATCAGCATTAGATATTAAGAAAAAACTCCAGAGACTCGATGGGTTGCAGGATCTCTCTCTACAGGACTTAGTTAAAGAAGCAGAAAAAGTATATTATAAAAGAGAAACAGAAGAAAAAAGAGAACAGAGGAGTAAAAAAGGAGGAAAGAGAGAATAAAAAGGAAAAAATAAAAGATACAAGAAAAAAACCTAGCTCGGATCCTGGCCACTGTAGTGCAGGAAAAGGGACAAGAACGGGGCCCCAACAAGGGACAAAATCCTGGTCGTATCCCACTAGACAAGGACCAGTGTGCTTATTGTAAAGAAAAAAGGACATTGGGCAAAAGACTGTCCTAAAAGGGCCAAGAAAAACAAAGTGCAGCTGCCCCCTCTGGCCGAAGTACTTGCCCTGCACGAAGATTCAGACTAGGGGGGACCGGGCTCAGAGCCCCTCCCCGAGACTAGGGTAACTCTAAAAGTGGAGGGGAAGCCAATTCATATTTAGGTCGACACTGGGGCCCAACACTCAGAGTTACTGGCACTGTCGGGGCCACTTTCCAAGAAAAAATCTTGGGTCATACGGGCAACCAGGCACCAGCAGTATCCATGGACCACCAATAGAACAGTTGACCTCGGAAGAGGCTGAGTGACCCACTCCTTCTTGGTCATTCCTGAATGTCCGGCACCCCTCCTTGGTAGAGACTTACTTACCAAAATGGGGGCACTGCCTCCTTTGACTAACGTATGCCTCTCCTATTCCCGCTCTCAAGCTTCTCAATCTCTTTATGCTAGACTAAGAGCCCTTGAATTTGTCCAAAAAGAAACTTGGGCTCAACTTGCAGAGGCCTACAAGCCAGGAGACTCCCAGGTGCCTCACCAGTTCCAGGTTATAGATTCAGTGTTCATCCGACGACATAGAGCGGCCACCCTCGAACCTCGGTGGAAGGGACTGTATCTGGTGCTGCTGACCACTCCAACGGCGATAAAGGTTGATGGCATCGCTTCTTGGATCCACGCCTCCCATGCTAAACCAGTGCCTCCGCCAGACCCCACTTGGAAGGTGGAAAAACTGGATCACCCACTCAAGCTCCACATTCGCCACGGCAGTCTTGCTCCTCCTGATGCCTCTGCCTGCGATAAGTAGTGCCAACCCCCATAAGCCCCTGTCCCTTTCTTGGGTAATCTCCCGTGTGGGTGATAACCATGTTGTTAACATCACCACTCGCACAGCCCCATTGGGGACTTGGTTTCCCACCCTAGAATTTGATCTCTGTGACTTTGTGGGTGACTTGTGGACTAAGTCCATCCAGGATCCCTTCAGGCTGCAGTATGGATGCGCGGGTCCGGGCACTAAATCAGGCACCTACGATCATTACTTTTATGTCTGCCCTGGTAGCAACTCTTACAAATGTGTGGGCCCCGCACATTTCTTCTGTTATGATTGGGACTTTGTGTCCACCGGCTACATTTCTTGGACTCCGCCACACCCAGATCCTCTGATAACTGTTACTAGAGGGCCATGGCGAGGACCTAACACCTGGGATGCTTGCTAAGGTACCCTCACTAGATGCAACCCCGTTCAGGTCACCTTTACTGCTGAGGGTAAGCGAAGAACCCAAGATTGGCTCACCAGGAAAATGTGGGGCCTTAGACTATATGCCACCGGGACAGATCCCGGCATTGCCTTTTCCATCAGGCTGAGTGTACAAGACCCTCCTACTGCACCTGTGGGGCCCAATTCTGTCCTGATTGAACAAGAATCACCACCCAAAGTTCCCCAGGTCCCTCAAACACCCTCCATTCCCATCCCTCAGAAACCCCCAGTACCCAGCCCCACAGTTCAGTCCACCCTCACCCCAAGTACTCTGAACCCCCCCTGGTACTGGGCAGAGACTTCTCAATTTAGTACAGGGACCCTTCTCTGCCCTCAATTCCTCTAGTCCCAGCCTTACCGAGTCCTGTTGGCTGTGCTTAGCCTCAAGCCCCCCCTACTATGAGGGCATAGCTTTCCCAGGAACTTATAACACCACTCCCTCCCCCCATTCCTGCAGTTGGAACTCTACGCTCACCCTCGCAATGGTCTCAGGACAGGGCACCTGCCTCAGCAAAGTGCCCTCTGACCGCCAGCATCTGTGTAATAAGACTATTTCAACCATCCACTCCACTGATACATACTTAATGCCCCCTCTTGGGAGTTGGTGGGCTTGTACTACTGGGCTGACCCCTTGCGTCTCTTCCTCGATGTTTAACCCCAACTCTGACTACTGTGTTCTAGTACAGGTACTCCCCAGAGTCATCTATTATGCTTCTGACACCTTTGAAAACCAATTTGGCCTAAAACATTTTAGACAAAAGAGGGACCCAGTCTCGTTGACCACCCTGGCAGTATTATTAAGCCTCGGAGTGGCCACAGGCATTGGAATCGGGACAACTGCGCTAATACAGGCCCCCCAATATGCAGAAAGCCTGCGTGCAGCCATAGACGAAGGTCTACAGGCCATAGAAAACTCTATAACTAAACTTCAAGAGTCCCTAACCTCCTTGTCTGAAGTAGTATTACAAAACAGGCGAGGACTTGACCTCCTATTCCTTAAAGAAGGGGGACTATGTGCTGCTTTCAATGAACAATGTTGTTTCTATGCAGACCATTCAGGAGTCGTTAAAGACTCCATGACTAAACTTCGAGAACGGCTAGACAAAAGGCATCAAGACCGAGAAGCCCAGCAGGGGTGGTTCGAAAGTTGGTATAGCCGTTCCCCCTGGCTCGCCACCCTTGTCTCTAGTTTGCTCGGTCCCCTAATTATACTCCTTCTCATCTTAACCTTTGGGCCCTGCATTTTAAATGGCCTAGTCACTTTCGTCCGTGAGCGAGTAAGCACAGTTCAAATACTCATGCTCCGACAACAATATCAGACCCTCCAACAGTCAGAAAATTATTCCGATGCTCTTGTGGGTCCAGAAGTTTTATGATTAAAACTTCTCCCAAAAAAAGCAAAATGGGGGAATGTAAGAATAAATTTAAATTATGTCTTTCTGCTCTGTAGAGATAAAATTTAACCTTTGCTTTCGCCAGACGCCCTTGTGATAAACTGCACTTGTGATAAACTTCCCCGACAGACTTAATTATGCAAACCTCCAGGAACGGAGCAAAAGGAATGTGGACATGGAACTAGAAAGACAACCCATGCACGTGTGTCACAAGACTGCCACTCTTCCCCCTAGAAATGAACTACCCATTAAACTTCCGCATACCTTCTCCTGCTTATAAAAAGACCTATAACCCTAAAAACGGGGTCCTTGCTCAGGCCTGCTGCATCAGGTGTTTGCTTAGACCCCAGCCAGCTGGAAAAATAAAACCTCTTGCATTTTGCATCAAGAACCGACTCTTGTGGTTGATTGGGGGTCGCGTATCCTCTGGACAGAAAGCACGCCGAGCCAGGCAGCCGGTGCCCTTACAATGGAACTGGGCTCTCCTGGAGAGCTGGGGGCTGTCCTGTGAGGTAAGAAGTAGGTAATTAACAAAAGAAAGAATAAGAGAACAAAACAGCCTACCTTTATGACAGAGGGGGTTCTGGGGTTGGGTATCTGGGCTGTAGTGGAGTGGTAGCTGGGTCTGTGGCCAATTACTAGCCCTGCCTCAGTGTCCCTTACAGGATAAGAGACTGGAGACAGAACTGGGCTCTGTTGGAGAGCTGGGACTGTGCAGTGGGGTAAGGAGAAACAGGGAATTAACAAAAGAAGAATGACAACAAAACAGCCTTCCTTTCTGACAGAAAGGGTCTTTTGGGTTGGGGAGCTGGGCTGGTTTGGAGCTGGAGCTGGGGTCAAGGGAGTGACTGGCCCTGCCTCAGTGTCCCTTACAGGACAGGGAACTGGAGATGAAATTGGACTGTGCTTGAGGGCTGGGGGCTGTCCTGTGGGGTAAAGAGAAGTAGGTAATTAACAAAAGAAAGAAGTAGAAGAGAGAGAGGAAAAAAAAAGCAACTTTTCTTTCTGAAAGAGGAGGGCTCTTGTTTGGAAAAGGTAGGCTGGAGCCAGAGCTGGAGCTAGTTTTGTGGCTGGTGACTGGCCCTGCCTCAGTGTCCTTTACAGTACAGAGGACTGGAGATATAACTGGGCTCTGCTGGAGTCCTCAGGGCTGTCCTGTGGGATTAAAATAGTAGGTAATTAAGAAAAGAAAGAAGAAGAGAAAAAAAAATCCTACCACTCTGACAGAGGGGTCTCTGGGTTTGGGAGAGCTGAGCTGGAACCATAGCTGAAGCTTTATCTGGGCCTAGTAACTGTCCTTGCCTCAGTGTTCCTTATAGGACAGGGGACTGGCGATAGAACTGAGCTCTGCTGGAGATCTGAGTTTTGTCCTTTTGGATCTGGGGTTGGACCTGTGCTGGTGCTGGACCTAGACCTGGGTCTGGGGCCAATGACTAGCCCTCCCTCAGTGTCCTTTACAGGCCAGGGGACAAGCGATGGAACTGTGGGTCTATTTGTTTTTATGGATGAGTGTATTCCATAGAGTTTATATGCCACACTTTTTCAATACATTCTTTTATTTGTGACATTTGGATTGGTTCTATGTCATAATGATTGTGAATAATGCTGCAATAAACATATAGAGGTGAGCATTTTTTTAACAAAGTGATGTCCTGTCCTTTGAGTAGACAGGCACCGAGGAGTGTGATTGCTTGATAGTATGGTAATTTCACTTGTAGATCTTTGAAGAAACTCTACATTGTTCACAGTGGCAGGACCAATTCCCAATACAGTCCTGCCAGCATTTACCATTTTTTGTTTTTAATCTCAGTCATTCTGACTAGGGTTAGATGATATCTCATTGTGGGTTTATATCTCCATCTCCCTTATGATGAGGAATGCTAAGCATTTTTAATATTTTTTTGATTGATTATACTTCTCCTTTTTTTTTGGAAACGTTTTTGCTATAGGATGCGTGCACTCGCCAGACAGAGAGAGACAGAGAGACAGAAAGTGAGAAATCACCCCCCAGGGGGGATGGCCATGCTGCAATCCCTTCTCCTCCATTCTCCTCTAAGGATCTTGAGCACGCACACACACGCGCCTGGCGTGAGTTCTAAGCCACCAGGTCCGGGACATGAACCACGGTTGACTACATGGGAGTCCAGCGACATAGCCATTACGCTAACTGCTGGCCCCTATACATCTTCTTTACAAAGAGTTTTTTATTTTCTTCCCTATCTTTTAATTGGGCTCCTCATTGGTGGGGGCGGGGTGGGAATAAACTGCTTGAGTGACCTGTGTATTCTGATTATCAGGCCCTTATGTAAGGCATAGTGTACAAAAATATCTTCCATTCCGAGGGTATTTGAGTCACACTAATTACTGTGTCTTTGCTGTATATAAACTTTTTAATCTGATGTAATCCATTTGCCTATTTTGAGGATTATTGATTGTGCTTTGGGAGCCTTATTTAAGAAGTCTTGCATTCTCCAATGTCTGCCTGAGTTTCCAGAGTTTTCCACAAATAGTTTTGTACTTTGAAGTCTTAAGTTTAGATCATTGATCCACTTTAATTTGAATTGTTCAATGGTGAAAGATAGGGGTTCATATTCATCTTCTGCAGGTAGATACCCATTTTTTTCTAGCATTATTTCCTAGGAAGGTTTTCCTTTTTCCACTGGTTTGACTGCACCCTTTGTAAAAGTCAGTTGGCTGTATGCATTAGAGTATATTTCTGGGGTTTCTATTTTGTTCCATTTATTTGCATATCTCTTTTTTTCCAGTACCATGCTCTTTTGATTATCACAGATTTGTAATATATTTTGGGGTGAGAGAGTAAGATGTCTCCTATTCCACTCTTCTTACAGGATGTCTTTCGTAATTCAGGGTCTTTTTTTTTTTTTTTTTTTTTAGAGGTGTTTGCTATAGAGCACGTGCATTCACCAGAAAGACAGAGAGACAGAAAGCAAGAAATCATCCCCTGAGGGGGATGGCCACACCTCAGTCCCTTCTCCTCCATTGTGCTCTTGGGATCTTGGGCACGCATGCACATGTGCCACATGAGTTTATGCTACCAGGTCCAAGAGTTGAACTGTGGACAACTACATGGGACTTCAGCAACATAGCCAGCCATTACACTAACTGCTGGTCCTTTTTATGACTCCAGACAGATTCTATAATTGTCTTTTCTAGATCTGTGAAAAATATCTCTGGTTCTTTGAATGGGATTGTGTTAAATATGTAGATTAATCTGGGTAAAATTGCCATTTTGATTATATTAATTATTGCAACCCAGGGACATGGGATGTCTCTCCACTTCTCTCTTCAATTTCTTTTTTTTTAGTTTCGTACGTTTTCCTTGTGGAGGTTTGTGATTTTTTTAAAATTATATCTACTCTTAAGTATATTACATTTTTTGACTATGGCAAATGGAATTAATTTCTCCAGTTTTATCTCACTCTGTTTGTTGTTCATAAATAGAAATCCTATACATTTTTGTATGTTGATTATCTATCCTGACATTTTACTGTATTCATTTATTTCTCCAAGAGTTTATTCATTGATTCCTTTGGATCTTCTATATACGCAATCATGTCATCTGCAAATAAAGATAATTTCACCTCTTCTTTTCCTATTTGAATGCCTTTTATTTTATTCTCTTTTATGATTGCATTGGTGAGGACTTCCAACACTGTATTCAAAAGCAGCAAAGGAATTGTCAACCTTGTCTTGTATCACTCTTTAGTGAAAAAGTTTTTAGTCTTTCCCTATTCAGAATGATGTTAACTATAGGATTTTCCTAGATAGATTATATTGTATCAAAGAATGACCCTTCTATGCCAATTTTGCTGAAAGTCTTGATCATGATGTGATGTTGTATCTTATCAAATGCTCTTTCAGCATCCATTAAAATGATCATATGATTTGTATCTTCCTTCTGTTAATATGGTATATTATATTTATGGTTTTGCATATGTTGAAACACACTAGCTTCCCTGGAGTAAAGCCTACCTGGTCGTGATATATAATCTTTTTTATATGTTGTTGGATACAATCTGCTAGTATCTTATCAAGATTTTTTGTGTCTATATTCCTTAGAGATATTGGTCTACAGTATATCTTCTTTGTCATGTTTTTGTCTGTTTTAAGCATAAGGGTGATGTTGGCTTCATAGTATGAATTTTGGTGCGATCCATCCCTTTGGAACTTTAGAAATAACTTAAGTAGAATTAGACTTAACTCTTTAAACATTTTGTAGAATTCAGAAATTAAGCCTCAGACCAGGACTTTTCTTTGTTGAGAAGTTATTTATTACTTATTCAATCTCGGTTGCTTCTTATGGGCTTATTCAGGCTTTCTATGTCCTTCAGACTCAACTTTGATAGGTTATATGTGTCCAGATGTTTATCCTTCTCATCTAGATTTTATTTGTTGACATTTACTCATAGTATCCTTTAATGATATTTTGTATTTCTACTATGTCTGTTGTTATAGTGCTTGCTTCATTGCAAATTTGATTTACCTGGTTTGTTTCTCTACTGTTCTAAATAAGTCTCATAGTGAGATTAATTTTATTTATCTTTTCAAAGAACCAGCTTTTACTTTCATTCATTTTCTGTATAGTTCACTTAATTTCTATTTCATTTATTTCTGTTCATATCTTTATTATTTCCTTTCTCCAGGAGTTTCTTGGATTCTTTTGCTGCTGTTTTTCCATTTATCTGAGGCACAATGTTAGGTGATCCATTTGCCTTCTTTCTATCTTCTTTTTATGTGCACTAATTGCTATGAACTTCCCTCATATGACTGCTTTTGTGGTATGTTAAAGATTATTGAAACTCGTGTCCTTATTGTCCTTGACATCCATGAGTCTTTTGATTTCAGTCATTATTTCTGCAGTAGTTGTGAAGTCATTCAGGAGTAGGTTATTTAGTTTCTATGTGTTTCTTTCTTTTTAAAGATGTCTCGGGGCCCAGCAGTTGGCATAATGGCTATGTTGCTGGACTCCCACATAGTTGACCGCAATATGAGTCCCAGATCTGGTGGCTTAAACTCATGCTGGGAGTGTGTGTGTGTGTGTGTGTGTGTGTGTGTGTGCCTAAAATTATGAGAGGAGAATGGAGGAGAAAATATTGCAGTGTGGCCATCCCTCCTGGGAGGTGATTTCTTGCTTTCTGTATCTCTGTCTCTCTCTGTCATTCTGGCAAGCGCACACATGCTAGAGCAAAAACATCTCCCCCACCAAAAAAATATTTCTCTTGAAATTAAAATCAAATAATTCCATCATGGTCAGAGAAGATGCTAGATATAGTTTCTATGTCTTTAAATCTGTATAGTTATGCTTTGTGCCCTCTTATTTGGTCATTCCATGTGGGGTTTAGAAAAAAGTGTTATCTAGTGGTTTCTGGGTGGAAAAGTTCTACAGATGTTTGTTAAGTCCATTTGATTTATTATATTATTTAGATCCTTAACTCTTTATTTCTTATCTAGATGATATATCCGGAGGGGATGGTGGGGTGTTGAGGTCTCCAACATTAGTGTGTCTCCTTTTAGATCTAACAGTATTTCCTTCCTGTATTTCATTACTCCTGTGTTATGTGCATAGTGCTCTATAAGTGTTATAACATCTTGGTTGATTAACTCTTTTACTACAATACAGTGCCCTTCTTTGTCTCTTTGAACAGTTTTTTATTAAAGCCTATTTTGTCAGAAATTAGTATCATGACATTACCTATTTTTTCGTTCCCATTTGCATGGGTTACATTTTTCCACTCTTAGTCTATGTATGTTTTTATCCTTCAGATGTGTTTCTTGTAGGCAACAGATAGACGGTGTGTGGATTTTTATCCATTGAGTCAGTCTGTGTCTCTTGATTAAAGAATTTAATCCCTTAATATTCAATGTTATTATTGATATTTTTGGACTTTTCCTTACCTTTAAGTTGGCCGTTGTCTTGGTTGTCTTTTATCCCATTTCTGGCTGTTCATTCTTTAGTTTTTCTGAAACAGGATTCTCTTCAGAGTTTTCGAAGAGCTAGTCAGGTGTTGGCATATTCATTCACATTTTGTTTGTCTGAGAAGATTTTAATCTTTTGTTCCCATATGAAGGATAATCTTGCTGGATAAACAATCTTGGTTGAATTTGTTTCTCTCTTAATGCTTTCCCATTCTTTCCTTGGTTGCACTGTTTCCAATGAAAGGTGCAGTGTTAGCCTGACTTACCGTTGTAAGTCACTTGTCATTTCTCTCTTGCCATTATTAGTATGTTGTCTTTATCTGTGGTCTAGGCCAGTCTGGCTAAGATGTGTCTTGGGGAAGATTTTCTTGGATTCTATTTGGAGTCCTTTGAATTTCTCGGGTCTTAATGTGTGAGTGCTTCTCTAGACATGGCAAGTTTTCTTCTAGGATTTTAAGGAATAGGTTTTCCATGCACTTATTAGTTTCTTTACCTTCTGAAATAGCAATTATTCAGATGTTTGGATGATTAATGGAATCTGGTATTTCTCCTATATTATCTTCGTGGGTTTTTTTTTGGGGGGGTGGGGTTGTTATTTTCTCTATATTTTTGGTGACTTTTTCTAGGTCAGTGGTTTTATCTTCTACTTCAGAGATTTGATCTTCAGCTGGGTCTAATTGAATTTTAAGACTTTTTAAGACTTTACTTCTTGCATTACAGACTTCATCTCTAATAGCTCCATCTGATTCTTTCTTATAGTGTGTATTTCTTCTTTCATATCATGTAAGGACTTTCTAATCTCCTGTAGTTTGTTATCTCTTTTCTGTTATACCTCATAGAGTTTAGCCACCATGAATATTCTAAATTCTTTCTGTGACTTTTTTGTATAGTTGGTTTATTTTCTGTTGATTTTATTTCTGCCCTAATCTTTACTTATTTTCTTCTGGTATTATTTTGGGGAATGTTGTTTTTCTAGGTCTCTGACAAGTTTTGTTAGATTGTTCAGTTGCACCTTTCAATTATTTTCTTGTAAGCACTAATTGCCATCAATTTCCTATGACTGTTTTTACTATGTCCCATTGGTTATGAAATCTTGTGTGCTTGTTTTCATTGCTTTTAATGAATCTTTTTATTACAGTATCAGTTTCTTCAGTTGATATTCAGAAATATGTTGTTTTTATTTCTCCGTGGTTGTGTATTTTTAGGGCTTCTTTCCCCCTGCAGTTAATTTTAGTCTAGTTCCACCGGAGTCGAAATAGTTCTGGGTAGATTTTATACCTTTGAATTTGTAGACTTTCTATATACACTTTCATGTGGTCTATCTTGAAAATGTCTCACCTAGAGATGAGAAAAATATATACTTTGGGTTGTCAGGTGGAATGTCTATAAATGTCTGTCAGATCCATTTGATATATGATATTACTTAGATGCTGTATCTCTTTGCTTATTTTTTGTCTAGATGATCTGTCCAAAGTAGACAGTGGGGTGTTGAGATCCCCATTTAGTATGTTGCTGTCTATCTCCCTCTTTATATCTAGCAATCGTTATTTTACTTATTTGTGTGTTCCTGTCTGGGTACATAGATGTTTATAGTGTTATATCTTCTTGGGGTTTAGAATTATTCTTTTTTTTATTTTTCTTTGTCTCTTAACAATTTGTGTCTTAAAATCTATTCTGTCTAATATCAGTATCACATCTCCATCCTTTTACAATTTTCTGTTTGCTTGAAACATCTTTTTCCAGTCCTTCAGTTTCATTCTTCATTTATCTTTATCCGTGAAGCCTGTGTTTTGTCAACACTATATAGAGTTCTTCTCCTTCTCCTTCTTCTCCCTCCTCTTCCTCTCCCTCCTCCTTCTTTCTTTTAGTATAGAAAAAATGGGAGTTTATTAAAAGTATAGGGAAGGGAAAACAGAGTTCCCAAGAAGAAGGGAGGAGTCCTAGAAAATAAGGTGCCCTAGAGATCTTTTTTCAAAAAAGAATTATGTATTTAATTTTACCTGCTATTTATTTATTTAAAATTTGCTATAAGGCATGTGTATTCACCCAAGAGAGACAGAGATAGAGAAAGAGAGAGAGAGAGATCATAGACTGAGAAAACAAGCTGCCAGGTTCAGGATTTGAACCACAGTCAACCATATGGCAGTCCCATTTCCTAATCACTATAAATCACTATGCCATCTTCTGGTCCTACTTTATTCTGATTTAACCTAATCAGCCAGTTTGTGTCTTTTTTTTTTCCCCAAGAGATTTTACTATAGTCCATGTGTGCTCACCAAAATGACAGAAAGTGAAAACTTACCCCCAGAAGGATTGCTAGGCAGCAATTCTTTCTCCTCCATTCTCCTCTTATAATCTTCGGCACAAATGCACATGAAACTGGTGTGAGTTTAAAGCACGAGGTCCAGTATTTGAACCCCAGTTAACTATGGGAGTTCAGCAATGTAAGTGTTATGCCATCTGCTGGCCCCCAGTCTGTGTCTTTTAATTGTAGGATTTAATCTATTAGCATTCAATGTTATAAATAATATTTCAGACTTACTATTATTATTTGTTGGCCATTTTCTAATTTTTGTAGTAAGAGTTCAGAATATTTATTTGACAAAATATGTGCATTTTAAGATGATTAAAGCTACAGTGCAAGAGAAGTTTTAGAGCATGCCATATGGCACACTGGAGAAAATACAATGATTCTATTCTACAGTTTTTACTTGAAATAAGAAAGACATGGGTAATGTTTTCCAGTTCATCCATATAAGAGTGGGAGCACTGAGAAGATAGCACTGAATTACCTATTTTTTTATTTCATCAAAATAAGGGGACTCCCTCCCTAACTCTATTACACTCCCCCATATTACTGAATTATTTCAGTAATTTCAGTAGCCCTCCCTGCTACTATATTTATCAAAATTTCAGTTTCTGATACAGAATGCAGACATATAGTACACATTGAACGGAGAGATACAAAGTATGTCTTTCATAGTCTGGCTTGCTTCATTTAGCTTAAATCTTCCATATTCATCCACATTGTATTGACATTAGGGTCTCTTTTTTATGACTGAGTAGTACTCCTTAGAGTTCATATGCCATTTTTTTTTTTCAAGCTGCTCATTTGTTTTTGGATATTTGGGTTGATTCCATATCCTAGTGATTGTAAATAATACTGCAATAATCACAGATGTGCCAGTGTTATTCCTACTTAGGATTTTACTGTAATTTGGATAAATACTAAGGGTGAAACTATTGGATCATATGGTAGTTCCATTTGTAGGTTTCTGAGAAATCTCAACATAGTTCTCCACAATGATTGCACTAATTTACATTCCTACCAATAGTGTAGGAGAGTTCTCTTCACCACAGCCTCAACAGCAGTTAACATTATTATTTTTTTTTATTTTTAGCTATTGTGACTAGGATTAAGAGGTATCTCATCATATGTTTTTGTTTTTCTTTTTGTTTTGATATTTCTATTATAAGAAAGAGATGTAGAACATGCTTTTATATTCTTTAGGTCATTTATATGTCTTCATTACAGAGTTGACTGTTCAATTAATTTTCCTATGTTTTAATAGATTTGGGGGGGGTGGGGGGGTAAGCTGCTAGAGTTTTATGTACCACTCCCTTATCTGAGGTATATAGTCTCCCACTCTGAGGGTTATTTCCTCACCCTAGTAATTGTTTCTTTTCCTGTGCAAAAGTTACTTAGCCTAACATAGTTTATCTTTTGGAACTGTTGCCGATGGTTTTGGGGGTCTTCCTTAAGAAGTCTTTGTCTACTCCAATGTCTCCAAGAGTTTTTTTTCCTGTGTATTCACTAGTAGTTTTGTGGTTTGATATTTTATGCTTAGTTGGATCCTCAATTTTTGGTTGATCTTTTTTCCTTTGGTGAGATATTTTTGCTAAAGTACATATGCACTTGCCTGAGTCACAGAAAGAAAGGAAGGAAGAAATCACCCTCTAGGGTGCCTTTGGCTGTAGCAGCCAGCAGCCTGGTACATCTGAAGTCACCTGGCCAGCAAGGGGGCAACACTGCCCTCACCAACTTCCATCCAGATCCCCCAGCCCAGGATCCACCCAGAACCATAAGCAAGTAGAAAGTTTCTCCATTTTTTTCTTCTTTATTGTCCCTCATTCTTTTGTAAATTTCTTCCTCTTTCTCTCCCCAAAGACTGCCCCTTTGTCTGTACCAGCCAGCAGCCTGGTACATCTGAAGGTATCTGCCGTATTAGCACGGCACACGACTTTTTCTTTATTCCACTCTCTCCTCCTTTCTTTTCCCTTATATTATCTTCTGTTCTTTTTCTTCCATCTTGGCAGAGGGACTAGATAGGTCTAGAATCAGAGATCTGAAATTTTCTTTTCTTTTTTTTTTTGAAAGGTTTTCACTATAGGGCACGTGCGCTCGCCAGACAGAGAGAGACAGAGAGATAGAAAGCGAGAAATCACCCCCCAGGGGAGATGGCCACGCCACAATCCCTTCTCCTCCATTCTCCTCTTGGGATCTTGGGTACGCACGCACACGCACCCGGCGTGAGTTTTAAGCCACCGGGTCCAGGACGTGAACTGCGGTCGACTACGTGAGAGTCCAGTGACATAGCTATTACACTAACTGCTGGTTCTGAGATCTGAAATTTTCTAGTCATTAAAAGTTATATTGGTGCCTCCCTTATATGGAACCAGCTGTGAAAAAGGAGATTCTGCTCATCAGACACCTAACTGTAGTATCTTTTTTGAGACCACATTATTAAAAACAATAGATCAGAGACTTCAGCGGACGTCAATTTTCAACAAAAGGGAAACACACTCCTAGCCAGTGAAACATTCGCCTAAGGGGTACTTGAAAGTTGGTACATCTTCCAATGGCCAAAAGTAGAAGAGCCTCGGGTATGAATAAACAAGGAATATATCTCCAGCAAAGGTACAGAGAAACTCCCCTCCATCTTTTGTGCTAATAGACGATGTAACCAAAATGTCAGACAAAGAATTTCAAACATTTATGGTGAACAAATTCTTCGAGTTGGAACAGAAAAGAGAAACTACAGGAGATGAGAAAGTCATTCCAAGATATAAAAGAAAAAATGGACACTCTTAGAAAGAACCAGATGGAGCTATTAAAGATAAAGTCTGGAATAGAGGAAATCAAAAACTCCCTTGAAGGTATTAAAAGTCGATTAGATCATGCTGAAGATTGAACCTCTGATGTAGAAGATAAAACCTCTGATCTAGAAAGAACCATCAAAAAGATAGAGAAAATAACAACAACAACAAAAAAAAAAACCATGACGATAATATGTGAGAAATACTAGATTCCATAAGATGCCCAAATAGCAAAATAATTGGCATACCAGAGGTGAAGAAACTAATAATGGCTTGGAAAATCTATTCCATGAAATACTGGAAGGAAATTTCCGGAGTCTAGGGAGGAACTCTAGCATCAAGACCCAAGAAATACAAAGGACCCCACTTATAATCAAACCCAGATCTTCCCCAAGGCACATCTTAGCCAGACTATCAAAGACCAGAGATAAAGACATGATACTAAAACTGGCAAGAGAGAAATGAGAAGTGACGTACAAAGGTCATCCCATCAGGCTAACAATGGACCTCTCAACGGAAACAATGCAAGCAAGAAAAGAATTGGAAGATGCATTGAAAGTGCAAAGAGAGAAACAATTTCAACCCAGATTATCCTGCAAGATTACAATTCATATGGGGAAAAAAGATTAAAATCTTTTCTGACAAACAAGACCTGAAAGAATTTGCCAGCACCAGACCAGCTTCTCAAGAAACCATTAAGAAAGTACTGTTCCAGGAAAACTAAAGAGCTAACAGAAAGAAACAAAGGAATAAAAGGCTGCTATGGCAATGGACAACTTAAATGCCAGGATAGATCCAGTTATATCGATAATAACATCGAATGTGAATGGATTAAATTCTCCAATCAAGAGACACAGACTGGCTGAATGGATGAAAAAACAGAGACCCTCAATCTGTTGCCTACAGGAAACCCACCTCATCGATAGAGACATATATAGACTGAAAGTGAAAGGTTGGAAAAAGGTTTTCCATGCAAATGGGAACCAAAAAAGAGCTGGAGTTGTGATACTAAGTTCTGACAAAAATAGGCTTTAAAACAAAATCTGTTCAAAGAGATGAAGAAGGGCAATATATTGTAGTAAAAGGATCAATAAATCAGAAAGATATAACTCTTATAAATATCTATGCACCTAAAAGAGGAGCACCCAAATATGTGAAGAAAAGAGTGTTAGATCTAAAAGGGGAGATAGACTGCAATACACTAATTGCTGGAGATCTCAACACTGCACTAATCCCTCGGGACAGATCATATAGACAAAAAATAGTTAAAGAAATAAAGGATCTGAATGATACCATAAATGAAATGGACCAAACAGACATCTACAAAACTTTCCATCCAAAAACCATGAGATATATTTTTTCTCACCCCCACATGGAACCTTTTTGAAGATTGACCACATCATAGGGCACAAAGCAAGTCTCTACAGATTCAAAGGCATATAAACTATGTCCAGCATCTCCTCCAACCATCATGGAATTAAACTTGAGTATAATTTCAAGAGAAATCCTCAAAAAATACTCAAATACATGGAAACTAAATAACCTACTACTGAGTGACTCCACAACTACTGATGAAATAAAGTCCAAAATCAAAAGATTCATGGAAGCTAGTGACAATGAGGACACGAGTTTCTATAATCTTTCGGATACCGCAAAAGTAGTGATAAGAGGGAAGTTTATAGCAATTAGTGCTTATAAGAGGAAGATGGAAAGAAGGCAAATGGATCACCTAATATCATGCTTCAGAGAATTAGAGAAGCAGCAGCAAAATAATCCAAAAAACTCCATGAGAAAGGAAATAATAAAGATCCTAGCAGAAATAAATGAAATAGAAAATAAGCGAACTATACAGAAAATAAATGAAAGTAAAAGCTGGTTCTTTGAAAAGATAAGCAAAATTGGTAAAAAAAAAAAAAAAAAAACTAGCAAGACTTATTAAGAAGTGAGAAAGGAAACAGGTGAATCAAATCTGCAATGAAGCAGGAAATATAACATAAAAAGTACAAATACAGAACATAACTAGAGGATATTATTAACAACTATATGCCAAGAAATAAGACAATCTGGATGAGATGGACAAATTCCTGGACACGTGTAATCTACAAAGATTGAGCCAGGAGAATATAGAAAGTCTAAATAGGCTCATAACAAGCCAGGGGATTGAATCAGTAATAAATAGCCTTCCAACAAAGAAAAGCCTTGGTCCTGATGGTTTCACCTCTGAGTTCTATAAAACATTCAAAGAAGAGTTATCCCCCATTCTGCTCAAGTTATTTCTAAAGATCCAAAAGGGTGAATATCTCCCTAATTTATTCTATGAAGTCCCAATAACTCTTATCCTAAAAACAGAAAAGGAAAGGACAAGGAAGAAAAACTATAGACCAATATCTCTGATGAATATGGATACCAAGATTCTCAATAAGATATTAGCAAACCATATCCAAAAACTTATAAAAAATATTATACATCATGATCAGGTAGGCTTTATTCCAGGAATGCAAGGTTGGTTCAACATATGCAAAACCATAATAACCATGTAATACACCATATTAACAGGGAAAAAAGACAAAAACCATATGGTCATATCAATTGATGCAGAAAAAGCATTTGACAAGATACAACATCCCTTTATGATCAAGACGCTCAGCAAAATTGGCATACAAGGATCATTTCTCAACATGATCAAAGCTACCTATAAAAAAACCATCATGAACATCATCCTGAATGGAGAAAAGCTGAAAGCTTTACCACTATTAACGGGTACAAGGATGCCCACTTTCTCCACTCCTTTTGAATATAGTACTGGAAATCCTCGCCAGTGCAATCAGAAAAGAGGAAAAAATTAAAGGCATCCAAATAGGAAAAGAAGAGGTAAAACTCTCTATTCGCAGATGACATGATTGTATACATAGAAGAACCAATGACTTCCATGAAAAACCTTCTGGAAGCAATGCATGAATACAGTAAAGTTGCAGGATACAAAATTAATATACAGACGTCCATAGAGTTTCTATATACAAACAACAGGAAGACGGAGATAGAACGGAAAAAAAGTTATCCCATTTACCATAGACACCAAAGGTATAAGATACTTAGGGATAATTCTAACAAAAGAAGTTAAAGACCTCCACAAGGAAAACTATGAGAAGCTAAAAAAGAAATTGAAAATGACACAAAAAAAGTGGAAGGACATCCCATGTTCCTGGATTGGAAGAATTAATATAATCAAAATGGCAATTCTACCCAAATTAATCTACCTATTTAATATAATGCCAATCAAACTACCAGACACATTCTTCACAGATCTAGAAAAGACAATCATACAATTCGTCTGGAGTAATAAAAGACCCTGTATTGCCAAAGCAATTCCGCACAAGAAGAGTGGAGTGGGCGGCATCTCACTCCCAGATCCAAAAATATACTACAATGGTAATCAAAGCAGCATGGAATTGGCACAGGAACAGACATGTGGACCAATGGAACAGAATTGAGTCCACAGGAATAAATCCCCAATCATGCAATCAACTGATTTTTGACAAGGGGTACCAGTCAATCCAGTGGGAAAAGGAAAACCTCTTCAGCAAATGGTGCTGGAAAAACTGTATTTTCACCTGTAGAAAGATGAATCTGAACCCCTACCTCTCACCTTTGACAAAAATCAAGTGAAGGTGGATCAAGGATCTAAATCTAAGACCCCAAACTATTAAACTGCTTCTAGAAAACACTGGGCAAACTCTGGGAGATATTAGGGTAGGGAAAGACTTCTTACATAAGACCCCCAAAGCACAGTCAGTAATCCCAAAATAGACACGTGGATTACATTAGACCAAGAAGTTTCTGCATGGCAAAAGACACCATAATTAGTGTGAGTCGACAGCCCTCAGAATGGGAAAATATTTTTGTAATCTATGCATCAGATAGGGGATTGATAACCAGAATACATAAGTAACTAAAGAAGCTGTTTGGAAAAAAGATGATGAACCCTATTAAAAGAGGGAGAAGGAGTTGAAAAGAACACTCACTAAAGATGACGTAAGAATAGCCAGAAGGCATATGAAAAAATGCTCAACATCCCTCATCGTAAGGGAAATGCAGATCAAAACAACAATGAGATACCGCCTAATCCCCAGTCCGAATGTCTAAGATGAAAAAAACAGAAAAAGATAAATGTTGGCGGGGGTGTGGTGAAAGGGGTACTCTCTTACACTGCTAGTGGGAATGTAAATTGGTCCAACCACTGTGGAGAACAATTTGGAGATTCCTCAAATAGAACTACCATATGATCCAGCAATCCCATTCCTTGGCATCTGCACAAAGGACAGAAGAATTCTTCATTGGAAAAATGCTTGCACATCGATATTTATTGCAGCACTTTTTACAATTGCTAAGGCAGGGAACTAACCAAAATGCCCCCATACGGATGAATGGATTAAAAAAATGGGGCACATATATTATATGGAATACTATTCAGCCATTAAGAACAACAAAACTCTGACTTTTGACAGAAAGTGGAAGAATATGGAAGATTTACTGCTGAGTGAAGCGAGCCAGGCTATGAAGGAGAGTCACTGTATGTACCCACTTAATATGTACTGAATGTCCGCACTCTATAACTGAAACTGATGGACTAAAGGATGTAGAAACACAAGAGATGGATGTGAATGCCAGATGTGGTGTGTGTGGAGGAGTGGGGCCTGGGGAAAAATATTTGGATGAGGAATATGGAGACAGCATTGTTGAGACAGGGAGGTAGTATTGTTACATTTTGATCAACTGGACTGGGGAGAAATTTTCACATATTGAAACGATCACCTTGCAAGCTAAATAATGTGATTGAATGTATTTAAAAAATGTAAATAAATAAATAAATAGATAAATAAAAACGTCAGAAAAAAAAAGAAAAGAAAGAAAGAAATCACCCTGTAGGAGGGATGGGCATTTCACAATCTATTCTCCATCATTCTTGTTTCAGGTGTTTGGGGATACAGGCATATGCACTGGTTTGAGTTTAAGGACACTAGGTCCAGAACTCAAAATGTAGTCATCTTTATGGGAGTCCAATGACTTAATCAACCAGCCATCTGATGGTCCAGTTGAGTTGATTTTTGTTAGTGGTAAGAAATAAGGATCCTGTTTTATTCTTATGAATGTGGATATCAAGTTCTTCCAACACCATTTAATAAAGATATTTTCCTTTTTGCACTAGACTGTCTCATGCACTTAGTTGAGGATTAGTTGTCAAGGGTTGTATGTTTTGGGGTTTATTTGGGCTGGTAATTCTGTTCCATTGGTTCATCTGCCTGTTTTAGGATCAATAGCATGCTCTTTTAACTACCATATTTTTGTAATATGTTTTGAGGTCAGGAAGTGAGATACGGCCTATTTTATTCCTCATGAATAGTATTGCATTGGTGACTCAAGAAATTGTATAATTATTGACAAATTTTATGATTGTTATTTATGTTTTTCAATTTTATTTGAATTTATTTTATACATTTAATCACTACACATCTCATTGCTTATACATTGAATTTACCCAACAACACTACACTTGACCATTAGTCCTGGTGAGTATAAAAACACATTGTAATCACTAGATCCATGATGGTTATTTGCTACTTCTGTGATGAATATCTCTGGTAGTTTTGTTGTGGTGTGAGATATCATGAAGACCAAGACCACTGAAAAATTAGTTTTAGAAACATTTACTCCTGGCCAGAGACTGCCTTCCTGACCAGGGACTGCCACCCCTGCCAGGTAGTGTTTGAGACAACATCCCTGATCCACAGCTTTGCAGAGCAGTTAAGCACAAAAATCACAAGGGAATATTGCACTTTGTAAGGGTCAGAGAGAGGGGGCTTGTAAGGAAGAAAGGGCTGCAAGGGCTGGGGTGAGGTGTACTGCAAGGGAGGAAGGGCTACAAGGGTTGCTATATTCCTTTACCAGTAGTCTGTTAGCAGTTTACAGAAGAAGAGAAGCTTGTCTTTTGTTAAATGTAACCATATCCTTGTTTTGAACTCTGCTCTATGGGATGGGTGAGACAGGTCTATGGTATGCATCTTAGCCTCACATACACCATTTTTCTTACAATCTGTTTTAGCCCATCACAGTTTGATAGGAATTGCGTTGAATATTTTTTCCTTTATTATTATTATTATTAATTTTTTAAAACTTTTTTTTACTTACATTTTTAAAATACATTCAATCACATTATTTAGCTTACAAGGTGATCATTTTTTTTTCAATTTATTTATTTGCATTCATTCTCTGAACATCATTACAGCATACAAAATGAGATTTTCCATCCAAATTACACTATATATTGTCTCAATCAAGCACATCAACAAACATGTTATTGTCAGCAAATGATCTTCCATTTCTTGTCTTCTGTATGTTTTGCTTTATTCCCCCCATCCTAGATTCTCTATCTCTTACCCTCTGCCATCTCCCACTCTCCTCCCACAGTCTCTGGTAACTATGTTTGCTTTCTATACTGTTTTCTCCTCACATTTTATTGTAACGCCAAAGACCCTAATCAATCCAAATACCCTCATAGCAAACACAGGTGATACCCACATTTCCATGAACACAAGTCTTACTTTACGCATCCTATAAAGTAGCACCTAGCTGTGGCTACATATCCTACTGCAGTCATTGAATAGATATATTTTTTTTTCTGAAATTTTTTTTTTGTAACTCAATTTACATTCCTTCCGTAAGCTTCATCACAGCATACAAAATGCAATCTCCCATCCAGTACACACTGCATAGTGATACAATCATGCACATTACAAAAAAAATTTCCATTACTAGTTCCTAGAATTACTTCCACCCCTCTTTCTGACCCTCTGTCCCTTCCCACCCTCCTCTCACACCACCTCCGGTGTCTACAATTGTCCTTCATTCCCTTCCCACCCACGTTGCATTGATCACACAATTTCCTACATAATCTAACTACTTTCAATGGTGAGTTCACTCATTACTACTAAGAAAACCAGTTTTAACTTAACTCAAAGAAATGCCAAGGAACTTTGCTTAAAGCCAGGAAACAAGTTAGGATTCTGTTCAAATGGAAGGTGCATGAACCTATCAGTCTCATGTACTTTTATCTTCTGTTCTGGTTCAATTTTCCTGATTAAATTCTGGGATATAGTATTCAACTCCAGACTTGTCCCTCTGATTAAGTTGGCCTCTTTCATAGTTTTTTGACTCTTATTTCCGTGTGTCTGTGTTTAATTTTCTTGATACAGCACACCCTTGAGAACTTCTTGGAGATCTGGTCTGGTGCTGGTAAATTCTTTCATGTTTTGTTTATCTGAGAATGTTCTTGTCTTTTCTTCCCACCTGAAAGATAATCTTGCCGGGTACAGTATTCTTGGCTGAAATTGCTTCTCTCGTAACACTTTGAATATATTTTCCCATTCTCTCCTCGCTCGCATTGTTTCCGATGAGAGATCTGCTGTTAGCCTGATGGGATGTCCTTTGCAGGTAACTTGATGTTTCTCTCTTGCCAATCTTAGTATCTTGTCTTTGTCTGTGGTTTTGGTCAACCTGGCTATAATGTGTCTTGGAGAAGATCTTCTTGGGTTGATTCTATTTGGGGTCCTTTGTATTTCCTGGGACTGGATCTTCGAATGCCTCTCTAGGTTTGGATTTTCTTGCAGGATTTCATGGAATAGATTATCAATGCCCTTATGGGTCTCTTCACCTTCTGGAATGCCAATTATCCGGATATTTGGACGTTTGATGGTATCCAGTACTTCTCGCATATCATTCTCAAATTTTTGAGCCATTTTCTCAGTCTTCGTGGTGGACTTTTCTAAGCCAGCCATTTTCTCTTTTACATCTGAGATTCTATTTTCTGAATGATCTAGTCTGCTTTTAATACTTTCAAGGGAGATTTTGACTTCTTGTATTATAGACTTCATCTCTAGCAGTTCCGTTTGAGTCTTTTGTAAAGTGTTTAATTCCTCTTTTAGATCTTGCAAGAATTTCCTCATCTCCTGGAACTCGGCAACTTCTTTCTCCTTTCTCTTTAGCAGTTGATTATCTCTCTTTTCTTCCATCTCTGTTAGCTTCGGCATTACAAATGTTCTAAATTCCTTATCAGACATTTCCATGACTTTCACTGAACTGCTTGTGGATGAAGGAGAGTTACTCTTTTCCATTGGAGGAGAGGTATTTTCTCGTTTTCCCATATTTCTCGTGATCCAACGGTGATTTCTTGTCATCTGATGAATGGCGTGTTTCTTTCAAATTCTTGAAGTTAAGCCTCAATGTTCAGGAGCAAGCAGACAGAGGTGTTCTAGAATCTGATTGCTGTTCTGTTGTGATCGCTGGTGCAGCAGATTCAGTAGATATTGGATGGAGAGACAAGAAAAAGGAAAATGAAAAAGAGAGAGAGAAACAACACACTAGCTTTGCTTGCTGGAGGCTGAATTATGAGTAGAAAATCTTCATTTCTCCTGTGCCCTGAAATATCTAGTTTCCAGTTTCCATGAGGAATCTTCTCAGAGAATGGCTCAACTCTCCTGCCACACTAGCTTTGCTTGCTGGAGGCTGAATTATGAGTAGAAAATCTTCATTTCTCCTGTGCCCTGAAATATCTAGTTCCCAGTTTCCATGAGGAATCTTTTCAGAGAATGGCTCAACTCTCCTGCCACACTAGCTTTGCTTGCTGGAGGCTGAATTATGAGTAGAAAATCTTCATTTCTCCTGTGCCCTGAAATATCTAGTTCCCAGTTTCCATGAGGAATCTTCTCAGAGAATGGCTCAACTCTCCTGCCACACTAGCTTTGCTTGCTGGAGGCTGAATTATGAGTAGAAAATCTTCATTTCTCCTGTGCCCTGAAATATCTAGTTCCCAGTTTCCATGAGGAATCTTCTCAGAGAATCCTTACAAGGTGATCATTTTAATATATGAACATTTCTCCCTGGTCGAGTTGATCAAAATATAACAACACTACCTCCCTGTCTCAATAATGCTGTCTTCGTATCCCTCCTTCAGATGTTTTTCCCTCGGCCCCACTCCTCCACATCTGGCATTCACATCCACCTCTTGTGTTTGTACATCCTCTAGTCCATCAGTTTCAGTTATAGAGTGCAGACATTCAGTATATATTAAGTGGGTACATACAGTGACTCTCCTTCATAGCCTGGCTTGCTTCACTCAGCAGTAAATCTTCCATATTCTTCCAGTTTCTGTCAAAAGCCAGGGTTTTGTTGTTCTTAATGACTGAATAGTATTCCATAGAGTATATGTGCCACAGTTTTTCAATCCATTCATCTATACGGGGGCATTTGGGTTGGTTCCATGCTTTAGCAATCGCGAAAAGTGCCCCAATAAACACCGATGTACAAGGACTTTTCCAATGAGAAATTCTTCGGTCCTTTGAGTATATGCCAAGAAATGGGATTATAGGATCATATGGCAGTTCTATCTGTAGATTTTACAGGAATCTCCAAATTGTTCTCCACAGTGGTTGGGACTAATTTACATTCCCACTAGCAGTGTAAGAGAGTTCCCCTTTCACCACACCCCTGCCAACACTTACATTTTTTTTTTTTAATCTTAGCCATTCAGACTGGGGTTAGGCGGTATCTCATTGTTGTTTAGATCTGCATTTCCCTTACGATGAGGGATGTTGAGCATTTTTTCATATGCCTTCTGGCTATTCTTACGTCATCTTTAGTGAGTGTTCTTTTCAACTCCTTCTCCCTCTTTTAATAGGGTTCATCATCTTTTTTCCAAACAGCTTCTTTAGTTACTTATGTATTCTGGTTATCAATCCCCTATCTGATGCATAGATTACAAAAATATTTTCCCATTCTGAGGGCTGTCGACTCACACTAATTATGGTGTCTTTTGCCATGCAGAAACTTCTTGGTCTAATGTAATCCACGTGTCTATTTTGGGATTACTGACTGTGCTTTGGGGGTCTTATGTAAGAAGTCTTTCCCTACCCTAATATCTCCCAGAGTTTGCCCAGTGTTTTCTAGAAGCAGTTTAATAGTTTGGGGTCTTAGATTTAGATCCTTGATCCACCTTCACTTGATTTTTGTCAAAGGTGAGAGGTAGGGGTTCAGATTCATCTTTCTACAGGTGAAAATACAGTTTTTCCAGCACCATTTGCTGAAGAGGTTTTCCTTTTCCCACTGGATTGACTGGTACCCCTTGTCAAAAATCAGTTGATTGCATGATTGGGGATTTATTCCTGTGGACTCAATTCTGTTCCATTGGTCCACATGTCTGTTCCTGTGCCAATTCTATGCTGCTTTGATTACCACAGCTTTGTAGTACCACTCCACTCTTCTTGTGCGGAATTGCTTTGGCAATACAGGGTCTTTTATTACTCCAGACGAATTGTATGATTGTCTTTTCTAGATCTGTGAAGAATGTGTCTGGTAGTTTGATTGGCATTGTTTAAAACAGGTAGATTAATTTGGGTAGAATTGCCATTTTGATTATATTAATTCTTCCAATCCAGGAACATGGGATGTCCTTCCACTTTTTTGAGTCATTTTCAATTTCTTTTTTTAGCTTCTCATAGTTTTCCTTGTGGAGGTCTTTAACTTCTTTTGTTAGAATTATCCCTAATTATCTTATGCTTTTGGTGGCTATGGTAAGTGGGATAACTTTTTTCACTTCTATCTTCGTCTGCCTGTTGTTTGTATATAGAAATGCTAGAGACTTCTGTATATTAATTTTGTATCCTGCAACTTTACTGTATTCATGCATTGCTTCCAGAAGGTTTTTCATGGAAGTCATTGGTTCTTCTATGTACACAATCATATCATCTGCGAATAGAGAGTTTTACCTCTTCTTTTCCTATTTGGATGCCTTTAATTTTTTCCTCTTTTCTGATTGCACTGGCGAGGATTTCCAGTGCTAGATTCAAAAGGAGTGGAGAAAGTGGGCATCCTTGTACCCGTTAATAGTGGTAAAGCTTTCAGCTTTTCTCCATTCAGAATGATGTTCATGATGGTTTTTTTATAGATAACTTTTATTTTGTTGAGTAATGAACCTTGTATGCCAATTTTGCTGAGCGTCTTGATCATAAAGGAATGCTGTGTCTTATCAAATGCTTTTTCTGCATCAATTGATATGACCATATGGTTTTTGTCTCTTTTCCTGTTAATATTGTATATTACATTTATGGTTTTGCATATGTTGAACCACCCTTGCATTCCTGGAATAAAGCCTACCTGATCATGATGTATAATCTTTTTTATTAGTTGTTGGATACGGTTTCCTAGTATCTTGTTGAGAATCTTTGTGTCTATGTTCACCAGAGATATTGGTCTATAGTTTTTCTTCCTTGTCCTTTCCTCATCTGTTTTGAGGATAAGGGTTATAGAGTCTTCATAGAATAAATTAGGGAGAGATTCACCCTTTTGGATCTTTAGAAATAACTTGAGCAGAATGGGGGATAACTCTTCTTTGAATGTTTTATAGAACTCATTGGTGAAGCCATCAGGACCAAGGCTTTTCTTTGTTGGAAGGCTAATTATTACTGATTCAATCTCCTGTTAAGTGACCCATTTGCCTTCTTTCATCTTCCTCTTATGAGTACTAATTGCTATAATCTTCCCTCTTATGACTGCTTTTCGGGTGTCCCAAAGATTATGGAAACTCGTGTCCTCATTGTCATTAGCTTCCATGAATCTTTTGATTTTGGACTTTATTTCATCAGTAGTTGTGGAGTCACTCAGTAGTAGGTTATTTAGTTTCCATGTATTTGAGTATTTTTGAGGATTTCTCTGGAAATTAAATTCAAGTTTAATTCCATCATGGTCACAGAAAATGCTGGGAATAGTTTCTATGCCTTTGAATCTGTAGAGGCTTGCTTTGTGCCCTATGATGTGGTCAGTCTTCGAAAAGGTTCCATGTGGGGGTGAGAAAAATTTTATCTTGTGATTTTTGGATGGAAAGTTCTATAGATGTCTTTTAAGTCCATTTCATTTATGGTATCATTCAGATCATTTATCTCCTTATCTATTTCTTGTCTAGATGATCTGTCCTGAGAGGATAGTGCAGTGTTGATGTCTTCAACAATTAGTGTATTGCAATCTCCCCTTTTAGATCTAACAATCTTTTCTTCACATATTTCGGTACTTCTGTGTTAGGCGCATAGATATTTATAAGAGTTATATCTTCTTGATCTATTGATAGTTTTACTACAATATAGTGCCCTTCTTTGTCTCTTTGAACAGTTTTTCTTTAAAGGCTAATTTATCAGAAATTAGTATAGCAATTCCAGCTCTTTTTTGGTTCCATATTGCATGGAAAACCTTTTTCCAACCCTTCACTTTCAGTCTATGTATGTCTTTATTGATGAGGTGGGTTTCCTTTAGGCAACAGATTGGGGGTCTCTGTTTTTTCCTCCATGCAGCCAGTCTGTGTCTCTTGATTAGGGAATTTAATTCATTCACATTCAGTGTTATTATCGAAGTAACTGGATCTGACCTGACATTTAAGTTGGCCATTGTCACAGCAGTCTTTTATTCCTTTGTTTCTGTCTGTTAGCCCTTTCGTTTTTCTGGAACAGTACTCTCTTCATGATTTCTTGAAGAGCTGGTCTGGTGCTGGCAAATTCTTTCAGGTCTTGTTTGTCTGAGAAGATTTTAATCTTTTTTTCCTATATGAAGGATAATCTTGCAGGATTCAATAATCGTGGTTGCACTTGTTTCTCTCTTAGCACTTTCAATACATCTTCCCATTCTTTCCTTGCTTGCATTGTTTCCATTGAGAGGTCCAGAGTTAGCCTGATGGGATGACCTTTGTATGTCACTACTCATTTCTCTCTTGCCAGTTTTTAGTATCATTTCTTTATCTTTGGTCTTGGATAATCTGGCTATGATGTGCCTTGGGGAAGATCTTCTGGGTTTGATTCTAACTGGGGTCCTTTGTATTTCTTGGGTCTGGATGCTTGAGTGCCTCTCTAGACTTGGGAAATTTTCTTCCAGGATTTCATGGAATAGATTTTCCATGCTGTTATTAGTTTCTTCACCTTCTGGGATGCCAATTATTCTGTTATTTGGGCGTCTTATGGAATCTAGTATTTCTCGTATATTATCCTCGTGGGTTTTTTTTTGTTATTTTCTCTATCTTTTTGGTGGTTCTTTCTAGGTCAGAAGTTTTATCTTCTACATCAGAGATTCGATCTTCAGCATGGTCTAATCGACTTTTAATACTTTCAAGGGAGTTTTTTATTTCTTCTACTCCAGATTTTATCTCTAATAGCTCCATCTGGTTCTTACTCAGAGTGTCCCTTTCTTCTTTCATATCTTGGAATGACTTCCTCATCTCCTGTAGTTCATTGTCTCTTTCCTGTTCCAATTCAAAAAATTTGTTCACCATAAATGTTTGAAATTCTTTGTGTGATATTTTGGTAACATCGTCCATTAGCACGAATGATGGAGGCTAGTTATTCTGTACCTTTGATGGAGACTTATTTCCTTGTTTATTCATACCAGAGCCTCTTCTACTTCTGGCCATTGGAAAATGTATTCACTTAGAATAGCTCTTGCAGGAACGTTTCTCAGACTAGGAGTAAGTGACTTTCCCTTTTGCTGCATATTAATGTTTGCCGAAGTTTCTCTTCTGTTTTTACCAATATGGTATCAAGAGGGGTACTCTACAGAGGTGTCTGAAAAGCAATCTCTCCTTTTTCTCAGGTGGCTCAGTACAAGGGAGGATCCCAGAGAAAGTTATATTACTAGGAGATTTCAGAAAACTGATTATAGGGACCAGCAGTTAGCATAATGGCTATGTTGCTGGACTCCCACATAGTCGACTGTGGTTCGTGTCTCAGACCCGGTGGCTTAAAACATGTGGGGCATGTGTGCGTGTGTGCCCAAGATCCCCAGAGGAGAATGGAGGATTAATGGATTGTGACATGGCCATCCCCCCTGGGGGGTGATTTGTCGCTTTCTGTCTCTCTGTCTCGCTCTGTCTGTCTGGCGAGCACCCACACCCTATAGTGAAAAACCTCTCAAAAAATTAAAAACTGATTATAGATCTGTCTAGTCCTTCTGGCAGGGTGGAAGATGAAGAGGAGAGGGTATTAGGTGAAACAACACAAGAAAAAGCACATAAAACACACACACACACACACACAGGAATAAAGAAAATTTGTGTGCCGCACATTAGTGTGGTGCGTGATTTCACCAGAGCAAGCAATGCCCCTGCCTCAGGATCACTGGCTGGCCAGAGGCCTACCTCTGGGTCTGTGGCCTGCTGCTGGGGACAAGAGAGGCTGTGTGAGGAGGAAGACCAGGAAATTAACAAGAGAATAAGAAGCAGAAAGTACAAGCCACCTACCAAGGGGATGGGCGCTTGGGCTGGGGGTCTGCAGGTGAGGTGAGGGAGCAAGCAATGCCCCGCCTCAGGATCGCTGGCTGGCCAGAGGCCTGCCGCTGGGTCTGTGGCCTGCTGCTGGGGATAGGAGAGGCTAGGTAGTGGGCGCTTGGGCTGTGGGTCTGCAGGTGAGGTGAGAGAGCAAACAATGCCCCTGCCTCAGGATCTCTGGCTGGCCAGAGACCTGCCACTAGGTCTGTCGGAATCACATTGAATTTTTAGATTAATTTGGATAGACTTATATCTAGATTATATTAATATTTCCAATGCAGAACATGAAATATTTTCAACTTTTTAAAAACCATTTTAAAAATCTTTGTATAGTTCCATTGACAGACTTCTGGCCAGCAAGGAACCCTGTGGCAGGGATAGTCACTGGTCACAGCCCCAAGTTAACCTATCCCAACCCCAGAAACACCCCTCTCAAGAAGACAAGCCTCAGCTCTCCAGCAGAGTCCCATTCCACCACCAGAACCCAGGGCAGCTAGGGACCCTGAAGCATGAGTATTTTCTAGCCATAGCACCAGCTTCAGCTCTCCCAAACCAAGAAATACCCCTCTTAGGAGGGTAGGCAGATTTTTTTTCTCCTCTTTCTTTTGTTAATTTCCAACTCCTCCTTACTCCCATGCATAGGCTTCAGATCTCTAGCAGAACTTCAGTTCCACCCCCAGACCCCTGTATGCAAGGTACCCTGAGGCAGGGCCAATCTCTGGCCACTGCCCCAACTCCAGCTCTCTCAACACTAGAGACACCACTCTCAAGAAGGTCAGCAATAATTTAATTATCTTCTTTGTCTTGTTCTCTTCTCTCCTCCTCCCTCCTATCCCTCCTTCCCCTCTCCCCTTCTCTGTCCCTCCTCCTCCTCCCTCCTCCCGCTTCCTCCTTTTTTATACCTAGAACTCTGGGCAGCAAAGGACCCTGAGTCAGGGTCCTTTTTTCTCTTCTTTCTTTTGTTAATTTCCTACTCCTCCATAACCCACAGAATAGGCATCAGCTCTCTACTATAAACCCAGTTCCATCCACAGACTCCTGGACAGCAAGGAATTCTGAGGCATGGCCAGTTTCTGGCCACAGTTCCAGATCCATCTCTCACAACACAAGAAACACACTTCTCAGTAAGGTAGACAGTTGTTTTTTTCTCTTCTTTCTTTTGCTAATTTTCTACACCTCTTTACCACACAGAACAGCCCTCAACTCTCCAGTAGAGCCCAAGTTATATCATCAGACCCTTGACCAGCAAGGGACCCTGCAGCCAGGCCAGTCTCTGACCTCAGTCCGATCCAGGTCTCTCAATCCCAAAACACCACTCACAGAAAAGTAGGCAGTTTTTCTTTGTCTTCTCTCTTTGGTTAATTTTCTACTCTTCTTCACACCACAGAACAAACCTGAGGTCTTCAGCAGAGCCCTGATTTCATCCCCAGAACCCTGTCCAGAAAGGAACACTTAGTCAGGGCCAGTCTCTGGCCACAGCCTCAGTTACAGACCTCTCAAACCCAGAGACAACTCTCTCAGGAAGGCAGGCAGTTTTTAAAAATTTCTCTTCCGTTTCTTTTGTCAATTTCAGACTTCTCCTTACCATACAGAATAAGCCTCATCTCTCCAACAGAGCATCAGTTACTTCCTCAGATTCCTGGCCAGCTAGGGCTATTCTCTATTCACAACCCAGCTCCAGCTCTCCCAACCCCAGAGACACCCCTCTCATAAAGGTAAGCATTGTTTTTTTCTCTTCTTATATCTTTTATTAATTTTCTACCCCTCCTCAGCACACCTGGCAAGGAGTCCTGTGGCAGGGCCAGTTTCTGGCCACACCCCAGCTCCATCTCTCCCAGTCCCAGAGACACCTCTCTCAATATGCAAGGCTTTTTTTTCACTTCTTTCTTTTCTTAACTTTCAACTCCTCCTTACCCTACATAACAGGTCTAAGCTCTCCAGCAGAGCCCCAGTTCCATCCCCAGACCTTAGCCAGCAAGGGACCCTGGGTCAGGTCCATTCTCTTGCCACAGCCCCAGCTCCAGCTCTCCCAACCACAGAGACATTTCTCTCAGAAAGATTGGCAGTTTTATTTTTTCTCTTCTTCTTTCTTTTGTTAATTTCCTACTCCTCTTTACCCCATAGAACAGGCCTCAGCTCTCCAGTAGAGCTCCAGTTTTATCCGCAGATCCTTGTTGAGCAACAGACCCTGAGGCAAGACCAGTCTCTGGCCATAGCCCTAGCTCCAGCTCTTCCAACCCCAATACCCCCTTCCCAGGAATGTAGGCAGATTTTTTTTTAATTCTTCATATTTGCTAATTTCGTAGCAATTTCCTCAGTAGTCTGTAGAACATGCCTCACCTCTCCAGCAGAACCCTGTTCCATCTCCAGACTCCTGGATAGCAAGGGACCCTGCGGCAGTGCTTGTCCCTGACCCCAACCCCAGTAACATTTCTCCTAACCCAAAAGACACCCCTCTCAATAAGTTAGGCCATTTATTTTCACTTCTTTTTATTGTTAATTCCCTACTGCTCTGTACCATATAGAAAAGGTCTCAGCAATCCAGTAGATCCCCAGTTCTATCCCCAGAACTCTAGCCAGCAAGGGACCCTGAGCAGGGCCATTCTCTGGCCAGTGTCAACTCCAACTCTCCAAACCCCAGAGACACCCCTCTCCAAAAGTTACATAGTCTGTTTCTCCTATTTCTTTTTTTAATTTCATACTATTTCTTACCTCACAGAATAGGCCTCAGCTCTCCAGCAATGTCCCTGTTCTATCCCCAGGCCATGGCCAGCAAGGGACCTTGAGGCAATGTCAGTATTTGGCAACAGCCCCATCTCCAGCTCTCCAAATCATAGAGACAACTTTCTCAGGAAGGTAGGCAGTAATTTTTTTTCTCTTTTTCTTTGTTTTATAAATTTTCTACACCTACTTACACCACAGAACTGGCCTCGGCTCTCCAGCAGAGCCCCAGTTCTATAACCAGACACTCTGGGCAGCAAGGGACCCTGAAGCAGAGCCAGTCTCTGGCCACAGCCACAGTTCCAGCTATCTGCATCCTAGAGAAACCACACTCAGGAAAGTAGGTAGTTTATTAATTTTTTCTCTTCTTCTTTCTTTCATTAATTTTCTGCTCCTCCTTATACCACAGAATAGGCACTGTTCTCCAGTAGAAACCCAGTTCCATCCCCAGACCCTTGAGAAGCAAGGGACCCTGAGGCAGGCCCAGTCTCTGGCCAAAGCCCCAGCTCCAACTCTCCCTAGCCAGGAAGGGACCCTGAGTCAGAACCATTCTTTTGCCCCAACTCTAGCTCTCCCAACCCAAGAGAGCCCTCTCAGAAAAGAAGGCAGATTTATTTTTTTCTCTTGTTTCTTTTGTTAATTTCTTACTCCTCTTTACCCTACAGAGTAGGCCTCAGCTCTCCAGCAGAGCTCTAGTTCTAACCCCAGCTCCTGGCCAGCAAGGGACCCTGAGGCGGGCCAGTCTCTGGTCACAGCCCTAGCTCCAGCTCTCCCAACCCCAATACCCACTTCCCAGAAAGGTAGGCAGTTGTTTTTTTTTTGTATTTGTTTCTGATTTTGTGTTTTACTTCTTTCTTTATTTGTTCATTTCCTACTCCCTGGTACTCCACAGAACATGCCTTACCTCTCCAGAAAAGCCCCTGTTCCATCTCCAGAATCCTTGCCAGAAAGTCACCCTTAGGCAGGGCCAGTCTCTGGCCACAGCCCCAGCAACATCTCTCCCAACCCCAGGGACACCCTTTGCAAGAATGTAGGCAGTTTTTACTTTGACTTACTCTTTCTTTTGTTTATTTTCTGCTCCTCCTTGCCCCATGGAAAACGCCTCAGCCCTCAGCAGGTCCCCAGTTTCATTCCAGGCCCATGAGAAGCAAGGGACCCTGAGGCAGGATCAGCAGGGTTAGCTGCTGGCCAAAGCCTCAGCTCCAGCTCTCTGAACCCCAGAGAAACCCCTCTCAGGAAGAGAGGCAGGTTTTTCCTCTTCTTTCTTTGGATAATTTTTTATTTCTCCTGACCCCATATAACACACCTAAGCTCTGTAACAGAGCCTAGTTCTTTCCTCAGAACTCCTGGCACTAATGGAGCCTGAAGCAGAACTAGTATTTAGCAGATCCATCAGTGAACCAGGCATGTTGTTTTTGTTCTATGGTTAGCTGATTATATCCCTGTCCCACCTTTACAGGAGATTCTTTAAGAGGCTGGATATTTAAGGTAGAGTCATCTCTTGTGGGAAAGGAGATCACTAACTCATGTAAATTGGGAAGTCTATTTGAGCCAGCTTTGGCCCTATTTCAGATATACCATTTCGATGTAATGATGCTAGCTTCTTGGTCTTGTCCAATTTTGTGGAAACTATGATTACTTAATATCCAGGTCATAATGGGGATACAGGGCTTAAAAATTACTTCATGGTTTAAAGTTAAATGTTCAGTGTCAACCAAAGCCCAGTAAGTGGCCAATAACTCTTGTTCAAAAGGTGTGTATGACAACCTGGCTTCAGGCAGGTTATGATAACAGAATCCCAAAGGGACTTGCTGTCACTTTTGAAGCTGCCATAGGCTCCAGTTAGCATGATTATCATCTACAGTGACCACCAGTTCAACGGGACTGTCCTGTACTGGCCACAGGTCCATAGATCCTTGAATAGCTTTTTTTTTTTTTTTTTTTTTTTTTTTTTTTTTTTTTTTTTTTTTTTTGCTGTAGGGCACGTGCCCTCGCCAGACAGACAGAGAGAGACAGAGAGATAGAAAGTGAGAAATCACCTCCCGGGGGGATGGTCACGCCACAATCCCTTCTCCTCCATTCTCCTGTTGGGATCTTGGGCACACACACACACACGCCCTGTGTGAGTTTAAGCCACCAGGTCCAGGACTCGAACCACAGTCGACTACGTGGGAGTCCAGCGACATAGCCATTACACTAACTGCTGGTCCCAATCCTTGAATAGCTATTTTAGCTCCTCTGAAAGCCTGTGCAGCTTTGGGAGTCCATTCTAAAATATACTTCTTCTGGGTTATTTTATATAAAGGACTAAGTATCTGCCCAAGCTGGGGAAAGTGATTTTGCCAATAACCAAAGAAATCCATAAATTTTTGAGCTTCTTTTTTACTGGTAGGTGGAGGAAATTTTAAGATCTTATTCTCTGCTTTGGGCAGCACTCCATGCTTATCATCATTTCAATGTATCCCTAAAAACTTGACTTGGGAATTAGGCACTTGTATTTTATCAGGATCTATTTCCCATCCATAGGTCTTCATGTATTCTATTAAATCATCCAAAATAATCTGCAATGACTCTTTTATAATGGCCTTGAATTAGAATGTCATAAATATAATGAGTAATCTGAACATTGGAAGGAATGGGGGAAAGATCTAAATGCTCAGCCACAATTCTGTGACATAGAGTTGGACTGTGCTTATACCTTTGGGGGAGTGAAGTAAAGGTATATTGCCTCCTCTGCCAGGTAAAAGCAAAATCCTAATGACTTGCATGAATGAATATTGCAAAGAATGCATTGGCCAAATTTATCACAGCATAAAGGTACCAGGGTGTTTTTGTATTCATTCAATTAAAGTAATGGTATCTGGCACAGCGGTGACAAGTGGAGGGGTTACCTTATTCAGTTTTTGGTTATCAACTGTCATCCACTAGGTTCCATCTGTCTTCCAAACAGGCTAGATTGGATTATTCCATTGGATAGTAACTGGAATCATCACACCAGCATGTATATATTCTTTAATAGTAGTTGCAATTTTATCATGTCCCCCAGGAATGTGATATTGCTTGCAAGAAATGGTTTTGAGGGGAGTAAGAGGAGAGAATCCATTTTTAATTTTCCAACAACTATCACAGGACAAAATTTCAAAGTGATGGATTGAATAGCAAAGAGATAAATAAGTTCCCTCAGGAAGAGTTATGGTGAGGCCTCATAAAAATATCAATTCTAATTATATACTCTGGAATAGGTACAATTACTACAGAGTATATCCTTTTGGGTAAATTGCCAATTTTCAACATCAGGTTGTTTAGCCACAATTACATTTCCACTCAGGCTGGAAATAGTCAAAGGTGTCCCTTTGAATTTAGAATTATTATCATAAATGAGAGAGGCCTCTGCTCCAGTCTCCACCAAGACGTTAGCTAAAGTGGTAGATCCATTTTTCTAATAAATAGTTAAAAGCCCATGGGGTCTATCATGGGGTGCAGGGAGGAGGAACACTGAAGCTTGGCCCTCATCCTATTTGAAATTAACCAGATTAGAGAAAGGATACAAAGTAGACTCTCCCCAAAATGGGTTGGTAGCCTCCCTTGCCTCTGCCTTTGTTTCTTCCCCATCTTTGACCTCAGCTCAATGTGCCTTTTTCACCTTTTCTTTATGCATTTGCCACATCTCTTTGGTTGGTATATCATCTAATTTATCAGGTTTCACTCCAGCTTTTAAAAGTGCCTGAAACATTTCTTTTCAGGAAATTCTATCCCCTTTACTTCCCGATTTCCCAAAAAGAGTCCCAGTGGAATTATTTGGGGAATTTGGTCAGGAGACCATTCTCCCATATCTCCTAACTCAGGCATTTTTTCCATTATAGATTCCAATGAATTTCCAGTCTTTGCTAATAACAAAGTCATCATCAAATGTTTGTAGGCAGGGGGAGCAGTTTGAATGATGATGTTTCTCATGGGAGCCAGTAAAGCTCCTGACAAATATGTGTCTGCCTGCCCTGTAGTAATAGCCATTTTCATGGCTTCTCACTTCAAGGTATGAATACCATCCTTTAAAGTATACCAGGTCTTTGTATTATGGGGCCATGATGACTCTAAGGGGTATTGTTTCATACACCCTTGGGCAGCTAAAGCGAACAGAATAGTCCTACCTTCAGCAGCTTCAGCATGTTGATGATCTCTGATAGTGGTTTGAATATAGTGGCTGGAGGAAATTGTCAGAAATGTGTAAGCATCTTGCTGATCAACCTTAATACCTCCAGCTCCAGCATCAGTTATATGTATAATCCAATCTTATAAATTCTCACCACTTCAATGACTGAAATCCCCTAGAATATCATTGATTTCTTGCTGAGTGTAGTCTTCCTGTACAACAATGTTGGTCACTTGCATGTCAGGATGCTTTGTTTCGTGATGGTGTTACAATGGCTTTGCCTGAACATTAGGAGGATATTTCCTGCATTCAACCTCAGCAGAAGCCCTTCCTAATTGGTTCCAATCTACATCATCATCATCCGTTTCATCCCAGATATCCCCAATCCATGTTTCAGGGTCCCAATCGGCCTTAGCAGTTGCAACAACAGTTCGTACATTTTGTACATTCACCTTCCCTTTCCTTTTATGATATTTATATTTAGCACGGCATACTGCTGCTTTTTCTGCCATGTTTTGATATAGCCAATCCTGATCCCCCAAAATAAAATTTTGGCTCTGCATCATAGCCAGCTTCCCCTGCGTGTCTGTCATTTCCTTCTCAAGGAACAATTTTTCTTGTGCCAAGTCATGCACGCAGCAACACACCTTATGATAAGCGGAAAGGTGAATCCAACTGTTGGGAGCCATGCATTGGAATTCCTTCCCCTTTTCTACAGGAACAGTGTGTAAAGTTTCTAGCACTTGAGCCAGGTCAGCAGTAAGGAGTTTACTATCCAAGTTTTCATCCCAATAGCCCATTCTCAAGGCAAAGAACAGAACAGGATATCTTCCCATCTGGGGACATCACAAGACAAGCAAGCAGAATCATTTTTGCAGAAAAAAGGCATGGTCCTGCTCTTCGGTGTGTATCCTGCTGAGTCTGCTAATTGTGTGAGAGACTGAAAGTTTCTGCTATGGGTGCATTAATTGAAAGAGCCTGATACACACTCAATAACAACACCGTAGTAGAGTAAGTGAAAGTAAAGAGAAAGTTCATTTATACACACTTCAACTCTGCACCAAAAAGACTCACCACTCAGTACCGGGAGTAACATCATGGGCAAACCCAAGTTTAGTGCAAAGATTCATTAGAGCTCATATCTTATCAGTCTGGGCTTTTTTTATTTTTTTATTTACATTTTTTAATACATTCGATCACATTATTTAGCTTACAAGGTGATCATTTTAATATATGAACATTTCACCCTGGTCGAGTTGATCAAAATATAACAACACTACCTCCCTGTCTCAACAATGCTGTCTTCATATCCCTCCTCCAAATGTTCTTCCCTAATCCCCACTCCTCCACACACAGCACATCTGGCATTCACATCCACCTTTTGTGTTTGTACATTCTTTAGCCCATGAGTTTCAGTTATAGAGTGTGGACATTCGGTATATATTAAGTGGGGACATACAGTGACTCTCCTTCATAGCCTGGCTTGCTTCACTCAGCAGTAAATCTTCCATATTCTTCCACTTTCTGTCAAAAGCCAGGGTTTTGTCATTCTTAATGGCTGAAGAGTATTCCATACAGTATATGTGCCACAGTTTTTCAATCTATTCAGCCGTACGAGGGCATTTGGGTTGGTTCCATGACTTAGCAATCGTGAAAAGTGCTGCAATAAACATTGATGTGCAAGCACTTTTCCAATGAGAAATTCTTCTGTCCTTAGGGTAGATGCCAAGAAATGTAATTGCTGGATCATATGGCAGTTATATTTGTAGATTTTTGAGGAATCTCCAAATGGTTCTCCACAGTGGTTGGACTTATTTACATTCCCACCAGCAGTATAAGAGAGTTCCCCTTTCACCACACCCACACCAACACTTATCATTCTTTGTTATTTTAATCTTTGCCATTCTGACTAGGGTTAGGTGATATCTCATTGTTGTTTTGATCTGCATTTTAGGTGGTATCTCATTGTTGTTTTGATCTGCATTTCCCTTACGATGAGGGATGTTGAGCATTTTTTCATATGCCTTCTGGTTATTCATATATCATCTTTAGTGAGTGTTCTTTTCAACTCCTTCTCCCATCTTTTAATAGGGTTCATCATCTTTTTTCCAAACAGCTTCTTTAGTTCCTTATGTATTCTGGTTATCAATCTCTTATCTGATGCATAGTTTACAAAAATAATTACCCATTCTGAGAGCTATCGATTCACACTAATTACTGTGTCTTTTGCCATGAAGAAACTTCTTAGTCTTATGTAATCCCACTTGTCTATTTTTGGGATTATGTAAGAAGTATTATTATTTAGTGGTCTTATGTAAGAAGTATTTCCCTACCCCAATCTCTCCCAGAGTTTCCACAGTGTTTTCTAGAAGGAGTTTAATAGTTTGGGGTCTTAGATTTAGATCCTTGATCTATCTTGACATGATTTTTTTCAAAGGTGAGAGGTAGGGATTCAGATTCATCTTTCTACAGGTGGAAATACAGTTTTTCCAGCACCATTTGCTGAAGAAGTTTTCCTTTTCCCACTGGATTGACTGGTACCCCTTGTCAAAAATCAGTTGACTGCATGATTGGGAATTTATTCCTGTGAAATCAGTTCTGTTCCATTGGTCCACATGTCTGTTCCTGTGCCAATACCATGCTATTTTGATTACCACAGCTTTGAAGTATATTTTTGGGTCGGGGAGTGAGATGCCACCCACTCCACTCTTCTTTCGTAGAATTGCTTTGGCAATGCGGGTCTTTTATTATTCCAAACGAATTTTATGATTGTCTTTTCTAAATCTGTGAAGAATGTGTCTTGTACTTTGATTGGCATTGTATTAAATAGGTAGATTAATTTGGGTAGAATTGCCATTTTGGTTATATTAATTCTTCCAATCCAGGAACATGGATGTCCTTCCAATTTTTTTTTTTTTTTTAGCTTTTCATAGTTTTCCTTGTGGAGGTCTTTAACTTCTTTGGTTACATTTATCCCTAAGTATCTTATACTTTTTGTGGCTGGGGTAAATAGAATAACTTTTTTCAGTTCCATCTCCGTCTGCCTGTTGTTTGTTTATAGAAATGCTATAGACTTCTGTATGTTAATTTTTTATCCTGCAACTTTACTGTATTCGTGCATTACTTCCAGAAATTTCTTCATGGAAATCTTTGGGTCTTCTATGTACACAATCATGTCATCTGTGAATAGAGAGAGTTTCACCTCTTCTTTTCCTATTTGGGTGCCTTTAATTTTTTCCTCTTTTCTAATTGCGTTGGCGAGGACTTCCAGTACTATGTTGAAAAGGAGTGGAGAAAGTGGCATCCTTGTCTTGTACCCATTTTTAGTGGAATAGCCTTCAGCTTTTCTCCATTCAGGATGATACTTCTGATGGGCTTTTCATAGCCCTTATTGTGTTGAGAAATGACCCTTGTATGCCAATTTTGCAGAGCGTCTTGATCATGAAGGGATGTTGTATCTTATCAAATACTTTTTCTTCATCAATCGATATGACCATATGTTTTTTTTTCTTTTTTCCTATTAATATGGTGTATTACATTTATGGTTGAACATACCTCTCTTCTTCTTAATACGTCTCACTAGTGGTGTATCAATTTTGTTTATCTTTTCAAAGAACCTGCTTTTACTTTGATTTATTTTCTGTATAGTTCACTTATATTCTATTTCATTTATTTCAGCTCGGATCTTTACTATTTCCTTTCTCATGGAGTTTTTTGGATTATTTTGCTGTTTTGCATAAGTTGAACATACCTTGCATTCCTGAAATAAAGCCTATCCGATCATGATGTATAATCTTCTTTATAAGTTGTTGGATATGGTTTGCTAGTATCTTGTTGAGAATCTTTGTGTCTATGTTCACCAGAGATATTGGTCTATAGTTTTCCTTCCTTGTCCTGTCCTTATCTGTTTTGAGGTTAAGGGTGATGGAGGCTTCATAGAATGAATTCGGGAGAGATTCACCCTTTTGGATCTTGAGAAATAACTTGAGCAGAATGGAGGTTAACTCTTCTTTGAAAGTTTATAGAACTCAGAGGTAAATTCATCTAGGCCAGGGCTTTTCTTTATTAGAAGGTTTTTATTACTGATTCAATCTCCTTGCTTTTTATGGGCCTATTTAGGCTTTCTATATCCTCCTGGCTCTATCTTGGTAGATTATACGTGTCCAGGAATTTGTCCATCTCATCCAGATTGTCTTGTTTCTTGGCATATAGTTGTTCATAATATTCTCTAATTATGTTCTATATTTCTGCTTTGTCTGTTGTTATATTTCCTGCTTCATTGCAGATTTGATTCACCTGGTTCCTTTCTCTCTTCTTCTTAATACGTCTCACTAGTGGTGTATCAATTTTGTTTATCTTTTCAAAGAACCTGCTTTTACTTTGATTTATTTTCTGTATAGTTCACTTATTTTCTATTTCATTTATTTAAGCTCGGATCTTTACTATTTCCTTTCTCATGGAGTTTTTTGGATTATTTTGCTGTTCCTTCTCCAATTCTCTGAGGCATGATGTTAAGTGATCCATTTGCCTTTTTTCCACCTTCCTCTTGTGAGCACTAATTGCTATAAATTTCCCTCTTATGAGTGCTTTTGCAGTGTCCCAAAGATTATGGAAAACCGTGTCCTCATTGTCATTAGCTTCCATGAATCTTTTGATTTTGGACTTTATTTCATCAGTAGTTGTGGAGTAAGTTATTTAGTTTTCATGTATATGAGTATTCTTGAGGATTTCTCTTGAAATTAAACTCAAGTTTAATTCCATTATGGTCAGAGAAGATGCTGGGAATACTTTCTATGCCTTTGAATCTGTAGAGGCTTGCTTTGTGCCCTATGATGTGGTCAATCTTCGAAAAAGTTTCACGTTGGGGTGAGAAAAAAGTTTATCTTGTGGTTTTTGGATGGAAAGTTCTATAGATGTCTGTTATGTCCATTTCATTTATGGTGTCATTCAGATCCTTTATCTCCTTATCTATTTTTTGTCTAGATGATCTGACCTGAGGGGATAGTGCAGTGTTGAGGTCTCCAACAATTAGTGTATTAGTGCAGTCTATCTCTTTTTTTTAGGTCTAACAGTCTTTCCTTCACATATTTGGGGACTCCTGTGTTGGGCACATAGATATTTATAGGAGTTATATCTTCTTGATCTATTGATCGTTTTACTACAATATAGTGCCCTTCTCTGTCTCTTCAAACAGTTTTTGTTTTAAAGGCTATTTTGTCAGAAATTAGTATCAAAACTCCAGCTTTTTTTTTTGGTTCCCTATTGCATGGAAAATCTTTTTTCAACCCTTCACTTTCAGTCTATGTATGTCTTTATCGATGAGGTGGGTTTCCTGTAGGCAACAGATAGACAGTCTCTGTTTTTTTTTTTTTATTTGGCCAGTCTGTGTCTCTTGATTGGGGAAATTAATCCATTAACATTCAATGTTATTATCAATGTTACTAGATTGGTCCCAACGTTTAAGTTGGCCATCGTCACAGCAGCCTTTTATTCCTTTGTTTCTGTCTGTTAGCTCTTTAGTTTTCCTGGAACAGTACTTTCTTCAGGGTTTCTTGAAGAGCTGGTCTGGTGCTGGCAAATTCTTTCAGGTCTTGTTTGTCTGAGAAGATTTTAATCTTTTTTTGCCATATGAAGGATAATCTTGCAGGATACAATAATCTTGATTGAAATTGTTTCTCTCTTAGCACTTTCAATACATCTTCCCATGCTTTCTTTCTTGCATTGTTTCCGTTGAGAGATCTTGAGTTAGCCTGATTGGATGACCTTGGTATGTCACTTCTCATTTCTCTCTTGCTAGTTTTAGTATCGTGTCTTTATCTGTGGTGTTGGACAGTCTGGCTACAATGTGTCTTTGGGAAGATCTTCTGGGGTTGATTCTAGCTGGGGTCCTTTCTATTTCTTGTGTCTTGATAATTGAGTGCCTCTCTAGACTTGGGAAATTTTCTTCCAGGATTTCATGAAATAGATATTCCATGTCATTATTGGTTTCTTCTTCTTCTGGGATACCAATTATTCCAATATTTGGGCGTTTTATGGAATCTAGTATTTCCCATTTATTAACCTCATGTTTTTTTAGTTATTTTCTCTATCTTCTTCGTTGTTCTTTCTAGGTCAGAGGATTTATCTCCTACATCAGAGATTCGATCTTCAGCATGAACTAATTGACTATTAATACTTTCAAGGGAGTTTCTGATTTCCTCTATTCCAGACTTTAACTCTAATATCTCCATCTGGTTCTTTCTCAGAGTGTCCATTTCTTCTTTCATATCTTGGAATGACTTTCTCATCTCCTGTAGTTCGTTGTCTCTTTTCTGTTCCAACTCAAAGAATTTGTTCACCATAAATGTTTGAAATTATTTGTCTGTCATCTTGGTAACATCGTCCATTATTGCTGAAGATGGAGGGGGTAACACTGTACCTTTGATGGCAAAATATTTGCTTGTTTATTCACACCGGAGGCTCTTCTTATAATACTAGCCTTTGGAAGATGTCCTAACATTTAAGTACCTGTTACGTGAATATTTCTCTGGCTCAGAGTGTCTCCCTTTTGTTGGAAATTGACATTGGCCGAAGTCTCTGTTCTGTTGTTTTCATTAATGTGGTCTCAAAAAAAGACACTATAGTCAAATGTCTGAAGAGCAGAATCTCATTGTTCACAGTTGGTTCTGTATAAAAGAGGAACCAATATAACTTTATATGACTAGAGAAATTGAGATCTCTAATTCAAGGCCTAGCTAGTCCCTCTGGCAAGATGAAAGAAGAAGGAGAGAAGACAATATAAGAGAAAGGAAAGAAGGAGAGAGGGAAATAAAGAGAAAATGGCATGCAACTTTCTCACCAGAGGCATTCAGATGTGCCAGGGAGCTGCAGCCAGAGGCACAGGTGGTGGAGAGACAGAGAAGTAGGAATTTACAAAAGAATGGAGAACAGTAAAAAAGAAAAAAAAATGGAGGAACTTTCTGCCTGTCTAGGGGTCTGGGTGGCTCCTGGACTGGGGACCTGGAAGGGAAGCAGTGGGGGCAGGGTGCACCCTTGCTCACCAGTTGCCTTCAGATGGGCCAGGCAACTGCAGCCAGAGGAGCAGGTTGTTGAGAAACAAAGAAGGAAGAATTTACAAAAGAATGGGGGACAGTAAAGGAGAAAAATAAATGGGGGAACTTTCTGCATGTCTAGGGGTCATGGTGGCTCCTGGTTTGGGGGTCTGTAAGGGAAGCAGTGGAGGCAGGGTGCACCCTTGCTCACCAGTTGCCTTCAGATGTGCCAGGCAGCTGCAGCCAGAGGCACAGGCTGTGGGGAGAGAGAGAAGGAGGAATTTACAAAAGAATGGGGGACAGTAAAGGAGAAAAAAAATGGAGGAACTTTCTGCCTGTCTAGGAGTCTGGGTGGCTCCTAGATTGGAAATCTGGAAGGGAAGCAGTGGGGGCAGGGTGCACCCTTGCTCACCAGTTGCCTTCAGATGTGCCAGGCAGCTGCAGCCAGAGGCGCTGGCTGTGGAGAGACAGAGAAGCAGAAATTTACAAATGAATGGGGGACAGTAAAGGAGAAAAAAAAATAGAGGAACTTTCTGCATGTCTTGGGTCTGGGTGGCTCCTGGACTGGGGGATCTGCAAGGGAAACAGTGGAGTCACGGTGCCCCCTTGATCACCAGTTGCCTTCAGATGTGCCAGCCAGCTGTAACTAGAGGCACAGGTTGTGGAGAGACAGAGAAGGAGAAATTTACAAAAGAATGGGGACAGTAAAGTAGAACAACAAAATGGAGAACTTTCAGCCTGTCTAAGGGTCTGGGTGGCACATGAACTCGCAGTCCGGAATGGAAGCTGTGGGGGCAGAGTGCCACCTTGCTCACCAGTTGCCTTCAGAAGTGCAAGGCTTCTCAAGCTAGAGGCACAGGCTGAACAGAGACAGAGAAGAAGGAATTTACAAAAGAATGGGGACAGTAAAGGAGCAAAAAAAAATTGAGGCACTTTCTGCCTGTCTAGGGCTCTGGGTGGCTCCTAGACTAGGGTTCTGGAAGGGAAGGAGTGGGGGCAAGGTGCCCCCTGGCTCACCAGGTGCCTTCAGATGTGCCAGGCAGTTGGAGCCAGAGGTGCAAGCTGTAGAGAGACAGAAAAGGAGGAATTATAAAAGAATGGGGAAGAGTAAAGGAGACAAAAAATCTAAAAACATTCTGCCTGCTTGGGGTCTGGGTGGCTCCTGGACTGGTGGTCTGGAAGGGAAGCAGTTAGGGCAGGGTATTCCCTTGCTCACCAGTTGCCTTCAGACATTGTAAGGGCGCCGGCCGCCTGGCTTGGCGCACTTTCTGTCCAGAGGATACGCGACCCCCAATCAATCACAAGAGTCGGTTCTTGATGCAAAATGCAAGAGGTTTTATTTTTCCAGCCGACTGGGGTTCAAGAAAACACCTGACGCAGCAGGTCTGAGCAAGGACCCCGTTTTTAGGGTTATAGGTCTTTTTATAAGCAGGAGAAGGTATGCAGAAGTTTAATGGGTAGTTCATTTCTAGGGGGAAGAGTGGCAGTCTTGTGACACACGTGCATGGGTTGTCTTTCTAGTTCTATGTCCACATTCCATTTGCTCCGTTTCTGGAGGTTTGCATAATTAAGTCTGTCGGGGAAGTTTATCACAAGGGCAGTTTATCACAAGGGCGTCTGGTGAAAGCAAAGGTTAAATTTTATCTCTACAGAGCAGAAAGGCATAATTTAAATTTATTCTTACATTCCCCCATTTTGCGTTTTTTGGGAGAAGTTTTAATCATAAAACTTATGGACCCACAAGAGCATCGGGATAATTTTCTGACTGTTGGAGAGTCTGATATTGTTGTCAGAGCATGAGTACTTGAACTGCGCTTACTCGCTCATGGACGAAAGTGACTAGGTGGTTTAAAATGCAGGGTCCAAAAGTTAAGATGAGGAGTATAATTAGGGGACCGAGCAAACTAGAGACCTTTACAAGCATCCCAGGTGTTAGGTCCTCACCAGGGCCCTCTAGTAACAGTTATCAGAGGGTCTGGGTGTGGCAGAGTCCAAGAAATGTAGCCGGTGGACACGCAGTCCCAATATAACAGAAGAAATGTGCGGGGCCCCCACATTTGTAAGAGTTGCTACCAGGGCAGACATAAAAGTAATGATCGAAGGTGCCTGATTTAGTGCCCGGACCCGCGCATCCATACTGCAGCCTGAAGGGATCCTGGATGGACTTAGTCCACAAATCACCAACGAGGTCACAGAGATCAAATTCTAGGGTGGGAAACCAAGTCCCCAATGGGGCCATGTGGGTGGTGATGTTAACAACGTGGTTATTGCCGACACAGGAGATTAGCCAAGAAAGGGAAAGGGGCTTATGGGGGTTGGCACTACTTATCACAGACAGAGGCATCAGGAGGAACAAGACTGCCGTGGCAAATGCAGAACTTGAGTGGGTGATCCAGTTTTTCCACCTTCTAAGTGGGGTCTGGCAGAGGCACTGGTTTAGCATGGGAGGTGTGGATCCAAGAAGTGATGCCATTAACCTTTATCACCGTTGGAGTGGTCAACAGTACCAGGTACGGTCCCTTTCACCGAGGTTCGACGGTGGCTGCTCTATGTGGTCGGATGAACACTGAAATCTCCAACCTGGAACTGGTGAGGCACCTGGGAGTCTCCTGGCTTGTAGGCCTCTGCAAGTTGGGCCCAAGTTTCTTTTGGGAAAAATTTAAGGGCTTTTAGTCTAGCATAAAGAGATTGAGAAGCTTGAGAGTGGGAACAAGAGAGGCATACATTAGTCAAAGGCGGTGGTGCCCCATATAGAATCTCGAAAGGGGTTAAGGCGAGGGGACTGGGTGTATTTCACGCACAGAACAGGGCAAAGGGAAGGAGGACTGTCCAATCTTTTATGCCAGTCTCTAAAGCCAATTTTGTCATGGCCTCTTTTAGGGTTCTATTCATTCTCTCAACCTGTCCTGAGCTTTGGGGCCTATAAGCACATTGCAATTTCCAGTCAGACCCCAGGACCCTGGCCAGTACCTGACTAATCGGGGTAACAAAATCAGGGCTGTTGATCCCTTCTGCTCCTTCTTCCCAGGCAGGAGAGTTGAGCCCTTCTCTGAGAAGACTCCTCATGGCTACTGGGAACTAGATATTTCAGGGAACAGGAGAAATGAAGATTTTCTACTCATAATTCAGCCTCCAGCAAGCAGAGCTAGTGTGACAGGAGAGTTGAGCCCTTCTATGAGAAGACTCCTCATGGCTACTGGGAACTAGATATTTCAGGAAACAGGAGAAATGAAGATTTTCTACTCATAATTTAGCCTCCAGCAAGCAGAGCTAGTGTGCAATCACAACAGAACGGCAGACAGATTCTAGAACACCTCTGTCTGCTTGCTCCTGAACATTGAGGCTTAACTTCAAGAATTTGAAAGAAACACGCCATTCATCAGATGACAAGAAATCACCACTGGATCACGAGAAATATGGGAAAACGAGAAAATACCTCTCCTCCACGGGAAAAGAGTAACTCTCCTTTATCCACAAGCAGTTCGGTGAAAGTCATGGAAATGTCTGATAAAGAATTTAGAGCATTCGTAATGTCGAAGCTAACAGAGATTTAAGAAAAGAGAGATAATGAACTGCTAAAGGGAAAGGAGAAAGAAGTTGCCGAGTTCCAGGAGATGAGGAAATTCTTGCAAGATCTAAAAGAGGAATTACACACTTTACAAAAGACTCAAACGGAACTGCTAGAGATGAAGTCTATAATACAAGAAGTCAAAATCTCCCTTGAAAGTATTAAAAGCAGACTAGATCATTCAGAAAATAGAATCTCAGATATAGAAGAGAAAATGGCTGGCTTAGAAAAATCCACCACGAAGACTGAGAAAATGGCTCAAAAATTTGAGAATGATATGCGAGAAGTACTGGATACCATCAAACGTCCAAATATCCGGATAATTGGCATTCCAGAAGGTGAAGAGACCCATAAGGGCATTGATAATGTATTCCATGAAATCCTGCAAGAAAATCCAAACCTAGAGAGGCATTCGAAGATCCAGTCCCAGGAAATACAAAGGACCCCAAATAGAATCAACCCAAGAAGATGTTCTCCAAGACACATTATAGCCAGGTTGACCAAAACCACAGACAAAGACAAGATACTAAGATTGGCAAGAGAGAAACATCAAGTTACCTACAAAGGACATCCCATCAGGCTAACAGCAGATCTCTCATCGGAAACAATGCGAGCGAGGAGAGAATGGGAAAATATATTCAAAGTGTTATGAGAGAAGCAATTTCAGCCAAGAATACTCGGCAAGATTATCTTTCAGGTGGGAAGAAAAGACAAGAACATTCTCAGATAAACAAAACCTGAAAGAATTTACCAGCACCAGACCAGATCTCCAAGAAGTTCTCAAGGGTGTGCTGTATCAAGAAAATTAAACACAGACACACGGAAATAAGAGTCCAAAAACTATGAAAGTGGCCAACTTAATCAGAGTGACAAGTCTGGAGTTGAATATTATATCCCAAAATTTAATCAGGAAAATTGAACCAGAACAGAAGATAAAAGTACATGGAACTGATAGGTTCATGCACCTTCCATTTGAACAGAATCCTAACTTGTTTCCTGGCTTTAAGCAAAGTTCCTTGGCATTTCTTTGAGTTAAGTTAAAACTGCTTTTCCTAGTAGTAATGAGTGAACTCACCACTGAAAGTAGTTAGAATATGTAGGAAATTGTGTGATCAATGCAACGTGGGTGGGAAGGGAATGAAGGACAATTGTAGACACTGGAGGTGGTGTGAGAGGAGGGTGGGAAGGGACAGAGGGTCAGAAAGAGGGGTGGAAGTAATTCTAGGTACTAGTAATGGAAAATTTTTTGTAATGTGCATGATTGTATCACTATGCAGTGTGTACTGGATGGGAGATTGCATTTTGTATGCTGTGATGAAGCTTAGGGAAGGAATGTAAATTGAGTTACAAAAAAAAAGTTTTAGAAAAAAAAATATATATATATAGTCAATGACCGCAGTAGGATATGTAGCCACAGCTAGGTACTACTTTATAGGATGCGTAAAGTAAGACTTGTGTTCATGGAAATGTGGGTATCACCTGTGTTTGCTATGAGGGTATTTGGATTGATTAGGGTCTTTGGCGATACAATAAAATGTGAGGAGAAAACAGTATAGAAAGCAAACATATATACCAGAGACTGTGGGAGGAGAGTGGGAGATGGCAGAGGGTAAGAGAGAGAGAATCAAGGATGGGGGGGAAAAAAGCAAAACATACAGAAGACAGGAAATGGAAGATCATTTACTGACAATAACATGTTTGTTGATGTGCTTGATTGTTACAATATATAGTGTACTTTGGATGGAAAATCTCATTTTGTATGCTGTAATGATGTTCAGTGAATGAATGCAAATAAATAAATTGAAAAAAAAATTATACATTTGTTACACCAAGATTCCAGGGAGACATCAACAACTTGCTTTGAAATACCTGCTAAAAATACTTTTTCCATAAAGGCATGATTTTTCTGCTGGCTTATTTATAAAAATAAGTAAACATGTAACCTACAGTGAGACAACCTCATTTTATGAAAACACAAAAGAAACGTGTCTTTGAAGTAAAACAACAAGGAAAATGGGAATCCAATTAATTTCATTTTCTGGAAGGATTTGTGCAGATAATTGACATTTTTAAAACCTATTATTAGAAAATTGAATGTGTATTCAGTAACTGTCCAGCTTTACTTGTTTTTGCTGTATAAAATATAGTAAGCAAATGCACTCCTCAAGGTTTTGACAATTATTACAGTTTTTTATTTTCCATTTCCTAGAACTCAGTTGACTAGGTTTTACTGATTATTCACATGATACATGTATATTTAGTTTAGTATGTTTAGTTTGTAACAATCAGAAAAGAGGATTAAATTTACCTTTTATTGGATCGTATATGAAGAAAATCACAGTGCACTTGTTACTGGATTTTAGCTCTGTCCATAGCTGCTTTTTTGAGATTTTAGTATCTACCTACTGTTTGAACAGAATCCTAAACTTTTTCCTGGCTTTAAGTCTTAAGCAAATTTTTCTTAACATTTTTTTACCTTGATTTTTTAAAGCTAAAACTGCTTTTCTTGAAATTAAAAAAAAATACCTAAAACAAATAAAACATACCTACTTAATGACCTCAGTAAGCTACATAGTCTCAGCTAGGTGCTACTTTATAGGATGTTCATTCTACTCACTAAAGTGTATGCCTAAAGTGAGACATGTGTTCACAGATATGTTCCTATCAGCTGCACTTGCTATTGAAAGCATTTAGATTAATTAACATATTTTGTGAATCAATAAAATGTGGGAAAAAAGGAAAAAAAAAAAGGCGGGGCTGTTGTCGGACCCAATAATCAGTGCACCGCGAATCTTGGGAAGATTTCTTCTAGGACTATGTTTGAAACTGTCTGAGCAGTCTCTTTTTTTAGTGGGGAAAGCTTCGACCCACCCTGAGAATGTATTAAACAGCACTACCAGATACTTGTAGCAATATTTGCCTAGTTTTATTTCAGTGAAGTCTACTTCCCAGTAAGTTCCCGGACAATGTCCACGAAGCCACTTTCCTTGTGGTGTCTTGTCTGGGTAGGCGTTAACTAATTGGCAGGGTCTGCATTGGTTAACTATTGTTTTGGCGAGTCTGCGCAGGTTTATGACATGGAACGAGGACTGCCGGACTGAGGTAATTAGATGTTTTGAGCCTAGGTGTGTCAACTTATGAAGCTGATCGAGGAAAGCAATTGCTTGTTCTCGAGGGAGGATAGTCTTTCCCTAGACAGTCTTACGTACCCCCTCTGGGGTCAAGGAGTGAGGTCCCATTTTATTTATTTCCAGTAGGTCTTGTTCAGAATATGAAGGAGTCTTCTCTGAGGGACCTGAGTCAATTGCCTCATGCGGTGGTAGTATATTTAGCCCCTGGGCCACCCACTTAGCCACCTGATCTGCTCACCCTTTTCCCTTTGCTATCCGGGATTTTGCCTTTTGATGCCCGGGGCAGTGGATAATAGCGACCTTCTTAGGGAGGTGTATAGTCTCCAGCAATTCCAAGATCTGTTCTTTATGTTTGATATCTTTACCAACTGAAGTCAGTAAGCCTCCTTGTCTATAGATAGCCCCATGGACGTGGGTGGTAGCGAAGGCATACCGGCTATAAGTGTAAATATTTATGACCTTTCCCTCTGCCAGATGCAGGGCGTGAGTCAAGGCTATGAACTCAGTTATTTGTGCTGAGGTTGCCTCAGGCAAGCTACTCTCCCAGACCGCCTGGTCGCAACTACTACAGCTGCCCCTGCCACCCTTTTACCTTCTATGATGTAGCTGCTTCCGTCAGTGAACCAGGTCAGCTGGGCATTTGGTAGTGGCTGATCTTGGAGATCCTGTCGGGTTCCAGTTTCTTCTTCCAGGACTTCTAGGCAGGTATGGAAGACAGCCCCCTTGGCGGAGGTCTCTGGCAGCAGCGTGGCATGGTAGAGAGTCACTGGGGGTCCAAACTGGACTCTGTCCTTGTCTAATAAGAGACTCTGGTAATGAGTCATACGAGCATTGGACAGCCATCAGTCGGGGTGCTGCCGGATGATGCTCTCTAAAGCGTGGGGGGCAATGACTAGTAATTTTTGTCCCATAGTCAATTTGTCAGAATCTTTTACCAGTGTCACCAAAGCTGCTATCGATCTCAGGCAAGCCGGCCATCCCCCAGCCACTGGGTCCAGTTTATTTTGAGAGATAGGTCACCGATCTTTTCCAAGGCCCTAAGGGTTACATGAGTACCCCTTGGGCCACCCCCTTTTTTTCCATCTACATATAGAGTGAAAGGTTTTGTCACATCAGGCTGGGTCAAAGCCGGGGCTGATAGTAAGGCTTTTTTTATGTCATCAAAAGCCCATTGTTGGTCAACGCCCCACTCGAAGGGGGCTCCCTTTTTAGTCAGTGGGTAAAGAGGAGCAGCCATAGCGGCAAACCCCGGTATGCATAGGTGGCAGAATCCCGCCGTCCCCAAGAATTCTCGCACTTGCCGGGGCGTGCAAGGAAAGGGGATCTGTGTTACAGTCCGTTTTCTGGCTTCGGTGAGCCACCTCTTTCCACCCCTTAAAGTATAGCCCAAGTATGTTACCTCTTGTTGACAGATTGGGGCCTTTTTAGCAGAGGCCCAATACCCCAGGTGGGCCAGTTCTTCTAGCAGCAGTCCAGTGCCATGCCGACATGTTTCTTCAGTTACTCCTGTGAGCAACAAGTCGTCTACATAGTGTAGGAGGGTTACCTCAGGGTGGCTGGCACGGAAGTGTGCGAGGTCCTGATGGAGGGCTTTATCAAAAATAGTAGGCAAGTGTCAGAAACCCTGAGAAAGCCGGGTTTGACTTAATTGTCCCGTGATCCCAGTGTCCGGGTCCCTCCATTCAAAGGCAAATATATTCTGGCTGGAGGGGTGCAGTCGCAGGCAGAAGAAACGTCCTTTAAGTCTAACACAGTATACCAGTCCCGTTCTGGAGGTAGGGAACTTAGCAGGTTATGTGGATTAGGTACCATGGGATGGATGTCCTGTACCCGCTTATTGACCTCCCGCAATTCTTGCACAGGGCGATAGTCACTTGAGCCGGGTTTTTTTATGGGCAGCAAGGGGGTATTCCAAGGTGACTGGCATTTTTTTAAGAATACCCAGGTGTAGGAGGCATTGTATGTGAGGCCTGATACCTTCTCGGTCTTCTTTGGTCATAGGGTATTGGCGTAGTGCCACAGGGGTAGCTGTAGCTTTTAGTTCTATTAGTACTGGGGGTCTGTTGGTGGCTAACCCCATTCCAGCTGTCTTGGCTCAGGCTTTAGAATATTTTTACAGCCAAGCATGAAGGGGGCCGAAAAGCCGGTGGTCCTCTTGTAGGTGTCTGCATGTCTGGAGTAACCTTTGGACCCCGTGGGGTAAAATTAATCTGTGCCCCCATTTTGGTAAGTAAGTCTCTCCCAAGGAGGGTTGCCGGGCATTCAGGAATGACCAAGAAGGAGTCGGTCACTAGGCCCCACCTGAGGTCAACTGTTCTATTGGTGGTCCATGGATACTGCTGGTGCCCAGTTGCCCTTATGACCCAAGATTTTTTCTTGGAAAGTGGCCCCGATGGTGCCAGTAACACTGAGTGTTGGGCCCCAGTGTCGACTAAAAAATTAATTGGCTTCCCCTCCACTTTTAGAGTTACCCTAGGCTCAAGGAGGGGCTCCGAGCCCCGTCCCCCTAGCCTGAGTCCTCTTGCAGGGCAAGTACTTTGGGCAGAGGGGGCAGCTGCACTTTGTTTTTCTTGGCCCTTTTAGGACAGTTTTTTGCCCAATATCCTTTTTTCTTTATAATAAGCACACTGGTCCTTGTCTAGTGGGATACGACCAGGCTTTGGTCCCTTGTTGGGGCCCCATTCTTGTCCCCTTTCCCGCACTCCCATGCCCAGGATCCGAGCTAGGATTTTTTCTTGTCTTTTTTCTTTTTAACTCTCTCTTTTCTCCCTTTCTTTTTCACTACTCTATTCTTTCTTTTTTTATATCTCTTTTATAATATACTTTTAGTGCTTTTTTAACTAAGTCCTGTAAAGAGAGATCCTGCAACCCATCGAGTCTCTGAAGTTTTTCCTTAATATCTAATGCTGATTGTCCAATGAAGGCCATAACTATGGAGGCTCTCTGTCCTTCAGAAGCAGGGTCAAAAGGGTAAACCGCCTGAATGCCTCCATGAGACACTCTAGAAACACTGACAGGGGTTCTGTAGCCCCCGGCATAACCTCTCTTACCTTAGCCAAATTAGTGGGGTGCCTGGCAGCCCCACGGAGGCCAGCCACTAGAGCCTGGTGATAGACTGTCAGTCGCTCCCTACCTTCTGCCGTATTGTAGTCCCAATTGGGTCGAGAGAGAGGAAAAGCAGCCTCTATAAGGTTAGGAAGCAGAGTGCGACGTCCGTCAGCCCCCGGGATATTTTTTCTTGCTTCGAATAAGACCCTCTCTCTCTCTCTTCGGTGGTGAAGAGTGTCTGCAGGAGCTACTGGCAATTGTCCCATGTTGGCTGATGAGAGAACATTAGGGACTCTACCAGGCTGGTTAGGCGCTGGGGGTCCTGGGAGAAAGGTGGGTGGTTAGTTTTCCAGTTGTAAAGGTCAGAGGAAGAAAAGGGCCAATATTGGAGAGGCTGTAGGGGAGGTAGCCCCTCGTCGGTAGGCAGAGGTGGGGGCCCATAGGCCCGTAAGGGCAGTGCCACAGTGGTATCAGGAGACGGGAGTGTGCGACGTTGACTCCTAGTGCCCTGAGCAGGCCCCAGAAGGGCATCCTCAGAGGGGGTGTAAGGACCAAATCTAACGTGAGGTGGCACTCCGGGGTCTCTGCACCTTTCTTCATCTAGCGGGAGGGACGGGGGTATGGGGTAGGGGTGTCTAGGAGAAGGAGGTCTTGCATCTCTGGATAGATTCGCTTAGGACATTTGGAAAGGTCTGTACCCTCTGGAGGGTTGGGAGACTGGGCCACCAGGACCTGAGGGGGCTTTGGACGGGGCCTGGGCAACCATGGTTGAACCCACGAAGATGGGTTTTGGATCAGATCTTGCCAAACGATGATGTACGGTTGCTGGTCCGGATGACTTCCTGGTCTCTTCTGAAAGACAATGTCTTTGATGGAAATGATAGCGTTAAGGTCAAACGTGCCTTCGGGTGGCCACCCGACACCAAAGGTGGGCCACTCAGAGGCACAAAATGTCTGCCAGAGTCCCTTTTTAATTTCTACAGACAGGTCACGACCTCTTCCCTTCACTTCAGTCCAGTGTCTGAGAGTCAAATTTAAAGGAGTCACCACAGTCTGCCCTATCGTCAATGGTTAGGTTAAGAGTACAGACAACAGAACAAAGAACAGGACAAGACAAACAGAAAGTAACTACTGATTTTTGTTTTTCACAATCTTAGGACAGATTCAGAGGGGTGCAGACGAAAATATGTACCTGATCTGCACCCTTATTGTAGGAGACGATCAGGCATCCCTAATCCTCCTCTGCCCTTAGGGCGTCCCCCAGGGCTGCAGCCTGTGGTTCTCTGGGCATGTCTACTGACCACAGTTCGGCTATTTTACAATAGGCTGAAAGGCTGCAGAACCTGAAACAGACTATTGGGTACCACACCAAAACAAACAAGAAAGTTGGCAAACAAACAGGGTTTTTTTTTTTTTTTAGGCTTACCTCCAAGGCCGACGTTGTAGATGATAGGTAGCCGTGATATCCCGGGTGAGCCCCCAAAATGTAAGGGACGCTCAAGAAACACTGACGCGGGTTCTGTAGCCCTCTCCATAATCTCTCTTACCTTAGCCAAATTAGTGGGGTGCCTGGCAGCCCCATGGAGGCCAGCCACTAGAGCCTGGCGATAGACTGTCAGTTGCTCCCTACCTTCTGCTGAATTGTAGTCCCAGTTGGGTCGAGAGAGAGGAAAAGCAGCCTCGACAAGGTTAGGAAGCTGAGTGGGACGTCCGTCTCCCCCCGGGATACTTTTTCTTGCTTCGAGTAAGATCCTGTCTCTCTCTTCGGTGGTGAAGAGAGTCTGCAGGAGCTGCTGGCAATCGTCCCATGTTGGCTGATGAGAGAACATTAGGGACTCTACCAGGCTGGTTAGGAGCTGGGGGTCCTCGGAGAAAGGGGGGGTGGTTAGTTTTCCAGTTGTAAAGTTCAGAGGAAGAAAAGGGCCAATATTGGAGAGGCTGTAGGGGAGGTAGCCCCTCGTTGGTAGGCAGAGGTGGGGGCCCATAGGCCCTTAAGGGCAGTGCCACAGTGGTATCAGGAGACGGGAGTGTGCGACGTTGACTCCTAGTGCCCTGAGCAGGCCCTTGAAGTGCACCCTCAGAGGGGGCCGAAGGACCAAGTCTAACGTTAGGTGGCACTCCGGAGTCTCTGTGCCTTTCTTCATTTAGCAGAAGGGACGGGGGATATGGGGGAGGGGTGTCTAGGAGAAGGAGGTCTTGGGTCCATGGATAGATTCACTTAGGACGTTTGGTAAGGTCTGTACCCTCTGGAGGGTTGGGAGACTGGGCCACCAGGACCTGAGGGGGCTTTGGACGGGGCCTGGGCAACCATGGTTGAACCCACGAAGATGGGTTTTGGATCAGATCTTGCCAAACGATGATGTACGGTTGCTGGTCCGGATGACTTCCTGGTCTCTTCTGAAAGACAATGTCTTTGATGGAAATGATAGCATTAAGGTCAAACGTGCCTTCGGGTGGCCACCCGACACCAAAGGTGGGCCACTCAGAGGCACAAAACGTCTGCCAGAGTCCCTTTTTAATTTCTACAGACAGTTCGCGACCTCTTCCCTTCACTTCAGTCCAGTGTCTGAGAGTCAAATTTAAAGGAGTCACCACAGTCTGCCCCATCATCATCAGTTAGGTTAAGAGTACAGACAACAGAACAAAGAACAGGACAAGACAAACAGAAAGTTGTGGGAGGCTGCACACCAGCGAGTCTGCTGAGGTTTCTCAGAGAGCAAACAATTGCCATGATTGGCCACTAGACTCACTCAGATTTGCATATCCGGCACCACATGATTGGTCCAAAAGCAACCATTCATAACCCACCATTTACAACCAATCACGGCCCACCGTTTACAACCAATCATAACCCACCTTTTATGATCCACCAACGTGTATATAACCACCATGCCTGGCCCACAATAGCCAGACAACCAGGAAGACAATGAAGACGACACAGAAGACCAGGAAGACAAGGACCCTGGAGAGCCTGAAGAGCTGAAACACCGCACAGTCTCCATACGACCCTGAAGAGTTGTAACACTACATCGTCTCCAGACAACACTGAAGAGCTGTGACACCACGTCGTCTCCGTGCTGCTCACAACAGATGACGCAACCCTAACGAGTTTTAACACTGCATCGTCTCCGTGATGTACTGTGCTGCCCACAATAAACAGACGACACTGTGTCATCTCCGTGCTGTGACACTGCACCACTTGTCTTGGCTCTCACTCCTTCCCTCAGGAAACCTGTTCGACTGTCCCCCTGGGTTGGGACACGTGGCACCCGAACTGGGTCGGGACAAGTGGCGCTCGAACAAGGGACCTGAGTACGAAGGATCCAGTGAAGAGCATCCAAGGAGGGGAAGGCAGAGAATCGTCCCGAAATAGGACGGCAGAGAATCGTCTGAGGAGGGGACGGCAGAGAATCGTCCCGAGAGGGAACGGCAGAGAATCGTCCCAGTGAGTAACAAAGATTGCTTACTTATAAGTAATAAGGGTAATAATGGGACAAGTAATAAGGGTAATAATGGAACAAGTGCTTAGTTAGCATGAACAAGAGCTTAGTCAGCACGAACAAAAGCTTAGTCAGCACGAATTATTTGTTCAGGGCTTGAAAGAAGCCCTCAAGACATGGAGAGTTAAGATTAAGATTAAGCAGTTGCTCTCCTTTTTTGATTTCTTAAAAGAAGTTTGTCCATGGTTCCCTCAGGAAGGAACCATAGATGAGAAAATGTGGAAAAGAGTATGGGACGCTTTAAAAGATTATTATACCACATTCGGCCCAGAAAAAGTTCCCGTGACTACTTTTTCGTACTGGAACTTAATAGACGAACTTCTCAGGCTCTGCACCAGTGACCCAAAAATTGTCGCTATGGTCACTAAGGGAGAGCAGATCATGCGAAATGATCAACCCCAGGAGGAGGCTATAGCCACCTCAGATCTAACCATGGATTCTAAAATTGAAAAAAAACAGGGAGAGGATCTTATTTCCCTAGATAGTGAGGAAGAAGTTAAAAGCCCTGAAGGCGAGACAAAACCCAAAAAGTCCAAAAAACTAAAAAATAAAAACAACCTTAAGTCTCTACAAGAGCCAAAGAAAAACAAGTCAAAAACTGAGTCAGTTTTTTGGACAATGTGCTGCTGTTTATCATATTTCTATATGGTCTCTGCTTGAGGTGGTTATGTGTTTATCATCAACCTTATTCCACTGCATGTGTTTGTGTTGTTACTGATGCAGAGATACAGCAAAAGAGTCTACATAGCATATAGCATTTTCTACATTGTGGGTTTAATATTATCCATGCAGATACATTTTGTATCACAATTAGAGAAACTAAAAACTAATACAGACAAAGAAACAAAACTAGTTCAGGGATCACATACGACAGACTTTGAGACATTCCCTGTTACGGAAACTATAGATCCCCAAAGACAGGTTTGGCGCCGTCACAGTAGGTTTATAGTAAAAGAGATTAAGGTGGCAGTCGCCCAATATGGAGCTACTGCTCCATGTACCTTAGCTATAGTTGAAGCTATCACCGAGGGCTGACTCACACCATCTGATTGGCAAACATTAGCCCGAGCTATCCTTCTTAAATCTCAAAACTCTCAGCCTTTATGTTCCCCTACCTGCAGCTACAGCTGCTGGCTCCATTGGCTTGGGTTATTACTCCAAGTCACTGAGGGTCTTATCTCAGACCAACTAGATTCCCTGGCTGAGGTGGTTCTTCAAAATAGACGAGGTTTAAATCTCCTGGCAGAACAGGGAGGTCTCTGTCTTGCTTTACAGGAACGCTGCTTTTATGCCAAAAAGTCCAGCATCGTTCGTGACAACATACATCAACTCCAAGAATCTCCCCAACAACGTAGAAAACAACTCACTGATGGTCTGCCTGGAACAGTCTCCTCCCTTTCCCGCTCCCCCTCCTTAGCCCATCCATTGGCCTTTTAACTGTTTGCTCACTGGGACCTGTTATATTTAATAGGTACATGTCATTCCTCAAACAACAAATTGACTCACTTATGGAAGACCAACACCCCTATACTGGTCTTGCCTGAGGCACTGAATCAATTAGCCAAAGACGGGTAAGAGAGTCTGATGAACCCAATAACTGTTCAGTCCTTCCACCTAAGACAGGAGGCCCATCATAGCTATGGGACTCTCCAATGACGGGTAAGAATGGACTTACAGTTCTATAAACGACTCCAACCTAAGACAGGCACGATTCCCCCAGGCCTTTACCTCATCTCTCAAATTAAAACAGAGAAGAGGGATATGTGGGAGGCTGCGCACCAGCAAGTCTGCCGAGATTTCTCAGAGAGCAAACAATTGCCATGATTGGCCACTAGAATCACTCAGATTTGCATATCTGGCACCTCATGATTGGTCCAAAAGCAACCAATCAACCCACTGTTTACAACCAATCATAACCCACCTTTTATGATCCACCAACGTGTATATAACCACCATGCCTGGCCCACAATAGCCAGATGACCAGGAAGACAATGAAGACAACACAGAAGACCAGGAAGACGACGACCCTGGAGAGCCTGAAGAGTTGAAACACCGCACAGTCTCCAGATGACCCTGAAGAGTTGTAACACTACATCGTCTCCAGATGACCCTGAAGAGTTGTGACACCACGTCGTCTCCGTGCTGCTCACAACAGACAACGCGACCCTAAAGAGTTTTAACACTGCATAGTCTCCGTGCTGTACCGTGCTGCCCACAATAAACAGACGACACTGTGTCGTCTCCGTGCTGTGACACTGCACCACTTGTCCTGGCTCTCACTCCTTCCCTCAAGAAACCTATTTGACTGTCCCCCCGAGTTGGGACACGTGGCACCTGAACCAGGTCAGGACAGAAAGTAACTACCGATTTTTGTTTTCCACAATCTTAGGACAGATTCAAATGGGTGCAGGCCAAAATATGTACCCCATCTGCGCCCTTACCATAGGAGAGGATCAGGCGTCCCTAATCCTCCTCCGCCCTTAGGGCGTCCCCTAGGGCTGCAGCCTGTGGTTCTCCGGGCACGTCTACCAACCACAGTTCAGCTATTTAACAATAGGCCGAACGGCTGCAAAACCTGAAACAGACTATTGGGTACCACACTGAAACAAACAAGAAAGTCGACAAACAAACAGGGTTTTTTTTAGGCTTACCTCCAAGGCCGACATTGTAGATGACTGGTAGCCACGATCCTGGGACGAGCCCCCAAAATGTAAGGGCGCCAGCTGCCTGGCTCGGCGCGCTTTCTGTCCAGAGAATACACGACCCCCAATCAACCACAAGAGTCGGTTCTTGATGCAAAATGCAAGAGGTTTTATTTTTCCTGCCAGCTGTGGTCCAAGCAAACACCTGAAACAGCAGGCCTGAGGGTGGACCCCATTTTCAGGGTTACAGGTCTTTTTATAAGCAGGAGAAGGTATGCGGAAGTTTAATGGGTAGTTCATTTCTAGGGGGAAGAGTGGCAGTCTTGTGACACACGTGCATGGGTTGTCTTTCTAGTTCCTTGTCCACATTCCATTTGCTCCGTTCCTGGAGGTTTGCATAATTAAGTCTGTTGGGGCAGTTTGTCACAAGGGCAGTTTATCACAAGGGTGTCCGGCAAAAGCAAAGATTAAATTTTATCTCTACAGAGCAGAAAGGCATAATTTAAATTTATTCTTACAACGTGACAGGCAGATGCACCCATAGGTGCAGGCTGTGGAGAGGCAGAGAAAGAGAAATTTACAAAAGATTGGGAAACAGTAAGGAAGAAAAAAAATGGAGGAACTTTCTGCCTCTCTAGATGATGAGTAGCTCCTGGACTGGGTGTCTGGAAAGAAAGCAGTGGGGACCGGGTATTCCCTTGCTCACCCATTGCATTCAGATGTGCCAGGCAGCTGCAGCCAGAAGTGCAGGCTGTGGAGAGACATAGAAGGAGGAATTTACAAAAGAACGGGGGACAGTAAAAGAGAAATAAAATTGGAGGAACTTTCTGCCTGCTTGGGGTCTGGGTGGCTCCTGGACTGAAGGTCTGGAAGGGAAGCACTGGGGGCAGGGTACCTTCTTGCTCACCAGTTGTCTTCAGATATGGCAGACAGCAGCAGCCAGAGGTGCAGGCTTTGGAGAGACAGAGAAAGAGTAATTTATAAAAGATTGGGGCACAGTAAAGAAAAACAAATAAATGGAAACTATTCTGAGAGTCTAGGGGACTGGGTGACTCCTGGATTGGGGGTGTGGAAGGGAAGCATTGTGGGCAGTGTGCCCCCTTGCACACCACTTGCTCTCAAATGTGCAAGACAGCTACAGCCAGAGGCACAGGCTTTGGAGAGACAGAGAAGAAGGAATATACAAAAGAATGGGAAACAGAAAAGGAGAAAAAAAAAATGGAGGAACTTTCTGCCTATTTAGGGGTCTAAGTGACTCCTGGACTGGGGCTCTGTAAGGGAAGCAGTGGGGGCAGGGTGCCCCTTGCGCACCCATTGCCTTCAGATGTGCCAGGAAGCTGCAGCCAGAGGCGCAGGCTGTGGAGAGAGAGAAGGAGGAATTTATAAAAGAATGGGGGAGTCCTGAGAAGATTCCACATGGATAATGGGAACTAGATATTTCAGGGCACAGGCGAAATGAAGATTTTCTACTCATAATTCAGCCTCCAGCACGCAAAGCTAGTGTGGTAGGCAGCCCCTCTGGCCTCTATCCGTGTCTCTGTGTCTCTGAGGTCTCTGTCTCTCTCTGCTCCTGTCTCCTAATTTTTTTTAGGTAATTTTTCCTTTTTACGATTTTTTTAAAGGTAGAATTTCTCTCTGGCTCTCAGCTCCATCTTTTGTTTTGTTAATAAGCCCTTCTGCTCCTTTTTCCCAGGCAGGAGAGTTGAGCCATTCCTGAGAAGATTCCACATGGATACTGGGAACTAGATATTTCAGGGCACAGGCGAAATGAAGATTTTCTACTCATAATTCAGCCTCCAGCAAGCAAAGCTAGTGTGGTAGGGAGCCCCTCTGACCTCTATCCCTGTCTCTGTGTCTCTGAGGTCTCTGTCTCTCTCTGCTCCTGTCTCCTCATTTTTTTTCGGTAATTTTTCCTATTTACGATTTTTTTAAAGGTAGAATTTCTCTCTGGCTCTCAGCTCCATCTTTTGTTTTGTTAATAAGCCATTCTGCTCCTTTCTCCCAGGCAGGAGAGTTGAGCCATTCTCTGAGAAAATTCCACATGGATACTGGGAACAAGATATTTCAGGGCACAGGCGAAATGAAGATTTTCTACTCATAATTCACCCTCCAGCAAGCAAAGCTAGTGTGGTAGGGAGCCCCTCTGGCCTCTATCCCTGTCTCTGTGTCTCTGAGGTCTCTGTCTCTCTCTGCTCCTGTCTCCTCATATTTTTTTGGTAATTTATCCTTTTTACGATTTTTTTAATGGTAGAATTTCTCTCTGGCTCTCAGCTCCATCTTTTGTTTTGTTAATAAGCCCTTCTGCTCCTTTGTCCCAGGCAGGAGAGTTGAGCCATTCAATGAGAAGATTCCACATGGATACTGGGGGCTAGGTATTTCAGGGCACAGGCGAAATGAAGATTTTCTACTCATAATTCACCCTCCAGCAAGCAAAGCTAGTGTGGAAGGGAGCCCCGCTGGCCTCTATCCCTGTCTCTGTGTCTATGAGGTCTCTGTCTCTCTCTGCTCCTGTCTCCTCATTTATTTTTGGTAATTTTTCTTTTTACGATTTTTTTAAAGGTAGAATTTCTCTCTGGCTCTCAGCTCCATCTTTTGTTTTGTTAATAAGCCCTTCTGCTCCTTTTTCCCAGGCAGGAGAGTTGAGCCATTTTCTGAAAAGATTTCACATGGATACTGGGAACTAGATATTTCAGGGCACAGGCGAAATAATGATTTTCTACTCATAATTCAGACTCCAGCAACAAAGCTAGTGTGGTAGGGAGCCCCTCTGGCCTCTATCCCTGTCTCTGTGTCTCTGAGGTCTCTGTCTCTCTCTGTTCCTGTCTCCTCATTTTTTTTGGTAATTTTTCCTTTTTACGATTTTTTTAAAGGTAGAATTTCTCTCTGGCTCTCAGCTCCATCTTTTGTTTTGTTAATAAGCCCTTCTGCTCCTTTCTCCCAGGCAGGAGAGTTGAGCCATTCTCTGAGAAGATTCCACATGGATACTGGGAACTAGATATTTCAGGGCACAGGCGAAATGAAGAATTTCTATTCATAATTCAGCCTCCAGCAAGCAAAGCTAGTGTGGTAGGGACCCCCCCTGGCCTCTATCCCTGTCTCTGTGTCTCTGAGGTCTCTGTCTTTCTCTGCTCCTGTCCCCTCATTTTTTTTGGTAATTTATCCTTTTTACGATTTTTTTAATGGTAGAATTTCTCTCTGGCTCTCAGCTCCATCTTTTGTTTTGTTAATAAGCCCTTCTGCTCCTTTGTCCCTGGCAAGAGAGTTGAGCCATTCTCTGGGAACATTCCACAAGGATACTGGGGACTAGGTATTTCAGGGCACAGGCGAAATGAAGATTTTCTACTCATAATTCACCCTCCAGCAAGCAAAGCTAGTGTGGTAGGGAGCCCCTCTGCCTCTATCCCTGTCTCTGTGTCTCTGAGGTCTCTGTTTCTCTCTGCTCCTGTCTCCTCAGTTTTTTTGGTAATTTTTCCTTTTTACGATTTTTTTAAAGCTAGAATTTCTCTCTGGCTCTCAGCTCCATCTTTTGATTTGTTAACAAGGCCTTCTGCTCCTTTCTCCCAGTCAGGAGAGTTGAGCCATTCTCTGAGAAGGTTCCACATGGAAACTGGGAACTAGATATTTCAGGGCACAGGCGAAATGAAGATTTTCTACTCATAATTCAGCCTCCAGCAAGCAAAGCTAGTGTGGTAGGGAGCACCCCTGGCCTCTATCCCTGTCTCTGTGTCTCTGAGGTCTCTGTCTCTCTCTGCTCCTGTCTCCTCATTTATTTTTGGTAATTTTTCTTTTTACGATTTTTTTAAAGGTAGAATTTCTCTCTGGCTCTCAGCTCCATCTTCTGTTTTGTTAATAAGCCCTTCTGCTCCTTTCTCCCAGGCAGGAGAGTTGAGCCATTCTCTGAGAAGATTCCACATGTATACTCGGAACTAGATATTTCAGGGCACAAGCAAAATGAAGATTTTCTACTCATAATTCAGCCTCCAGCAAGCAAAGCTATTGTGGTAGGGAGACTCCTGGCATCTATCCCTGTCTCTGTGTCTCTGAGGTCTCTGTCTCTCTCTGCTCCTGTCTCCTCAATTTTTTTTGGTAAATTTACCTTTTTACGATTTTTTAAAGTTAGAATTTCACTCTGGCTCTCAGCTCCATCTTTTGTTTTGTTAATAAGCCCTTCTGCTCCTTTCTCCCAGGCAGAAGAGTTGAGCCATTCTCTGAGAAGTTTGCACATGGATACTGGGAACTAGATATTGCAGGGCACAGGCGTGGTAGGGAGCCCCTCTGGCCTCTATACCTGTCTCTGTGTCTCGGAGGTCTCTGTCTCTCTCTGCTCCTGTTTCCTCATTATTTTTTGGTAATTTTTCCTTTTAATGATTTTTTTAAAGGTAGAATTTCTCTCTGGCTCTCAGCTCCATCTTTTGTTTTGTTAATAAGCCCTTCTGCTCCTTTCTCCCAGGCAGGAGAGTTGAGCCATTCTCTGAGAAGATTCCACATAGATACGGGGAACTAGGTATTTCAGGGAACAGGAGAAATGAAGATTTTCTACTCATAATTCAGCCTCCAGCAAGCAAAGCTAGTGTGGTTGGGAGCCGCCCTGGCCTCTATCCCTGTCTCTGTGTGTCTGAAGTCTCTGTCTCTCTCTGCTCCTGTCTCCTCATTTTTTTTGGTAATTTTTCCTTTTTACGATTTTTTTGAAGGTAGAATTTCTCTCTGGCTCTCAGCTCCATCTTTTGTTTTGTTAATAAGCCCTTCTGCTCCTTTCTCCCAGGCAGGAGAGTTGAGCCATTCTCTGAGAAGATTCCACATGGATACTTGGAACTAGATATTTCAGGGCACAGGCGAAATGAAGATTTTCTACTCATAATTCAGCCTCCAGCAAGCAAAGCTAGCGTGGTAGTGAGCCCCTCTGGCCTCTTTCCCTGTGTCTGTGTCTCTGAGGTCTCTGTCTCTCTCTGCTCCTGTCTCCTCATTTTTTTTGGTAATTTTTCCTTTTTAGGATATTTTAAAGTTAGAATTTCTCTCTTGCTCTCAGCTCCATCTTTTGTTTTGTTAATAAGCCCTTCTCCTCCTTTCTCCCAGGCAGGAGAGTTGAGCCATTCTCTGAGAAGATTCCACATGGATACTGGGAACTAGATATTTCAGGGCACAGGCCAAATAAAGATTTACTACTCATAATTCAGCCTCCAGCAAGCAAAGCTATTGTGGTAGGGAGCCCCTCTTTCCTCTATCCCTGTCTCTGTGTCTCTGAGGTCTCTGTCTCTCTCTGCTCCTGTCTCCTCATTTTTCTTGGTAATTTTTCCTTTTTACTATTTTTTTAAAGGTACAATTTCTCTCTGGCTCTCACCTCCATCTATTGTTTTGTTAAGAAGCCCTTCTGCTCCTTTCTCCAAGGCAGGAGAGTTGAGCCATTCTCTGAGAAGATTCCACATGGATACTGGGAACAAGATATTTCAGGGCACAGGCGAAATGAAGATTTTCTACTCATAATTCAGCCTCCAGCAAGCAAAGCTAGTGTGGTAGTGAGCCCCTCTGGCCACTATCCCTGTCTCTGTGTCTCTGAGGTCTCTGTCTCTCTCTGGTCCTGTCTCATTTTTTTCTTTGGTAATTTTTTATTTTTACGATTTTTTAAAAGGTAGAATTTCTCTCTGGCTCTATGCTCCATGTTCTGTTTTGTTAATAAGCCGCTCTGCTCCTTTCTCCCAGGCACGAGTTTTGAGCCCCTCTCTGAGAAGTTTCCACATGGATACTGGGACCTAGATATTTCAGGGCACAGGCGAAATGAAGATTTTCTACTCATAATTCAGCCTCCAGCAAGCAAAGCTGGTGTGGTAGGGAGCCCCCCTGGCCTCTATCACTGTCTCTGTGTCTCTGAGGTCTCTGTCTCTCTCTGCTCTTGTCTCCTCAATTTTTGGTAATTTTTCCTTTTTACGATTTTTTTAAAGGTAGAATTTCTCTCTGGTTCTAAGCTCCATCTTTTGTTTTGTTAATAAGACCCTCTGCTCCTTTCTCCCAGGCAGGAGAGTTGAGCCATTCTCTGAGAAGATTCAACATGGATACTGGGAACTAGATATTTAAGGGCACAGGCGAAATGAAGGATTTCTACTCGTAATTCAGCCTCCAGCAAGGAAAGCTAGTGTGGTAGGGAGCCCCTCTGGCCTCTATCCCTGTCTCTGTGTCTCTGAGGTCTCTGTCTCTCTTTGCTCCTGTCTCCTCATTTTTTTGGTAATTTTTCCTTTTTACGAATTTTTTAAAGGCAGAATTTCTCTCTGGCTCTCAGCTCCATCTTTTGTTTTGTTAATAAGCACTTCTGCTCCTTTCTCCCAGGCAGGAGAGTTGAGCCATTCCCTGAGAAGTTTCCACATGGATACTGGGAACTAGATATTTCAGGGCACAGGCGAAATGAAGATTTTCTACTCATAATTCAGCCTCCAGCATGCAAAGCTAGTGTGGTAGGGAGCCCCCCCGTCCTCTATCCCTGTCTCTGTGTCACTGAAGTCTCTGTCTCTTTCTGCTCCTGTCTCTTCATTTTTTTTGGTAATTTTTCCTTTTTACGATTTTTTTAAAGGTAGAATTTCTCTCTGACTCTCAGCTCCATCTTTTGTTTTGTTAATAAGCACTTCTGCTCCTTTCTCCCAGGCAGGAGAGTTGAGCCATTCTCTGAGAAGTTTCCACATGGATACTGGGAACTAGATATTTCAGGGCACAGGCGAAATGAAGATTTTCTACTCATAATTCAACCTCCAGCAAGCAAAGCTAGTGAGGTAGGGAGCCCCCCGTGGCCTCTATACATGTCTATGTGTCTCTGAGGTCTCTGTCTGTCCCTGCTCCTGTCTGCTCATTATTTATTGGTAATTTTTCCTTTTTACGATTTTTGTAAATGTAGAATTTGTCTCTGTCTCTCAGCTCCATCTTTTGTTTTGTTAATAAGCACTTCTGCTCCTTTCTCCCAGGCAGGAGAGTTGAGCCATTGTCTGAGAAGTTTCCACATGGATAATGGGAACTAGATATTTCAGGGCACAGGCGAAATGAACATTTCCTACATATAATTCAGCCTCCAGCAAGGAAAGCTAGTGTGGTAGGGAGCCCCTCTGGCCTCTATCCCTGTCTCTCTGTTTCTGAGGTCTCTGTCTCTCTCTGCTCCTTTCTCCTCATTTTTTTTAGTAATTTTTCCTTTTTACAATTTTTTTAAAGGTAGAATTTCTCTCCGGCTCTCAGCTCCATCTTTTGTTTTGTTAATAAGCCCTTCTGCTCCTTTCTACCAAGGAGGAGAGTTGAGCCATTCTCTGAAAAGATTCCGCATGGATACTTGGAACAATGTATTTCAGGGCACAGGCGAAATGAAGATTTTCTACTCATAATTCAGCCTCCAGCATGCAAAGCTAGTGTGATAGGGAGCCCCTCTGGCCTCTATCCCTGTCTCTGTGTCTCTGAGGTCTCTGTCTCTCTCTGCTCCTGTCTCCTCATTTTTTTGATAATTTTTTCTTTTTACAATTTTTTTAAAGGTAGAATTTCTCTCTGGCTCTCAGCTCCATGTTTTGTTTTGTTAATAAGGACTTCTGCTCCTTTCTCACAGGCAGGAGAGTTGAGCCATTCTCTGACAAGATTCCTCATGGATACTGGGAACTAGATATTTCAGGGCACAGGCGAAATGAAGATTTTCTACTAATAATTCAGCCTCCAGCAAGCAAAGTTAGTGTGGTAAGGAGCCCCTCTGGCCTCTATCCCTGTCTATGAGTCTCTGAGTCTCTATCTCTATCTGCTTCTGTCTCCTCATATTTTTTTGGTAATTTTTCCATTTTACAATTTTTTTAAATGAAGAATTTTTCTCTGGCTCTCAGGTCCATCTTTTGTTTTGTTAATAAGCCCTTCTGCTCCTTTCTGCAAGGCAGGAGAGTTGAGCCATTCTCTGAGAAGTTTCCACATGTATACTGGGAACTAGATTTTCAGGGCACAGGGGAAATGAAGATTTTCAACTCATAATTCAGCCTCCAGCAAGCAAAGCTAGTGTGGTAGGGAGCCCCTCTGGCCTCTATCTCTGTCTCTGTGTCTCTGAAGTCTCTGTCTTTCTCTGCTCCTGTCTCCTCATTTTTTTTGGTAATTTTTCCTATTTAGGATATTTTAAAGGTAGAATTTCTCTCTTGCTCTCAGCTCCATCTATTGTTTTGTTAATAAGCCCTTCTGCTCCTTTCTCCCAGGCAGAAGAGTTGAGCCATTCTCTGAGAAGATTCCACATGGATACTGGGAACTAGATATTTCAGGGCACAAGCCAAATAAAGATTTACTACTCATAATTCAGCCTCCAGCCAGCAAAGCTATTGTGGTAGGGAGCCCCTCTTTCCTCTATCCCTTTCTCTGTGTCTCTGAGGTCTCTGTCTCTCTCTGCTCCTGTCTCCTCATTTTTCTTGGTAATTTTTCCTTTTTACGATTTTTTTAAAGGTACAATTTCTCTCTGGCTCTCACCTCCATCTATTGTTTTGTTAAGAAGCCCTTCTGCTCCTTTCTCCCAGGCAGGAGAGTTGAGCCATTCTCTGAGAAGATTCTACATGGTACTGGGAACTAGATATTTCAGGGCACAGGCGAAATGAAGAATTTCTACTCATAATTCAGTCTCCAGCCAGCAAAGCTACTGTAGTAGGGAGCCCCTCTGGCCTCTATCCCTGTCTCTGTGTCTCTGAGGTCTCTGTCTCTCTCTGCTCCTGTGTCCTCATTTTTTTTGGTAATTTTTCTTTTTTACGATTATTTTAAAGGTAGAATTTCTCTCTGGCTCTCAGCTCCATCTTTTGTTTTGTTAATAAGCACTTCTAATCCTTTCTCCCATGCAGGAGATTTGAGCCATTCTCTGAGAAGATTCCACATGGATACTGGGAACTAGATATTTCAGGGCACAGGCGAAATGAAGATTTTCTAATCATAATTCAGCCTCCAGCAAGCAAAGCTAGCGTGGTAGGGAGCCCCTCTGGCCTCTATCCCTGTCTCTGTTTCTCTGAGGTCTCTGTCTCTCTCTGCTCCTGTCTCCTAAATTTTTGGAAATTTTTCCTTTTTACGATTTTTTTAAAGGTAGAATTTCTCTCTGGCTCTCAGCTCCATCTTTTGTTTTGTTAATAAGCCCTTCTGCTCCTTTCTCCAAGGCAGGAGAATTGAGCCATTATCTGAGAAGTTTCCACATGGATACTGGGAACTAGATATTTCAGGGCACAGCAAAATGAAGAATTTCTACTAATAATTCAGCCTCCAGCAACCAAAGCTAGTGTGGTAGGGAGCCCCTCTGTCCTCTATCCCTGTGTCTGTGTCTCTGAGGTCTCTGTCTCAATGTGCTTCAGTCTCCTCATATTTTTTTGGAAATTTTTCCATTTTACAATTTTTTTAAAGGTAGAAATTTTCGCTGGCTGTCAGCTCCATCTTTTGTTTTGTTAATAAGCCCTTCTGCTCCTTACTCCCAGGCAAGAGACTTGAGCCATTCTCTGAGAAGTTTCCACATGTATACTGGGAACTAGATATTTCAGGGTACAGGCGAAATGAAGATTTTCTACTCATAATTCAGCCTCCAGCAAGCAAAGCTAGTGTGGTAGGGAGCCCCTCGGGCCTCTATTCCTGTCTCGGTGTCTCTGAGGTCTCTGACTCTCTCGGCTCCTGTCTCCTCATTTTTTTGGTAATTTTTTCATTTTACGATTTTTTTAAAGGTAGAATTTCACTCTGGCTCTCAGCTCCATCTTTTGTTTTGTTAATAAGCCCTTCTGCTCCTTTCTCCCAGGCAGGAGAGTTGAGCCATTCTCTGAGAAGATTCCACATGGATACTGGGAACTAGATATTTCAGTGCACAGGCGATATGAAGATTTTCTACTCATAATTCAGCCTCCAGCAAGCAAAGCTAGTGTGGTAGGGAGCTCCTCTGGCCTCTATTCCTGTCTCTGTGTTTCTGAGGTCTCTGTCTCTCTCTGCTCCTGTCTCCTCAATTTTTGGTAAATTTTCCTTTTTACGATTTTTTTAAAGGTAGAATTTCTCTCTGGCTCTCAGCTCCATCTTTTGTTTTGTTAATAAGCCCTTCTTCTCCTTTCTCCCAGGCAGGAGAGTTGAGACATTCTCTGAGAAGACTCCACATGGATACTGGGAACTAGATATTTCAGGGCACAGGCGATATGAAGATTTTCTACTCATAATTTAGCCTCCAGCAAGTAAAGCTATTGTGGTAGGGAGCCCCTCTGGCCTCTATTCCTGTCTCTGTGTCTTTGAGATCTCTGTCTCTCTCTTCTCCTGTCTCCTCAATTTTCTTGGTAATTTTTCCTTTTTACGATTTTTTTAAAGGTACAATTTCTCTCTGGCTCTCACCTCCATCTATTGTTTTGTTAAGAAGCCCTTCTGCTCCTTTCTCCCAGGCAGGAGAGTTGAGTCATTCTCTCAGAAGATTCCACATGGTACTGGGAACTAGATATTTCAGGGCACAGGCGAAATGAAGATTTTCTACTCATAATTCAGCCGCCAGAAAGCAAAGCTAGTGTGGTAGGGAGCCCCTCTGGCCTCTATCCCTGTCTCTGTGTCTCTGAGGTCTCTGTCTCTCTCTGCTCCTGTCTCCTAAATTTTTGGAAATTTTTCCTTTTTACGATTTTTTTAAAGGTAGAATTTCTCTCTGGCTCTCAGCTCCATCTTTTGTTTTGTTAATAAGCCCTTCTGCTCCTTTCTCCAAGGCAGGAGAGTTGAGCCATTATCTGAGAAGTTTCCTCATGGATACTGGGAACTAGATATTTCAGGGCACAGGCGAAATGAAGATTTTGTACTAATAATTCAGCCTCCAGCAAGCAAAGCTAGTGAGGTAGGGAGCCCCTCTGTCCTCTATCCCTCTCTCTGTGTCTCTGAGGTCTCTGTCTCTATCTGCTTCTGTCTCCTCATATTTTTTTGGAAATTTTTCCATTTTACAATTTTTTTAAAGGTAGAATTTTTCTCTAGCTGTCAGCTCCATCTTTTGTTTTGTTAATAAGCCCTTCTTCTCCTTTCCGCCAGGCAGGAGAGTTGAGCCTTTCTCTGAGAAGTTTCCACATGGATACTGGGAAATAGATATTTCAGGTCACAGGCGAAATGAAGATTTTCTTCTCGTAATTCAGCCTCCAGCAAGCAAAGCTAGTGTGGTAGGGAGCCCCTCTGGCCTCTATCCCTGTCTCTGTGTCTCTGAGGTCTCTGTCTTTCTTTGCTCCTGTCTCATTTTTTTTGGTAATTTTTCCTTTTTACGATTTTTTTAAAGGTAGAATTTCTCTCTGACTCTCAGCTCCATCTTTTGTTTTGTTAATAAGCCCTTCTGCACCTTTCTCCCAGGCAGGAGATTTGAACCATTCTCTGAGAAACTTCCACATGGATACTGGGAACTAGATATTTCCGGGCACAGGCGAAATGAAGATTTTCTTCTCGTAATTCAGCCTACAGCAAGCAAAGCTAGTGTGGTAGGGAGCCCCTCTGGCCTCTATCCCTGTCTCTGTGTCTCTGAGGTCTCTGTCTCTCTTTGCTCCTGTCTCATTTTTTTTGGTAATTTTTCCTTTTTCGATTTTTTTAAAGGTAGAATTTCTCTCTGACTCTCAGCTCCATCTTTTGTTTTGTTAATAAGCCCTTCTGCACCTTTCTCCCAGGCAGGAGAGTTGAACCATTCTCTGAGAAACTTCCAAATGGATACTGGGAACTAGATATTTCCGGGCACAGGCGAAATGAAGATTTTCTACTCATAATTCAGCCTCCAGCAAGCAAAGCTAGTGTGGTAGGGAGCCCCTCTGGCCTCTATCCCTATCTGTGTGTCTCTGAGGTCTCTGTCTCTCTCTGCTCCTGTCTCCTCATTTATTTTGGAAATTTTTTATTTTTACGATTTTTTTAAAGGGAGAATTTCTCTCTGGCTCTAAGCTCCATCTTTTGTTTTGTTAATAAGCCCTTCTGCTCCTTTCTCCCAGGCTGGAGAGTTGAGCCATTCTCTATGAAGATTCCACATGGATACTGGGAACAAGATATTTCAGGGCACATACGAAATGAATATTTTCTACTCATAATTCAGTCTCCAGCCAGCAAAGCTACTGTGGTAGGGAGCCCCTCTGGCCTCTATCCCTGTCTCTGTGTCTCTGAGGTCTTTGTCTCTCTCTGCTCCTGTGTCCTCAATTTTTTTGGTAATTTTTCCTTTTTACGATTATTTTAAATGTAGAATTTCTCTCTGGCTCTCAGCTCCATCTTTTGTTTTGTTAATAAGCACTTCTAATCCTTTCTCCCATGCAGGAGATTTGAGCCATTCTCTGAGAAGATTCCACATGGATACTGGGAACTAGATATTTCAGGGCACAGGCTAAATGAAGATTTTCTACTCATAATTCAGCCTCCAGCAAGCTAAGCTAGTGTGGTAGGGAGCCCCTCTGGCCTCTATCCCTGTCTCTGTGTCTCTGAGGTCTCTGTCTGTCTCTGCTCCTGTCTCCTCAATTTTTATGGAAATTTTTCATTTTTACGATTTATTTAAAGGTAGAATTTCCCTCTGGCACTCAGCTCCATCGTTTGTTTTGTTAATAAGCCCTTCTGCTCCTTTCTCCCAGGCAGGAGAGTCAAGCAATTCCCTGAGAAGATTCCGCATGGGTACTGGGAACTAGATATTTCAGGGCACAGGCGAAATGAAGATTTTCTACTCGTAATTCAGCCTCCAGCAAGCAAAGCTAGTGTGGTGGGGAGCCCCTCTGGCCTCTATCCATGTCTCTGTGTCTCTGAGGTCTCTGTCTCTATCTGCTTCTGTCTCCTCATATTTTTTTGGTAAGTTTTCCATTTTACGATTTTTTTAAAGGTAGAATTTCTCTCTGGCTCTCAGCTCCATCTTTTGTTTTGTTAATAAGCCCTTCTGATCCTTTCTCCCAGGGTGGAGAGTTGAGCCATTAACTGAGAAGATTCCACATGAATACTGGGAACGAGATATTTCAGGGCACAGGCAAAATGAAGATTTTCTACTCAAAATTCAGTCTCCGGCAAGCAAAGCTAGTGTGGTAGGGAGCCTCTCTGGCCTCTATCCCTGTCTCTGTGTCTCTGAGGTCTCTGTCTCTCTCTGCTCATGTCTCCTCATTTTTTTTTGGTAATTATTCCTTTTAACTTTTTTTTAAAGTTAGAATTGCTCTCTGGCTCTCAGCTCCATCTTTTGTTTTGTTAATAAGCCCTTCTGCTCCTTTTTCCCAGGCAGGGCAGTTGAGCCATTCTCTGAGAAGTTTCCACATGGATACTGGGAACTGGATATTTCAGGGCACAGGCGAAATGAAGATTTTTTACTCGTAATTCAGCCTCCAGAAAGCAAAGCTAGTGTGGTAGGGAGCCCCTCTGGCCTCAATCCCTGTCTCTGTGTCTCTGAGGTCTCTGTCTCTCTCTGCTCCTGTCTCCTAAATTTTTGGAAATTTTTCCTTTTTACGATTTTTTTAAAGGTAGAATTTCTCTATGGCTCTCAGCTCCATCTTTTGTTTTGTTAATAAGCCCTTCTGCTCCTTTCTCCAAGGCAGGAGAGTTGAGCCATTATCTGAGAAGTTTCCACATGGATACTGGGAACTAGATATTTCAGGGCACAGGCAAAATGAAGATTTTCTACTAATAATTCAGCCTCCAGCAACCCAAGCTAGTGTGGTAGGGAGCCCCTCTGTCCTCTATCCCTGTCTCTGTGTCTCTGAGGTCTCTGTCTCAATGTGCTTCAGTCTCCTCATATTTTTTTGGAAATTTTTCCATTTTACAATTTTTTTAAAGGTAGAAATTTTCTCTGGCTGTCAGCTCCATCTTTTGTTTTGTTAATAAGCCCTTCTGCTCCTTTCTCCCAGGCAAGAGAGTTGAGCCATTCTCTGAGAAGTTTCCAAATGTATACTGGGAACTAGATATTTCAGGGTACAGGCGAAATGAAGATTTTCTACTTATAATTCAGCCTCCAGCAAGCAAAGCTAGTGTGGTAGGGAGCCCCTCGGGCCTCTATTCCTGTCTCTGTGACTCTGAGGTCTCTGAATCTCTCTGCTCCTGTCTCCTAATTTTTTTGGTAATTTTTTCATTTTACGATTTTTTTAAAGGTAGAATTTCACTCTGGCTCTCAGCTCCATCATTTGTTTTGTTAATAAGCCCTTCTGCTCCTTTCTCCCAGGCAGGAGAGTCGAGCCATTCCCTGAGCAGATTCCGCATGGGTACTGGGAACTAGATATTTCAGGGCACAGGCGAAATGAAGATTTTCTACTCATAATTCAGCCTCCAGCAAGCAAAGCTAGTGTGGTTAGGAGCCCCCCTCGCCTCTATCCCTGTCTCTGTGTCTCTGAGGTCTCTGTCTCTATCTGCTTCTGTCTCCTCATATTTTTTTGGTAATTTTTCCATTTTACGATTTTTTTAAAGGTAGAATTTCTCTCTGGCTCTCAGCTCCATCATTTGTTTTGTTAATAAGCCCTTCTGCTCCTTTCTCCCAGGCAGGAGAGTTGAGCCATTCTCTGAGAAGATTCCACATATATACAGGGAACTAGATATTTCAGGGCACAGGCAATATGAAGATTTTCTACTCATAATTCAGCCTCCAGCAAGCAAAGCTATTGTGGTAGGGAGCCCCTCTGGCCTCTATTCCTTTCTCTGTTTCTTTGAGGTCTCTGTCTCTATCTGCTCCTGTCTCTTCATTTTTTTTGCTAATTTTTCCTTTTTATGATTTTCTTAAAGGTAGACTTTTTCTCTGGCTCTCAGCTCCATCTTTTGTTTTGTTAATAAGTCCTTCTGCTCCTTTCTCCCAGGCAGGTGAGTTGAGCCATTCTCTGTGAAGATTACACATGGATAATGGGAACAAGATATTTCAGGGCACAGGCGATATGAAGATTTTCTACTCATAATTCAGCCTCCAGCAACCAAAGCTAGTGTGGTAGGGAGCCCCTCTGGCCTCTATTCCTTTCACTGTTTCTTTGAGGTCTCTGTCTCTGTCTGCTCCTGTGTCTTCATTTTTTTTGGTAATTTTTCCTTTTTATGATTTTCTTAAAGGTAGACTTTTTCTCTGGCTCTCAGCTCCATCTTTTGTTTTGTTAATAAGCCCTTCTGCTCCTTTCTTCCAGGCAGGAGAGTTGAGCCATTCTCTGTGAAGATTCCACATGGATCCTGGGAAAAAAATATTTCAGGGCACAGGCGAAATGAATATTTTCTACTCATAATTCAGTCTCCAGCAAGCAAAGCTACTGTGGTAGGGAGACCCTCTGGCGTCTATCCCTGTCTCTGTGTCTCTGAGGTATCTGTCTCTCTCTGCTCCTGTGTCCTCATTTTTATTGGTAATTTTTCCTTTTTACGATTTTTTTAAAGGTAGAATTTCTCTCTGTCTCTCAGCTCCATCTTTTGTTTTGTTAATAAGCACTTCTACTCCTTTCTCCCATGCAGGAGAGTTGAGCCATTCTCTGAGAAGATTCCACATGGATAATGGGAACTAGATATTTCAGGGCACAGGCGAAATGAAGATTTTCTACTCATAATTCAGCCTCCAGCAAGCTAAGCTAGTGTGGTAGGGAGCCCCTCTGGCCTCTATCCCTCTCTCTGTGTCTCTGAGGTTTCTGTCTGTCTCTGCTCCTGTCTCCTCATTTTTTATCGAAATTTTTCATTTTTACGATTTATTTAAAGGTAGAATTTCCCTCTGGCACTCAGCTCCATCTTTTGTTTTGTTAATAAGCCCTTCTGCTCCTTTCTCCCAGGCAGGAGAGTCTAGCCATTCTCTGAGAAGATTCCGCATGGGTACTGGGAACTAGATATTTCAGGGCACAGGCGAAATGAAGATTTTCTACTCATAATTCAGCCTTCAACAAGCAAAGCTAGTGTGGTTAGGAGCCCCTCTGGCCTCTATCCCTGTCTCTGTGACTCTGAGTTCTCTGTCTCTATCTGCTTCTGTCTCCTCATATTTTTTTGGTAATTTTTCCATTTTACGATTATTTTAAAGGTAGAATTTCTATCTGGCTCTCAGCTCCATCTTTTGTTTTGTTAATAAGCCATTCTGCTCCTTTCTCCCAGGGTGGAGAGTTGAGCCATTAACTGAGAAGATTCCACATGAATACTGGGAACTAGCTATTTCAGGGCACAGGCAAAATGAAGATTTTCTACTCAAAATTCAGCCTCCGGCAAGCAAAGCTAGTGTGGTAGGGAGCCCCTCTGGCCTCTATCCCTGTCTCTGTGTCTCTGAGGTCTCTGTTTCTCTCTGCTCATGTGTCCTCATTTTTTTTTGGTAATTTTTCATTTTAACATTTTTTTAAATGTAGAATTTCTCTCTGGCTCTCAGCTCCATCTTTTGTTTTGTTAATAAGCCCTTCTGCTCCTTTCTCCCAGGCAGGACAGTTGAGCCATTCTCTGAGAAGATTCCACCTGGATGCTGGGAACAAGATATTTCAGGGCACAGGCGATATGAAGATTTTCTACTTATAATTCAGCCTCCAGCAAGCAAAGCTAGTGTGGTAGGGAGCCCCTCTGGCCTCTATTCCTGTCTCTGTGTCTCTGAGGTCTCTGTCTCTCTCTGCTCCTGTCTCCTCATTTTTTTTGGTAATTTTTCCTTTTTATGATTTTCTTAAAGGTAGACTTTCTCTCTGGCTCTCAGCTCCATCTTTTGTTTTGTTAATAAGTCCTTCTGCTCCTTTCTCCCAGGCAGGTGAGTTGAGCCATTCTCTGGGAAGATTACACATGGATACTGGGAACTAGATATTTCAGGGCACAGGCGATATGAAGATTATCTACTCATAATTCAGCCTCCAGCAAGCAAAGCTAGTGTGGTAGGGATCCGCCAGGCCTCTGTCCCTGTCTCTATGTCTCTGAGGCCTCTGTCTCTCTCTGCTCCTGTCTCCTCATTTTTTTTTGGTAATTTTTCCTTTTTACGATTATTTTAAAGGTAGAATTTCTCTCTGGCTCTCAGCTCCATCTTTTGATTTGTTAATAAGCCCTTCTGCTCCTTTCTCCCAGGCAGGAGAGTTGAGCCATTATCTGAGAAGTTTCCACATGGATACTTGGAACTAGATATTTCAGGGCACAGGCGAAATGAAGATTTTCTACTAATAATTCAGCCTCCAGCAAGCAAAGCTAGTGTGGTAGGGAGCCCCTCTGTCCTCTATCCCTCTCTCTGTGTCTCTGAGGTCTCTGTCTCTATCTGCTTCTGTCTCCTCATATTTTTTTTGGAAATTTTTCCATTTTACAATTTTTTTAAAGGTAGAATTTTTCTCTAGATGTCAGCTCCATCTTTTGTTTTGTTAATAAGCCCTTCTTCTCCTTTCTGCCAGGCAGGAGAGTTGAGCCTTTCCCTGAGAAGATTCCACATGGATACTGGGAACTAGATATTTCAGGTCCCAGGCGAAATGAAGATTTTCTTCTCTTAATTCAGCCTCCAGCAAGCAAAGCTAGTGTGGTAGGGAGCCCCTCTGGCCTCTATCCCTGTCTCTGTGTCTCTGAGGTCTCTGTCTCTCTTTGCTCCTGTCTCATTTTTTTTTGGTAATTTTTCCTTTTTACGATTTTTTTAAAGGTAGAATTTCTCTCTGACTCTCAGCTCCATCTTTTGTTTTGTTAATAAGCCCTTCTGCACCTTTCTCCCAGGCAGGAGAGTTGAACCATTCTCTGAGAAACTTCCACATGGATACTGGGAACTAGATATTTCCGGGCACATGTGAAATGAAGATTTTCTTCTCGTAATTCAGCCTCCAGCAAGCAAAGCTAGTGTGGTAGGGAGCCCCTCTGGCCTCTATCCCTGTCTCTGTGTCTCTGAGGTCTCTGTCTCTCTTTGCTCCTGTCTCATTTTTTTTGGTAATTTTTCCTTTTTCGATTTTTTTAAAGGTAGAATTTCTCTCTGACTCTCAGCTCCATCTTTTGTTTTGTTAATAAGCCCTTCTGCACCTTTCTCCCAGGCAGGAGAGTTGAACCATTCTCTGAGAAACTTCCACATGGATACTGGGAACTAGATATTTCCGGGCACAGGCGAAATGAAGATTTTCTACTCATAATTCAGCCTCCAGCAAGCAAAGCTAGTGTGGTAGGGAGCCCCTCTGGCCTCTATCCCTATCTGTGTTTCTCTGAGGTCTCTGTCTCTCTCTGCTCCTGTCTCCTCATTTATTTTGGAAATTTTTTATTTTTACGATTTTTTTAAGGTAGAATTTCTCTCTGGCTCTAAGCTCCATCTTTTGTTTTGTTAATAAGCCCTTCTGCTCCTTTTTCCCAGGCAGGAGAGTTGAACCATTCTCTGTGAAGATTCCACATGGATACTGGAAACAAGATATTTCAGGCCACAGGCGAAATGAATATTTTCTACTCATAATTCAGTCTCCAGCCAGCAAAGCTACTGTCGTAGGGAGCCCCTCTGGCCTCTATCCCTGTCTCTGTGTCTCTGAGGTCTCTTTCTCTCTCTGCTCCTGTCTCCTAAATTTTTGGAAATTTTTCCTTTTTACGATTTTTTTAAAGGTAGAATTTCTCTCTGGCTCACAGCTCCATCTTTTGTTTTGTTAATAGGCCCTTCTGCTCCTTTCTCCAAGACAGGAGAGTTGAGCCATTATCTGAGAAGTTTCCACATGGATACTGGGAACTAGATATTTCAGGGCACAGGCAAAATGAAGATTTTCTACTAATAATTCAGCCTCCAGCAACCAAAGCTTGTGTGGTAGGGAGCCCCTCTGTCCTCTATTCCTGTCTCTGTGTCTCTGAGGTCTCTGTCTCAATGTGCTTCAATCTCCTCATATTTTTTTGGAAATTTTTCCATTTTACAATTTTTTTAAAGGTAGAAATTTTCTCTGGCTGTCAGCTCCATCTTTTCTTTTGTTAATAAGCCCTTCTGCTCCTTTCTCCCAGGCAAGAGAGTTGAGCCATTCTCTGAGAAGGTTCCACATGTGTACTGGGAACAAGATATTTCAGGGTACAGGCGAAATGAAGATTTTCTACTTATAATTCAGCCTCCAGCAAGCAAAGCTAGTGTGGTAGGGAGTCCCTCGGGCCTCTATTCCTGTCTCTGTGTCTCTGAGGTCTCTGACTCTCTCTGGTCCTGTCTCCTCATTTTTTTGGTAATTTTTTCATTTTACGATTTTTTTAAAGGTAGAATTTCTCTCTGGCTCTCAGCTCCATCATTTGTTTTGTTAATAAGCCCTTCTGCTCCTTTCTCCCAGGCAGGAGAGTTGAGCCATTCTCTGAGAAGATTCCACATATATACAGGGAACTAGATATTTCAGGGCACAGGCGATATGAAGATTTTCTACTCATAATTCAGCCTCCAGCAAGCAAAGCTATTGTGGTAGGGAGCCCCTCTGGCCTCTATTCCTTTCTCTGTTTCTTTGAGGTCTCTGTCTCTATCTGCTCCTGTCTCTTCATTTTTTTTGCTAATTTTTCCTTTTTATGATTTTCTTAAAGGTAGACTTTTTCTCTGGCTCTCAGCTCCATCTTTTGTTTTGTTAATAAGTCCTTCTGCTCCTTTCTCCCAGGCAGGTGAGTTGAGCCAATCTCTGTGAAGATTACACATGGATAATGGGAACTAGATATTTCAGGGCACAGGCGATATGAAGATTTTCTACTCATAATTCAGCCTCCAGCAAGCAAAGCTAGTGTGGTAGGGAGCCCCTCTGGCCTCTATTCCTTTCTCTGTTTCTTTGAGGTCTCTGTCTCTGTTTGCTCCTGTGTCTTCATTTTTTTTGGTAATTTTTCCTTTTTATGATTTTCTTAAAGGTAGACTTTTTCTCTGGCTCTCAGCTCCATCTTTTGTTTTGTTAATAAGCCCTTCTGCTCCTTTCTTCCAGGCAGGAGAGTTGAGCCATTCTCTGTGAAGGTTCCACATGGATCCTGGGAAAAAAATATTTCAGGGCACAGGCGAAATGAATATTTTCTACTCATAATTCAGTCTCCAGCAAGCAAAGCTACTGTGGTAGGGAGACCCTCTGGCGTCTATCCCTGTCTCTGTGTCTCTGAGGTATCTGTCTCTCTCTGCTCCTGTGTCCTCATTTTTATTGGTAATTTTTCCTTTTTACGATTTTTTTAAAGGTAGAATTTCTCTCTGTCTCTCAGCTCCATCTTTTGTTTTGTTAATAAGCACTTCTACTCCTTTCTCCCATGCAGGAGAGTTGAGCCCTTCTCTGAGAAGGTTCCACATGGATAATGGGAACTAGATATTTCAGGGCACAGGCGAAATGAAGACTTTCTACTCATAATTCATCCTCCAGCAAGCTAAGCTAGTGTGGTAGGGAGCCCCTCTGGCCTCTATCCCTCTCTCTGTGTCTCTGAGGTTTCTGTCTGTCTCTGCTCCTGTCTCCTCATTTTTTATGGAAATTTTTCATTTTTACGATTTATTTAAAGGTAGAATTTCCCTCTGGCACTCAGCTCCATCTTTTGTTTTGTTAATAAGCCCTACTGCTCCTTTCTCCCAGGCAGGAGAGTCTAGCCATTCTCTGAGAAGTTTCCGCATGGGTACTGGGAACTAGATATTTCAGGGCACAGGCGAAATGAAGATTTTCTACTCATAATTCAGCCTCCAGCAAGCAAAGCTAGTGTGGTTAGGAGCCCCTCTGGCCTCTATCCCTGTCTCTGTGACTCTGAGTTCTCTGTCTCTATCTGCTTCTGTCTCCTCATATTTTTTTGGTAATTTTTCCATTTTACGATTATTTTAAAGGTAGAATTTCTCTCTGGCTCTCAGCTCCATCTTTTGTTTTGTTAATAAGCCCTTCTGCTCCTTTCTCCCAGGGTGGAGAGTTGAGCCATTAACTGAGAAGTTTCCACATGAATACTGGGAACTAGATATTTCAGGGCACTGGCAAAATGAAGATTTTCTACTCAAAATTCAGCCTCCGGCAAGCAAAGCTAGTGTGGTAGGGAGCCCCTCTGGACTCTATCCCTGTCTCTGTGTCTCTGAGGTCTCTGTCTCTCTCTGCTCATGTCTCCTCATTTTTTATTGGTAATTTTTCCTTTTAACATTTTTTTAAAGGTAGAATTGCTCTCTGGCTCTCAGCTCCCTCTTTTGTTTTGTTAATAAGCCCTTCTGCTCCTTTCTCCCAGGCAGGACAGTTGAGCCGTTCTCTGAGAAGATTCCACATGGATACTGGGAACAAGATATTTCAGGGCACAGGCGATATGAAGATTTTCTACTTATAATTCAGCCTCCAGCAAGTAAAGCTAGTGTTTTAGGGAGCCCCTCTGGCCTCTATTCCTGTCTCTGTGTCTCTGAGGTCTCTGTCTCTCTCTGCTCCTGTCTCCTTATTTTTTTTGTAATTTTTCCTTTTTACGATTATTGTAAAGGTAGAATTGCTCTCTGGCTCTCAACTCCATCTTTTGATTTGTTAATAAGCCCTTCTGCTCCTTTCTCCCAGGCAGGAGAGTTGAGCCATTATCTGAGAAGTTTTCACATGTATACTGGGAACTAGATATTTCAGGGCACAGGCGAAATGAAGATTTTCTACTAATAATTCAGCCTCCAGCAAGCAAAGCTAGTGTGGTAGGGAGCCCCTCTGTCCTCTATCCCTCTCTCTGTGTCTCTGAGGTCTCTGTCTCTATCTGCTTCTGTCTCCTCATATTTTTTTGGAAATTTTTCCATTTTACAATTTTTTTAAAGGTAGAATTTTTCTCTAGATGTCAGCTCCATCTTTTTTTTGTTAATAAGCCCTTCTTCTCCTTTCTGCCAGGCAGGAGAGTTGAGCCTTTCTCTGAGAAGATTCCACATGGATACTGGGAACTAGATATTTCAGGTCACAGGCGAAATGAAGATTTTCTTCTCGTAATTCAGCCTCCAGCAAGCAAAGCTAGTGTGGTAGGGAGCCCCTCTGGCCTCTATCCCTGTCTCTGTGTCTCTGAGGTCTCTGTCTCTCTTTGCTCCTGTCTCATTTTTTTTGGTAATTTTTCCTTTTTACGATTTTTTTAAAGGTAGAATTTCTCTCTGACTCTCAGCTCCATCTTTTGTTTTGTTAATAAGCCCTTCTGCACCTTTCTCCCAGGCAGGAGAGTTGAACCATTCTCTGAGAAACTTCCACATGGATACTGGGAACTAGATATTTCCGGGCACAGGCGAAATGAAGATTTTCTTCTCGTAATTCAGCCTACAGCAAGCAAAGCTAGTGTGGTAGGGAGCCCCTCTGGCCTCTATCCCTGTCTCTGTGTCTCTGAGGTCTCTGTCTCTCTTTGCTCCTGTCTCATTTTTTTTGGTAATTTTTCCTTTTTACGATTTTTTTAAAGGTAGAATTTCTCTCTGACTCTCAGCTCCATCTTTTGTTTTGTTAATAAGCCCTTCTGCACCTTTCTCCCAGGCAGGAGAGTTGAACCATTCTCTGAGAAACTTCCACATGGATACTGGGAACTAGATATTTCCGGGCACAGGCGAAATGAAGATTTTCTACTCATAATTCAGCCTCCAGCAAGCAAAGCTAGTGTGGTAGGGAGCCCCTCTGGCCTCTATCTCTATCTGTGTGTCTCTGAGGTCTCTGTCTCTCTCTGCTCCTTTCTCCTCATTTATTTTGGAAATTTTTTATTTTTACGATTTTTTTAAAGGTAGAATTTCTCTCTGGCTCTAAGCTCCATCTTTTGTTTTGTTAATAAGCCCTTCTGCTCCTTTCTCCCAGGCAGGAGAGTTGAGCCATTCTCTGTGAAGATTCCACATGGATACTGGAAACAAGATATTTCAGGGCACAGGCGAAATGAATATTTTCTACTCATAATTCAGTCTCCAGCCAGCAAAGCTACTGTGGTAGGGAGCCCCTCTGGCCTCTATCCCTGTCTCTGTGTCTCTGAGGTCTCTGTATCTCTCTGCTCCTGTGTCCTCATTTTTTTTGGTAATTTTTCCTTTTTACGATTTTTTTAAAGGTAGAATTTCTCTCTGGCTCTCAGCTCCATCTTTTGTTTTGTTAATAAGCACTTCTAATCCTTTCTCCCATGCAGGAGATTTGAGCCATTCTCTGAGAAGATTCCACATGGATACTGGGAACTAGATATTTCAGGGCACAGGCTAAATGAAGATTTTCTACTCATAATTCAGCCTCCAGCAAGCTAAGCTAGTGTGGTAGGGAGCCCCTCTGGCCTCTATTCCTGTCTCTGTTTCTCTGAGGTCTCTGTCTCTCTATGCTCCTGTCTCATATTTTTTGGTAATTTTTCCTTTTTACGATTTTTTTAAAGGTAGAATTTTTCTCTGACTCTCAGCTCCATCTTTTGTTTTGTTAATAAGCCCTTCTGCTCCTTTCTCCCAGGCAGGAGAGCTGAGCCGTTCTCTGAGAAGCTTCCACATGGATACTGGAAACTAGATATTTCAGGGCACAGGCGAAATGAAGTTTTTCTAATCATAATTCAGCCTCCAGCAAGCAAAGCTAATTTGGTAGGGAGCCGCCCTGGCCTCTATTCCTGTCTCTGTGTCTCTGAGGTCTCTGTCTCTCTCTGCTCCTCTCTCCTCATATTTTTTGGTAATTTTTCCTTTTTGCGATTTTTTTAAAGGTAGAATTTCTCTCTGGCTCTCAGGTCCATCTTTTGTTTCGTTAATAAGCCCTTCTGCTCCTTTCTCCCAGGCAGGAGAGTTGAGCAATTCTCTGAGAAGATTCCACATGGTACTGGGAACTAGATATTTCAGGGCACAGGCGAAATGAAGATTTCTACTCATAATTCAGCCTCCAGCAAGCAAAGCTAGTGTGGTAGGGAGCCCCTCTGGCCTCTATCCCTGTCTCTGTGTCTCTGAGGTTACTGTCTCTCTCTGCTCCTGTCTCCTCATATTTTTTTGGAAATTTTTCCTTTTTATGTTTTTTTACAGGTAGAATTTCTGGCTCTCAGCTCCATCTTTTCTTTTGTTAATAAGCCCTTCTGCTTCTTTCTCCCAGGCAGGAGAATTGAGCCATTCTCTGAGAAGATTCCACATGGATACTGGGAAATAGATATTTCAGGGCACAGGCGAAATGTAGATTTTCTACTCATAATTCAGCCTCCAGCAAGCAAAGCTAGTGTGGTAGGGAGCCCCTCTGTCCTCTATCCCTGTCTCTGTGTCTCTGAGGTCTCTGTCTCTCTCTGTTCCTGTCTCCTCAATTTTTTGGTAATTTTTCCTTTTTACATTTTTTGTAAAGGTAGAATTGCTCTCTGGCTCTCAGCTCCATCTTTTGTTTCGTTAATAAGCCCTTCTGCTCCTTTCTCCCAGGCAGGAGACTTGAGCAATTCTCTGAGAAGATTCCACATGGTACTGGGAACTAGATATTTCAGGGCACAGGCGAAATGAAGATTTTCTACTTATAATTCAGCCTCCAGCAAGCAAAGCTAGTGTGGTAGGGAGCCCCTCTGGCCTCTATTCCTGTCTCTGTGTCTCTGAGTTCTCTGTCTCTCTTTGCTCCTGTCTCATTTTTTTTGGTAATTTTTCCTTTTTACAATTTTTTTAAAGGTAGAATTTCTCTCTGACACTCAGCTCCATCTTTTGTTTTGTTAATAAGCCCTTCTGCACCTTTCTCCCAGGCAGGAGAGTTGAACCATTCTCTGAGAAGCTTCCACATGGATACTGGGAACTAGATATTTCAGGGCACAGGCGAAATGAAGATTTTCTACTCATAATTCAGCCTCCAGCAAGAAAAGCTAATGTGGTAGGGAGCCCCCCTGGCCTCTATTCCTGTCTCTGTGTCTCTGAGGTCTCTGTCTCTCTCTGCTCCTGTCTCCTCATATTTTTTGGTAATTTTTCCTTTTTACGATTTTTTTAAAGGTAGAATTTCTCTCTGGCTCTCAGCTCCATCTTTTGTTTCGTTAATAAGCCCTTCTGCTCCTTTCTCCCAGGCAGGAGAGTTGATCCATTCTCTGAGAAGTTTCCACATGGTACTGGGAACTAGATATTTCAGGGCACAGGTGAAATGAAGATTTTCTACTCATAATTCAGCCTCCAGCAAGCAAAACAAGTGTGGTAGGGCGCCCCCCTGTCCTCTATCCCTGCCTGTGTGTCTCTGAGGTCTCTATCTCTCTCTGCTCCTGTCTCCTCATTTTTTTTGGAAATTTTTCCTTTTTATGATTTTTTTAAAGTTAGAATTTCTCTCTGGTTCTCAGCTCCATCTTTTGTTTTGTTAATAAGCCCTTCTGCTCCTTTCTCCCATGCAGGAGAGTTGAGCCATTCTCTGAGAAGTTTCCACATGAATACTGGGAACAAGATATTTCAGGGCACAGGCGAAATGAATATTTTCTACTCATAATTCAGTCTCCAGCCAGCAAAGCTACTGTGGTAGGGACCCCCTCTGGCCTCTATCCCTGTCTCTGTGTCTCTGAGGTCTCTGTCTCTCTCTGCTCCTGTGTCCTCATTTTTTTGGTAATTTTTCCTTTTTACGATTTTTTTAAAGCTACAATTTCTCTCTGGCTCTCAGCTCCATCTTTTGTTTTGTTAATAAGCACTTCTACTCCTTTCTCCCATGCAGGAGTGTTGAGCCATTCCCTGAGAAGATTCCACATGGATAATGGGAACTAGATATTTCAGGGCACAGGCGAAATGAAGATTTTCTACTCATAATTCATCCTCCAGCAAGCTAAGCTAGTGTGGTAGGGAGCCCCTCTGGCCTCTATCCCTGTCTCTGTGTCTCTGAGGTCTCTGTCTGTCTCTGCTCCTGTCTCCTCAATTTTTATGGAAATTTTTCATTTTTACGACTTATTTAAAGGTAGAATTTCCCTCTGGCACTCAGCTCCATCTTTTGTTTTGTTAATAAGCCCTTCTGCTCCTTTCTCCCAGGCAGGAGAGTCGAGCCATTCTCTGAGAAGATTCCGCATGGGTACTGGGAACTAGATATTCAGGGCACAGGCGAAATGAAGATTTTCTACTCATAATTCAGTCTCCAGCAAGCAAAGCTAGTGTGGTTAGGAGCCCCTCTGGCCTCTATCCCTGTCTCTATGTCTCTGAGGTCTCTGTCTCTCTCTGCTCATGTCTCCTCATTTTTTTTGGTAATTTTTCCTTTTAACTTTTTTTTAAAGTTAGAATTGCTCTCTGGCTCTCAGCTCCATCTTTTGTTTTGTTAATAAGCTCTTCTGCTCCTTTCTCCCAGGCAGGACAGTTGAGCCATTCTCTGAGAAGATTCCACATGGATACTGGGAACAAGATATTTCAGGGCACAGGCGATATGAAGATTTTCTACTCATAATTCAGCCTCCAGCAAGCATAGCTAGTGTGGTTAGGAGCCCCTCTCGCCTCTATCCCTGTCTCTTTGTCTCTGAGGTCTCTGTTTCTCTCTGCTCCTGACTCCTCATTATTTTTTGGTAATTTTTCCATTTTAAAATTTGTTTAAAGGTAGAATTTCTCTCTGGCTCTCAGCTCCATCTTTTGTTTTGTTAATAAGCCCTTCTGCTCCTTTCTCCCAGGCAGGAGAGTTGAGCCATTCTCTGAGAAGATTCCACATATATACAGGGAACTAGATATTTCAGGGCACAGGCGAAATGAAGATTTTCTACTCATAATTCAGCCTCCAGCAAGCAAAGCTAGTGTGGTAGGGAGCCCCTCTGGCCTCTATCCCTTTCTGTGTGTCTCTGAGGTCTCTGTCTCTCTCTGCTCCAGTCTCCTCATTTATTTTGGAAATTTTTCTTTTTACGATTTTTTTAAAGGTAGAATTTCTCTCTGGCTCTAAGCTCCATCTTTTGTTTTGTTAATAAGGCCTTCTGCTCCTTTCTCCCAGGCTGGAGAGATGAGCCATTCTCTGTGAAGATTCCACATGGATACTGGGAACAAGATATTTCAGCGCACAGGCGAAATGAATATTTTCTACTCATAATTCAGTCTCCAGCCAGCAAAGCTACTGTGGTAGGGAGCCCCTCTGGCCTCTATCCCTGTCTCTGTGTCTCTGAGGGCTCTGTCTCTCTCTACTGCTGTGTCCTCATTTTTTTTTGTTAATTTTTCTTTTTACGATTTTTTTAAAGGTAGAATTTCTCTCTGGCTCTCAGCTCCATCTTTTGTTTTGTTAATAAGCACTTCTACTCCTTTCTCCCATGCAGGAGAGTTGAGCCATTCTCTGAGAAGGTTCCACATGGATACTGGGAACTAGATATTTCATGGCACAGGCGAAATGAAGATTTTCTACTCATAATTCACCCTCCAGCAAGCAAAGCTAGTGTGGTAAGGAGCCCCTCTAGCCTCTATCCCTGTCTCTGTGTCTCTGAGGTCTCTGTCTCACTCTGCTCCTGACTCCTCATTTTTTTTTTGGTAATTTTTCCTTTTTACAATTTGTTTAAAGGTAGAATTTCTCTCTGGCTCTCAGCTCCATCTTTTGATTTGTTAATAAGACCTTCTGCTCCTTTCTTTCAGGGCACAGGCGATATGAAGATTTTCTACTCACAATTCAGCCTCCAGCAAGCAAAGCTATTGTGGTAGGGAGCCCCTCTGGCCTCTATTCCTGTCTCTGTGTCTTTGAGGTCTCTGTCTCTATCTGCTCCTGTCTCTTCATTTTTTTTGGTAATTTTTCCTTTTTATGATTTTCTTAAAGGTAGACTTTCTCTCTGGCTCTCAGCTCCATCTTTTGTTTTGTTAATAAGACCTTCTGCTCCTTTCTCCCAGGCAGGTGAGTTGAGCCATTCTCTTGGAAGATTACACATGGATACTGGGAACTAGATATTTCAGGGCTCAGGCGATATGAAGATTTTCTACTCATAATTCAGCCTCCAGCAAGCAAAGCTAGTGTGGCAGGGATCCGCTCTGGCCTATATCCCTGTCTCTGTGTCTCTGAGGTCTCTGTCTCTCTCTGCTCCTGTCTCCTCATTTTTTTTTTTGGTAATTTTTCCTTTTGACGATTTTTTTAAATGTAGAATTTCTCTCTGGCTCTCAGCTCCATCTTTTGTTTCGTTAATAAGCCCTTCTTCTCCTTTCTCCAAGGCAGGAGAGTTGAGCCATTCTCTGAGAAGGTTCCACATGGTACTGGGAACTAGATATTTCAGGGCACAGGCGAAATGAATATTTTCTACTCATAATTCAGTCTCAGGCAAGCAAAGCTACTGTGGTAGGGAGCCCCTCTGGCCTCTATCCCTGTCTCTGTGTCTCTGAGGTCTCTGTCTCTCTCTGCTTTTGTGTCCTCAATTTTTCGTAATTTTTCCTTTTTGCGATATTTTTTAAAGGTAGAATTTCTCTCTGGCTCTCAGTTCCATCTTTTGTTTTGTTAATAAGCACTTCTACTCCTTTCTCCCATGCAGGAGAGTTGAGCCATTCTCTGAGAAGATTCCACATGGATAATAGGAACTAGATATTTCAGGGCACAGGCGAAATGAAGATTTCCTACTCATAATTCAGCCTCCAGCAAGCTAAGCTAGTGTGGTAGGGAGCCCCTCTGGCCTCTATCCCTGTCTCTGTGTCTCTGAGGTCTCTGTCTGTCTCTGCTCCTGTCTCCTCATTTTTTATGGAAATTTTTCATTTTTACGATTTATTTAAAGGTAGAATTTCCCTCTGGCACTCAGCTCCATCTTTTGTTTTGTTAATAAGCCCTTCTGCTCCTTTCTCCCAGGCAGGAGAGTCGAGCCATTCTCTGAGAAGTTTCCGCATGGGTACTGGGAACTAGATATTTCAGGGCACAGGTGATATGAAGATTTTCTACTAATAATTCAGCCTCCAGCAAGCAAAGCTATTGTGGTAGGGAGCCCCTCTGGCCTCTATTCCTGTCTCTTTGTCTTTGAGGTCTCTGTCTCTCTCTGCTCCTGTCTCTTCATTTTTTTGGTAATTTTTCCTTTTTATGATTTTCTTAAAGATAGACTTTCTCTTGGCTCTCAGCTCCATCTTTTGTTTTGTTAATAATCCCTTTTGCTCCTTTCTCCCAGGCAGGACAGTTGAGCCATTCTCTGAGAAGATTCCACATGGATACTGGGAACAAGATATTTCAGGGCACAGGCGAAATGAAGATTTTCTACTCATAATTCAGCCTCCAGCAAGCAAAGCTAGTGTGGTAGGGAGCCCCTCTGGCCTCTATTCCTGTCTCTGTGTCTCAGAGGTCTCTGTCTCTCTCTGCTCCTGACTCCTCATTTTATTTTGGTAATTTTTCCTTTTTACAATTTGTTTAAAGGTAGAATTTCTCTCTGGCTCTCAGCTCCATCTTTTGTTTTGTTAATAAGACCTTCTGCTCCTTTCTCCCAGGCAGGTGAGTTGAGCCATTCTCTGGGAAGATTACACATGGATACTGGGAACTAGATATATCAGGGCACAGGCGATATGAAGATTTTCTACTCATAATACATCCTCCAGCAAGCAAAGCTAGTGTGGTATGGAGCCCCTCTGGCCTCTATACCTTTCTCTGTGTCTCTGAGTTCTCTGTCTCTCTCTGCTCCTGTCTCCTCATATTTTTTTGGTAATTTTTCCTTTTTATGATTTTTTTAAATGTAGAATTTCTCTCTGGCTCTCAGCTCCATCTTTTGCTTTGTTAATAAGCCCTTCTGCTCCTTTCTCCCAGGCAGGAGAGTTGAGCCATTCTCTGAGAAGTTTCCGCATGGATACTGGGAACTAGATATTTCAGTGCAGAGGCGAAATGAAGATTTTCTACTCATAATTCAGCCTCCAGCAAGCAAAGCGCGTGTGGTAGGGAGCCCCTCTGGCCTCTATACCTATCTGTGGGTCTCTGAGGTCTCTGTCTCGCTCTGCTCCTGTCTCCTCATTTCTTTTGGTAATTATTCTTTTTATGATTTTTTTAAAGGTAGAATTTCTCTCTGGCTCTCAGCTCCATCTTTTGTTTTGTTAATAAGCACTTCTACTCCTTTCTCCCATGAAGGAGAGTTGAGCCATTCTCTGAGAAGATTCCACATGGATACTGGGAACTAGATATTTCAGGGCACAGGCGAAATGAAGATTTTCTACTCATAATTCAGCCTCCAGCAAGCTAAGCTAGTGTGGTAGGGAGCCCCTCTGGCCTCTATACCTGTCTCTGTGTCTCTGAGGTCTCTGTCTGTCTCTGCTCCTGTCTCCTCAAATTTATGGAAATTTTTCATTTTTACGATTTATTTAAAGTTAGAATTTCCCTCTGGCAGTCAGCTCCATCTTTTGTTTTGTTAATAAGCCCTTCTGCTCCTTTCTCCCAGGCAGGAGCGTCGAGCCATTCCCTGAGAAGATTCCGCATGGGTACTGGGAACTAGATATTTCAGGGCACAGGCGAAATGAAGATTTTCTACTCATAATTCAGCCTCCAGCAAGCAAAACAAGTGTGGTAGGGCGCCCCCCTGTCCTCTATCCCTGCCTGTGTGTCTCTGAGGTCTCTATCTCTCTCTGCTCCTGTCTCCTCATTTTTTTTGGAAATTTTTCCTTTTTATGATTTTTTTAAAGTTAGAATTTCTCTCTGGTTCTCAGCTCCATCTTTTGTTTTGTTAATAAGCCCTTCTGCTCCTTTCTCCCATGCAGGAGAGTTGAGCCATTCTCAGAGAAGTTTCCACATGAATACTGGGAACAAGATATTTCAGGGCACAGGCGAAATGAATATTTTCTACTCATAATTCAGTCTCCAGCCAGCAAAGCTACTGTGGTAGGGACCCCCTCTGGCCTCTATCCCTGTCTCTGTGTCTCTGAGGTCTCTGTCTCTCTCTGCTCCTATGTCCTCATTTTTTGGTAATTTTTCCTTTTTACGATTTTTTTAAAGCTACAATTTCTCTCTGGCTCTCAGCTCCATCTTTTGTTTTGTTAATAAGCACTTCTACTCCTTTCTCCCATGCAGGAGAGTTGAGCCATTCCCTGAGAAGATTCCACATGGATAATGGGAACTAGATATTTCAGGGCACAGGCGAAATGAAGATTTTCTACTCATAATTCATCCTCCAGCAAGCTAAGCTAGTGTGGTAGGGAGCCCCTCTGGCCTCTATCCCTGTCTCTGTGTCTCTGAGGTCTCTGTCTGTCTCTGCTCCTGTCTCCTCAATTTTTATGGAAATTTTTCATTTTTACGACTTATTTAAAGGTAGAATTTCCCTCTGGCACTCAGCTCCATCTTTTGTTTTGTTAATAAGCCCTTCTGCTCCTTTCTCCCAGGCAGGAGAGTCGAGCCATTCTCTGAGAAGATTCCACATGGGTACTGGGAACTAGATATTCAGGGCACAGGCGAAATGAAGATTTTCTACTCATAATTCAGTCTCCAGCAAGCAAAGCTAGTGTGGTTAGGAGCCCCTCTGGCCTCTATCCCTGTCTCTATGTCTCTGAGGTCTCTGTCTCTCTCTGCTCATGTCTCCTCATTTTTTTTGGTAATTTTTCCTTTTAACTTTTTTTTAAAGTTAGAATTGCTCTCTGGCTCTCAGCTCCATCTTTTGTTTTGTTAATAAGCTCTTCTGCTCCTTTCTCCCAGGCAGGACAGTTGAGCCATTCTCTGAGAAGATTCCACATGGATACTGGGAACAAGATATTTCAGGGCACAGGCGATATGAAGATTTTCTACTCATAATTCAGCCTCCAGCAAGCATAGCTAGTGTGGTAAGGAGCCCCTCTCGCCTCTATCCCTGTCTCTTTGTCTCTGAGGTCTCTGTTTCTCTCTGCTCCTGACTCCTCATTATTTTTTGGTAATTTTTCCATTTTAAAATTTGTTTAAAGGTAGAATTTCTCTCTGGCTCTCAGCTCCATCTTTTGTTTTGTTAATAAGCCCTTCTGCTCCTTTCTCCCAGGCAGGAGAGATGAGCCATTCTCTGAGAAGATTCCACATATATACAGGGAACTAGATATTTCAGGGCACAGGCGATATGAAGATTTTCTACTCATAATTCAGCCTCCAGCAAGCAAAGCTAGTGTGGTATGGAGCCCCTCTGGCCTCTATCCCTTTCTCTGTGTCTCTGAGTCCTCTGTCTCTCTCTGCTCCTGTCTCCTCATATTTTTTTGGTAATTTTTCATTTTTATGATTTTTTTAAAGGTAGAATTTTCTCTGGCTCTCAGCTCCATCTTTTTTTTGTTAATAAGCCCTTCTGCTCCTTTCTCCCTGGCAGGAGAGTTGAGCCATTCTCGGAGAAGTTTCCGCATGGATACTGGGAACTAGATGTTTCAGGGCAGAGGCGAAATGAAGATTTTCTACACATAATTCAGCCTCCAGCAAGCAAAGCTAGTGTGGTAGGGAGCCCCTCTGGCCTCTATCCCTTTCTGTGTGTCTCTGAGGTCTCTGTCTCTCTCTGCTCCAGTCTCCTCATTTATTTTGGAAATTTTTCTTTTTACGATTTTTTTAAAGGTAGAATTTCTCTCTGGCTCTAAGCTCCATCTTTTGTTTTGTTAATAAGGCCTTCTGCTCCTTTCTCCCAGGCTGGAGAGATGAGCCATTCTCTGTGAAGATTCCACATGGATACTGGGAACAAGATATTTCAGCGCACAGGCGAAATGAATATTTTCTACTCATAATTCAGTCTCCAGCCAGCAAAGCTACTGTGGTATTGAGCCCCTCTGGCCTCTATCCCTGTCTCTTTGTCTCTGAGGGCTCTGTCTCTCTCTGCTGCTGTGTCCTCATTTTTTTTTGTTAATTTTTCTTTTTACGATTTTTTTAAAGGTAGAATTTCTCTCTGGCTCTCAGCTCCATCTTTTGTTTTGTTAATAAGCACTTCTACTCCTTTCTCCCATGCAGGAGAGTTGAGCCATTCTCTGAGAAGGTTCCACATGGATACTGGGAACTAGATATTTCATGGCACAGGCGAAATGAAGATTTTCTACTCATAATTCAGCCTCCAGCAAGCAAAGCTAGTGTGGTAAGGAGCCCCTCTAGCCTCTATCCCTGTCTCTGTGCTCTGAGGTCTCTGTCTCTCTCTGCTCCTGACTCCTCATTTTTTTTTGGTAATTTTTCCTTTTTACAATTTGTTTAAAGGTAGAATTTCTCTCTGGCTCTCAGCTCCATCTTTTGATTTGTTAATAAGACCTTCTGCTCCTTTCTTTCAGGGCACAGGCGATATGAAGATTTTCTACTCACAATTCAGCCTCCAGCAAGCAAAGCTATTGTGGTAGGGAGCCCCTCTGGCCTCTATTCCTGTCTCTGTGTCTTTGAGGTCTCTGTCTCTATCTGCTCCTGTCTCTTCATTTTTTTTGGTAATTTTTCCTTTTTATGATTTTCTTAAAGGTAGACTTTCTCTCTGGCTCTCAGCTCCATCTTTTGTTTTGTTAATAAGACCTTCTGCTCCTTTCTCCCAGGCAGGTGAGTTGAGCCATTCTCTGGGAAGATTACACATGGATACTGGGAACTAGATATTTCAGGGCTCAGGCGATATGAAGATTTTCTACTCATAATTCAGCCTCCAGCAAGCAAAGCTAGTGTGGTAGGGATCCGCTCTGGCCTATATCCCTGTCTCTGTGTCTCTGAGGTCTCTGTCTCTCTCTGCTCCTGTCTCCTCATTTTTTTTTTGGTAATTTTTCCTTTTGACGATTTTTTTAAAGGTAGAATTTCTCTCTGTCTCTCAGCTCCATCTTTTGTTTCGTTAATAAGCCCTTCTTCTCCTTTCTCCAAGGCAGGAGAGTTGAGCCATTCTCTGAGAAGGTTCCACATGGTACTGGGAACTATATATTTCAGGGCAAAGGCGAAATGAAGGTTTTCTACTCATAATTCAGCCTCCAGCAAGCAAAGCTAGTGTGGTAGGGAGCCCCTCTGGCCTCTATCCCTGTCTCTGTGTCTCTGAGGTCTCTGTCTGTCTCTGCTCCTGTCTCCTCATTTTTTATGGAAATTTTTCATTTTTACGATTTATTTAAAGGTAGAATTTCCCTCTGGCACTCAGCTCCATCTTTTGTTTTGTTAATAAGCCCTTCTGCTCCTTTCTCCCAGGCAGGAGAGTCGAGCCATTCTCTGAGAAGTTTCCGCATGGGTACTGGGAACTAGATATTTCAGGGCACAGGCGATATGAAGATTTTCTACTAATAATTCAGCCTCCAGCAAGCAAAGCTATTGTGGTAGGGAGCCCCTCTGGCCTCTATTCCTGTCTCTTTGTCTTTGAGGTCTCTGTCTCTCTCTGCTCCTGTCTCTTCATTTTTTTGGTAATTTTTCCTTTTTATGATTTTCTTAAAGATAGACTTTCTCTCTGGCTCTCAGCTCCATCTTTTGTTTTGTTAATAAGGCCTTCTGCTCCTTTCTCCCAGGCAGGTGAGTTGAGCCATTCTCTGGGAAGATTACACATGGATACTGGGAACTAGATATTTCAGGGCACAGGCGATATGAAGATTTTCTACTCAAAATTCAGCCTCCAGCAAGCAAAGCTAGTGTGGTTAGGAGCACCTTTCGCCTCTATCCCTGTCTCTGTGTCTCTGACGTCTCTGTCTCTCTCTGCTCCTGCCTCCTCATTTTTTATGGTAATATTTCCTTTTTACGATTTTTTTAAAGGTAGAATTTCTCTCTGGCTCTCAGCTCCATCTTTTGTTTTGTTAATAAGCCCTTCTTCTCCTTGCTCCCAGGCAGGAGAGTTGATCCATTCTCTGAGAAGATTCCACATGTATACTGGGAACTAATTATTTCAGGGCACAGGCGAAATGAAGATTTTCTACTAATAATTCAGCCTCCAGCAAGCAAAGCTAGTGTGGTAGGGAGCCCCTCTGGCCTCTATCCCTGTCTCTGTGTCTCTGAGGTCTCTGTCTCTATCTGCTTCTGTCTCCTCATATTTTTTGGTAATTTTTCCATTTTACGATTTTTTTAAAGGTAGAATTTCTCTCTGGCTCTCAGCTCCATCTTTTGTTTTGTTAATAAGCCCTTCTGCTCCTTTCTCCCAGGGTGGAGAGTTGAGCCATTAACTGAGAAGTTTCCACATGTATACTGGGAACTAGATATTTCAGGGCACAGGCAAAATTAAGATTTTCTACTCAAAATTCAGCCTCCGGCAAGCAAAGCTAGTGTGGTAGGGAGCCCCTCTGCCCTCTATCCCTGTCTCTGTGTCTCTGAGGTCTCTGTCTCTCTCTGCTCATGTCTCCTCATTTTTTTTTTTTGGTAATTTTTCCTTTTAACTTTTTTTTAAAGTTAGAATTGCTCTCTGGCTCTCAGCTCCATCTTTTGTTTTGTTAATAAGCTCTTCTGCTCCTTTCTCCCAGGCAGGACAGTTGAGCCATTCTCTGAGAAGATTCCACATGGATACTGGGAACAAGATATTTCAGGGCACAGGCGATATGAAGATTTTCTACTCATAATTCAGCCTCCAGCAAGCATAGCTAGTGTGGTAAGGAGCCCCTCTCGCCTCTATCCCTGTCTCTTTGTCTCTGAGGTCTCTGTTTCTCTCTGCTCCTGACTCCTCATTATTTTTTGGTAATTTTTCCATTTTAAAATTTGTTTAAAGGTAGAATTTCTCTCTGGCTCTCAGCTCCATCTTTTGTTTTGTTAATAAGCCCTTCTGCTCCTTTCTCCCAGGCAGGAGAGATGAGCCATTCTCTGAGAAGATTCCACATATATACAGGGAACTAGATATTTCAGGGCACAGGCGATATGAAGATTTTCTACTCATAATTCAGCCTCCAGCAAGCAAAGCTAGTGTGGTATGGAGCCCCTCTGGCCTCTATCCCTTTCTCTGTGTCTCTGAGTCCTCTGTCTCTCTCTGCTCCTGTCTCCTCATATTTTTTTGGTAATTTTTCATTTTTATGATTTTTTTAAAGGTAGAATTTTCTCTGGCTCTCAGCTCCATCTTTTTTTTGTTAATAAGCCCTTCTGCTCCTTTCTCCCTGGCAGGAGAGTTGAGCCATTCTCGGAGAAGTTTCCGCATGGATACTGGGAACTAGATGTTTCAGGGCAGAGGCGAAATGAAGATTTTCTACACATAATTCAGCCTCCAGCAAGCAAAGCTAGTGTGGTAGGGAGCCCCTCTGGCCTCTATCCCTTTCTGTGTGTCTCTGAGGTCTCTGTCTCTCTCTGCTCCAGTCTCCTCATTTATTTTGGAAATTTTTCTTTTTACGATTTTTTTAAAGGTAGAATTTCTCTCTGGCTCTAAGCTCCATCTTTTGTTTTGTTAATAAGGCCTTCTGCTCCTTTCTCCCAGGCTGGAGAGATGAGCCATTCTCTGTGAAGATTCCACATGGATACTGGGAACAAGATATTTCAGCGCACAGGCGAAATGAATATTTTCTACTCATAATTCAGTCTCCAGCCAGCAAAGCTACTGTGGTATTGAGCCCCTCTGGCCTCTATCCCTGTCTCTGTGTCTCTGAGGGCTCTGTCTCTCTCTGCTGCTGTGTCCTCATTTTTTTTTGTTAATTTTTCTTTTTACGATTTTTTTAAAGGTAGAATTTCTCTCTGGCTCTCAGCTCCATCTTTTGTTTTGTTAATAAGCACTTCTACTCCTTTCTCCCATGCAGGAGAGTTGAGCCATTCTCTGAGAAGGTTCCACATGGATACTGGGAACTAGATATTTCATGGCACAGGCGAAATGAAGATTTTCTACTCATAATTCAGCCTCCAGCAAGCAAAGCTAGTGTGGTAAGGAGCCCCTCTAGCCTCTATCCCTGTCTCTGTGCTCTGAGGTCTCTGTCTCTCTCTGCTCCTGACTCCTCATTTTTTTTTGGTAATTTTTCCTTTTTACAATTTGTTTAAAGGTAGAATTTCTCTCTGGCTCTCAGCTCCATCTTTTGATTTGTTAATAAGACCTTCTGCTCCTTTCTTTCAGGGCACAGGCGATATGAAGATTTTCTACTCACAATTCAGCCTCCAGCAAGCAAAGCTATTGTGGTAGGGAGCCCCTCTGGCCTCTATTCCTGTCTCTGTGTCTTTGAGGTCTCTGTCTCTATCTGCTCCTGTCTCTTCATTTTTTTTGGTAATTTTTCCTTTTTATGATTTTCTTAAAGGTAGACTTTCTCTCTGGCTCTCAGCTCCATCTTTTGTTTTGTTAATAAGACCTTCTGCTCCTTTCTCCCAGGCAGGTGAGTTGAGCCATTCTCTGGGAAGATTACACATGGATACTGGGAACTAGATATTTCAGGGCTCAGGCGATATGAAGATTTTCTACTCATAATTCAGCCTCCAGCAAGCAAAGCTAGTGTGGTAGGGATCCGCTCTGGCCTATATCCCTGTCTCTGTGTCTCTGAGGTCTCTGTCTCTCTCTGCTCCTGTCTCCTCATTTTTTTTTTGGTAATTTTTCCTTTTGACGATTTTTTTAAAGGTAGAATTTCTCTCTGTCTCTCAGCTCCATCTTTTGTTTCGTTAATAAGCCCTTCTTCTCCTTTCTCCAAGGCAGGAGAGTTGAGCCATTCTCTGAGAAGGTTCCACATGGTACTGGGAACTAGATATTTCAGGGCAAAGGCGAAATGAAGGTTTTCTACTCATAATTCAGCCTCCAGCAAGCAAAGCTAGTGTGGTAGGGAGCCCCTCTGGCCTCTATCCCTGTCTCTGTGTCTCTGAGGTCTCTGTCTGTCTCTGCTCCTGTCTCCTCATTTTTTATGGAAATTTTTCATTTTTACGATTTATTTAAAGGTAGAATTTCCCTCTGGCACTCAGCTCCATCTTTTGTTTTGTTAATAAGCCCTTCTGCTCCTTTCTCCCAGGCAGGAGAGTCGAGCCATTCTCTGAGAAGTTTCCGCATGGGTACTGGGAACTAGATATTTCAGGGCACAGGCGATATGAAGATTTTCTACTAATAATTCAGCCTCCAGCAAGCAAAGCTATTGTGGTAGGGAGCCCCTCTGGCCTCTATTCCTGTCTCTTTGTCTTTGAGGTCTCTGTCTCTCTCTGCTCCTGTCTCTTCATTTTTTTGGTAATTTTTCCTTTTTATGATTTTCTTAAAGATAGACTTTCTCTCTGGCTCTCAGCTCCATCTTTTGTTTTGTTAATAAGGCCTTCTGCTCCTTTCTCCCAGGCAGGTGAGTTGAGCCATTCTCTGGGAAGATTACACATGGATACTGGGAACTAGATATTTCAGGGCACAGGCGATATGAAGATTTTCTACTCAAAATTCAGCCTCCAGCAAGCAAAGCTAGTGTGGTTAGGAGCACCTTTCGCCTCTATCCCTGTCTCTGTGTCTCTGACGTCTCTGTCTCTCTCTGCTCCTGCCTCCTCATTTTTTATGGTAATATTTCCTTTTTACGATTTTTTTAAAGGTAGAATTTCTCTCTGGCTCTCAGCTCCATCTTTTGTTTTGTTAATAAGCCCTTCTTCTCCTTGCTCCCAGGCAGGAGAGTTGATCCATTCTCTGAGAAGATTCCACATGTATACTGGGAACTAATTATTTCAGGGCACAGGCGAAATGAAGATTTTCTACTAATAATTCAGCCTCCAGCAAGCAAAGCTAGTGTGGTAGGGAGCCCCTCTGGCCTCTATCCCTGTCTCTGTGTCTCTGAGGTCTCTGTCTCTATCTGCTTCTGTCTCCTCATATTTTTTGGTAATTTTTCCATTTTACGATTTTTTTAAAGGTAGAATTTCTCTCTGGCTCTCAGCTCCATCTTTTGTTTTGTTAATAAGCCCTTCTGCTCCTTTCTCCCAGGGTGGAGAGTTGAGCCATTAACTGAGAAGTTTCCACATGTATACTGGGAACTAGATATTTCAGGGCACAGGCAAAATTAAGATTTTCTACTCAAAATTCAGCCTCCGGCAAGCAAAGCTAGTGTGGTAGGGAGCCCCTCTGCCCTCTATCCCTGTCTCTGTGTCTCTGAGGTCTCTGTCTCTCTCTGCTCATGTCTCCTCATTTTTTTTTTTTGGTAATTTTTCCTTTTAACTTTTTTTTAAAGTTAGAATTGCTCTCTGGCTCTCAGCTCCATCTTTTGTTTTGTTAATAAGCCGTTTTGCTCCTTTCTCCCAGGCAGGACAGTTGAGCCATTCTCTGAGAAGATTCCACATGGATACTGGGAACAAGATATTTCAGGGCACAGGCGAAATGAAGATTTTCTACTCATAATTCAGCCTCCAGCAAGCAAAGCTAGTGTGGTAGGGAGCCCCTCTGGCCTCTATTCCTGTCTCTGTATCTCAGAGGTCTCTGTCTCTCTCTGCTCCTGACTCCTCATTTTATTTTGGTAATTTTTCCTTTTTACAATTTGTTTAAAGGTAGAATTTCTCTCTGGCTCTCAGCTCCATCTTTTGTTTTGTTAATAAGACCTTCTGCTCCTTTCTCCCAGGCAGGTGAGTTGAGCCATTCTCTGGGAAGATTACACATGGATACTGGGAACTAGATATATCAGGGCACAGGCGATATGAAGATTTTCTACTCATAATACATCCTCCAGCAAGCAAAGCTAGTGTGGTATGGAGCACCTCTGGCCTCTATACCTTTCTCTGTGTCTCTGAGTTCTCTGTCTCTCTCTGCTCCTGTCTCCTCATATTTTTTTGGTAATTTTTCCTTTTTATGATTTTTTTAAATGTAGAATTTCTCTCTGGCTCTCAGCTCCATCTTTTGCTTTGTTAATAAGCCCTTCTGCTCCTTTCTCCCAGGCAGGAGAGTTGAGCCATTCTCTGAGAAGTTTCCGCATGGATACTGGGAACTAGATATTTCAGTGCAGAGGCGAAATGAAGATTTTCTACTCATAATTCAGCCTCCAGCAAGCAAAGCGCGTGTGGTAGGGAGCCCCTCTGGCCTCTATACCTATCTGTGGGTCTCTGAGGTCTCTGTCTCTCTCTGCTCCTGTCTCCTCATTTCTTTTGGTAATTTTTCTTTTTATGATTTTTTTAAAGGTAGAATTTCTCTCTGGCTCTCAGCTCCATCTTTTGTTTTGTTAATAAGCACTTCTACTCCTTTCTCCCATGAAGGAGAGTTGAGCCATTCTCTGAGAAGATTCCACATGGATACTGGGAACTAGATATTTCAGGGCACAGGCGAAATGAAGATTTTCTACTCATAATTCAGCCTCCAGCAAGCTAAGCTAGTGTGGTAGGGAGCCCCTCTGGCCTCTATACCTGTCTCTGTGTCTCTGAGGTCTCTGTCTGTCTCTGCTCCTGTCTCCTCAAATTTATGGAAATTTTTCATTTTTACGATTTATTTAAAGTTAGAATTTCCCTCTGGCACTCAGCTCCATCTTTTGTTTTGTTAATAAGCCCTTCTGCTCCTTTCTCCCAGGCAGGAGCGTCGAGCCATTCCCTGAGAAGATTCCGCATGGGTACTGGGAACTAGATATTTCAGGGCACAGGCGAAATGAAGATTTTTCTACTCATAATTCAGCCTCCAGCAAGCAAAGCTAGTGTGGTAAGGAGCCCCGCTAGCCTCTATCCCTGTCTCTGTGTCTCTGAGCTCTCTGTCTCTCTCTGCTCCTGACTCCTCATTTTTTTTGGTAATTTTTCATTTTTACAATTTGTTTAAAGGTAGTATTTCTCTCTGGCTCTCAGCTCCATCTTTTGTTTTGTTAATAAGCCCTTCTGCTCCTTTCTCCCAGGCAGGAGAGTTGAGCCATTCTCTGAGAAGATTCCACATATATACAGGGAACTAGATATTTCAGGGCACAGGCGATATGAAGATTTTCTACTCATAATTCAACCTCCAGCAAGCAAAGCTATTGTGGTAGGGAGCCCCTCTGTCCTCTATTCCTGTCTCTGTGTCTTTGAGGTCTCTGTCTCTATCTGCTCCTGTCTCATTTTTTTTGGTAATTTTTCCTTTTTATGATTTTCTTAAAGGTAGACTTTCTCTCTGGCTCTCAGCTCCATCTTTTGTTTTGTTAATAAGACCTTCTGCTCCTTTCTCCCAGGCAGGTGAGTTGAGCCATTCTCTGGGAAGATTACACATGGATACTGGGAACTAGATATTTCAGGGCTCAGGCGATATGAAGATTTTCTACTCATAATTCTACCTCCAGCAAGCAAAGCTAGTGTGGTAGGGATCCGCTCTGGCCTATATCCCTGTCTCTGTGTCTCTGAGGTCTCTGTCTCTCTCTGCTCCGGTCTCCTCATTTTTTTTTGGTAATTTTTCCTTTTGACGATTTTTTTAAAGGTAGAATTTCTCTCTGGCTCTCAGCTCCATCTTTTGTTTCGTTAATAAGCCCTTCTTCTCTTTTCTCCAAGGCAGGAGAGTTGAGCCATTCTCTGAGAAGGTTCCACATGGTACTGGGAACTAGATATTTCAGGGCACAGGCGAAATGAAGGTTTTCTACTCATAATTCAGCCTCCAGCAAGCAAAGCTAGTGTGGTATGGAGCCCCTCTGGCCTCTATCCCTTTCTCTGTGTCTCTGAGTTCTCTGTCTCTCTCTGCTCCTGTCTCCTCATATTTTTTTGGAAATTTTTCATTTTTATGATTTTTTTAAAGGTAGAATTTCTCTCTGGCTCTCAGCTCCATCTTTTGCTTTGTTAATAAGCCCTTCTGCTCCTTTCTCCCAGGCAGGAGAGTTGAGCCATTCTCTGAGAAGAATCCGCATGGATACTGGGAACTAGATATTTCAGGGCACAGGCGAAATGAAGATTTTCTACTCATAATTCAGCCTCCAGCAAGCAAAGCTAGTGTGGTAGGGAGCCCCTCTGGCCTCTATCCCTATCTGTGTGTCTCTGAGGTTTCTGTTTCTCTCTGCTCCTGTCTCCTCATTTATTTTGGAAATTTTCCCTTTTTACGATTTTTTTAAAGGTAGAATTTCTCTCTGGCTCTAAGCTCCATCTTTTGTTTTGTTAATAAGCCCTTCTGCTCCTTTCTTCTAGGCAGGAGAGTTGAGCCATTCTCTGTGAAGTTTCCACATGGATACTGGGAAAAAGTTATTTCAGGGCACAGGCGAAATGAATATTTTCTACTCATAATTCAGTCTCAGGCAAGCAAAGCTACTGTGGTAGGGAGCCCCTCTGGCATCTATCCCTGTCTCTGTGTCTCTGAGGTCTCTGTCTCTCTCTGCTCCTGTGTCCTCAATTTTTCTTAATTTTTCCTTTTTGCGATTTTTTTAAAGGTAGAATTTCTCTCTGGCTCTCAGCTCCATCTTTTGTTTTGTTAATAAGCACTTCTACTCCTTTCTCCCATGAAGGAGAGTTGAGCCATTCTCTGAGAAGATTCCACATGGATAATGGGAACTAGATATTTCAGGGCACAGGCGAAATGAAGATTTCCTACTCATAATTCAGCCTCAAGCAAGCTAAGCTAGTGTGGTAGGGAGCCCCTCTGGCCTCTATCCCTGTCTCTGTGTCTCTGAGGTCTCTGTCTGTCTCTGCTCCTGTCTCCTCATTTTTTATGGAAATTTTTCATTTTTACGATTTATTTAAAGGTAGAATTTCCCTCTGGCACTCAGCTCCATCTTTTGTTTTGTTAATAAGCCCTTCTGCTCCTTTCTCCCAGGCAGGAGAGTCGAGCCACTCTCTGAGAAGTTTCCGCATGGGTACTGGGAACTAGATATTTCAGGGCACAGGCGATATGAAGATTTTCTACTAATAATTCAGCCTCCAGCAAGCAAAGCTATTGTGGTAGGGAGCCCCTCTGGCCTCTATTCCTGTCTCTTTGTCTTTGAGGTCTCTGTCTCTCTCTGCTCCTGTCTCTTCATTTTTTTGGTAATTTTTCCTTTTTATGATTTTCTTAAAGATAGACTTTCTCTCTGGCTCTCAGCTCCATCTTTTGTTTTGTTAATAAGACCTTCTGCTCCTTTCTCCCAGGCAGGTGAGTTGAGCCATTCTCTGGGAAGATTACACATGGGTACTGGGAACTAGATATTTCAGGGCACAGGCGATATGAAGATTTTCTACTCAAAATTCAGCCTCCAGGAAGCAAAGCTAGTGTGGTTAGGAGCCCCTTTCACCTCTATCCCTGTCTCTGTGTCTCTGACATCTCTGTCTCTCTCTGCTCCTGCCTCCTCATTTTTTTTGGTAATTTTTCCTTTTTACGATTTTTTTAAAGGTAGAATTTCTCTCTGGCTCTCAGCTCCATCTTTTGTTTTGTTAATAAGCCCTTCTTCTCCTTTCTCCCAGGCAGGAGAGTTGATCCATTCTCTGAGAAGATTCCACATGTATACTGGGAACTAATTATTTCAGGGCACAGGCGAAATGAAGATTTTCTACTAATAATTCAGCCTCCAGCAAGCAAAGCTAGTGTGGTAGGGAGCCCCTCTGGCCTCTATCGCTGTCTCTGTGTCTCTGAGGTCTCTGTATCTATCTGCTTCTGTCTCCTCATATATTTTGGTAATTTTTCCATTTTACGATTTTTTTAAAGGTAGAATTTCTCTCTGGCTCTCAGCTCCATCTTTTGTTTTGTTAATAAGCCCTTCTGCTCCTCTCTCCCAGGGTGGAGAGTTGAGCCATTAACTGAGAAGATTCCACATGTATACTGGGAACTAGATATTTCAGGGCACAGGCAAAATTAAGATTTTCTACTCAAAATTCAGCCTCTGGCAAGCAAAGCTAGTGTGGTAGGGAGCCCTTCTGGCCTCTATCCCTGTCTCTGTGTCTCTGAGGTCTCTGTCTCTCTCTGCTCATGTCTCCTCATTTTTTTTTCTGGTAATTTTTCCTTTTAACTTTTTTTTAAAGTTAGAATTGCTCTCTGGCTCTCAGCTCCATCTTTTGTTTTGTTAATAAGCCCTTCTGCTCCTTTCTCCCAGGCAGGACAGTTGAGCCATTCTCTGAGAAGATTCCACATGGATACTGGGAACAAGATATTTCAGGGCACAGGCGATATGAAGATTTTCTACTCATAATTCAGCCTCCAGCAAGCAAAGCTAGTGTGGTAGGGAGCCCCTCTGGCCTCTATTCCTGTCTCTGTGTCTCAGAGGTCTCTGTCTCTCTCTGCTCCTGACTCCTCATTTTATTTTGGTAATTTTTCCTTTTTACAATTTGTTTAAAGGTAGAATTTCTCTCTGGCTCTCAGCTCCATCTTTTGTTTTGTTAATAAGACCTTCTGCTCCTTTCTCACAGGCAGGTGAGTTGAGCCATTCTCTGGGAAGATTACACATGGATACTGGGAACTAGATATATCAGGGCACAGGCGATATGAAGATTTTCTACTCATAATTCATCCTCCAGCAAGCAAAGCTAGTGTGGTATGGAGCCCCTCTGGCCTCTATACCTTTCTCTGTGTCTCTGAGTTCTCTGTCTCTCTCTGCTCATTCTCCTCATATTTTTTTGGTAATTTTTCCTTTTTATGATTTTTTTAAATGTAGAATTTCTCTCTGGCTCTCAGCTCCATCTTTTGCTTTGTTAATAAGCCCTTCTGCTCCTTTCTCCCAGGCAGGAGAGTTGAGCCATTCCCTGAGAAGTTTCCGCATGGATACTGGGAACTAGATATTTCAGTGCAGAGGCGAAACGAAGATTTTCTACTCATAATTCAGCCTCCAGCAAGCAAAGCTCGTGTGGTAGGGAGCCCCTCTGGCCTCTATCCCTATCTGTGTGTCTCTGAGGTCTCTGTCTCTCTCTGCTCCTGTCTCCTCATTTATTTTGGTAATTTTTCTTTTTACGATTTTTTTAAAGGTAGAATTTCTCTCTGGCTCTCAGCTCCATCTTTTGTTTTGTTAATAAGACCTTCTGCTCCTTTCTCCCAGGCAGGTGAGTTGAGCCATTCTCTGGGAAGATTACACATGGATACTGGGAACTAGATATTTGAGGGCTCAGGCGATATGAAGATTTTCTACTCATAATTCAGCCTCCAGCAAGCAAAGCTATTGTGGTAGGGAGCCCCTCTGGGCTCTATTCCTGTCACTGTGTCTTTGAGGACTCTGTCTCTATCTGCTCCTGTCTCTTCATTTTTTTTGGTAATTTTTCCTTTTTATGATTTTCTTAACGGTAGACTTTCTCTCTGGCTCTCAGCTCCATCTTTTGTTTTGTTAATAAGACCTTCTGCTCCTTTCTCCCAGGCAGGTGAGTTGAGCCATTCTCTGGGAAGATTACACATGGATACTGGGAACTAGATATTTCAGGGCTCAGGCGATATGAAGATTTTCTACTCATAATTCAGCCTCCAGCAAGCAAAGCTAGTGTGGTAGGGATCCGCTCTGGCCTATATCACTGTCTCTGTGTCTCTGAGGTCTCTGTCTCTCTCTGCTCCTGTCTCCTCATTTTTTTTTTGGTAATTTTTCATTTTGACGATTTTTTTAAAGGTAGAATTTCTCTCTGGCTCTCAGCTCCATCTTTTGTTTCGTTAATAAGCCCTTCTTCTCCTTTCTCCAAGGCAGGAGAGTTGAGCCATTCTCTGAGAAGGTTCCACATGGTACTGGGAACTAGATATTTCAGGGCACAGGCGAAATGAAGGTTTTCTACTCATAATTCAGCCTCCAGCAAGCAAAGCTAGTGTGGTATGGAGCCCCTCTGGCCTCTATCCCTTTCTCTGTGTTTCTGAGTTCTCTGCCTCTCTCTGCTCCTGTCTCCTCATATTTTTTTGGAAATTTTTCATTTTTATGATTTTTTTAAAGGTAGAATTTCTCTCTGGCTCTCAGCTCCATCTTTTGCTTTGTTAATAAGCCCTTCTGCTCCTTTCTCCCAGGCAGGAGAGTTGAGCCATTCTCTGAGAAGATTCCGCATGGATACTGGGAACTAGATTTTTCAGGGCACAGGCGAAATGAAGATTTTCTACTTATAATTCAGCCTCCATCAAGCAAAGCTAGTGTGGTAGGGAGCCCCTCTGGCCTCTATCCCTATCTGTGTGTCTCTGAGGTTTCTGTCTCTCTCTGCTCCTGTCTCCTCATTTATTTTGGAAATTTTCCCTTTTTACGATTTTTTTAAAGGTAGAATTTCTCTCTGGCTCTAAGCTCCATCTTTTGTTTTGTTAATAAGCCCTTCTGCTCCTTTCTTCCAGGCAGGAGAGTTGAGCCATTCTCTGTGAAGTTTCCACATGGATACTGGGAAAAAGATATTTCAGGGCACAGGCGAAATGAATAGTTTCTACTCATAATTCAGTCTCAGGCAAGCAAAGCTACTGTGGTAGGGAGCCCCTCTAGCCTCTATCCCTGTCTCTGTGTCTCTGAGGTCTCTGTCTCTCTCTGCTCCTGTGTCCTCAATTTTTCGTAATTTTTCCTTTTTGCGATTTTTTTAAAGGTATAATTTCTCTCTGGCTCTCAGCTCCATCTTTTGTTTTGTTAATAAGCCCTTCTGCTCCTTTCTCCCAGGGTGGAGAGTTGAGCCATTAACTGAGAAGTTTCCAAATGAATACTGGGAACTAGATATTTCAGGGCACAGGCAAAATTAAGATTTTCTACTCAAAATTCAGCCTCCGGCAAGCAAAGCTAGTGTGGTAGGGAGCCCCTCTGGCCTCTATCCCTGTCTCTGTGTCTCTGAGGTATCTGTCTCTCTCTGCTCATGTCTCCTCATTTTTTTTTTTGGTAATTTTTCCTTTTAACTTTTTTTTAAAGTTAGAATTGCTCTCTGGCTCTCAGCTCCATCTTTTGTTTTGTTAATAAGCCCTTCTACTCCTTTCTCCCAGGCAGGACAGTTGAGCCATTCTCTGAGAAGATTCCCCATGGATAATGGGAACAAGATATTTCAGGGCACAGGCGATATGAAGATTTTCTACTCATAATTCAGCCTCCAGCAAGCAAAGCTAGTGTGGTAGGGAGCCCCTCTGGCCTCTATTCCTGTCTCTGTGTCTCAGAGGTCTCTGTCTCTCTCTGCTCTTGACTCCTCATTTTATTTTGGTAATTTTTCCTTTTTACAATTTGTTTAAAGGTAGAATTTCTCTCTGGCTCTCAGCTCCATCTTTTGTTTTGTTAATAAGACTTTCTGCTCCTTTCTCCAAGGCAGGTGAGTTGAGTCATTCTCTGGGAAGATTACACATGGATACTGGGAACTAGATATATCAGGGCACAGGCGATATGAAGATTTTCTACTCATAATTCATCCTCCAGCAAGCAAAGCTAGTGTGGTATGGAGCCCCTCTGGCCTCTATACCTTTCTCTGTGTCTCTGAGTTCTCTGTCTCTCTCTGCTCCTGTCTCCTCATATTTTTTTGGTAATTTTTCCTTTTTATGATTTTTTTAAAGGTAGAATTTCTCTCTGGCTCTCAGCTCAATCTTTTCCTTTGTTAATAAGCCCTTCTGCTCCTTTCTCCCAGGCAGGAGAGTTGAGACATTCTCTGAGAAGTTTCCGCATGGATACTGGGAACTAGATATTTCAGTGCAGAGGCGAAATGAAGATTTTCTACTCATAATTCAGCCTCCAGCAAGCAAAGCTCGTGTGGTAGGGAGCCCCTCTGGCCTCTATCCCTATCTGTGTGTCTCTGAGGTCTCTGTCTCTCTCTGATCCTGTCTCCTCATTTATTTTGGTAATTTTTTTTTTACGATTTTTTTAAAGGTAGAATTTCTCTCTGGCTCTCAGCTCCATCTTTTGTTTTGTTAATAAGCACTTCTACTCCTTTCTCCCATGCAGGAGAGTTGAGCCATTCTCTGTGAAGATTCCACATGGATACTGGGAAAAAGATATTTCAGGGCACAGGCGAAATGAATATTTTCTACTCATAATTCAGTCTCCAGCAAGCTAAGCTAGTGTGGTAGGGAGCCCCTTTGGCCTCTATCCCTGTCTCTGTGTCTCTGAAGTATCTGTCCCTCTCTGCTCCTGTGTCCTCATTTTTTTTGGTAATTTTTCCTTTTTACGATTATTTTAAAGGTAGAATTTCTCTCTGGCTCTCAGCTCCATCTTTAGTTTTGTTAATAAGCCCTTCTGCTCCTTTCTCCCAGGGAGGAGAGTTGAGCCATTAACTGAGAAGATTCCACATGAATACTGGGAACTAGATATTTCAGGGCACAGGCAATATGAATATTTTCTACTCAAAATTCATCCTTTGGCAAGCAAAGCTAGTGTGGTAGGGAGCCCCTCTGTCCTCTATCCCAGTCTCTGTGTCTCTGAGGTCTCTGTCTCCCTCTGCTCATGTCTCCTCATTTTTTTTTTGGTAATTTTTCCTTTTAACTTTTTTTTAAAGGTAGAATTTCTCTCTGGCTCTCAGCTCCATCTTTTGTTTTGTTAATAAGCCGTTCTGCTCCTTTCTCCCAGGCAGGACAGTTGAGCCATTCTCTGAGAAGATTCCACATGGATACTGTGAACAAGATATTTCAGGGCACAGGCGATATGAAGATTTTCTACTCATAATTCAGCCTCCAGCAAGCAAAGCTAGTGTGGTAGCGAGCCCCTCTGGCCTATATTCCTGTCTCTGTGTCTCTGAGCTCTCTGTCTCTCTCTACTCCTGTCTCCTCATTTTTTTTTGGTGATATTTCCTTTTTACGATATTTTAAAGGTAGAATTTCTCTCAGGCTCTCAGCTTCATCTTTTGTTTTGTTATTAAGACACTCTGCTCCTTTCTCCCAGGCAGGAGAGTTGAGCCATTCTCTGAGAAGATTCCACATGGATACTGGGAACTAGATATTTCAGGGCACAGGTGATATGAAGATTTTCTACTCATAATTCAGCCTCCAGCAAACAAAGCTAGTGTGGTAGGAGCCCCTCTGGCCTCTATCCCTGTCTCTGTGTCTCTGAGGTGTCTGTCTCTCTCTGCTCCTCTCTCCTCATTTTTTTTTTTGGTAATTATTCATTTTTAAGAATTTTTTAAAGGTAGAATTTCTCTCTGGCTCTCAGCTCCATCCTTTGTTTTGTTAATAAGCCCTTCTGCTCCTTTCTCCCAGGCAGGAGAGTTGAGCCATTCTCTGAGAAGATTCCACATCGATACTGGGAACTAGATATTTCAGGGCACAGGCGAAATGAAGATATTCTACTCATAATTCAGCCTCCAGCAAGCAAAGCTAATGTGGTAGGGAGCCCCCCTGGCCTCTACCCCTCTCTCTGTGTCTCTGTGGTCTCTGTCTTTCTCTGCTCCTGTCTCCTCATTTTTTTTGGAAATTTTTCCTCTTTACGATTTTTTTAAAGGTAGAATTTCTCTCTGGCTCTCAGCTCCATCTTTTGTTTCATTAATAAGCACTTCTGCTCCTTTCTCCCAGGCAGGAGAGTTGAGCCATTCTCTGAGAAGATTCCACATGGATACTGGGAACTGGATATTTCAGGACACAGGCGAAATGAAGATTTCCTACTCATAATTCAGCCTCCAGCAAGCAAAGCTAGTGTGGTAGGGAGCCCCTCTGGCCTCTATTCCTGTCTCTGTGTCTTGAGGTCTCTGTCTCTCTCTGCTCCTGTCTCTTCATTTTTTTTGGTAATTTTTCTTTTAATGATTTTTTTAAAGGTAGAATTTCTCTCTGGCTCTCCGCTCCATCTTTTGTTTTGTTAATAAGAACTTCTGCTCCTTTCTCCCAGTCAGGTGAGTTGAGCCATTCTCTGGGATGATTACACATGGATACTGGGAACAAGATTTTCCAGGGCACAGGCGATATGAAAATTTTCAACTCATAATTCAGCCTCCAGCAAGCAAAGCTAGTGTGGTAGGGAGCCGCTCTGGCCTCTATTCATGTCTCTGTGTCTCTGAGGTCTCTGTATCTGTCTGCTCCGGTCGCCTAAATTTTTTTTGGTAATTTTTCTTTTTACATTTTTTTTAAAGGTTGAATTTCTCTCTGGCTCTCAGCTCCATCTTTTGTTTTGTTAATAAGCCCTTCTGCTCCTTTCTCCCAGGCAGGAGAGTTTAGCCATTCTCTGAGAAGTTTCCACATGGATACTGGAAACTAGATATTTCAGGGCACAGGCGAAATGAAGATTTTCTAGTCGTAATTCAGCCTCCAGCAAGCAAAGCTAGTGTGGTAGGGAGCCCCTCTGACCTCTACCCCTGTCTCTGTGTCTCTGAGGTCTCTGTCTCTCTCTGCTCCTGTCTCTTTTTTTTGGTAATTTTTCCTTTTTACGATTTTTTTAAAAGTAGAATTTCTCTCTGGCTCTCAGCTCCATCTTTTGTTTTGTTAATAAGCCCTTCTGCTCCTTTCTCCCAGGCAGGAAGGTTGAGCCATTCTCTGAGAAGTTTCCACATGGATACTGGGAAATAGATATTTCAGGGCACAATCGAAATGAAGATTTTCTTCTCGTAATTCAGACTCCAGCAAGCAAAGCTAGTGTGGTAGGGAATCCCTCGGGCCTCTATCCCTGTCTCTGTGTCTCTGACGTCTCTGTCTCTCTCAGCTCCTGTCTCATAATTTTTTTGTTAATTTTTCCTTTTTACGATTTTTTGAAAGGTAGAATTTCTCTCTGACTCTCAGCTCCCTCTTTTGTTTTGTAAATAAGCCCTTCTGCTCCTTTCTCCCAGGCAGGAGAGTTGAGCCATTCTCTGAGAAGTTTCCACATGGATACTGGGAACTAGATATTTCAGGGCACAGGCGAAATGAAGATTTTCTACTCATAATTCAGCCTCCAGCAAGCAAGCTAATGTAGTAGGGAGCCCCCCTGGCCTCTATCCCTGTCTCTGTGTCTCTGAGGTCTCTGTCTCTCTCTGCTCCTGTCTCATGATTTTTTTGGTACTTTTTCCTTTTTACGATTTTTTTAAAGGTAGAATTTCTCTCTGGCTCTCAGTTTCATCTTTTGTTTTGTTAATAAGCCCTTCTGCTCCTTTCTCCCAGGCAGGAGAGCTGAGCCATTCTCTGACAAGTTTCCACATGGATACTGGGAACTAGATATTTCAGGGCACATGCGAAATGAAGATTTTCTACTCATAATTCAGCCTCCAGCAAGCAAAGCTAGTGTGGTAGGGAACCCCTCTGACCTCTATCCCTCTCTCTGGGTTTCTGAGGTCTCTGTCTCCCTCTGCTCATATCTCCTCATTTTTTTTTTGGGTAATTTTTCCTTTTTACATTTTTTTTAAAGGTAGAATTGCTCTCTGGATCTCAGCTTCATCTTTTGTTTTGTTAATAAGCCCTTCTGCTCCTTTCTCCAAGACAGGACATTTGAGCCTTTCTCTGAGAAGATTCCACATGGATACTGGGAACTAGATATTTCAGGGCACCGGCGAAATGAAAATTTTCTACTCATATTTCAGCCTCCAGCAAGCAAAGCTAGTGTGGTAGGGAGCCCCTCTGGCCTCTATCCCTGTCTCTGTGTGTCTGAGGTCTCTGATTCTATCTGCTTCTGTCTCCTCATATTTTTTTGGTAATTTTTCCATTTTACGATTTTTTTAAAGGTAGAATTTCTCTCTGGCTCTCAGCTCCATCTTTTGTTTTGTTAATAAGCCCTTCTGCTCCTTTCTCCCAGGCAGGAGAGTTGAGCCATTCTCGGAGAAGATTCCGCATGGATACTGGGAACTAGATATTTCAGGGCACAGGCGAAATGAAGATTTTCTACTGATTATTCAACCTCCAGCAAGCAAAGCTAGTGTGGTAGGGAGCCCCTCTGACCTCTATCCCTCTCTCTGTGTTTCTGAGGTCTCTGTCTCTCTCTGCTCATGTCTCCTCATATTTTTTGGTAATTTTTCTTTTTTACATTTTTTTTAAAGGTTGAATTGCTCTCTGGCTCTCAGCTCCATCTTTTGTTTTGTTAATAAGCCCTTCTGCTCCTTTCTCCCAGGCAGGACATTTGAGCCATTCTCTGAGAAGATTCCACATGGATACTGAGAACTAGATATTTCAGGGCACAGGCGATATGAAGATTTTCTACTCATAATTCAGCCTCCAGCAAGCAAAGCTAGTGTGGTAGGGAGCCCCTCTGGCCTCTATTACTGTCTCTGTGTCTCTGAGGTCTCTGTCTCTCTCTGCTCCTGTCTCCTCAGTTTTTTTGGTAATTTTTCCTTTTTACGATTTTTTTAAAGGTAGAATTTCTCTCTGGCTCTCAGCTTCATCTTTTGTTTTATTAAAAGGACCCTCTGATCCTTTCTCCCAGGCAGGAGAGTTGAGCCATTCTCTGAGAAGTTTCCACATGGATACTGGGAACAAGATATTTCAGGGCACAGGTTATATGAAGATTTTCTAATCATAATTCAGCCTCCAGCAAACAAAGTTAGTGTGGTAGGGAGCCCCTATGGCCTCTATCCCTGTCTCTGTGTCTCTGAGGTCTCTGTCTCTCTCTGCTCCTGTCTCCTCATTTTTTTGGTAATTTTTCCTTTTTATGAATTTTTTAAAGGTAGAATTTCTCTCTGGCTCTCAGCTCAATCTTTTGTTTTGTTAATAAGCCCTTCTGCTCCTTTCTCGCAGGCAGGAGAGTTGAGCCATTCTCTGAGAAGATTCCACATGGATACTGGGAACAAGATATTTCAGGGCACAGGTTATATGAAGATTTTCTACTCATAATTCAGCCTCCAGCAAACAATGTTAGTGTGGTAGGGAGCCGCTATGGCCTCTATCCCTGTCTCTGTGTCTCTGAGGTCTCTGTCTCTCCCTGCTCCTGTCTCCTCATTATTTTGGTAATTTTTCCTTTCTACGAATTTTTTAAAGGTAGAATTTCTCTCTGTCTCTCAGCTCCATCTTTTGTTTTGTTAATAAGCCCTTCTGCTCCTTTCTCCCAGGCAGGAGAGTTGAGCCATTTTCTGAGAAGATTCCACATGGATACTGGGAACTAGATATTTCAGGGCACAGGCGAAATGGAGATATTCTACTCGTAATTCAGCCTCCAGCAAGCAAAGCTAGTGTGGTGGGGAGCCCCTTTGTCCTCTATCCCTGTCTCTGTGTCTCTGAGGTCTCTGTCTCTCTCTGCTCCTGTCTCATTATTTTTTTTGGTAATTTTTCCTTTTTACGATTTTTTTAAAGGTAGCATTTCTCTCTGGCTCTCAGCTCAATCTTTTGTTTTGTTAATAAACCCCTCTGCTCCTTTCTCCCAGGCAGGAGAGTTGAGCCATTCTCTGAGAAGATTCCACATAGATACTGGGAACTAGATATTTCAGTGCACAGGCGAAATGAAGATATTCTACTAGTAATTCAGCCTCCAGCAAGGAAAGCTAGTGTGGTGGGGAGCCCCTCTGGCCTCTATCCCTGTCTCTGTGTCTCTGAGGTCTCTGTCTCTCTCGGCTCCTGTCTCATTTTTTTTTGGTAATTTTTCCTTTTTAAGATTTTTTTAAAGGTAGAATTTCTCTCTGACTCTCATCTCCATCTTTTGTTTTGTTAATAAGCCCTTCTGCTCCTTTCTCCCAGGCAGGAGAATTGAGCCATTCTCTGAGAAGCTTCCACATGGATACTGGGAACTAGATATTTCAGGGCACAGGCGAAATGAAGATTTTCTACTCATAATTCAGCCTCCAGCAAGCAAAGCTAATGTGGTAGGGAGCCCCCCTGGCCTCTATCCCTGTCTCTGTGTCTCTGAGGTCTCTGTCTCTCTCTGCTCCTGTCTCCTCATTTTTTTTTGGTAATTTTTCCTTTTTACGATTTTTTTAAAGGTAGAATTTCTCTCTGGCTCTCAGCTCCATCTTTTGTTTTGTTAATAAGCCCTTCTGCTCCTTTCTCCCAGGCAGGAGAGTTGAGCCATTCTCTGAGAAGATTCCGCATGGATACTGGGAACTAGATATTTCAGGGCACAGGCGAAATGAAGATTTTCTACTCATAATTCAGCCTCCTGCAAGCAAAGCTTGTGTGGTAGGGAGCCCCTCTGACCTCTATCCCTCTCTCTGTGTTTCTGAGGTCTCTGTCTCTCTCTGCTCATGCCTCCTCATTTTTTTTTGGTAATTTTTCCTTTTTACATTTTTTTTAAAGTTTGAATTGCTCTCTGGCTCTCAGCTCCATCTTTTGTTTTGTTAATAAGCCCTTCTGCTCCTTTCTCCCAGGCAGGAGAGTTGAGCCATTCTCTGAGAAGATTCCACATGGATACTGGGAACTAGATATTTCAGGGCACAGGCGAAATGAAGATATTCTACTCGTAATTCAGCCTCCAGCAAGCAAAGCTAGGGTGGTGGGGAGCCCCTCTGGCCTCTATCCCTGTCTTTGTGTCTCTGAGGTCTCTGTCTCTCTCTGCTCCTGTCTCATTTTTTTTTGGTAATTTTTCCTTTTTATGATTATTTTAAATTTAGAATTCCTCTCTGACTCTCAGCTCCATCTTTTGTTTTGTTAATAAGCCCTTCTGCTCCTTTCTCCCAGGCAGGAGAGTAGAGCCATTCTCTGAGAAGCTTCCACATTGATACTGGGAACTAGATATTTCAGGGCAGAGGTGAAATGAAGATTTTCTACTCATAATTCAGCCTCCAGCAAGCAAAGCTAATGTAGTATGGAGCCCCCCTGGCCTCTATCCCTGTCTCTGTGTCTCTGAGGTATCTGTCTCTCTCTGGTCCTCTCTCCTCATATTTTTGGGTAATTTTTCGTTTTTACGATTTTTTTAAAGATAGAATTTCTCTCTGGCTCTCAGCTCCATCTTTTGTTTTGTTAATAAGCCCTTCTGCTCCTTTCTCCCAGGCAGGACATTTGAGCCATTCTCTGAGAAGTTTGCACATGGATACTGGGAACTAGATATTTCAGGGCACATGCGATATGAAGATTTTCTACACATAATTCAGCCTCCAGCAAGCAAAGCTAGTGTGGTAGGGAGCCCCTCTGGCCTCTATTCCTGTCTCTGTGTCTCTGAGGTCTCTGTTTCTCTCTGCTCCTGTCTCCTCATTTTTTTTGGTAATTTTTCATTTTTACGATTTTTTTAAAGGTAGAATTTCTCTCTGGCTCTCAGCTTCATCTTTTGTTTTGTTAATAAGGCCCTCTGCTCCTTTCTCCCAGGCAGGAGAGTAGAGCCATTCTCTGAGAAGATTCCACATGGATACTGGGAACCAGATATTTCAGGGCACAGGTGATATGAAGATTTTCTACTCATAATTCAGCCTCCAGCAAACAAAGCTAGTGTGGTAGGGAGCCCCTCTGGCCTCTATCCCTGTCTCTGTGTCTCTGAGGTCTCTGTCTCTCTCTGCTCCTGTCTCCTCAAATTTTTTGGTAATTTTTCCTTTTTACGATTTTTTTAAAGGTAGCATTTCTCTCTGGCACTCAGCTACATCTTTTGTTTTGTTAATAAGCCCCTCTGCTCCTGTCTCCCAGGCAGGAGAGTTGAGCCATTCTCTGAGAAGATTCCACATCGATACTGGGAAATAGATATTTCAGGGCACAGGCGAAATGAAGATATTCTACTCGTAATTCAGCCTCCAGCAATCAAAGCTTGTGTGGTGGGGAGCCCCTCTGGCCTCTATCCCGGTCTCTGTGTCTCTGAGGTCTCTGTCTCTCTCGGCTCCTGTCTCATTTTTTTTTGTTAATTTTTCCTTTTTACGATTTTTTTAAAGGTAGAATTTCTCTCTGACTCTCAGCTCCATCTTTTGTTTTGTTAATAAGCCCTTCTGCTCCTTTCTCCCAGGCGGAGAGTTGAGCCATTCTCTGAGAAGCTTCCACATGGATACTGGGAACTAGATATTTCAGGGCACAGGCGAAATGAAGATTTTCTACTCATAATTCAGCCTCCAGCAAGCAAAGCTAATGTGGTAGTGAGCCCCCCTGGCCTCTATCCCTGTCTCTGTGTCTCTGAGGTCTCTGTCTCTCTTTGATCCTGTCTCCTCAAATTTTTTGTAATTTTTCCTTTTTATGATTTTTTTAAAGGTAGAATTTCTCTCTGGCTCTCAGCTCCATCTTTTGTTTAGTTTATAAGCCCTTCTGCTCCTTTCTCCCACGCAGGAGAGTTGAGCCATTCTCTGAGAAGTTTCCTCATGGTACTGGGAACTAGATATTTCAGGTCACAGGCGAAATGAAGATTTTCTACTCATAATTCAGCCTCCTGCAAGCAAAGCTAGTGTGGTAGGGATCTCTCTGGCCTCTATTCCTGTCTCTGTGTCTCTTTGGTCTCTGTCTCTCTCTGCTCCTGTCTCCTCATTTTTTTGGTAATTTTTCATTTTTACGATTTTTTTAAAGGTAGAATTTCTCTCTGGCTCTCATCTCTATCTTTTGTTTTGTTAATAAGCCCTTCTGCTCCTTTCTCCCAGGCAGGAGAGTTGAGCCATTCTCTGAGAAGATTCCACATGGATACTGGGAACTAGATATTTCAGGGCACAGGCGAAATGAAGATTTTCTACTCATAATTCAGCCTCCAGCAAGCAAAGCTAATGTGGTAGGGAGCCCCCCTTGCCTCTATCCCTGTCTCTGTGTCTCTGAGGTCTCTGTCTCTCTCTGCTCCTGTCTTCTCAAATTTTTTGTAATTTTTCTTTTTTATGATTTTTTTAAAGGTAGAATTTCTCTCTGGCTCTCAGCTCCATCTTTTGTTCTGTTAATAAGCCCTTCTGCTCCTTTCTCCCACGCAGGAGAGTTGAGCCATTCTCTGAGAAGTTTCCTCATGGTATTGGGAACTAGATATTTCAGGTCACAGGCGAAATGAAGATTTTCTACTCATAATTCAGCCTCCAGCAAGCAAAGCTATTTTGGTATGGAGTTCTCTGGCCTCTATCCCTGTCTCTGTGTCTCTGAGGTCTCTGTATTTCTCTGCTCCTGTCTCCTCATTTTTTTGGGTAATTTTACTTTTTACGATTTTTTTAAAGGTAGAATTTCTCTCTGGCTCTCAGCTTCACCTTTTGTTTTGTTAATAAGACCCTCTGCTCCTTTCTCCCAGGCAGGAGAGTTGAGCCATTCTCTGAGAAGTTTCCACAAGGATACTGGGAACAAGTTATTTCAGGGCACAGGTGATATGAAGATTTTCTACTCATAATTCAGCCTCCGGCAAACAAAGCTAGTGTGGTAGGGAGCCCCTCTGGCCTTTATCCCTGTCTCTGTGTCTCTGAGGTCTCTGTCTCTCTCTGCTCCTCTCTCCTCATTTTTTTTTGGTAATTATTCCTTTTTACGATTTTTCTAAAGGTAGAATTTCTCTCTGGCTCTCAGCTCCATCCTTTGTTTTGTTAATAAGCCCTTCTGCTCCTTTCTCCGAGGCAGGAGAGTTGAGCCATTCTCTCAGAAGATTCCACATGGATACTGGGAACTAGTTATTTCAGGGCACAGGCGAAATGAAGATTTTCTACTCATAATTCAGCCACCTGCAAGCAAAGCTTGTGTGGTAGGGAGCCCCCCGGGCCTCTATCCCTGTCTCTGTGTCTCTGAGGTCTCTATCTCTCTCTGCTCCTGTCTCCTCATGTGTTTTTGGTAATTTTTCGTTTTTACGAATTTTTAAAGGTAGAATTTCTCTCTGGATTTCAGCTCCATCTTTTGTTTTATTAATAAGCCCTTCTGCTCCTTTCTCCCAGGCAGGACATTTGAGCCATTCTCTGAGAAGATTCCACATGGATACTGAGAACTAGATATTTCAGGGCACAGGCGATATGAAGATTTTCTACTCATAATTCAGCCTCCAGCAAGCAAAGCTAGTGTGGTAGGGAGCCCCTCTGGCCTCTATTACTGTCTCTGTGTCTCTGAGGTCTCTGTCTCTCTCTGCTCCTGTCTCCTCAGTTTTTTTGGTAATTTTTCCTTTTTACGATTTTTTTAAAGGTAGAATTTCTCTCTGGCTCTCAGCTTCATCTTTTGTTTTATTAAAAGGACCCTCTGATCCTTTCTCCCAGGCAGGAGAGTTGAGCCATTCTCTGAGAAGTTTCCACATGGATACTGGGAACAAGATATTTCAGGGCACAGGTTATATGAAGATTTTCTAATCATAATTCAGCCTCCAGCAAACAAAGTTAGTGTGGTAGGGAGCCCCTATGGCCTCTATCCCTGTCTCTGTGTCTCTGAGGTCTCTGTCTCTCTCTGCTCCTGTCTCCTCATTTTTTTGGTAATTTTTCCTTTTTATGAATTTTTTAAAGGTAGAATTTCTCTCTGGCTCTCAGCTCAATCTTTTGTTTTGTTAATAAGCCCTTCTGCTCCTTTCTCGCAGGCAGGAGAGTTGAGCCATTCTCTGAGAAGATTCCACATGGATACTGGGAACAAGATATTTCAGGGCACAGGTTATATGAAGATTTTCTACTCATAATTCAGCCTCCAGCAAACAATGTTAGTGTGGTAGGGAGCCGCTATGGCCTCTATCCCTGTCTCTGTGTCTCTGAGGTCTCTGTCTCTCCCTGCTCCTGTCTCCTCATTATTTTGGTAATTTTTCCTTTCTACGAATTTTTTAAAGGTAGAATTTCTCTCTGTCTCTCAGCTCCATCTTTTGTTTTGTTAATAAGCCCTTCTGCTCCTTTCTCCCAGGCAGGAGAGTTGAGCCATTTTCTGAGAAGATTCCACATGGATACTGGGAACTAGATATTTCAGGGCACAGGCGAAATGGAGATATTCTACTCGTAATTCAGCCTCCAGCAAGCAAAGCTAGTGTGGTGGGGAGCCCCTTTGTCCTCTATCCCTGTCTCTGTGTCTCTGAGGTCTCTGTCTCTCTCTGCTCCTGTCTCATTATTTTTTTTGGTAATTTTTCCTTTTTACGATTTTTTTAAAGGTAGCATTTCTCTCTGGCTCTCAGCTCAATCTTTTGTTTTGTTAATAAACCCCTCTGCTCCTTTCTCCCAGGCAGGAGAGTTGAGCCATTCTCTGAGAAGATTCCACATAGATACTGGGAACTAGATATTTCAGTGCACAGGCGAAATGAAGATATTCTACTAGTAATTCAGCCTCCAGCAAGGAAAGCTAGTGTGGTGGGGAGCCCCTCTGGCCTCTATCCCTGTCTCTGTGTCTCTGAGGTCTCTGTCTCTCTCGGCTCCTGTCTCATTTTTTTTTGGTAATTTTTCCTTTTTAAGATTTTTTTAAAGGTAGAATTTCTCTCTGACTCTCATCTCCATCTTTTGTTTTGTTAATAAGCCCTTCTGCTCCTTTCTCCCAGGCAGGAGAATTGAGCCATTCTCTGAGAAGCTTCCACATGGATACTGGGAACCAAATATTTCAGGGCACAGGCGAAATGAAGATTTTCTACTCATAATTCAGCCTCCAGCAAGCAAAGCTAATGTGGTAGGGAGCCCCCCTGGCCTCTATCCCTGTCTCTGTGTCTCTGAGGTCTCTGTCTCTCTCTGCTCCTGTCTCCTCATTTTTTTTTGGTAATTTTTCCTTTTTACGATTTTTTTAAAGGTAGAATTTCTCTCTGGCTCTCAGCTCCATCTTTTGTTTTGTTAATAAGCCCTTCTGCTCCTTTCTCCCAGGCAGGAGAGTTGAGCCATTCTCTGAGAAGATTCCGCATGGATACTGGGAACTAGATATTTCAGGGCACAGGCGAAATGAAGATTTTCTACTCATAATTCAGCCTCCTGCAAGCAAAGCTTGTGTGGTAGGGAGCCCCTCTGACCTCTATCCCTCTCTCTGTGTTTCTGAGGTCTCTGTCTCTCTCTGCTCATGCCTCCTCATTTTTTTTTGGTAATTTTTCCTTTTTACATTTTTTTTTAAAGTTTGAATTGCTCTCTGGCTCTCAGCTCCATCTTTTGTTTTGTTAATAAGCCCTTCTGCTCCTTTCTCCCAGGCAGGAGAGTTGAGCCATTCTCTGAGAAGATTCCACATGGATACTGGGAACTAGATATTTCAGGGCACAGGCGAAATGAAGATATTCTACTCGTAATTCAGCCTCCAGCAAGCAAAGCTAGGGTGGTGGGGAGCCCCTCTGGCCTCTATCCCTGTCTTTGTGTCTCTGAGGTCTCTGTCTCTCTCTGCTCCTGTCTCATTTTTTTTTGGTAATTTTTCCTTTTTATGATTATTTTAAATTTAGAATTCCTCTCTGACTCTCAGCTCCATGTTTTGTTTTGTTAATAAGCCCTTCTGCTCCTTTCTCCCAGGCAGGAGAGTAGAGCCATTCTCTGAGAAGCTTCCACATTGATACTGGGAACTAGATATTTCAGGGCAGAGGTGAAATGAAGATTTTCTACTCATAATTCAGCCTCCAGCAAGCAAAGCTAATGTAGTATGGAGCCCCCCTGGCCTCTATCCCTGTCTCTGTGTCTCTGAGGTATCTGTCTCTCTCTGGTCCTCTCTCCTCATATTTTTGGGTAATTTTTCGTTTTTACGATTTTTTTAAAGATAGAATTTCTCTCTGGCTCTCAGCTCCATCTTTTGTTTTGTTAATAAGCCCTTCTGCTCCTTTCTCCCAGGCAGGACATTTGAGCCATTCTCTGAGAAGTTTGCACATGGATACTGGGAACTAGATATTTCAGGGCACATGCGATATGAAGATTTTCTACACATAATTCAGCCTCCAGCAAGCAAAGCTAGTGTGGTAGGGAGCCCCTCTGGCCTCTATTCCTGTCTCTGTGTCTCTGAGGTCTCTGTTTCTCTCTGCTCCTGTCTCCTCATTTTTTTTGGTAATTTTTCATTTTTACGATTTTTTTAAAGGTAGAATTTCTCTCTGGCTCTCAGCTTCATCTTTTGTTTTGTTAATAAGGCCCTCTGCTCCTTTCTCCCAGGCAGGAGAGTAGAGCCATTCTCTGAGAAGATTCCACATGGATACTGGGAACCAGATATTTCAGGGCACAGGTGATATGAAGATTTTCTACTCATAATTCAGCCTCCAGCAAACAAAGCTAGTGTGGTAGGGAGCCCCTCTGGCCTCTATCCCTGTCTCTGTGTCTCTGAGGTCTCTGTCTCTCTCTGCTCCTGTCTCCTCAAATTTTTTGGTAATTTTTCCTTTTTACGATTTTTTTAAAGGTAGCATTTCTCTCTGGCACTCAGCTACATCTTTTGTTTTGTTAATAAGCCCCTCTGCTCCTGTCTCCCAGGCAGGAGAGTTGAGCCATTCTCTGAGAAGATTCCACATCGATACTGGGAAATAGATATTTCAGGGCACAGGCGAAATGAAGATATTCTACTCGTAATTCAGCCTCCAGCAATCAAAGCTTGTGTGGTGGGGAGCCCCTCTGGCCTCTATCCCGGTCTCTGTGTCTCTGAGGTCTCTGTCTCTCTCGGCTCCTGTCTCATTTTTTTTTTGTTAATTTTTCCTTTTTACGATTTTTTTAAAGGTAGAATTTCTCTCTGACTCTCAGCTCCATCTTTTGTTTTGTTAATAAGCCCTTCTGCTCCTTTCTCCCAGGCGGAGAGTTGAGCCATTCTCTGAGAAGCTTCCACATGGATACTGGGAACTAGATATTTCAGGGCACAGGCGAAATGAAGATTTTCTACTCATAATTCAGCCTCCAGCAAGCAAAGCTAATGTGGTAGTGAGCCCCCCTGGCCTCTATCCCTGTCTCTGTGTCTCTGAGGTCTCTGTCTCTCTTTGATCCTGTCTCCTCAAATTTTTTGTAATTTTTCCTTTTTATGATTTTTTTAAAGGTAGAATTTCTCTCTGGCTCTCAGCTCCATCTTTTGTTTAGTTTATAAGCCCTTCTGCTCCTTTCTCCCACGCAGGAGAGTTGAGCCATTCTCTGAGAAGTTTCCTCATGGTACTGGGAACTAGATATTTCAGGTCACAGGCGAAATGAAGATTTTCTACTCATAATTCAGCCTCCTGCAAGCAAAGCTAGTGTGGTAGGGATCTCTCTGGCCTCTATTCCTGTCTCTGTGTCTCTTTGGTCTCTGTCTCTCTCTGCTCCTGTCTCCTCATTTTTTTGGTAATTTTTCATTTTTACGATTTTTTTAAAGGTAGAATTTCTCTCTGGCTCTCATCTCTATCTTTTGTTTTGTTAATAAGCCCTTCTGCTCCTTTCTCCCAGGCAGGAGAGTTGAGCCATTCTCTGAGAAGATTCCACATGGATACTGGGAACTAGATATTTCAGGGCACAGGCGAAATGAAGATTTTCTACTCATAATTCAGCCTCCAGCAAGCAAAGCTAATGTGGTAGGGAGCCCCCCTTGCCTCTATCCCTGTCTCTGTGTCTCTGAGGTCTCTGTCTCTCTCTGCTCCTGTCTTCTCAAATTTTTTGTAATTTTTCTTTTTTATGATTTTTTTAAAGGTAGAATTTCTCTCTGGCTCTCAGCTCCATCTTTTGTTCTGTTAATAAGCCCTTCTGCTCCTTTCTCCCACGCAGGAGAGTTGAGCCATTCTCTGAGAAGTTTCCTCATGGTATTGGGAACTAGATATTTCAGGTCACAGGCGAAATGAAGATTTTCTACTCATAATTCAGCCTCCAGCAAGCAAAGCTATTTTGGTATGGAGTTCTCTGGCCTCTATCCCTGTCTCTGTGTCTCTGAGGTCTCTGTATTTCTCTGCTCCTGTCTCCTCATTTTTTTTGGGTAATTTTACTTTTTACGATTTTTTTAAAGGTAGAATTTCTCTCTGGCTCTCAGCTTCACCTTTTGTTTTGTTAATAAGACCCTCTGCTCCTTTCTCCCAGGCAGGAGAGTTGAGCCATTCTCTGAGAAGTTTCCACAAGGATACTGGGAACAAGTTATTTCAGGGCACAGGTGATATGAAGATTTTCTACTCATAATTCAGCCTCCGGCAAACAAAGCTAGTGTGGTAGGGAGCCCCTCTGGCCTTTATCCCTGTCTCTGTGTCTCTGAGGTCTCTGTCTCTCTCTGCTCCTCTCTCCTCATTTTTTTTTGGTAATTATTCCTTTTTACGATTTTTCTAAAGGTAGAATTTCTCTCTGGCTCTCAGCTCCATCCTTTGTTTTGTTAATAAGCCCTTCTGCTCCTTTCTCCGAGGCAGGAGAGTTGAGCCATTCTCTCAGAAGATTCCACATGGATACTGGGAACTAGTTATTTCAGGGCACAGGCGAAATGAAGATTTTCTACTCATAATTCAGCCACCTGCAAGCAAAGCTTGTGTGGTAGGGAGCCCCCCGGGCCTCTATCCCTGTCTCTGTGTCTCTGAGGTCTCTATCTCTCTCTGCTCCTGTCTCCTCATGTGTTTTTGGTAATTTTTCGTTTTTACGAATTTTTAAAGGTAGAATTTCTCTCTGGATTTCAGCTCCATCTTTTGTTTTATTAATAAGCCCTTCTGCTCCTTTCTCCCAGGCAGGAGAGTTGAGCCATTCTCTGAGAAGTTTCCACATGGATACTGGGAACTAGATATTTCAGGACACAGGCGAAATGAAGATTTTCTACTCTTAATTCAGCCTGCAGCAAGCAAAGTTAGTGTGGTATTGAGCCCCTCTGGCCGCTATCTCTGTCTCTGTGTCTCTGAGGTCTCTGTCTCTCTCTGCGCTTCTCTCCGCATTTTTTTTGGTAATTTTTCCTTTTTACGATATTTTTAAAGGTAGAATTTATCTCTGGCTCTCAGCTCCATCTTTTAGGTTTGTTAATAAGCCCTTCTGCTCCTTTCTCCCAGGCAGGAGAGTTGAGCCATTCTCTGAGATGATTCCACTTGGATACTGGGAACTAGATATTTCAGGGCATAGGCGAAATGAAGATTTTCTACTCATAATTCAGGCTCCAGCAAGCAAAGCTAGTGTGGTAGGGAGCCCCCCTGGCCTCAATCCCTATCTCTGTGTCTCTGAAGTCTCTGTCTCTCTCTATGCTCCTGTCTCTTCATTTTTTTTTTGGTAATTTTTCCTTTTTACCATTTTTTTAAAGGTAGAATTTCTCTCTGGCTCTCAGCTCCATCTTTTGTTTTGTTAATAAGACCTTCTGCTCCTTTCTCCCAGGCAGGAGAGTTGAGCCATTCTCTGAGAAGTTTCCCCATGGATACTGGGAACTAGATATTTCAGGTCACAGGCGATATGAAGATTTTCTACTCATAATTCATCCTCCAGCAAGCAAAGCTAGTGTGGTAGGGAGCCCCTCGGGCCTCTATCCCTGTCTCTGTGTCTCTGAGGTTTCTGTCTCTCTCTGCTCCTGTCTCCTCATATTTTTTTGGAAATTTTTCCTTCTTACGATTTTTTTAAAGGTAGAATTTCTCTCTGGCTCTCAGCTCCATCTGTTGTTTCATTAATAAGCACTTCTGCTCCTTTCTCCCAGGCAGGAGATTTGATCCATTCTCTGAGAAGATTCCACATGGATACTGGGAACTGGATATTTCAGGACACAGGCGAAATGAAGATTTCCTACTCATAATTCAGCCTCCAGCAAGCTAAGCTAGTGTGGTAGGGAGCCCCTCTGGCCTCTATTCCTGTCTCTGTGTCTTTGAGGTCTCTGTCTCTCTCTGCTCCTGTCTCTTCATTTTTTTTTGGTAATTTTTTTTTTAATGATTTTTTTAAAGGTAGAATTTCTCTCTGGCTCTCAGCTCCATCTTTTGTTTTGTTAATAAGAACTTCTGCTCCTTTCTCCCAGGCAGGTGAGTTGAGCAATTCTCTGGGATGATTACACATGGATACTGGGAACAAGATTTTTCAGGACACAGGCGATATGAAAATTTTCAACTCATAATTCAGCCTCCAGCAAGCAAAGCTAGTGTGGTAGGGAGCCGCTCTGGCCTCTATCCCTGTCTCTGTGTCTCTGACGTCTCTGTCTCTCTCTGCTCCTGTCTCCTCATTTTTTTTGAGAATTTTTCCTTTTTACGATTTTTTTAAAGGTCGAATTTCTCTCTGGCTCGCAGCTCCATCTTTTGTTTTTTTAATAAGCCCCTCTGCTCCTTTCTCCCAGGCAGGAGAGTTGAGCCATTCTCTGAGAAGATTCCGCATGGATACTGGGAACTAGATATTTCAGGGCACAGGCGAAATGAAGATTTTCTACTCATAATTCAGCCTTCAGCAAGCAAAGCTAGTGTGGTAGGGAGCCCCTCTGGCCTCTATTCCTGTCTCTGTGTCTCTGAGGTCTCTGTATCTCTCTGCTCCGGTCGCCTAAATTTTTTTTGGTAATTTTTCCTTTTTACATTTTTTTTAAAGGTTGAATTGCTCTCTGGCTCTCAGCTCCATCTTTTGTTTTGTTAATAAGCCCTTCTGCTCCTTTCTCCCAGGCAGGACATTTGAGCCATTCTCTGAGAAGATTCCACATGGATACTGAGAACTAGATATTTCAGGGCACAGGCGATATGAAGATTTTCTACGCATAATTCAGCCTCCAGCAAGCAAAGCTAGTGTGGTAGGGAGCCCTTCTGGCCTCTATTCCTGTCTCTGTGTCTCTGAGGTCTCTGTCTCTCTCTGCTCCTGTCTCCTCAGTTTTTTTGGTAATTTTTCCTTTTTACGATTTTTTTAAAGGTAGAATTTCTCTCTGGCTCTCAGCTTCATCTTTTGTTTTGTTAATAAGACCCTCTGATCCTTTCTCCCAGGCAGGAGAGTTGAGCCATTCTCTGAGAAGTTTCCACATGGATACTGGGAACAAGATATTTCAGGACACAGGTTATATGAAGATTTTCTACTCATAATTCAGCCTCCAGCAAACAAAGTTAGTGTGGTAGGGAGCCGCTATGGCCTCTATCCCTGTCTCTGTGTCTCTGAGGTCTCTGTCTCTCTCTGCTCCTGTCTCCTCATTTTTTTGGTAATTTTTCCTTTTTACGAATTTTTTAAAGGTAGAATTTCTCACTGGCTCTCAGCTCCATCTTTTGTTTTGTTAATAAGCCCTTCTGCTCCTTTCTCCCAGGCAGGAGAGTTGAGCCACTCTCTGAGAAGATTCCGCATGGATACTGGGAACTAGATATTTCAGGGCACAGGCGAAATGAAGATTTTCTACTCATAATTCAGCCTCCAGCAAGCAAAGCTAGTGTGGTAGGGAGCCCCTCTGGCCTCTATTCCTGTCTCTGTGTCTCTGAGGTCTCTGTATCTCTCTGCTCCGGTCGCCTAAATTTTTTTTGGTAATTTTTCCTTTTTACATTTTTTTTAAAGGTTGAATTTCTCTCTGGCTCTCAGCTCCATCTTTTGTTTTGTTAATAAGCCCTTCTGCTCCTTTCTCCCAGGCAGGAGAGTTTAGCCATTCTCTGAGAAGTTTCCACATGGATACTGGAAACTAGATATTTCAGGGCACAGGCGAAATGAAGATTTTCTAGTCATAATTCAGCCTCCAGCAAGCAAAGCTAGTGTGGTAGGGAGCCCCTCTGACCTCTACCCCTGTCTCTGTGTCTCTGAGGTCTCTGTCTCTCTGTGCTCCTGTCTCTTTTTTTTGGTAATTTTTCCTTTTTACGATTTTTTTAAAAGTAGAATTTCTCTCTGGCTCTCAGCTCCATCTTTTGTTTTGTTAATAAGCCCTTCTGCTCCTTTCTCCCAGGCAGGAAGGTTGAGCCATTCTCTGAGAAGTTTCCACATGGATACTGGGAAATAGATATTTCAGGGCACAATCGAAATGAAGATTTTCTTCTCGTAATTCAGACTCCAGCAAGCAAAGCTAGTGTGGTAGGGAATCCCTCGGGCCTCTATCCCTGTCTCTGTGTCTCTGACGTCTCTGTCTCTCTCAGCTCCTGTCTCATATTTTTTTTGGTAATTTTTCCTTTTTACGATTTTTTGAAAGGTAGAATTTCTCTCTGACTCTCAGCTCCCTCTTTTGTTTTGTAAATAAGCCCTTCTGCTCCTTTCTCCCAGGCAGGAGAGTTGAGCCATTCTCTGAGAAGTTTCCACATGGATACTGGGAACTAGATATTTCAGGGCACAGGCGAAATGAAGATATTCTACTCATAATTCAGCCTCCAGCAAGCAAGCTAATGTGGTAGGGAGCCCCCCTGGCCTCTATCCCTGTCTCTGTGTCTCTGAGGTCTCTGTCTCTCTCTGCTCCTGTCTCATGTTTTTTTTGGTACTTTTTCCTTTTTACGATTTTTTTAAAGGTAGAATTTCTCTCTGGCTCTCAGTTTCATCTTTTGTTTTGTTAATAAGCCCTTCTGCTCCTTTCTCCCAGGCAGGAGAGCTGAGCCATTCTCTGACAAGTTTCCACATGGATACTGGGAACTAGATATTTCAGGGCACATGCGAAATGAAGATTTTCTACTCATAATTCAGCCTCCAGCAAGCAAAGCTAGTGTGGTAGGGAACCCCTCTGACCTCTATCCCTCTCTCTGTGTTTCTGAGGTCTCTGTCTCCCTCTGCTCATATCTCCTCATTTTTTTTTGGGTAATTTTTCCTTTTTACATTTTTTTTAAAGGTAGAATTGCTCTCTGGATCTCAGCTTCATCTTTTGTTTTGTTAATAAGCCCTTCTGCTCCTTTCTCAGAGACAGGACATTTGAGCCATTCTCTGAGAAGATTCCACATGGATACTGGGAACTAGATATTTCAGAGCACCGGCGAAATGAAGATTTTCTACTCATATTTCAGCCTCCAGCAAGCAAAGCTAGTGTGGTAGGGAGCCCCTCTGGCCTCTATCCCTGTCTCTGTGTGTCTGAGGTCTCTGATTCTATCTGCTTCTGTCTCCTCCTATTTTTTTGGTAATTTTTCCATTTTACGATTTTTTTAAAGGTAGAATTTCTCTCTGGCTCTCAGCTCCATCTTTTGTTTTGTTAATAAGCCCTTCTGCTCCTTTCTCCCACGCAGGAGAGTTGAGCCATTCTCTGAGAAGTTTCCTCATGGTACTGGGAACTAGATATTTCAGGTCACAGGCGAAATGAAGATTTTCTACTCATAATTCAGCCTCCAGCAAGCAAAGGTAGTGTGGTAGGGAGCTCTCTGGCCTCTATCCCTGTCTCTGTGTCTCTTTGGTCTCTGTCTCTCTCTGCTCTTGTCTCCTCATTTTTTTTGGTAATTTTTCATTTTTACGATTTTTTTAAAGGTAGAATTTCTCTCTGGCTCTCAGCTCCATCTTTTGTTTTGTTAATAAGCCCTTCTGCTCCTTTCTCCCATTCAGGAGAGTTGAGCCATTCTCGGAGAAGATTCCGCATGGATACTGGGAACTAGATATTTCAGGGCAAAGGCGAAATGAAGATTTTCTACTCATTATTCAACCTCCAGCAAGCAAAGCTAGTGTGGTAGGGAGCCCCTCTGACCTCTATCCCTCTCTCTATGTTTCTGAGGTCTCTGTCTCTCTCTGCTCATGTCTCCTCATATTTTTTGGTAATTTTTCCATTTTACATTTTTTTTTAAAGGTTGAATTGCTCTCTGGCTCTCAGCTCCATCTTTTGTTTTGTTAATAAGCCCTACTGCTCCTTTCTCCCAGGCAGGAGAGTTGAGCCATTCTCTGAGAAGTTTCCGCATGGGTACTGGGAACTAGATATTTCAGGGCACATGCGATATGAAGATTTTCTACACATAATTCAGCCTCCAGCAAGCAAAGCTAGTGTGGTAGGGAGCCCCTCTGGCCTCTATCCCTGTCTCTGTGTCTCTGAGGTCTCTGTCTCTCTCTGCTCCTGTCTCATTATTTTTTTTGGTAATTTTTCCTTTTTACGATTTTTTTAAAGGTAGCATTTCTCTCTGGCTCTCAGCTCAATCTTTTGTTTTGTTAATAAACCCCTCTGCTCCTTTCTCCCAGGCAGGAGAGTTGAGCCATTCTCTGAGAAGATTCCACATAGATACTGGGAACTAGATATTTCAGTGCACAGGCGAAATGAAGATATTCTACTAGTAATTCAGCCTCCAGCAAGGAAAGCTAGTGTGGTGGGGAGCCCCTCTGGCCTCTATCCCTGTCTCTGTGTCTCTGAGGTCTCTGTCTCTCTCGGCTCCTGTCTCATTTTTTTTTGGTAATTTTTCCTTTTTAAGATTTTTTAAAGGTAGAATTTCTCTCTGACTCTCATCTCCATCTTTTGTTTTGTTAATAAGCCCTTCTGCTCCTTTCTCCCAGGCAGGAGAGTTGAGCCATTCTCTGAGAAGCTTCCACATGGATACTGGGAACTAGATATTTCAGGGCACAGGCGAAATGAAGATTTTCTACTCATAATTCAGCCTCCAGCAAGCAAAGCTAATGTGGTAGGGAGCCCCCCTGGCCTCTATCCCTGTCTCTGTGTCTCTGAGGTCTCTGTCTCTCTCTGCTCCTGTCTCCTCATTTTTTTTTGGTAATTTTTCCTTTTTACAATTTTTTTAAAGGTAGAATTTCTCTCTGGCTCTCAGCTCCATCTTTTGTTTTGTTAATAAGCCCTTCTGCTCCTTTCTCCCAGGCAGGAGAGTTGAGCCATTCTCTGAGAAGATTCCGCATGGATACTGGGAACTAGATATTTCAGGGCACAGGCGAAATGAAGATTTTCTACTCATAATTCAGCCTCCAGCAAGCAAAGCTTGTGTGGTAGGGAGCCCCTCTGACCTCTATCCCTCTCTCTGTGTTTCTGAGGTCTCTGTCTCTCTCTGCTCATGCCTCCTCATTTTTTTTTGGTAATTTTTCCTTTTTACCTTTTTTTTAAAGTTTGAATTGCTCTCTGGCTCTCAGCTCCATCTTTTGTTTTGTTAATAAGCCCTTCTGCTCCTTTCTCCCAGGCAGGAGAGTTGAGCCATTCTCTGAGAAGATTCCACATGGATACTGGGAACTAGATATTTCAGGGCGCAGGCGAAATGAAGATATTCTACTCGTAATTCAGCCTCCAGCAAGCAAAGCTAGGGTGGTGGGGAGCCCCTCTGGCCTCTATCCCTGTCTTTGTGTCTCTGAGGTCTCTGTCTCTCTCTGCTCCTGTCTCATTTTTTTTTGGTAATTTTTCCTTTTTATGATTATTTTAAATTTAGAATTCCTCTCTGACTCTCAGCTCCATGTTTTGTTTTGTTAATAAGCCCTTCTGCTCCTTTCTCCCAGGCAGGAGAGTAGAGCCATTCTCTGAGAAGCTTCCACATTGATACTGGGAACTAGATATTTCAGGGCAGAGGTGAAATGAAGATTTTCTACTCATAATTCAGCCTCCAGCAAGCAAAGCTAATGTAGTATGGAGCCCCCCTGGCCTCTATCCCTGTCTCTGTGTCTCTGAGGTATCTGTCTCTCTCTGGTCCTCTCTCCTCATATTTTTGGGTAATTTTTCGTTTTTACGATTTTTTTAAAGATAGAATTTCTCTCTGGCTCTCAGCTCCATCTTTTGTTTTGTTAATAAGCCCTTCTGCTCCTTTCTCCCAGGCAGGACATTTGAGCCATTCTCTGAGAAGTTTGCACATGGATACTGGGAACTAGATATTTCAGGGCACATGCGATATGAAGATTTTCTACACATAATTCAGCCTCCAGCAAGCAAAGCTAGTGTGGTAGGGAGCCCCTCTGGCCTCTATTCCTGTCTCTGTGTCTCTGAGGTCTCTGTTTCTCTCTGCTCCTGTCTCCTCATTTTTTTTGGTAATTTTTCATTTTTACGATTTTTTTAAAGGTAGAATTTCTCTCTGGCTCTCAGCTTCATCTTTTGTTTTGTTAATAAGGCCCTCTGCTCCTTTCTCCCAGGCAGGAGAGTAGAGCCATTCTCTGAGAAGATTCCACATGGATACTGGGAACCAGATATTTCAGGGCACAGGTGATATGAAGATTTTCTACTCATAATTCAGCCTCCAGCAAACAAAGCTAGTGTGGTAGGGAGCCCCTCTGGCCTCTATCCCTGTCTCTGTGTCTCTGAGGTCTCTGTCTCTCTCTGCTCCTGTCTCCTCAAATTTTTTGGTAATTTTTCCTTTTTACGATTTTTTTAAAGGTAGCATTTCTCTCTGGCACTCAGCTACATCTTTTGTTTTGTTAATAAGCCCCTCTGCTCCTGTCTCCCAGGCAGGAGAGTTGAGCCATTCTCTGAGAAGATTCCACATCGATACTGGGAAATAGATATTTCAGGGCACAGGCGAAATGAAGATATTCTACTCGTAATTCAGCCTCCAGCAATCAAAGCTTGTGTGGTGGGGAGCCCCTCTGGCCTCTATCCCGGTCTCTGTGTCTCTGAGGTCTCTGTCTCTCTCGGCTCCTGTCTCATTTTTTTTTGTTAATTTTTCCTTTTTACGATTTTTTTAAAGGTAGAATTTCTCTCTGACTCTCAGCTCCATCTTTTGTTTTGTTAATAAGCCCTTCTGCTCCTTTCTCCCAGGCGGAGAGTTGAGCCATTCTCTGAGAAGCTTCCACATGGATACTGGGAACTAGATATTTCAGGGCACAGGCGAAATGAAGATTTTCTACTCATAATTCAGCCTCCAGCAAGCAAAGCTAATGTGGTAGTGAGCCCCCCTGGCCTCTATCCCTGTCTCTGTGTCTCTGAGGTCTCTGTCTCTCTTTGATCCTGTCTCCTCAAATTTTTTGTAATTTTTCCTTTTTATGATTTTTTTAAAGGTAGAATTTCTCTCTGGCTCTCAGCTCCATCTTTTGTTTAGTTTATAAGCCCTTCTGCTCCTTTCTCCCACGCAGGAGAGTTGAGCCATTCTCTGAGAAGTTTCCTCATGGTACTGGGAACTAGATATTTCAGGTCACAGGCGAAATGAAGATTTTCTACTCATAATTCAGCCTCCTGCAAGCAAAGCTAGTGTGGTAGGGATCTCTCTGGCCTCTATTCCTGTCTCTGTGTCTCTTTGGTCTCTGTCTCTCTCTGCTCCTGTCTCCTCATTTTTTTGGTAATTTTTCATTTTTACGATTTTTTTAAAGGTAGAATTTCTCTCTGGCTCTCATCTCTATCTTTTGTTTTGTTAATAAGCCCTTCTGCTCCTTTCTCCCAGGCAGGAGAGTTGAGCCATTCTCTGAGAAGATTCCACATGGATACTGGGAACTAGATATTTCAGGGCACAGGCGAAATGAAGATTTTCTACTCATAATTCAGCCTCCAGCAAGCAAAGCTAATGTGGTAGGGAGCCCCCCTTGCCTCTATCCCTGTCTCTGTGTCTCTGAGGTCTCTGTCTCTCTCTGCTCCTGTCTTCTCAAATTTTTTGTAATTTTTCTTTTTTATGATTTTTTTAAAGGTAGAATTTCTCTCTGGCTCTCAGCTCCATCTTTTGTTCTGTTAATAAGCCCTTCTGCTCCTTTCTCCCACGCAGGAGAGTTGAGCCATTCTCTGAGAAGTTTCCTCATGGTATTGGGAACTAGATATTTCAGGTCACAGGCGAAATGAAGATTTTCTACTCATAATTCAGCCTCCAGCAAGCAAAGCTATTTTGGTATGGAGTTCTCTGGCCTCTATCCCTGTCTCTGTGTCTCTGAGGTCTCTGTATTTCTCTGCTCCTGTCTCCTCATTTTTTTGGGTAATTTTACTTTTTACGATTTTTTTAAAGGTAGAATTTCTCTCTGGCTCTCAGCTTCACCTTTTGTTTTGTTAATAAGACCCTCTGCTCCTTTCTCCCAGGCAGGAGAGTTGAGCCATTCTCTGAGAAGTTTCCACAAGGATACTGGGAACAAGTTATTTCAGGGCACAGGTGATATGAAGATTTTCTACTCATAATTCAGCCTCCGGCAAACAAAGCTAGTGTGGTAGGGAGCCCCTCTGGCCTTTATCCCTGTCTCTGTGTCTCTGAGGTCTCTGTCTCTCTCTGCTCCTCTCTCCTCATTTTTTTTTGGTAATTATTCCTTTTTACGATTTTTCTAAAGGTAGAATTTCTCTCTGGCTCTCAGCTCCATCCTTTGTTTTGTTAATAAGCCCTTCTGCTCCTTTCTCCGAGGCAGGAGAGTTGAGCCATTCTCTCAGAAGATTCCACATGGATACTGGGAACTAGTTATTTCAGGGCACAGGCGAAATGAAGATTTTCTACTCATAATTCAGCCACCTGCAAGCAAAGCTTGTGTGGTAGGGAGCCCCCCGGGCCTCTATCCCTGTCTCTGTGTCTCTGAGGTCTCTGTCTCTCTCTGCTACTCTCTCCTAAATTTTCTTTGGTAATTTTTCCTTTTTATGATTTTTTAAAGGAAGAGTTTCTCTCTGGCTCTCAGCTCCATCTTTTGTTTCATTAATAGGCCCTTCTGCTCCTTGGTCCCCGGCAGGAGAGTTGAGCAATTCTCTGAGAAAATTCCACATGGATACTGGGAACAATATATTTCAGGGCACAGGCGAAATGTAGATTTTCTTCTCATAATTCAGCGTCCAGCAAGCAAATCTAGTGTGGTAGGGAGCCCCATTGGCCTCTATCCATGTCTCTGTGTCTCTGAGGTCTCTGTATCTCTACTTCTGTCTTCTCATTTTTTTTGGTAATTTTTCCTTTTTACGATTTTTTTAAAGGTAGAATTCCTCTCTGACTCTCAGCTCCATCTTTAGTTTTGTTAATAAGCCCTTCTGCTCCTTTCTCCCAGGCAGGAGAGTTGAGCCATTCACTGAGAAGTTTCCACATGTATACTGGGAAGTAGATATTTCAGGGCACAGGCGAAATAAAGATTTTCTACTGATAATTCATCCTCCAGCAAGCTAAGCCTTTGTGGTAGGGAGCCCCCCTGGCCTCTATCCCTGTCTCTGTGTCTCTGAAGTCTCTGTCTCTCTCTGCTGCTGTCTCCTCATATTTTTTTGCAATTTATCCATTTTACGATTTTTTAAAGGTAGAATTTCTCTCTGGCTCTCAGCTCCATCTTTTGTTTTCTTAATAAGCCCTTCTGCTCTTTTTCCCTGGCAGGAGAGTTGAGCCATTCTCTAAGAAGATTCCACATGGATACTGGAAACTAGATATTTCAGGGAACAGGCAAAATAAAGATTTTCTACTCATAATTCAGCCTCCAGCAATCAATGCTAGTGTGGTAGGGAGCCCCTCTGGCCTCTATCCCTGTCTCTGTGTCTCTGAGGTCTCTATCTCTCTCTGCTCCTGTCTCCTCATGTGTTTTTGGTAATTTTTCGTTTTTACGAATTTTTAAAGGTAGAATTTCTCTCTGGATTTCAGCTCCATCTTTTGTTTTATTAATAAGCCCTTCTGCTCCTTTCTCCCAGGCAGGAGAGTTGAGCCATTCTCTGAGAAGTTTCCACATGGATACTGGGAACTAGATATTTCAGGACACAGGCGAAATGAAGATTTTCTACTCTTAATTCAGCCTGCAGCAAGCAAAGTTAGTGTGGTATTGAGCCCCTCTGGCCGCTATCTCTGTCTCTGTGTCTCTGAGGTCTCTGTCTCTCTCTGCGCTTCTCTCCGCATTTTTTTTGGTAATTTTACCTTTTTACGATATTTTTAAAGGTAGAATTTATCTCTGGCTCTCAGCTCCATCTTTTAGGTTTGTTAATAAGCCCTTCTGCTCCTTTCTCCCAGGCAGGAGAGTTGAGCCATTCTCTGAGATGATTCCACTTGGATACTGGGAACTAGATATTTCAGGGCATAGGCGAAATGAAGATTTTCTACTCATAATTCAGGCTCCAGCAAGCAAAGCTAGTGTGGTAGGGAGCCCCCCTGGCCTCAATCCCTATCTCTGTGTCTCTGAAGTCTCTGTCTCTCTCTATGCTCCTGTCTCTTCATTTTTTTTTTGGTAATTTTTCCTTTTTACCATTTTTTTAAAGGTAGAATTTCTCTCTGGCTCTCAGCTCCATCTTTTGTTTTGTTAATAAGACCTTCTGCTCCTTTCTCCCAGGCAGGAGAGTTGAGCCATTCTCTGAGAAGTTTCCCCATGGATACTGGGAACTAGATATTTCAGGTCACAGGCGATATGAAGATTTTCTACTCATAATTCATCCTCCAGCAAGCAAAGCTAGTGTGGTAGGGAGCCCCTCGGGCCTCTATCCCTGTCTCTGTGTCTCTGAGGTTTCTGTCTCTCTCTGCTCCTGTCTCCTCATATTTTTTTGGAAATTTTTCCTTCTTACGATTTTTTTAAAGGTAGAATTTCTCTCTGGCTCTCAGCTCCATCTTTTGTTTCATTAATAAGCACTTCTGCTCCTTTCTCCCAGGCAGGAGATTTGATCCATTCTCTGAGAAGATTCCACATGGATACTGGGAACTGGATATTTCAGGACACAGGCGAAATGAAGATTTCCTACTCATAATTCAGCCTCCAGCAAGCTAAGCTAGTGTGGTAGGGAGCCCCTCTGGCCTCTATTCCTGTCTCTGTGTCTTTGAGGTCTCTGTCTCTCTCTGCTCCTGTCTCTTCATTTTTTTTTGGTAATTTTTTTTTTAATGATTTTTTTAAAGGTAGAATTTCTCTCTGGCTCTCAGCTCCATCTTTTGTTTTGTTAATAAGAACTTCTGCTCCTTTCTCCCAGGCAGGTGAGTTGAGCAATTCTCTGGGATGATTACACATGGATACTGGGAACAAGATTTTTCAGGACACAGGCGATATGAAAATTTTCAACTCATAATTCAGCCTCCAGCAAGCAAAGCTAGTGTGGTAGGGAGCCGCTCTGGCCTCTATCCCTGTCTCTGTGTCTCTGACGTCTCTGTCTCTCTCTGCTCCTGTCTCCTCATTTTTTTTGAGAATTTTTCCTTTTTACGATTTTTTTAAAGGTCGAATTTCTCTCTGGCTCGCAGCTCCATCTTTTGTTTTTTTAATAAGCCCCTCTGCTCCTTTCTCCCAGGCAGGAGAGTTGAGCCATTCTCTGAGAAGATTCCGCATGGATACTGGGAACTAGATATTTCAGGGCACAGGCGAAATGAAGATTTTCTACTCATAATTCAGCCTTCAGCAAGCAAAGCTAGTGTGGTAGGGAGCCCCTCTGGCCTCTATTCCTGTCTCTGTGTCTCTGAGGTCTCTGTATCTCTCTGCTCCGGTCGCCTAAATTTTTTTTGGTAATTTTTCCTTTTTACATTTTTTTTAAAGGTTGAATTGCTCTCTGGCTCTCAGCTCCATCTTTTGTTTTGTTAATAAGCCCTTCTGCTCCTTTCTCCCAGGCAGGACATTTGAGCCATTCTCTGAGAAGATTCCACATGGATACTGAGAACTAGATATTTCAGGGCACAGGCGATATGAAGATTTTCTACGCATAATTCAGCCTCCAGCAAGCAAAGCTAGTGTGGTAGGGAGCCCTTCTGGCCTCTATTCCTGTCTCTGTGTCTCTGAGGTCTCTGTCTCTCTCTGCTCCTGTCTCCTCAGTTTTTTTGGTAATTTTTCCTTTTTACGATTTTTTTAAAGGTAGAATTTCTCTCTGGCTCTCAGCTTCATCTTTTGTTTTGTTAATAAGACCCTCTGATCCTTTCTCCCAGGCAGGAGAGTTGAGCCATTCTCTGAGAAGTTTCCACATGGATACTGGGAACAAGATATTTCAGGACACAGGTTATATGAAGATTTTCTACTCATAATTCAGCCTCCAGCAAACAAAGTTAGTGTGGTAGGGAGCCGCTATGGCCTCTATCCCTGTCTCTGTGTCTCTGAGGTCTCTGTCTCTCTCTGCTCCTGTCTCCTCATTTTTTTGGTAATTTTTCCTTTTTACGAATTTTTTAAAGGTAGAATTTCTCACTGGCTCTCAGCTCCATCTTTTGTTTTGTTAATAAGCCCTTCTGCTCCTTTCTCCCAGGCAGGAGAGTTGAGCCACTCTCTGAGAAGATTCCGCATGGATACTGGGAACTAGATATTTCAGGGCACAGGCGAAATGAAGATTTTCTACTCATAATTCAGCCTCCAGCAAGCAAAGCTAGTGTGGTAGGGAGCCCCTCTGGCCTCTATTCCTGTCTCTGTGTCTCTGAGGTCTCTGTATCTCTCTGCTCCGGTCGCCTAAATTTTTTTTGGTAATTTTTCCTTTTTACATTTTTTTTAAAGGTTGAATTTCTCTCTGGCTCTCAGCTCCATCTTTTGTTTTGTTAATAAGCCCTTCTGCTCCTTTCTCCCAGGCAGGAGAGTTTAGCCATTCTCTGAGAAGTTTCCACATGGATACTGGAAACTAGATATTTCAGGGCACAGGCGAAATGAAGATTTTCTAGTCATAATTCAGCCTCCAGCAAGCAAAGCTAGTGTGGTAGGGAGCCCCTCTGACCTCTACCCCTGTCTCTGTGTCTCTGAGGTCTCTGTCTCTCTGTGCTCCTGTCTCTTTTTTTTGGTAATTTTTCCTTTTTACGATTTTTTTAAAAGTAGAATTTCTCTCTGGCTCTCAGCTCCATCTTTTGTTTTGTTAATAAGCCCTTCTGCTCCTTTCTCCCAGGCAGGAAGGTTGAGCCATTCTCTGAGAAGTTTCCACATGGATACTGGGAAATAGATATTTCAGTGCACAATCGAAATGAAGATTTTCTTCTCGTAATTCAGACTCCAGCAAGCAAAGCTAGTGTGGTAGGGAATCCCTCGGGCCTCTATCCCTGTCTCTGTGTCTCTGACGTCTCTGTCTCTCTCAGCTCCTGTCTCATATTTTTTTTGGTAATTTTTCCTTTTTACGATTTTTTGAAAGGTAGAATTTCTCTCTGACTCTCAGCTCCCTCTTTTGTTTTGTAAATAAGCCCTTCTGCTCCTTTCTCCCAGGCAGGAGAGTTGAGCCATTCTCTGAGAAGTTTCCACATGGATACTGGGAACTAGATATTTCAGGGCACAGGCGAAATGAAGATATTCTACTCATAATTCAGCCTCCAGCAAGCAAGCTAATGTGGTAGGGAGCCCCCCTGGCCTCTATCCCTGTCTCTGTGTCTCTGAGGTCTCTGTCTCTCTCTGCTCCTGTCTCATGTTTTTTTTGGTACTTTTTCCTTTTTACGATTTTTTTAAAGGTAGAATTTCTCTCTGGCTCTCAGTTTCATCTTTTGTTTTGTTAATAAGCCCTTCTGCTCCTTTCTCCCAGGCAGGAGAGCTGAGCCATTCTCTGACAAGTTTCCACATGGATACTGGGAACTAGATATTTCAGGGCACATGCGAAATGAAGATTTTCTACTCATAATTCAGCCTCCAGCAAGCAAAGCTAGTGTGGTAGGGAACCCCTCTGACCTCTATCCCTCTCTCTGTGTTTCTGAGGTCTCTGTCTCCCTCTGCTCATATCTCCTCATTTTTTTTTTGGGTAATTTTTCCTTTTTACATTTTTTTTAAAGGTAGAATTGCTCTCTGGATCTCAGCTTCATCTTTTGTTTTGTTAATAAGCCCTTCTGCTCCTTTCTCAGAGACAGGACATTTGAGCCATTCTCTGAGAAGATTCCACATGGATACTGGGAACTAGATATTTCAGAGCACCGGAGAAATGAAGATTTTCTACTCATATTTCAGCCTCCAGCAAGCAAAGCTAGTGTGGTAGGGAGCCCCTCTGGCCTCTATCCCTGTCTCTGTGTGTCTGAGGTCTCTGATTCTATCTGCTTCTGTCTCCTCATATTTTTTTGGTAATTTTTCCATTTTACGATTTTTTTAAAGGTAGAATTTCTCTCTGGCTCTCAGCTCCATCTTTTGTTTTGTTAATAAGCCCTTCTGCTCCTTTCTCCCACGCAGGAGAGTTGAGCCATTCTCTGAGAAGTTTCCTCATGGTACTGGGAACTAGATATTTCAGGTCACAGGCGAAATGAAGATTTTCTACTCATAATTCAGCCTCCAGCAAGCAAAGGTAGTGTGGTAGGGAGCTCTCTGGCCTCTATCCCTGTCTCTGTGTCTCTTTGGTCTCTGTCTCTCTCTGCTCTTGTCTCCTCATTTTTTTTGGTAATTTTTCATTTTTACGATTTTTTTAAAGGTAGAATTTCTCTCTGGCTCTCAGCTCCATCTTTTGTTTTGTTAATAAGCCCTTCTGCTCCTTTCTCCCAGGCAGGAGAGTTGAGCCATTCTCGGAGAAGATTCCGCATGGATACTGGGAACTAGATATTTCAGGGCAAAGGCGAAATGAAGATTTTCTACTCATTATTCAACCTCCAGCAAGCAAAGCTAGTGTGGTAGGGAGCCCCTCTGACCTCTATCCCTCTCTCTGTGTTTCTGAGGTCTCTGTCTCTCTCTGCTCATGTCTCCTCATATTTTTTGGTAATTTTTCCTTTTTACATTTTTTTTTAAAGGTTGAATTGCTCTCTGGCTCTCAGCTCCATCTTTTGTTTTGTTAATAAGCCCTTCTGCTCCTTTCTCCCAGGCAGGACATTTGAGCCATTCTCTGAGAAGATTCCACATGGATACTGAGAACTAGATATTTCAGTGCACAGGCGATATGAAGATTTTCTACGCATAATTCAGCCTCCAGCAAGCAAAGCTAGTGTGGTAGGGAGCCCCTCTGGCCTCTATTCCTGTCTCTGTGTCTCTGAGGTCTCTGTCTCTCTCTGCTCCTGTCTCCTCAGTTTTTTTGGTAATTTTTCCTTTTTACGATTTTTTTAAAGGTAGAATTTCTCTCTGGCTCTCAGCTTCATCTTTTGTTTTGTTAATAAGACCCTCTGATCCTTTCTCCCAGGCAGGAGAGTTGAGCCATTCTCTGAGAAGTTTCCACATGGATACTGGGAACAAGATATTTCAGGACACAGGTTATATGAAGATTTTCTACTCATAATTCAGCCTCCAGCAAACAAAGTTAGTGTGGTAGGGAGCCGCTATGGCCTCTATCCCTGTCTCTGTGTCTCTGAGGTCTCTGTCTCTCTCTGCTCCTGTCTCCTCATTTTTTTGGTAATTTTTCCTTTTTACGAATTTTTTAAAGGTAGAATTTCTCACTGGCTCTCAGCTCCATCTTTTGTTTTGTTAATAAGCCCTTCTGCTCCTTTCTCCCAGGCAGGAGAGTTGAGCCACTCTCTGAGAAGATTCCGCATGGATACTGGGAACTAGATATTTCAGGGCACAGGCGAAATGAAGATTTTCTACTCATAATTCAGCCTCCAGCAAGCAAAGCTAGTGTGGTAGGGCGCCCCTCTGGCCTCTCTTCCTGTCTCTGTGTCTCTGAGGTCTCTGTATCTCTCTGCTCCGGTCGCCTAAATTTTTTTTGGTAATTTTTCCTTTTTACATTTTTTTTAAAGGTTGAATTTCTCTCTGGCTCTCAGCTCCATCTTTTGTTTTGTTAATAAGCCCTTCTGCTCCTTTTTCCCAGGCAGGAGAGTTTAGCCATTCTCTGAGAAGTTTCCACATGGATACTGGAAACTAGATATTTCAGGGCACAGGCGAAATGAAGATTTTCTAGTCATAATTCAGCCTCCAGCAAGCAAAGCTAGTGTGGTAGGGAGCCCCTCTGACCTCTACCCCTGTCTCTGTGTCTCTGAGGTCTCTGTCTCTCTCTGCTCCTGTCTCTTTTTTTTGGTAATTTTTCCTTTTTACGATTTTTTTAAAAGTAGAATTTCTCTCTGGCTCTCAGCTCCATCTTTTGTTTTGTTAATAAGCCCTTCTGCTCCTTTCTCCCAGGCAGGAAGGTTGAGCCATTCTCTGAGAAGTTTCCACATGGATACTGGGAAATAGATATTTCAGGGCACAATCGAAATGAAGATTTTCTTCTCGTAATTCAGACTCCAGCAAGCAAAGCTAGTGTGGTAGGGAATCCCTCGGGCCTCTATCCCTGTCTCTGTGTCTCTGACGTCTCTGTCTCTCTCAGCTCCTGTCTCATATTTTTTTTGGTAATTTTTCCTTTTTACGATTTTTTGAAAGGTAGAATTTCTCTCTGACTCTCAGCTCCCTCTTTTGTTTTGTAAATAAGCCCTTCTGCTCCTTTCTCCCAGGCAGGAGAGTTGAGCCATTCTCTGAGAAGTTTCCACATGGATACTGGGAACTAGATATTTCAGGGCACAGGCGAAATGAAGATTTTCTACTCATAATTCAGCCTCCAGCAAGCAAGCTAATGTGGTAGGGAGCCCCCCTGGCCTCTATCCCTGTCTCTGTGTCTCTGAGGTCTCTGTCTCTCTCTGCTCCTGTCTCATGGTTTTTTTGGTACTTTTTCCTTTTTACGATTTTTTTAAAGGTAGAATTTCTCTCTGGCTCTCAGTTTCATCTTTTGTTTTGTTAATAAGCCCTTCTGCTCCTTTCTCCCAGGCAGGAGAGCTGAGCCATTCTCTGACAAGTTTCCACATGGATACTGGGAAATAGATATTTCAGGGCACATGCGAAATGAAGATTTTCTACTCATAATTCAGCCTCCAGCAAGCAAAGCTAGTGTGGTAGGGAACCCCTCTGACCTCTATCCCTCTCTCTGTGTTTCTGAGGTCTCTGTCTCCCTCTGCTCATATCTCCTCATTTTTTTTTTTGGGTAATTTTTCCTTTTTACATTTTTTTTAAAGGTAGAATTGCTCTCTGGATCTCAGCTTCATCTTTTGTTTTGTTAATAAGCCCTTCTGCTCCTTTCTCCCAGACAGGACATTTGAGCCATTCTCTGAGAAGATTCCACATGGATACTGGGAACTAGATATTTCAGGGCACCGGCGAAATGAAGATTTTCTACTCATATTTCAGCCTCCAGCAAGCAAAGCTAGTGTGGTAGGGAGCCCCTCTGGCCTCTATCCCTGTCTCTGTGTGTCTGAGGTCTCTGATTCTATCTGCTTCTGTCTCCTCATATTTTTTTGGTAATTTTTCCATTTTACGATTTTTTTAAAGGTAGAATTTCTCTCTGGCTCTCAGCTCCATCTTTTGTTTTGTTAATAAGCCCTTCTGCTCCTTTCTCCCAGGCAGGAGAGTTGAGCCATTCTCTGAGAAGATTCCACATGGATACTGGGAACTAGATATTTCAGGGCACAGGCGAAATGAAGATATTCTACTCGTAATTCAGCCTCCAGCAAGCAAAGCTAGGGTGGTGGGGAGCCCCTCTGGCCTCTATCCCTGTCTCTGTGTCTCTGAGGTCTCTGTCTCTCTCTGCTCCTGTCTCATTTTTTTTGGTAATTTTTCCTTTTTATGATTATTTTAAATTTAGAATTCCTCTCTGACTCTCAGCTCCTTCTTTTGTTTTGTTAATAAGCCCTTCGGCTCCTTTCTCCCAGGCAGGAGAGTAGAGCCATTCTCTGAGAAGCCTCCACATTGATACTGGGAACTAGATATTTCAGGGCAGAGGTGAAATGAAGATTTTCTACTCATAATTCAGCCTCCAGCAAGCAAAGCTAATGTAGTATGGAGCCCCCCTGGCCTCTATCCCTGTCTCTGTGTCTCTGAGGTATCTGTCTCTCTCTGGTCCTCTCTCCTCATATTTTTGGGTAATTTTTCATTTTTACGATTTTTTTAAAGATAGAATTTCTCTCTGGCTCTCAGCTCCATCTTTTGTTTTGTTAATAAGCCCTTCTGCTCCTTTCTCCCAGGCAGGACATTTGAGCCATTCTCTGAGAAGTTTCCACATGGATACTGGGAACTAGATATTTCAGGGCACATGCGATATGAAGATTTTCTACACATAATTCAGCCTCCAGCAAGCAAAGTTAGTGTGGTAGGGAGCCCCTCTGGCCTCTATTCCTGTCTCTGTGTCTCTGAGGTCTCTGTCTCTCTCTGCTCCTGTCTCCTCATTTTTTTTGGTAATTTTTCATTTATACGATTTTTTTAAAGGTAGAATTTCTCTCTGGCTCTCAGCTTCATCTTTTGTTTTGTTAATAAGACCCTCTGCTCCTTTCTCCCAGGCAGGAGAGTAGAGCCATTCTCTGAGAAGATTCCACATGGATACTGGGAACAAGATATTTCAGGGCACAGGTGATATGAAGATTTTCTACTCATAATTCAGCCTCCAGCAAACAAAGCTAGTGTGGTAGGGAGCCCCTCTGGCCTCTATCTCTGTCTCTGTGTCTCTGAGGTCTCTGTCTCTCTCTGCTCCTGTCTCCTCAAATATTTTGGTAATTTTTCCTTTTTACGATTTTTTTATAGGTAGCATTTCTCTCTGGCACTCAGCTCCATCTTTTGTTTTGTTAATAAGCCCCTCTGCTCCTTTCTCCCAGGCAGGAGAGTTGAGCCATTCTCTGAGAAGATTCCACATCGATACTGGGAAATAGATATTTCAGGGCACAGGCGAAATGAAGATATTCTACTCGTAATTCAGCCTCCAGCAAGCAAAGCTTGTGTGGTGGGGAGCCCCTCTGGCCTCTATCCCGGTCTCTGTGTCTCTGAGGTCTCTGTGTCTCTCGGCTCCTGTCTCATTTTTTTTTGTTAATTTTTCCTTTTTACGATTTTTTTAAAGGTAGAATTTCTCTCTGACTCTCAGCTCCATCTTTTGTTTTGTTAATAAGCCCTTCTGCTCCTTTCTCCCAGGCAGGAGAGTTGAGCCATTCTCTGAGAAGCTTCCACATGGATACTGGGAACTAGATATTTCAGGGCACAGGCGAAATGAAGATTTTCTACTCATAATTCAGCCTCCAGCAAGCAAAGCTAATGTGGTAGTGAGCCCCCCTGGCCTCTATCCCTGTCTCTGTGTCTTAGGTCTCTGTCTCTCTTTGCTCCTGTCTCCTCAAATTTTTTGTAATTTTTCCTTTTTATGATTTTTTTAAAGGTAGAATTTCTCTCTGGCTCTCAGCTCCATCTTTTGTTTTGTTTATAAGCCCTTCTGCTCCTTTCTCCCACGCAGGAGAGTTGAGCCATTCTCTGAGAAGTTTCCTCATGGTACTGGGAACTAGATATTTCAGGTCACAGGCGAAATGAAGATTTTCTACTCATAATTCAGCCTCCTGCAAGCAAAGCTAGTGTGGTAGGGATCTCTCAGGCCTCTATCCCTGTCTCTGTGTCTCTTTGGTCTCTGTCTCTCTCTGCTCCTGTCTCCTCATTTTTTTGGTAATTTTTCATTTTTACGATTTTTTTAAAGGTAGAATTTCTCTCTGGCTCTCATCTCCATCTTTTGTTTTGTTAATAAGCCCTTCTGCTCCTTTCTCCCAGGCAGGAGAGTTGAGCCATTCTCTGAGAAGATTCCACATGGATACTAGGAACTAGATATTTCAGGGCACAGGCGAAATGAAGATTTTCTACTCATAATTCAGCCTCCAGCAAGCAAAGCTAATGTGGTAGGGAGCCCCCCTGGCCTCTATCCCTGTCTCTGTGTCTCTGAGGTCTCTGTCTCTCTCTGCTCCTGTCTTCTCAAATTTTTTGTAATTTTTCGTTTTTATGATTTTTTTAAAGGTAGAATTTCTCTCTGGCTCTCAGCTCCATCTTTTGTTCTGTTAATAAGCCCTTCTGCTCCTTTCTCCCACGCAGGAGAGTTGAGCCATTCTCTGAGAAGTTTCCTCATGGTACTGGGAACTAGATATTTCAGGTCACAGGCGAAATGAAGATTTTCTACTCATAATTCAGCCTCCAGCAAGCAAAGCTATTTTGGTATGGAGTTCTCTGGCCTCTATCCCTGTCTCTGTGTCTCTGATGTCTCTGTCTCTCTCTGCTCCTGTCTCCTCAATTTTTTGGTAATTTTTCATTTTTAAGATTTTTTGAAAGGTTGAATTTCTCTCTGGCTCTCAGCTCCATCTTTTCTTTTGTTAATAAGCCCTTCTGCTCCTTTCTCCCAGGCAGGAGAGTTGAGCCATTCTCTGAGAAGTTTCCGCATGGATACTGGGAACTAGATATTTCAGAGCTCAGGCGAAATGAAGATTTTCTACTCATAATTCAGTCTCCAGCAAGCAAAGCTAGTGTGGTAGGGAGCCCCTCTGACCTCTATCCCTCTCTCTGTGTTTCTGAGGTCTCTGTCTCTCTCTGTTCATGTCTCCTCATTTTTTTTTTTGGTAACTTTTCCTTTTTACATTTATTTAAAGGTTGAATTGCTCTCTGGCTCTCAGCTCCATCTTTTGTTTTGTTAATAAGATCTTATGCTCCTTTCTCCCAGGCAGGACATTTGAGCCATTCTCTTGAGAAGATTCCACATGGATACTGGGAACTAGATATTTCAGGGCACATGCGAAATGAAGATTTTCTACTCATAATTCAGCCTCCAGCAAGCAAAGCTAGTGTGGTAGGGAGCCCCTCTGGCCTCTATTCCTGTCTCTGTGTCTCTGAGGTCTCTGTATTTCTCTGCTCCTGTCTCCTCATTTTTTTGGGTAATTTTTCATTTTACGATTTTTTTAAAGGTAGAATTTCTCTCTGGCTCTCAGCTTCATCTTTTGTTTTGTTAATAAGACCCTCTGCTCCTTTCTCCCAGGCAGGAGAGTTGAGCCATTCTTTGAGAAGTTTCCACAAGGATACTGGGAACAAGTTATTTCACGGCACAGGTGATATGAAGATTTTCTACTCATAATTCAGCCTCCGGCAAACAAAGCTAGTGTGGTAGGGAGCCCCTCTGGCCTCTATCCCTGTCTCTGTGTCTCTGAGGTCTCTGTCTCTCTCTGCTCCTCTCTCCTCATTTTTTTTGGTAATTATTCCTTTTTACGATTTTTCTAAAGGTAGAATTTCTCACTGGCCCTCAGCTCCATCCTTTGTTTTGTTAATAAGCCCTTCTGCTCCTTTCTCCGAGGCAGGAGAGTTGAGCCATTCTCTCAGAAGATTCCACATGGATACTGGGAACTAGTTATTTCAGGGCACAGGCGAAATGAAGATTTTCTACTCATAATTCAGCCACCTGCAAGCAAAGCTTGTGTGGTAGGGAGCCCCCCGGGCCTCTATCCCTTTCTCTGTGTCTCTGAGGTCTCTGTCTCTCTCTGCTACTCTCTCCTAAATTTTGTTTGGTAATTTTTCCTTTTTATGATTTTTTAAAGGAAGAATTTCTCTCTGGCTCTCAGCTCCATCTTTTGTTTCATTAATATGCCCTTCTGCTCCTTGGTCCCAGGCAGGAGAGTTGAGCCATTCTCTGAGAAAATTCCACATGGATACTGGGAACAATATATTTCAGGGCACAGGCGAAATGTAGATTTTCTTCTCATAATTCAGCGTCCAGCAAACAAATCTAGTGTGGTAGGGAGCCTCATTGGCCTCTATCCATGTCTCTGTGTCTCTGAGGTCTCTGTATCTCTACTCCTGTCTCCTCATTTTTTTGGTAATTTTTAATTTTTACGATTTTTTTAAAGGTAGAATTTCTCTCTGACTCTCAGCTCCATCTTTAGTTTTGTTAATAAGCCCTTCTGCTCCTTTCTCCCAGGCAGGAGAGTTGAGCCATTCACTGAGAAGTTTCCACATGTATACTGGGAAGTAGATATTTCAGGGCACAGGCGAAATAAAGATTTTCTACTGATAATTCATCCTCCAGCAAGCAAAGCTTGTGTGGTAGGGAGCCCCCCTGGCCTCTATCCCTGTCTCTGTGTCTCTGAAGTCTCTGTCTCTCTCTGCTGCTGTCTCCTCATATTTTTTTGCAATTTATCCATTTTACGATTTTTTAAAGGTAGAATTTCTCTCTGGCTTTCAGCTCCATCTTTACTTTTCTTAATAAGCCCTTCTGCTCTTTTTCCCTGGCAGGAGAGTTGAGCCATTCTCTGAGAAGATTCCACATGGATACTGGAAACTAGATATTTCAGGGAACAGGCAAAATAAAGATTTTCTACTCATAATTCAGCCTCCAGCAATCAATGCTAGTGTGGTAGGGAGCCCCTCTGGCCTCTATCTCTGTCTCTGTGTCTCTGAGGTCTCTATCTCTCTCTGCTCCTGTCTCCTCATGTGTTTTTGGTAATTTTTCGTTTTTACGAATTTTTAAAGGTAGAATTTCTCTCTGGATTTCAGCTCCATCTTTTGTTTTATTAATAAGCCCTTCTGCTCCTTTCTCCCAGGCAGGAGAGTTGAGCCATTCTCTGAGAAGTTTCCACATGGATACTGGGAACTAGATATTTCAGGACACAGGCGAAATGAAGATTTTATACTCTTAATTCAGCCTCCAGCAAGCAAAGTTAGTGTGGTATTGAGCCCCTCTGGCCGCTATCTCTGTCTCTGTGTCTCTGAGGTCTCTGTCTCTCTGCGCTTCTCTCCCCATTTTTTTTGGTAATTTTTCCTTTTTACGATATTTTTAAAGGTAGAATTTATCTCTGGCTCTCAGCTCCATCTTTTGGTTTGTTAATAAGCCCTTCTGCTCCTTTCTCCCAGGCAGGAGAGTTGAGACATTCTCTGAGAAGATTCCACTTGGATACTGGGAACTAGATATTTCAGGGCATAGGCGAAATGAAGATTTTCTACTCATAATTCAGCCTCCAGCAAGCAAAGCTAGTGTGGTAGGGAGCCCCCCTGGCCTCAATCACTGTCTCTGTGTCTCTGAAGTCTCTGTCTCTCTCTATGCTCCTGTCTCTTCATTTTTTTTGGTAATTTTTCCTTTTTACCATTTTTTTAAAGGTAGAATTTCTCTCTGGCTCTCAGCTCCATCTTTTGTTTTGTTAATAAGCCCATCTGCTCCTTTCTCCCAGGCAGGAGAGTTGAGCCATTCTCTGAGAAGGATCCCCATGGATACTGGGAACTAGATATTTCAGGTCACAGGCGATATGAAGATTTTCTACTCATAATTCAGCCTCCAGCAAGCAAAGCTAGTGTGGTAGGGAGCCCCTCTGGCCTCTATCCCTGTCTCTGTGTCTCTGAAGTTTCTGTCTCTCTCTGCTCCTGTCTCCTCATATTTTTTTGGAAATTTTTCCTTCTTACGATTTTTTTAAAGGTAGAATTTCTCTCTGGCTCTCAGCTCCATCTTTTGTTTTGTTAATAAGCCCCTCTGCTCTTTTCTCCCAGGCAGGAGAGTTGAGCCATTCTCTGAGAAGTTTCCACATGGATACTGGGAACTAGTTATTTCAGGGCACAGGCGAAATGAAGATTTTCTACACGTAATTCAGCCTCCAGCAAGCAAAGCTAGTGTGGTAGGGGCCCCTCTGGCTTCTATACCTGTCTCTGTGTCTCTGAGGTCTCTGTCTCTCTCTGCTCCTGTCTCCTCAATTTTTGGAAATTTTTCCTTTTTACGATTTTTTTAAAGGTAGAATTTCTCTCTGGTTCTCAGCTCCATCTTTGTTTTGTTAATAAGCCCTTCTGCTCCTTTCTCCCAGGCAGGAGAGGTGAGCAATTCTCTGAGAAGTTTTCCCATGGATACTGGGAACTAGATATTTCAGGTCACAGGCGAAATGAAGATTTTCTACTCATAATTCAGCCTCCAGCAAGCAAAGCTAGTGTGGTAGGGAGCCCCTCTGGCCTCTATCCCTGTCTCTGTGTCTCTGAAGTCTCTGTCTCTCTCTGCTCCTGTCTCCTCTTTATTTGGTAATTGTTCCCTTTTACGATTTTTTTAAAGGTAGAATTTCTCTCTGGCTCTCAGCTCCATCTATTGTTTTGTTTATAAGCCCCTCTGCTCTTTTCTCCCAGGCAGGAGAGTTGAACCATTCTCTGAGAAGTTTCCACATGGATACTGGGAACTATATATTTCAGGGCACAGGCGAAATGAAGATTTTCTACTCGTAATTCAGCCTCCAGCAAGCAAAGCTAGTGTGGTAGGGAGCCCCTCTGGCCTCTATCCCTGTCTCTGTGTCTATGAGGTCTCTGTCTCTCTCTGCTCCTGTCTCCTCAATTTTTGGAAATTTTTCCTCTTTACGATTTTTTCAAAGGTAGAATTTCTATCTGGCTCTCAGCTCCATCTTTTGTTTTGTTAATAAGCCCTTCTGCTCCTTTCTCCGAGGCAGGAGAGTTGAGCCATTCTCTCAGAAGATTCCACATGGATACTGGGAACTAGTTATTTCAGGGCACAGGCGAAATGAAGATTTTCTACTCATAATTCAGCCTCCTGCAAGCAAAGCTAGTGTGATAGGGAGCCCCCCGGGCCTCTATCCTTGTCTCTATGTCTCTGAGGTCTCTGTCTCTCTCTGCTACTCTCTCCTAAATTTTGTTTGGTAATTTTTCCTTTTTACGATTTTTTTAAAGGTAGAATTTCTCTCTGGCTCTCAGCTCCATCTTTTGTTTCATTAATAAGCACTTCTGCTCCTTGCTCCCAGGCAGGAGAGTTGACCCATTCTCTGAGAAGATTCCACATGGATACTGGGAACAAGATATTTCAGGGCAAATGCGAAATGTAGATTTTCTTCTCATAATTCAGCGTCCAGCAAGCAAATCTAGTATGGTAGTGAGCCACATTGGCCTCTATCCATGTCTCTGTGTCTCTGAGGTCTCTGTCTCTCTCTACTCCTGTCTCCTCATTTTTTTTGGTAATTTTTCCTTTTTACGATTTTTTTAAAGGTAGAATTTCTCTCTGGCTCTCAGCTCCATCTTTAGTTTTGTTAATAAGCCCTTCTGCTCCTTTCTCCCAAGAAGGAGAGTTGAGCCATTCTCTGAGAAGTTTCCACATGGATACTGGGAACTAGATATTTCAGGGCACAGGCGATATGAAGATTTTCTACTCATAATTCACCTCCAGAAGCAAAGCTAGTGTGGTAGGGAGCCCCTCTGGCCTCTATTTCTCTTTCTGTGTCTTTGAGGTCTCTGTCTCTCTCTTCTCCTGTCTCTTCATTTTTTTGGTAATTTTTCCTTTTTATGACTTTTTAAAGGTAGAATTTCTCTCTAGCTCTCAGCTCCATCTTTTGTTTTGTTAATAAGATCTTCTGCTCCTTTCTCCCAAGCAGGTGAGTTGAGCCATTATCTGGGAAGATTACACATGGATACTGGGAACTAGATATTTAAGAGCACAGGCGATATGAAGATTTTCTACACATAATTCAGCCTCCAGCAAGCAAAGCTAGTGTGGTAGGGAGCCCCTCTGGCCTCTATCCCTGTCTCTGTGTCTCTGAGGTCTCTGTCTCTCTCTGCTCCTGTCTCCTCATATTTTTTTGGTAATTTTTCCTTTTTACGATTTTTTTAAAGGTAGAATTTCTCTCTGGCTCTCAGCTCCATCTTTTGTTTTGTTAATAAGCCCCTCTGCTCTTTTCTCCCATGCAGGAGAATTGAGCCATTCTCTGAGAAGTTTCCACATGGATACTGCGAACTATATATTTCAGGGCACAGGCGAAATGAAGATTTTCTACTCGTAATTCAGCCTCTAGCAAGCAAAGCTAGTGTGGTAGGGAGCCCCTCTGGCCTATATCCCTGTCTCTGTGTCTCTGAGGTCTCTGTCTCTCTCTGCTCCTGTCTCCTCAATTTTTGGAAAATTTTCCTTTTTACGATTTTTTTAAAGGTAGAATTTCTCTCTGGCTCTCAGCTCCATCTTTTGTTTTGTTAATAAGACCTTCTGCTCCTTTCTCCGAGGCAGGAGAGTTGAGCCATTCTCTCAGAAGATTCCACATGGATACTGGGAACTAGTTATTTCAGGGCACAGGCGAAATGAAGATTTTCTACTCATAATTCAGCCTCCTGCAAGCAAAGCTAGTGTGATAGGGAGCCCCCCGGGCCACTATCCCTGTTTCTGTGTCTCTGAGGTCTCTGTCTCTCTCTGCTACTGTCTCCTAAATTTTGTTTTGAGATTTTTCCTTTTTACGAATTTTTAAAGGTAGAATTTCTCTCTGGATCTCAGCTCCATCTTTTGTTTTATTAATAAGCCCTTCTGCTCCTTTCTCCCACGCAGGAGAGTTGAGCCATTCTCTGAGAAGTTTCCACATGGATACTGGGAACTAGATATTTCAGGACACAGGCGAAATGAAGATTTTATACTCGTAATTCAGCCTCCAGCAAGCAATGCTAGTGTGGTATTGAGCCCCTCTGGCCTCTATCAATGTCTCTGTGTCTCTGAGGTCTCTGTCTCTCTCTGGCCTCTCTCCTCATTTTTTTTGGTAATTTTTCCTTTTTACGATATTTTTAAAGGTAGAATTTATCTCTGGCTCTCAGCTCCATCTTTTGTTTTGTTAATAAGCCCTTCTGCTCCTTTCTCCCAGGCAGGAGAGTTGAGCTATTCTCTGAGAAGATTCCACTTGGATACTGGGAACTAGATATTTCAGGGCACAGGCGAAATGAAGATTTTCTACTCATAATTCAGCCTCCAGCAAGCAAAGCTAGTGTGGTAAGGAGCCCCCCTGGCCTCTATCCCTGTCTCTGTGTCTCTGAAGTCTCTGTCTCTCTCTGCTCCTGTCTCCTCAATTTTTTGGTAATTTTTCCTTTTTACCATTTTTTTAAAGGTAGAATTTCTCTCTGGCTCTCAGCTTCATCTTTTGTTTTGTTAATAAGGACCTCTGCTCCTTTCTCCCAGGCAGGAGGGTTGAGCCATTCTCTGAGAAGATTCCACATGGATACTAGGAACTAGGTATTTCAGGGCACAGGTGATATGAAGATTTTCTATGCATAATTCAGCCTCCAGCAAACAAAGCTAGTGTGGTAGGGAGCCCCTCTGGCCTCTATCCCTGTCTCTGTGTCTCTGAGGTCTCTGTCTCTCTCTGCTCATGTCTCTTCATTATTTTTGGTAATTTTTCCTTTTTACGATTTTTTAAAAGGTAGAATTTCTCTCTGGCTCTCAGCTCCATCTTTTGTTTTGTTAATAATCCCCTCTTCTCTTTTCTCCCAGGCAGGAGAGTTGAGCCATTCTCTGAGAAGTTACCACATGGTTACTGGGAACAATATATTTCAGGGCACAGGCGAAATGAAGATTTTCTACTCGTAATTCAGCATCAAGGAAGCAAAGCTAGTGTGGTAGTGAGCCCCTCTGGCCTCTATCCCTGTCTCTTTGTCTCTGAGGTCTCTGTCTCTCTCTGCTCCTGTCTCCTCAATTTTTGGAAATTTTTCCTTTTTACGATTTTTTAAAGGTAGAATTTCTCTCTGGCACTCAGCTCCACCTTTTGTTTTGTTAATAAGCACTTCTGCTCCTTTCTCCCAGGCAGGAGAGTTCAGCCATTCTCTGAGAAGATTCCTCATGGATACTGGGAACAAGATATTTCAGGGCAAATGCGAAATGTAGATTTTCTTCTCATAATTCAGCGTCCAGCAAGCAAATCTAGTATGGTAGGGAGCCCCATTGGCCTCTATCCATGTCTCTGTGTCTCTGAGGTCTCTGTCTCTCTCTACTCCTGTCTCCTCATTTTTTTTTTTAATTTTTCCTTTTTACGATTTTTTTAAAGGTAGAATTTCTCTCTGGCTCTCAGCTCCATCTTTTGTTTTGTTAATAAGACCTTCTGCTCCTTTCTCCCAAGCAGGTGAGTTGAGCCATTATCTGGGAAGATTACACATGGATACTGGGAACTAGATATTTAAGAGCACAGGCGATATGAAGATTTTCTACACATAATTCAGCCTCCAGCAAGCAAAGCTAGTGTGGTAGGGAGCCCCTCTGTCCTCTATCCCTGTCTCTGTGTCTCTGAGTTCTCTGTCTCTCTCTGCTCCTGTCTCCTCATATTTTTTTGGTAATTTTTCCTTTTTACGATTTTTTTAAAGGTAGAATTTCTCTCTGGCTCTCAGCTCCATCTTTTGTTTTGTTAATAAGGCCCTCTGCTCTTTTCTCCCAGGCAGGAGAATTGAGCCATTCTCTGAGAAGTTTCCACATGGATACTGGGAACTATATATTTCAGGGCACAGGTGAAATGAAGATTTTCTACTCGTAATTCAGCCTCTAGCAAGCAAAGCTAATGTGGTAGGGAGCCCCTCTGGCCTCTATCCCTGTCTCTGTGTCTCTGAGGTCTCTGTCTCTCTCTGCTCCTGTCTCCTCACTTTTTGGAAATTTTTCCTTTTTACGATTTCTTTAAAGGTAGAATTTCTCTCTGGCTCTCAGCTCCATCTTTTGTTTTGTTAATAAGCCCTTCTGCTCCTTTCTCCGAGGCAGGAGAGTTGAGCCATTCTCTCAGAAGATTCCACATGGATACTGGGATCTAGTTATTTCAGGGCACAGGCGAAATGAAGATTTTCTACTCATAATTCAGCCTCCTGCAAGCAAAGCTAGTGTGGTAGGGAGCCCCCCGGGCCACTATCCCTGTTTCTGTGTCTCTGAGGTCTCTGTCTCTCTCTGCTACTGTCTCCTAAATTTTGTTTTGTAATTTTTCCTTTTTACGATTTTTTTAAAGGTAGAATTTCTCTCTGGCTCTCAGCTCCATCTTTTGTTTCGTTAATAAGCTCTTCTGGTCCTTGCTCCCAGGCAGGAGAGTAGACCCATTCTCTGAGAAGATTCCACATGGATACTGGGAACAAGATATTTCAGGGCAAATGCGAAATGTAGATTTTCTACTCATAATTCAGCGTCCATCAAGCAAATCTAGTGTGGTAGGGAGCCCCATTGGCCTCTATCCATGTCTCTGTGTCTCTGAGGTCTCTGTCTCTCTCTACTCCTGTCTCCTCATTTTTTTGGTAATTTTTCCTTTTTACGATTTTTTTAAAGGTAGAATTTCTCTCTGGCTCTCAGCTCCATCTTTAGTTTTGTTAATAAGCCCTTCTGCTCCTTTCTCCCAGGCAGGAGAGTTGAGCTATTCTCTGAGAAGATTCCACATGGAAACTGGGAACTAGATATTTCAGGTCACCGGTGATATGAAGATTTTCTACACATAATTCAGCCTCTAGCAAGCAAAGCTAGTGTGGTAGGGAGCCCCCCTGACTTCTATCCCTGTTTCTGTGTCTCTGAGGTCTCTGTCTCTCTCTGCTCCTGTCTCCTCATTTTTTTTGGTAATTTTTCATTTTTACGATGTTTAAAGGTCGAATTTCTCTCTGGCTCTCAGCTCCATCTTTTGTTTTGTTAATAAGCCCCTCTGCTCCTTTCTCCCAGGCAGGAGAGTTGAGCCATTCTCTGAGAAGATTCCACATGGATACTGGGAACTACATATTTCAGGGCACAGGCGAAATGAATATTTTCTACTCATAATTCAGCCTCCAGCAAGCAAAGCTTGTGTGGTAGGGTGCCCCTCTGGCCTCTATCCCTGTCTCTGTGTCTCTGATGTCTTTGTCTCTCTCTGCTCCTGTCTCCTCCTATTTTTTGGTAATTTTCCTTTTTACCATTTTTTTAAAGGTAGAATTTCTCTCTGGCTCTCAGCCTCATCTTTGTTTTGATAATAAGCCCTTCTGCTCCTTTCTCCCAGGCAGGAGAGTTGAGCCATTCTCTGAGAAGGTTCCCCATGGATATTTGGAACTAGATATTTCAGGTCACAGGCGATATGAAGATTTTCTACTCATAATTCAGCCTCCAGCAAGCAAAGCTAGTGTGGTAGGGAGCCCCTCTGGCCTCAATCCCTGTCTCTGTGTCTCTAAGGTTTCTGTCTCTCTCTGCTCCTGTCTCCTCATATTTTTTTGGAAATTTTTCCTTTTTACGATTTTTTTAAAGGTAGAATTTCTCTCTGGCTCTCAGCTCCATGTTTTGTTTTCTTAATAAGCCCTTCTGCTCCTTTCTCCCAAGAAGGAGAGTTGAGCCATTCTCTGAGAAGTTTCCACATGGATACTGGGAACTAGATATTTCAGGGCACAGGCGATATGAAGATTTTCTACTCATAATTCAGCCTCCAGAAGCAAAGCTAGTGTGGTAGGGAGCCCCTCTGGCCTCTATTCCTGTCTCTGTGTCTTTGAGGTCTCTGTCTCTGTCTGCTCCTGTCTCTTCATTTTTTTTGGTAATTTTTCCTTTTTATGATTTTTTTAAAGGTAGAATTTCTCTCTAGCTCTCAGCTCCATCTTTTGTTTTGTTAATAAGACCTTCTGCTCCTTTCTCCCAAGCAGGTGAGTTGAGCCATTATCTGGAAAGATTACACATGGATACTGGGAACAAGATATTTCAGAGCACAGGCGATATGAAGATTTTCTACACGTAATTCAGCCTCCAGCAAGCAAAGCTAGTGTGGTAGGGAGCCCCTCTGGTCTCTATCCCTGTATCTGTGTCTCTGAGGTCTCTGTCTCTCTCTGGTCCTGTCTCCTCATATTTTTTTGGTAATTTTTCCTTTTTATGATTTTTTTAAAGGTAGAATTTCTCTCTGGCTCTCAGCTCCATCTTTTGTTTTGTTAATAAGTCCCTCTGCTCTTTTCTCCCAGGCAGGAGAATTGAGCCATTCTCTGAGAAGTTTCCACATGGATACTGGGAAATATATATTTCAGGGCACAGGCGAAATGAAGATTTTCTACTCGTAATTCAGCCTCTAGCAAGCAAAGCTAATGTGGTAGGGAGCCCCTCTGGCCTCTATCCCTGTCTCTGTGTCTCTGAGGTCTCTGTCTCTCTCTGCTCCTGTCTCCTCAATTTTTGGAAATTTTTCCTTTTTACGATTTTTTTAAAGGTAGAATTTCTCTCTGGCTCTCAGCTCCATCTTTTGTTTTGTTAATAAGCCCTTCTGCTCCTTTCTCCCAGGCAGGAGAGTTGAGCCATTCTCTCAGAAGATTCCACATGGATACTGGGAACTAGTTATTTCAGGGCACAGGCGAAATGAAGATTTTCTACTCATAATTCAGCCTCCTGCAAGCAAAGCTTGTGTGGTAGGGAGCCCCCGGGCCACTATCCCTGTTTCTGTGTCTCTGAGGTCTCTGTCTCTCTCTGCTACTGTCTCCTAAATTTTGTTTTGTAATTTTTCCTTTTTACGATTTTTTTATAGGTAGAATTTCTCTCTGGCTCTCAGCTCCATCTTTTGTTTCGTTAATAAGCCCTTCTGCTCCTTTCTCCCACGCAGGAGTGTTGAGCCATTCTCTGAGAACATTCCACATGGATACTGGGAACTAGATATTTCAGAGCACAGGCGAAATGAATATTTTCTACTCATAATTCAGCCTCCAGCAAGCAAAGCTTGTGTGGTAGGGTGCCCCTCGGGCCTCTATCCCTGTCTCTGTGTCTCTGATGTCTTTGTCTCTCTCTGCTCCTGTCTCCTCCTATTTTTTGTTAATTTTCCTTTTTACCATTTTTTTAAAGGTAGAATTTCTCTCTGGCTCTCAGCCTCATCTTTGTTTTGATAATAAGCCCTTCTGCTCCTTTCTCCCAGGCAGGAGAGTTGAGCCATTCTCTGAGAAGGTTCCCCATGGATATTTGGAACTAGATATTTCAGGTCACAGGCGATATGAAGATTTTCTACTCATAATTCAGCCTCCAGCAAGCAAAGCTAGTGTGGTAGGGAGCCCCTCTGGCCTCAATCCCTGTCTCTGTGTCTCTAAGGTTTCTGTCTCTCTCTGCTCCTGTCTCCTCATATTTTTTTGGAAATTTTTCCTTTTTACGATTTTTTTAAAGGTAGAATTTCTCTCTGGCTCTCAGCTCCATGTTTTGTTTTCTTAATAAGCCCTTCTGCTCCTTTCTCCCAAGAAGGAGAGTTGAGCCATTCTCTGAGAAGTTTCCACATGGATACTGGGAACTAGATATTTCAGGGCACAGGCGATATGAAGATTTTCTACTCATAATTCAGCCTCCAGAAGCAAAGCTAGTGTGGTAGGGAGCCCCTCTGGCCTCTATTCCTGTCTCTGTGTCTTTGAGGTCTCTGTCTCTGTCTGCTCCTGTCTCTTCATTTTTTTTGGTAATTTTTCCTTTTTATGATTTTTTTAAAGGTAGAATTTCTCTCTAGCTCTCAGCTCCATCTTTTGTTTTGTTAATAAGACCTTCTGCTCCTTTCTCCCAAGCAGGTGAGTTGAGCCATTATCTGGAAAGATTACACATGGATACTGGGAACAAGATATTTCAGAGCACAGGCGATATGAAGATTTTCTACACGTAATTCAGCCTCCAGCAAGCAAAGCTAGTGTGGTAGGGAGCCCCTCTGGTCTCTATCCCTGTATCTGTGTCTCTGAGGTCTCTGTCTCTCTCTGCTCCTGTCTCCTCATATTTTTTTGGTAATTTTTCCTTTTTATGATTTTTTTAAAGGTAGAATTTCTCTCTGGCTCTCAGCTCCATCTTTTGTTTTGTTAATAAGTCCCTCTGCTCTTTTCTCCCAGGCAGGAGAATTGAGCCATTCTCTGAGAAGTTTCCACATGGATACTGGGAAATATATATTTCAGGGCACAGGCGAAATGAAGATTTTCTACTCGTAATTCAGCCTCTAGCAAGCAAAGCTAATGTGGTAGGGAGCCCCTCTGGCCTCTATCCCTGTCTCTGTGTCTCTGAGGTCTCTGTCTCTCTCTGCTCCTGTCTCCTCAATTTTTGGAAATTTTTCCTTTTTACGATTTTTTTAAAGGTAGAATTTCTCTCTGGCTCTCAGCTCCATCTTTTGTTTTGTTAATAAGCCCTTCTGCTCCTTTCTCCCAGGCAGGAGAGTTGAGCCATTCTCTCAGAAGATTCCACATGGATACTGGGAACTAGTTATTTCAGGGCACAGGCGAAATGAAGATTTTCTACTCATAATTCAGCCTCCTGCAAGCAAAGCTTGTGTGGTAGGGAGCCCCCGGGCCACTATCCCTGTTTCTGTGTCTCTGAGGTCTCTGTCTCTCTCTGCTACTGTCTCCTAAATTTTGTTTTGTAATTTTTCCTTTTTACGATTTTTTTATAGGTAGAATTTCTCTCTGGCTCTCAGCTCCATCTTTTGTTTCGTTAATAAGCCCTTCTGCTCCTTTCTCCCACGCAGGAGTGTTGAGCCATTCTCTGAGAACATTCCACATGGATACTGGGAACTAGATATTTCAGAGCACAGGCGAAATGAATATTTTCTACTCATAATTCAGCCTCCAGCAAGCAAAGCTTGTGTGGTAGGGTGCCCCTCGGGCCTCTATCCCTGTCTCTGTGTCTCTGATGTCTTTGTCTCTCTCTGCTCCTGTCTCCTCATATTTTTTGGTAATTTTCCTTTTTACCATTTTTTTAAAGGTAGAATTTCTCTCTGGCTCTCAGCTCCATCTTTGTTTTGATAATAAGCCCTTCTGCTCCTTTCTCCCAGGCAGGAGAGTTGAGCCATTCTCTGAGAAGGTTCCCCATGGATACTTGGAACTAGATATTTCAGGTCACAGGTGATATGAAGATTTTCTACTCATAATTCAGCCTCCAACAAGCAAAGCTAGTGTGGTAGGGAGCCCCTCTGGCCTCAATCCCTGTCTCTGTGTCTCTGAGGTTTCTGTCTCTCTCTGCTCCTGTCTCCTCATATTTTTTTGGAAATTTTTCTTTTTACGATTTTTTTAAAGGTAGAATTTCTCTCTGGCTCTCAGCTCCATGTTTTGTTTTCTTAATAAGCCCTTCTGCTCCTTTCTCCCAGAAGGAGAGTTGAGCCATTCTCTGAGAAGTTTCCACATGGATACTGGGAACTAGATATTTCAGGGCACAGGCGATATGAAGATTTTCTACTCATAATTCAGCCTCCAGAAGCAAAGCTAGTGTGGTAGGGAGCCCCTCTGGCCTCTATTACTGTCTCTGTGTCTTTGAGGTCTCTGTCTCTCTCTGCTCCTGTCTCTTCATTTTTTTTGGTAATTTTTCCTTTTTATGATTTTTTTAAAGGTAGAATTTCTCTCTAGCTCTCAGCTCCATCTTTTGTTTTGTTAATAAGACCTTCTGCTCCTTTCTCCCAAGCAGGTGAGTTGAGTCATTATCTGGGAAGATTACACATGGATACTGGGAACTAGATATTTAAGAGCACAGGCGATATGAAGATTTTCTACACATAATTCAGCCTCCAGCAAGCAAAGCTAGTGTGGTAGGGAGCCCCTCTGGCCTCTATCCCTGTCTCTGTGTCTCTGAGGTCTCTGTCTCTCTCTGCTCCTGTCTCCTCATATTTTTTTGGTAATTTTTCCTTTTTACGATTTTTTTAAAGGTAGAATTTCTCTCTGGCTCTCAGTTCCATCTTTTGTTTTGTTAATAAGCCCCTCTGCTCTTTTCTCCCAGGCAGGAGAATTGAGCCATTCTCTGAGAAGTTTCCACATGGATACTGGGAACTATATATTTCAGGGCACAGGCGAAATGAAGATTTTCTACTCGTAATTCAGCCTCTAGCAAGCAAAGCTAATGTGGTAGGGAGCCCCTCTGGCCTCTATCCCTGTCTCTGTGTCTCTGAGGTCTCTGTCTCTCTCTGCTCCTGTCTCCTCAATTTTTGGAAATTTTTCCTTTTTACGATTTTTTTAAAGGTAGAATTTCTCTCTGGCTCTCAGCTCCATCTTTTGTTTTGTTAATAAGCCCTTCTGCTCCTTTCTCCGAGGCAGGAGATTTGAGCCATTCTCTCAGAAGATTCCACATGTTTACTGGGATCTAGTTATTTCAGGGCACAGGCGAAATGAAGATTTTCTACTCATAATTCAGCCTCCTGCAAGCAAAGCTAGTGTGGTAGGGAGCCCCCCGGGCCACTATCCCTGTTTCTGTGTCTCTGAGGTCTCTGTCTCTCTCTGCTACTGTCTCCTAAATATTGTTTTGTAATTTTTCCTTTTTACGATTTTTTTAAAGGTAGAATTTCTCTCTGGCTCTCAGCTCCATCTTTTGTTTCGTTAATAAGCCCTTCTGCTCCTTGCTCCCAGGCAGGAGAGTAGACCCATTCTCTGAGAAGATTCCACATGGATACTGGGAAAAAGATATTTCAGGGCAAATGCGAAATGTAGATTTTCTACTCATAATTCAGCGTCCATCAAGCAAATCTAGTATGGTAGGTAGCCCCATTGGCCTCTATCCATGTCTCTGTGTCTCTGAGGTCTCTGTCTCTCTCTACTCCTGTCTCCTCATTTTTTTGGTAATTTTTCCTTTTTACGATTTTTTTAAAGGTAGAATTTCTCTCTGGCTCTCAGCTCCATCTTTAGTTTTGTTAATAAGCCCTTCTGCTCCTTTCTCCCAGGCAGGAGAGTTGAGACATTCTCTGAGAAGATTCCACATGGAAACTGGGAACTAGATATTTCAGGGCACCGGTGATATGAAGATTTTCTACACATAATTCAGCCTCCAGCAACCAAAGCTTGTGTGGTAGGGAGCCCCCATGACTTCTATCCCTGTTTCTGTGTCTCTGAGTTCTCTGTCTCTCTCTGCTCCTGTCTCCTCATTTTTTTTGGTAATTTTTCCTTTTTACGATGTTTAAAGGTCGAATTTCTCTCTGGCTCTCAGCTCCATCTTTTGTTTTGTTAATAAGCCCCTCTGCTCCTTTCTCCCAGGCAGGAGAGTTGAGCCATTCTCTGAGAAGTTTCCACATGGATACTGGGAACTACATATTTCAGGTCACAGGCGAAATGAATATTTTCTACTCATAATTCAGCCTCCAGCAAGCAAAGCTTGTGTGGTAGGGTGCCCCTCGGGCCTCTATCCCTGTCTCTGTGTCTCTGATGTCTTTGTCTCTCTCTGCTCCTGTCTCCTCATATTTTTTGGTAATTTTCCTTTTTACGATTTTTTTAAAGGTAGAATTTCTCTCTGGCTCTGAGCTCCATCTTTTGTTTTGTTAATAAGCCGTTCTGCTCCTTTCTCCGAGGCAGGAGAGTTGAGCCAATCTCTCAGAAGATTCCACATGGATACTGGGAACTAGTTATTTCAGGGCACAGGCGAAATGAAGATTTTCTACTCATAATTCAGCCTCCTGCAAGCAAAGCTAGTGTGGTAGGGAGCCCCCCGGGCCACTATCCCTGTTTCTGTGTCTCTGAGGTCACTGTCTCTCTCTGCTACTGTCTCCTAAATTTTGTTTTGTAATTTTTCCTTTTTACGTTTTTTTTATAGGTAGAATTTCTCCTGGCTCTCAGCTCCATCTTTTGTTTCGTTAATAAGCCCTTCTGCTCCTTTCTCCCAGGCAGGAGTGTTGAGCCATTCTCTGAGAACATTCCACATGGATACTGGGAACTAGATATTTCAGAGCACAGGCGAAATGAATATTTTCTACTCATAATTCAGCCTTCAGCAAGCAAAGCTTGTGTGGTAGGGTGCCCCTCGGGCCTCTATCCCTGTCTCTGTGTCTCTGATGTCTTTGTCTCTCTCTGCTCCTGTCTCCTCATATTTTTTGGTAATTTTCCTTTTTACCATTTTTTTAAAGGTAGAATTTCTCTCTGGCTCTCAGCTCCATCTTTGTTTTGATAATAAGCCCTTCTGCTCCTTTCTCCCAGGCAGGAGAGTTGAGCCATTCTCTGAGAAGGTTCCCCATGGATACTTGGAACTAGATATTTCAGGTCACAGGCGATATGAAGATTTTCTACTCATAATTCAGCCTCCAGCAAGCAAAGCTAGTGTGGTAGGGAGCCCCTCTGGCCTCAATCCATGTCTCTGTGTCTCTGAGGTTTCTGTCTCTCTCTGCTCCTGTCTCCTCATATTTTTTTGGAAATTTTTCCTTTTTACGATTTTTTTAAAGGTAGAATTTCTCTCTGGCTCTCAGCTCCATGTTTTGTTTTCTTAATAAGCCCTTCTGCTCTTGGGACCAGCAGTTAGCGTAATGGCTATGTCGCTGGACTCCCACGTAGTCGACCGCGGTTCGAGTCCCGGACCCGGCGGCTTAAACTCACGCCGGGCGCGTGTGCGTGCGTGCCCAAGATCCCGAGAGGAGAATGGAGGAGAAGGGATTGCGGCGTGGCCATCCCCCCTGGGGGGTGATTTCCTGCTTTCTATCTCTCTATCTCTCTCTGTCTGTCTGGCGAGCGCACGCGCCCTATAGCAAAAACCTCTCCAAAAAAAGAAAAAAAAAAAAAAAAAAAAAAAAAAAAAAAAAAAAAAAAAAAAAAAAAAAAAAAAGCCCTTCTGCTCCTTTCTCCCAAGAAGGAGAGTTGAGCCATTCTCTGAGAAGTTTCCACATGGATACTGGGAACTAGATATTTCAGGGCACAGGCGATATGAAGATTTTCTACTCATAATTCAGCCTACAGAAGCAAAGCTAGTGTGGTAGGGAGCCCCTCTGGCCTCTATTCCTGTCTCTGTGTCTTTGAGGTCTCTGTCTCTGTCTGCTCCTGTCTCTTCATTTTTTTTGGTAATTTTTCCTTTTTATGATTTTTTTAAAGGTAGAATTTCTCTCTAGCTCTAAGCTCCATCTTTTGTTTTGTTAATAAGACCTTCTGTTCCTTTCTTCCAAGCAGGTGAGTTGAGCCATTATCTGGAAAGATTACACATGGATACTGGGAACAAGATATTTCAGAGCACAGGCGATATGAAGATTTTCTACACATAATTCAGCCTCCAGAAGCAAAGCTAGTGTGGTAGGGAGCCCCTCTGGTCTCTATCCCTGTATCTGTGTCTCTGAGGTCTCTGTCTCTCTCTGCTCCTGTCTCCTCTTATTTTTTTGGTAATTTTTCCTTTTTATGATTTTTTTAAAGGTAGAATTTCTCTCTGGCTCTCAGCTCCATCTTTTGTTTTGTTAATAAGCCCCTCTGCTCTTTTCTCCCAGGCAGGAGAATTGAGCCATTCTCTGAGAAGTTTCCACATGGATACTGGGAAATATATATTTCAGGGCACAGGCGAAATGAAGATTTTCTACTCGTAATTCAGCCTCTAGCAAGCAAAGCTAATGTGGTAGGGAGCGCCTCTGGCCTTCTATCCCTGTCTCTGTGTCTCTGAGGTCTCTGTCTCTCTCTGCTCCTCTCTCCTAAATTTTGTTTTGTAATTTTTCCTTTTTACGATTTTTTTATAGGTAGAATTTCTCTCTGGCTCTCAGCTCCATCTTTTGTTTCGTTAATAAGCCCTTCTGCTCCTTTCTCCCAGGCAGGAGTGTTGAGCCATTTTCTGAGAAGATTCCACATGGATACTGGGAACTAGATATTTCAGGGCACAGGCGAAATGAATATTTTCAACTCATAATTCAGCCTCCAGCAAGCAAAGCTTGTGTGACAGGGTGCCCCTCGGGCCTCTATCCCTGTCTCTGTGTCTCTGATGTCTTTGTCTCTCTCTGCTCCTGTCTCCTCAAATTTTTGGTAATTTTCCTTTTTACCATTTTTTTAAAGGTAGAATTTCTCTCTGGCTCTCAGCCTCATCTTTGTTTTGATAATAAGCCCTTCTGCTCCTTTCTCCCAGGCAGGAGAGTTGAGCCATTCTCTGAGAAGGTTCCCCATGGATACTTGGAACTAGATATTTCAGGTCACAGGCGATATGAAGATTTTCTACTCATAATTCAGCCTCCAGCAAGCAAAGCTAGTGTGGTAGGGAGCCCCTCTGGCCTCAATCCCTGTCTCTGTGTCTCTGAGGTTTCTGTCTCTCTCTTCTCCTCTCTCCTCATATTTTTTTGGAAATTTTTACTTTTTACGGTTTTTTTAAAGGTAGAATTTCTCTCTGGCTCTCAGCTCCATGTTTTGTTTTCTTAATAAGCCCTTCTGCTCCTTTCTCCCAAGAAGGAGAGTTGAGCCAATCTCTGAGAAGTTTCCACATGGATACTGGGAACTAGATATTTCAGGGCACAGGCGATATGAAGATTTTCTACTCATAATTCAGCCTCCAGAAGCAAAGCTAGTGTGGTAGGGAGCCCCTCTGGCCTCTATTCCTGTCTCTGTGTCTTTGAGGTCTCTGTCTCTGTCTGCTCCTGTCTCTTCATTTTTTTTGGTAATTTTTCCTTTTTATGATTTTTTTAAAGGTAGAATTTCTCTCTAGCTCTCAGCTCCATCTTTTGTTTTGTTAGTAAGACCTTCTGCTCCTTTCTCCCAAGCAGGTGACTTGAGCCATTATCTGGAAAGATTACACATGGATACTGGGAACAAGATATTTCAGAGCACAGGCGATATGAAGATTTTCTACACATAATTCAGCCTCCAGCAAGCAAAGCTAGTGTGGTAGGGAGCACCTCTGGTCTCTATCCCTGTATCTGTGTCTCTGAGGTCTCTGTCTCTCTCTGCTCCTGTCTCCTCATATTTTTTTGGTAATTTTTCCTTTTTATGATTTTTTTAAAGGTAGAATTTCTCTCTGGCTCTCAGCTCCATCTTTTGTTTTGTTAATAAGCCCCTCTGCTCTTTTCTCCCAGGCAGGAGAATTGAGCCGTTCTCTGAGAAGTTTCCACATGGATACTGGGAACTATATATTTCAGGGCACAGGCGAAATGAAGATTTTCTACTCGTAATTCAGCCTCTAGCAAGCAAAGGTATTGTGGTAGGGAGCCCCTCTGGCCTCTATCCCTGTCTCTGTGTCTCTGAGGTCTCTGTCTCTCTCTGCTCCTGTCTCCTCAATTTTTGGAAATTTTTCCTTTTTACGATTTTTTTAAAGGTAGAATTTCTCTCTGGCTCTCAGCTCCATCTTTTGTTTTGTTAATAAGCCCCTCTGCTCATTTCTCCCAGGCAGGAGAGTGGAGCCATTCTCTCAGAAGACTCCACATGGATACTGGGAACTAGTTATTTCAGGGCACAGGCGAAATGAAGATTTTCTACTCATAATTCAGGCTCCTGCAAGCAAAGCTAGTGTGGTAGGGAGCCCCCCGGGCCACTATCCCTGTTTCTGTGTCTCTGAGGTCTCTGTCTCTCTCTGCTACTGTCTCCTAAATTTTGTTTTGTAATTTTTCCTTTTTACGATTTTTTTATAGGTAGAATTTCTCTCTGGCTCTCAGCTCCATCTTTTGTTTCGTTAATAAGCCCTTCTGCTCCTTTCTCCCAGGCAGGATTGTTGAGCCATTCTCTGAGAAGATTCCACATGGATACTGGGAACTAGATATTTCAGAGCACAGGTGAAATGAATATTTTCTACTCATAATTCAGCCTCCAGCAAGCAAAGCTTGTGTGGTAGGTTGCCCCTCGGGCCTCTATCCTTGTCTCTGTGTCTCTGATGTCTTTGTCTCTCTCTGTTCCTGTCTCCTCATATTTTTTGGTAATTTTCCTTTTTACCATTTTTTTAAAGGTAGAATTTCTCTCTGGCTCTCAGCTCCATCTTTGTTTTGATAATAAGCCCTTCTGCTCCTTTCTCCCAGGCAGGAGAGTTGAGCCATTCTCTGAGAAGGTTCCCCATGGATACTTGGAACTAGATATTTCAGGTCACAGGCGATATGAAGATTTTTCTACTCATAATTCAGCCTCCAGCAAGCAAAGCTAGTGTGGTAGGGAGCCCCTCTGGCCTCAATCCCTGTCTCTGTGTCTCTGAGGTTTCTGTCTCTCTCTGCTACTGTCTCCTCATATTTTTTTGGAAATTTTTCCTTTTTACGATTTTTTTAAAGGTAGAATTTCTCTCTGGCTCTCAGCTCCATGTTTTGTTTTCTTAATAAGCCCTTCTGCTCCTTTCTCCCAAGAAGGAGAGTTGAGCCATTCTCTGAGAAGTTTCCACATGGATACTGGGAACTAGATATTTCAGGGCACAGGCGATATGAAGATTTTCTACTCATAATTCAGCCTCCAGCAAGCAAAGCTAGTGTGGTAGGGAGCCCCTCTGGCCTCAATCCATGTCTCTGTGACTCTGAGGTTTCTGTCTCTCTCTGCTCCTGTCTCCTCATATTTTTTTGGTAATTTTTCCTTTTTACGATTTTTTTAAAGGTAGAATTTCTCTCTGGCTCTCAGCTCCATCTTTTGTTTTCTTAATAAGCCCTTCTGCTCCTTTCTCCCAGAAGGAGAGTTGAGCCATTCTCTGAGAAGTTTCCACATGGATACTGGGAACTAGATATTTCAGGGCACAGGCGAAATGAAGATTTTCTACTCGTAATTCAGCATCAAGCAAGCAAAGCTAGTGTGGTAGTGAGCCCCTCTGGTCTCTATCCCTGTCTCTTTGTCTCTGAGGTCTCTGTCTCTCTCTGCTCCTGTCTCCTCTTTTTTTTTGGTAATTTTTCCTTTTTACGATGTTTAAAGGTAGAATTTCTCTCTGGCTCTCAGCTCCATCTTTTGTTTTGTTAATAAGCCCTTCTGCTCCTTTCTCCCAGGCAGGTGAGTTGAGCCATTCTCTGAGAAGATTCCACATGGATAATGGGAAGTAGATATTTCAGGGAACAGGCGAAATGAAGATTTTCTACTCATAATTCAGCCTCCAGCAAGCAAAGCTCGTGTGGTAGGGAGCCCCTCTGGCCTCTATCCCTGTCTCTGTGTCTCTGAGGTCTCTGTCTCTCTCTGCACCTGTCTCCTCTATTTTGGTAATTGTTCCTTTTTACGATTTTTTTAAAGGTAGAATTTCTCTCTAGCTCTCAGCTCCATCTTTTGTTTTGTTAATAAGCCCCTCTACTCTTTTCTCCCAGGCAGGAGAGTTGAGCCATTCTCTGAGAAGTTTCCACATGGATACTGGGAACTATATATTTCAGGGCACAGGCGAAATGAAGATTTTCTACTCGTAATTCAGCCTCCAGCAAGCAAAGCTAGTGTGTTAGGGAGCCCCTCTGGCCTCTATCCCTGTCTCTGTGTCTCTGAGGTCTCTGTCTCTCTCTGCTCCTGTCTCCTCAATTTTTGGAAATTTTTCCTTTTTACGATTTTTTCAAAGGTAGAATTTCTATCTGGCTCTCAGCTCCATCTTTTGTTTTGTTAATAAGCCCTTCTGCTCCTTTTTCCGAGGCAGGAGAGTTGAGCCATTCTCTCAGAAGATTCCTCATGGATACTGGGAACTATTTATTTCAGGGCACAGGTGAAATGAAGATTTTCTACTCATAATTCAGCCTCCTGCAAGCAAAGCTAGTGTGATAGGGAGCCCCCCGGGCCTTTATCCCTGTCTCTGTGTCTCTGAGGTCTCTGTCTCTCTCTGCTACTCTCTCCTAAATTTTGTTTGGTAATTTTTCCTTTTTACGATTTTTTTAAAGGTAGAATTTCTCTCTGGCTCTCAGTTCCATCTTTTGTTTCGTTAATAAGCCCTTCTGCTCCTTGCTCCCAGGCAGGAGAGTTGACCCATTCTCTGAGAAGGTTCCACATGGATACTGGGAACAAGATATTTCAGGGCAAATGCGAAATGCAGATTTTCTTCTCATAATTCTGCGTCCAGCATGCAAATCTAGTATGGTAGGGAGCCCCATTAGCCTCTATCCATGTCTCTGTGTCTCTGAGGTCTCTGTCTCTCTCTACTCCTGTCTCCTCATTTTTTTTGGTAATTTTTCCTTTTTACGATTTTTTTAAAGGTAGAATTTCTCTCTGGCTCTCAGCTCCATCTTTAGTTTTGTTAATAAGCCCTTCTGCTCCTTTCTCCCAGGCAGGAGAGTTGAGCCATTCTCTGAGAAGTTACCACATGGAAACTGGGAACTAGATATTTCAGGGCACCGGTGATATGAAGATTTTCTACACATAATTCAGGCTCCAGCAAGCAAAGCTAGTGTGGTAGGGAGCCCCCCTGGCTTGTATCCCTGTTTCTGTGTCTCTGAGGTCTCTGTCTCTCTCTGCTCCTGTCTCCTCATTTTTTTTGGTAATTTTTCCTTTTTACGATTTTTTTAAAGGTAGAATTTCTCTCTGGCTCTCAGCTCCATCTTTAGTTTTGTTAATAAGCCCTTCTGCTCCTTTCTCCCAAGCAGGTGAGTTGAGCCATTATCTGGAAAGATTACACATGGATACTGGGAACAAGATATTTCAGAGCACAGGCGATATGAAGATTTTCTACACATAATTCAGCCTCCAACAAGCAAAGCTAGTGTGGTAGGGAGCCCCTCTGTTCTCTATCCCTGTATCTGTGTCTCTGAGGTCTCTGTCTCTCTCTGCTACTGTCTCCTAAATTTTTTTTTGTAATTTTTCCTTTTTACGATTTTTTTATAATTAGAATTTCTCTCTGGCTCTCTGCTCCATCTTTTGTTTCGTTAATAAGCCCTTCTGCTCCTTTCTCCCAGGCAGGAGTGTTGAGCCATTCTCTGAGAAGATTCCACATGGATACTGGGAACTAGATATTTCAGGGCACAGGCGAAATGAATATTTTCTACTCATAATTCAGCCTCCAGCAAGCAAAGCTTGTGTGGTAGGGTGCCCCTCGGGCCTCTATCCCTGTCTCTGTGTCTCTGATGTCTTTGTCTCTCTCTGCTCCTGTCTCCTCATATTTTTTGGTAATTTTCCTTTTTACCATTTTTTTAAAGGTAGAATTTCTCTCTGGCTCTCAGCTCCATCTTTGTTTTGATAATAATCACTTCTGCTCCTTTCTCCCAGGCAGGAGAGTTGAGCCATTCTCTGAGAAGGTTCCCCATGGATACTTGGAACTAGATATTTCAGGTCACAGGCGATATGAAGATTTTCTACTCATAATTCAGCCTCCAGCAAGCAAAGCTAGTGTGGTAGGGAGCCCCTCTGGCCTCAATCCCTGTCTCTGTGTCTCTGAGGTTTCTGTCTCTCTCTGCTCCTGTCTCCTCATATTTTTTTTGGAAATTTTTCCTTTTTACGATTTTTTTAAAGGTAGAATTTCTCTCTGGCTCTCAGCTCCATGTTTTGTTTTCTTAATAAGCCCTTCTGCTCCTTTCTCCCAGAAGGAGAGTTGAGCCATTCTCTGAGAAGTTTCCACATGGATACTGAGAAACTAGATATTTCAGGGCACAGGCGATATGAAGATTTTCTACTCATAATTCAGCCTCCAGAAGCAAAGCTAGTGTGGTAGGGAGCCCCTCTGGCCTCAATCCCTGTCTCTGTGTCTCTGAAGTCTCTGTCTTTCTCTGCTCTTGTCTCCTCATATTTTTTTTGTAATTTTTCCATTTTACGATTTTTTAAAGGTAGAATTTCTCTCTGGCTCTCAGCTCCATCTTTTGTTTTGTTAATAAGCCCTTCTGCTCCTTTCTCCGAGGCAGGAGAGTTGAGCCAATCTCTCAGAAGATTCCACATGGATACTGGGAACTAGTTATTTCAGGGCACAGGCCAAATGAAGATTTTCTACTCATAATTCAGCCTCCTGCAAGCAAAGCTAGTGTGGTAGGGAGCCCCCCGGGCCACTATCCCTGTTTCTGTGTCTCTGAGGTCTCTGTTTCTCTCTGCTACTGTCTCCTAAATTTTGTTTTGTAATTTTTCCTTTTTACGTTTTTTTTATAGGTAGAATTTCTCCTGGCTCTCAGCTCCATCTTTTGTTTCGTTAATAAGCCCTTCTGCTCCTTTCTCCCAGGCAGGAGTGTTGAGCCACTCTCTGAGAAGATTCCACATGGATACTGGGAACTAGATATTTCAGAGCAAAGGCGAAATGAATATTTTCTACTCATAATTCAGCCTCCAGCAAGCAAAGCTTGTGTGGTAGGGTGCCCTTCGGGCCTCTATCCCTGTCTCTGTGTCTCTGATGTCTTTGTCTCTCTCTGCTCCTGTCTCCTCATATTTTTTGGTAATTTTCCTTTTTACCATTTTTTTAAAGGTAGAATTTCTCTCTGGCTCTCAGCTCCATCTTTGTTTTGATAATAAGCCCTTCTGCTCCTTTCTCCCAGGCAGGAGAGTTGAGCCATTCTCTGAGAAGGTTCCCCATGGATACTTGGAACTAGATATTTCAGGTCACAGGCGATATGAAGATTTTCTACTCATAATTCAGCCTCCAGCAAGCAAAGCTAGTGTGGTAGGGAGCCCCTCTGGCCTCAATCCCTGTCTCTCTGTCTCTGAGGTTTCTGTCTCTCTCTGCTCCTGTCTCCTCATATTTTTTTGGAAATTTTTCCTTTTTACGATTTTTTTAAAGGTAGAATTTCTCTCTGGCTCTCAGCTCCATGTTTTGTTTTCTTAATAAGCCCTTCTGCTCCTTTCTCCGAAGAAGGAGAGTTGAGCCATTCTCTGAGAAGTTTCCACATGGATACTGGGAACTAGATATTTCAGGGCACAGGCGATATGAAGATTTTCTACTCATAATTCAGCCTCCAGAAGCAAAGCTAGTGTGGTAGGGATCCCCTCTGGCCTCTATTCCTGTCTCTGTGTCTTTGAGGTCTCTGTCTCTGTCTGCTCCTGTCTCTTCATTTTTTTTGGTAATTTTTCCTTTTTATGATTTTTTTAAAGGTAGAATTTCTCTCTAGCTCTCAGCTCCATCTTTTGTTTTGTTAATAAGACCTTCTGCTCCTTTCTCCCAAGCAGGTGAGTTGAGCCATTATCTGGAAAGATTACACATGGATACTGGGAACAAGATATTTCAGAGCACAGGCGATATGAAGATTTTCTACACATAATTCAGCCTCCAGAAGCAAAGCTAGTGTGGTAGGGAGCCCCTCTGGTCTCTATCCCTGTATCTGTGTCTCTGAGGTCTCTGTCTCTCTCTGCTCCTGTCTCCTCTTATTTTTTTGGTAATTTTTCCTTTTTATGATTTTTTTAAAGGTAGAATTTCTCTCTGGCTCTCAGCTCCATCTTTTGTTTTGTTAATAAGCCCCTCTGCTCTTTTCTCCCAGGCAGGAGAATTGAGCCATTCTCTGAGAAGTTTCCACATGGATACTGGGAAATATATATTTCAGGGCACAGGCGAAATGAAGATTTTCTACTCGTAATTCAGCCTCTAGCAAGCAAAGGTAATGTGGTAGGGAGCCCCTCTGGCCTCTATCCCTGTCTCTGTGTCTCTGAGGTTTCTGTCTCTCTCTGCTCCTGTCTCCTCAATTTTGGGAAATTTTTCCTTTTTACGATTTTTTTAAAGGTAGAATTTCTCTCTGGCTCTCAGCTCCATCTTTTGTTTTGTTAATAAGCCCTTCTGCTCCTTTCTCCGAGGCAGGAGAGTTGAGCCATTCTCTCAGAAGTTTCCACATGGATACTGGGAACTAGTTATTTCAGGGCACAGGCGAAATGAAGATTTTCTACTCATAATTCAGCCTCCTGCAAGCAAAGCTAGTGTGGTAGGGAGCCCCCCGGACCACTATCCCTGTTTCTGTGTCTCTGAGGTCTCTGTCTCTCTCTGCTCCTGTCTCCTAAATTTTGTTTTGTAATTTTTTCTTTTTACGATTTTTTTATAGGTAGAATTTCTATTTGGCTCTCAGCTCCATCTTTTGTTTCGTTAATAAGCCCTTCTGCTCCTTTCTCCCAGGCAGGAGTGTTGAGCCATTTTCTGAGAAGATTCCACATGGATACTGGGAACTAGATATTTCAGGGCACAGGCGAAATGAATATTTTCTACTCATAATTCAGCCTCCAGCAAGCAAAGCTTGTGTGATAGGGTGCCCCTCGGGCCTCTATCCCTGTCTCTGTGTCTCTGATGTCTTTGTCTCTCTCTGCTCCTGTCTCCTCAAATTTTTGGTAATTTTCCTTTTTACCATTTTTTTAAAGGTAGAATTTCTCTCTGGCTCTCAGCTCCATCTTTGTTTTGATAATAATCCCTTCTGCTCCTTTCTCCCAGGCAGGAGAGTTGAGCCATTCTCTGAGAAGGTTCCCCATGGATACTTGGAACTAGATATTTCAGGTCACAGGCGATATGAAGATTTTCTACTCATAATTCAGCCTCCAACAAGCAAAGCTAGTGTGGTAGGGAGCCCCTCTGGCCTCAATCCCTGTCTCTGTGTCTCTGAGGTTTCTGTCTCTCTCTGCTCCTGTCTCCTCATATTTTTTTGGAAATTTTTCCTTTTTACGATTTTTTTAAAGGTAGAATTTCTCTCTGGCTCTCAGCTCCATCTTTTGTTTTCTTAATAAGCCCTTCTGCTCCTTTCTCCCAGAAGGAGAGTTGAGCCATTCTCTGAGAAGTTTCCACATGGATACTGGGAACTAGATATTTCAGGGCACAGGCGATATGAAGATTTTCTACTCATAATTCAGCCTCCAGAAGCAAAGCTAGTGTGGTAGGGAGCCCCTCTGGCCTCTATTCCTGCCTCTGTGTCTTTGAGGTCTCTGTCTCCCTCTGCTCCTGTCTGTTCAATTTTTGGTAATTTTTCCTTTTTATGATTTTTTTAAAGGTAGAATTTCTCTCTAGCTCTCAGCTCCATCTTTTGTTTTGTTAATAAGACCTTCTGCTCCTTTCTCCCAAGCAGGTGAGTTGAGCCATTATCTGGGAAGATTACACATGGATACTGGGAACTAGATATTTAAGAGCACAGGCGATATGAAGATTTTCTACACATAATTCAGCCTCCAGCAAGCAAAGCTAGTGTGGTAGGGAGCCCCTCTGGCCTCTATCCCTGTCTCTGTGTCTCTGAGGTCTCTGTCTCTCTCTGCTCCTGTCTCCTCATATTTTTTTGGTAATTTTTCCTTTTTACGATTTTTTTAAAGGTAGAATTTCTCTCTGGCTCTCAGCTCCATCTTTTGTTTTGTTAATAAGCCCCTCTGCTCTTTTCTCCCAGGCAGGAGAATTGAGCCATTCTCTGAGAAGTTTCCACATGGATACTGGGAACTATATATTTCAGGGCACAGGCGAAATGAAGATTTTCTACTCGTAATTCAGCCTCTAGCAAACAAAGCTAATGTGGTAGGGAGCCCCTCTGTCCTCTATTCATGTCTCTGTGTCTCTGAGGTCTCTGTCTCTCTCTGCTCCTGTCTCCTCAATTTTGGGAAATTTTTCCTTTTTACGATTTTTTTTAAAGGTAGAATTTCTCTCTGGCTCTCATCTCCATCTTTTGTTTTGTTAATAAGCCCTTCTGCTCCTTTCTCCGAGGCAGGAGAGTTGAGCCATTCTCTCAGAAGGTTCCACATGGATACTGGGAACTAGTTATTTCAGGGCACAGGCGAAATGAAGATTTTCTACTCATAATTCAGCCTCCTGCAAGCAAAGCTAGTGTGGTAGGGAGCCCCCCGGGCCACTATCCCTGTTTCTGTGTCTCTGAGGTCTCTGTCTCTCTCTGCTACTGTCTCCTAAATTTTGTTTTGTAATTTTTCCTTTTTACGATTTTTTTATAGGTAGAATTTCTCTCTGGCTCTCAGCTCCATCTTTTGTTTCGTTAATAAGCCCTTCTGCTCCTTGCTCCCAGGCAGGAGAGTTGACCCATTCTCTGAGAAGATTCCACATGGATACTGGGAACAAGATATTTCAGGGCAAATGCGAAATGTAGATTTTCTACACATAATTCAGCGTCCAGCAAGCAAATCTAGTATGGTAGGGAGCCCCATTGGTCTCTATCCATGTCTCTGTGTCTCTGAGGTCTCTGTCTCTCTCTACTCCTGTCTCCTCATTTTTTTTGGTAATTTTTCCTTTTTACGATTTTTTTAAAGGTAGAATTTCTCTCTGGCTCTCAGCTCCATCTTTAGTTTTGTTAATAAGCCCTTCTGCTCCTTTCTCCCAGGCAGGAGAATTGAGCCATTCTCTGAGAAGATTCCACATGGAAACTGGGAACTAGATATTTCAGGGCACCGGTGATATGAAGATTTTCTACACATAATTCAGCCTCCAGCAAGCAAAGCTAGTGTGGTAGGGAGCCCCCCTGGCTTCTATCCCTGTTCCTGTGTCTCTGAGGTCTCTGTCTCTCTCTGCTCCTGTCTCCTATTTTTTTTGGTAATTTTTTCTTTTTACGATGTTTAAAGGTCGAATTTCTCTCTGGCTCTCAGCTCCATCTTTTGTTTTGTTAATAAGCCCCTCTGCTCCTTTCTCCCAGGCAGGAGAGTTGAGCCATTCTCTGAGAAGATTCCACATGGATACTGGGAACTACATATTTCAGGGCACAGGCGAAATGAATATTTTCTACTCATAATTCAGCCTCCAGCAAGCAAAGCTTGTGTGGTAGGGTGCCCCTCGGGCCTCTATCCCTGTCTCTGTGTCTCTGATGTCTTTGTCTCTCTCTGCTCCTGTCTCCTCATATTTTTTGGTAATTTTCCTTTTTACCATTTTTTTAAAGGTAGAATTTCTCTGTGCCTCTCAGCCTCATCTTTGTTTTGATAATAAGCCCTTCTGCTCCTTTCTCCCAGGCAGGAGAGTTGAGCCATTCTCTGAGAAGGTTCCCCATGGATACTTGGAACTAGATATTTCAGGTCACAGGCGATATGAAGATTTTCTACTCATAATTCAGCCTCCAGCAAGCAAAGCTAGTGTGGTAGGGAGCCCCTCTGGCCTCAATCCCTGTCTCTGTGTCTCTGAGGTTTCTGTCTCTCTCTTCTCCTGTCTCCTCATATTTTTTTGGAAATTTTTCCTTTTTACGGTTTTTTTAAAGGTAGAATTTCTCTCTGGCTCTCAGCTCCATGTTTTGTTTTCTTAATAAGCCCTTCTGCTCCTTTCTCCCAAGAAGGAGAGTTGAGCCAATCTCTGAGAAGTTTCCACATGGATACTGGGAACTAGATATTTCAGGGCACAGGCGATATGAAGATTTTCTACTCATAATTCAGCCTCCAGAAGCAAAGCTAGTGTGGTAGGGAGCCCCTCTGGCCTCTATTCCTGTCTCTGTGTCTTTGAGGTCTCTGTCTCTGTCTGCTCCTGTCTCTTCATCTTTTTTGGTAATTTTTCCTTTTTATGATTTTTTTAAAGGTAGAATTTCTCTCTAGCTCTCAGCTCCATCTTTTGTTTTGTTAATAAGAACTTCTGCTCCTTTCTCCCAAGCAGGTGACTTGAGCCATTATCTGGAAAGATTACACATGGATACTGGGAACAAGATATTACAGAGCACAGGCGATATGAAGATTTTCTACACATAATTCAGCCTCCAGCAAGCAAAGCTAGTGTGGTAGGGAGCCCCTCTGGTCTCTATCCCTGTATCTGTGTCTCTGAGGTCTCTGTCTCTCTCTGCTCCTGTCTCCTCATATTTTTTTGGTAATATTTCCTTTTTATGATTTTTTTAAAGGTAGAATTTCTCTCTGGCTCTCAGCTCCATCTTTTGTTTTGTTAATAAGCCCCTCTGCTCTTTTCTCCCAGGGAGGAGAATTGAGCCATTCTCTGAGAAGTTTCCACATGGATATTGGGAACTATATATTTCAGGGCACAGGCGAAATGAAGATTTTCTACTCGTAATTCAGCCTCTAGCAAGCAAAGGTAATGTGGTAGGGAGCCCCTCTGGCCTCTATCCCTGTCTCTGTGTCTCTGAGGTCTCTGTCTCTCTCTGCTCCTGTCTCCTCAATTTTTGGAAATTTTTCCTTTTTACGATGTTTTTAAAGGTAGAATTTCTCTCTGGCTCTCAGCTCCATCTTTTGTTTTGTTAATAAGCCCCTCTGCTCTTTTCTCCCAGGCAGGAGAGTTGAGCCATTCTCTCAGAAGATTCCACATGGATACTGGGAACTAGTTATTTCAGGGCACAGGCGAAATGAAGATTTTCTACTCATAATTCAGCCTCCTGCAAGCAAAGCTAGTGTGGTAGGGAGCCCCCCGGGCCACTATCCCTGTTTCTGTGTCTCTGAGGTCTCTGTCTCTCTCTGCTACTGTCTCCTAAATTTTGTTTTGTAATTTTTCCTTTTTACGATTTTTTTATAGGTAGAATTTCTCTCTGGCTCTCAGCTCCATCTTTTGTTTCGTTAAGAAGCCCTTCTGCTCCTTTCTCCCAGGCAGGAGTGTTGAGCCATTCTCTGAGAAGATTCCACATGGATACTGGGAACTAGATATTTCAGAGCACAGGCGAAATGAACATTTTCTACTCATAATTCAGCCTCCAGCAAGCAAAGCTTGTGTGGTAGGTTGCCCCTCGGGCCTCCATCCCTGTCTCTGTGTCTCTGATGTCTTTGTCTCTCTCTGCTCCTGTCTCCTCATATTTTTTGGTAATTTTCCTTTTTACCATTTTTTTAAAGGTAGAATTTCTCCCTGGCTCTCAGCTCCATCTTTGTTTTGATAATAAGCCCTTCGGCTCCTTTCTCCCAGGCAGGAGAGTTGAGCCATTCTCTGAGAAGGTTCCCCATGGATACTTGGAACTAGATATTTCAGGTCACAGGCGATATGAAGATTTTCTACTCATAATTCAGCCTCCAGCAAGCAAAGCTAGTGTGGTAGGGAGCCCCTCTGGCCTCAATCCCTGTCTCTGTGTCTCTGAGGTTTCTGTCTCTCTCTGCTCCTGTCTCCTCATATTTTTTTGGAAATTTTTCCTTTTTACGATTTTTTTAAAGGTAGAATTTCTCTCTGGCTCTCAGCTCCATGTTTTGTTTTCTTAATAAGCCCTTCTGCTCCTTTCTCCCAAGAAGGAGAGTTGAGACATTCTCTGAGAAGTTTCCACATGGATACTGGGAACTAGATATTTCAGGGCACAGGCGATATGAAGATTTTCTACTCATAATTCAGCCTCCAGCAAGCAAAGCTAGTGTGGTAGGGAGCCCCTCTGGCCTCAATCCATGTCTCTGTGACTCTGAGGTTTCTGTCTCTCTCTGCTCCTGTCTCCTCATATTTTTTTGGTAATTTTTCATTTTTACGATTTTTTTAAAGGTAGAATTTCTCTCTGGCTCTCAGCTCCATCTTTTGTTTTCTTAATAAGCCCTTCTGCTCCTTTCTCCCAGAAGGAGAGTTGAGCCATTCTCTGAGAAGTTTCCACATGGATACTGGGAACTAGATATTTCAGGGCACAGGCGAAATGAAGATTTTCTACTCGTAATTCAGCATCAAGCAAGCAAAGCTAGTGTGGTAGTGAGCCCCTCTGGCCTCTATCCCTGTCTCTTTGTCTCTGAGGTCTCTGTCTCTCTCTGCTCCGGTCTCCTCTTTTTTTTTTTGGTAATTTTTCCTTTTTACGATGTTTAAAGGTAGAATTTCTCTCTGGCTCTCAGCTCCATCTTTTGTTTTGTTAATAAGCCCTTCTGCTCCTTTCTCCCAGGCAGGTGAGTTGAGCCATTCTCTGAGAAGTTTCCACATGGATAATGGGAAGTAGATATTTCAGGGAACAGGCGAAATGAAGATTTTCTACTCATAATTCAGCCTCCAGCAAGCAAAGCTAGTGTGGTAGGGAGCCCCTCTGGCCTCTATCCCTGTCTCTGTGTCTCTGAGGTTTCTGTCTCTATCTGCTCCTGTCTCCTCTTTTTTTGGTAATTGTTCCTTTTTACGATTTTTTTAAATGTAGAATTTCTCTCTGGCTCTCAGCTACATCTTTTGTTTTGTTTATAAGCCCCTCTGCTCTTTTCTCCCAGGCAGGAGAGTTGAGCCATTCTGTGAGAAGTTTCCACATGGATACTGGGAACTATATATTCCAGGGCACAGGCGAAATGAAGATTTTCTACTCGTAATTCAGCCTCCAGCAAGCAAAGCTAGTGTGTTAGGGAGCCCCTCTGGCCTCTATCCCTCTCTCTGTGTCTCTGAGGTCTCTGTCTCTCTCTGCCCCTGTCTCCTCAATTTTTGGAAATTTTTCCTTTTTACGATTTTTTCAAAGGTAGAATTTCTATCTGGCTCTCAGCTCCATCTTTTGTTTTGTTAATAAGCCCTTCTGCTCCTTTTTCCGAGGCAGGAGAGTTGAGCCATTCTCTCAGAAGATTCCTCATGGATACTGGGAACTAGTTATTTCAGGGCACAGGCAAAATGAAGATTTTCTACTCATAATTCAGCCTCCTGCAAACAAAGCTAGTGTGATAGGGAGCCCCCCGGGCCTTTATCCCTGTCTCTGTGTCTCTGAGGTCTCTGTCTCTCTCTGCTACTCTCTCCTAAATTTAGTTTGGTAATTTTTCCTTTTTACGATTTTTTTAAAGGTAGAATTTCTCTCTGGCTCTCAGCTCCATCTTTTGTTTCGTTAATAAGCCCTTCTGCTCCTTGCTCCCATGCAGGAGAGTTGACCCATTCTCTGAGAAGATTCCACATGGATCCTGGGAACAAGATATTTCAGGGCAAATGCGAAATGTAGATTTTCTTCTCATAATTCAGCGTCCAGCATGCAAATCTAGTATGGTAGGGAGCCCCATTAGCCTCTATCCATGTCTCTGTGTCTCTGAGGTCTCTGTCTCTCTCTACTCCTGTCTCCTCATTTTTTTTGGTAATTTTTCCTTTTTACGATTTTTTTAAAGGTAGAATTTCTCTCTGGCTCTCAGCTCCATCTTTAGTTTTGTTAATAAGCCCTTCTGCTCCTTTCTCCCAGGCAGGAGAGTTGAGCCATTCTCTGAGAAGTTACCACATGGAAACTGGGAACTAGATATTTCAGGGCACCGGTGATATGAAGATTTTCTACACATAATTCAGCCTCCAGCAAGCAAAGCTAGTGTGGTAGGGAGCCCCCCTGGCTTGTATCCCTGTTTCTGTGTCTCTGAGGTCTCTGTCTCTCTCTGCTCCTGTCTCCTCATTTTTTTTGGTAATTTTTCCTTTTTACGATGTTTAAAGGTCGAATTTCTCTCTGGCTCTCAGCTCCATCTTTTGTTTTGTTAATAAGCCCCTCTGCTCCTTTCTCCCAGGCAGGAGAGTTGAGCCATTCTCTGAGAAGTTTCTACATGGATACTGGGAACTAGATATTTCAGGGCACAGGCGAAATGAATATTTTCTACTCATAATTCAGCCTCCAGGAAGCAAAGCTTGTGTGGTAGGGTGCCCCTCGGGCCTCTATCCCTGTCTCTGTGTCTCTGATGTCTTTGTCTCTCTCTGCTCCTGTCTCCTCATATTTTTTGGTAATTTTCCTTTTTATCATTTTTTTAAAGGTAGAATTTCTCTCTGGCTCTCAGCTCCATCTTTGTTTTGATAATAAGCACTTCTGCTCCTTTCTCCCAGGCAGGAGAGTTGAGCCATTCTCTGAGAAGGTTCCCCATGGATACTTGGAACTAGATATTTCAGGTCACAGGCGATATGAAGATTTTCTACTCATAATTCAGCCTCCAGCAAGCAAAGCTAGTGTGGTAGGGAGCCCCTCTGGCCTCAATCCCTGTCTCTGTGTCTCTGAGGTTTCTGTCTCTCTCTGCTCCTGTCTCCTCATATTTTTTTGGAAATTTTTCCTTTTTACGATTTTTTTAAAGGTAGAATTTCTCTCTGGCTCTCAGCTCCATGTTTTGTTTTCTTAATAAGCCCTTCTGCTCCTTTCTCCCAAGAAGGAGAGTTGAGCCATTCTCTGAGAAGTTTCCACATGGATACTGGGAACTAGATATTTCAGGGCACAGACGATATGAAGATTTTCTACTCATAATTCAGCCTCCAGAAGCAAAGCTAGTGTGGTAGGGAGCCCCTCTGGCCTCTATTCCTGTCTCTGTGTCTTTGAGGTCTCTGTCTCTGTCTGCTCCTGTCTCTTCATTTTTTTCGGTAATTTTTCCTTTTTATGATTTTTTAAAGGTAGAATTTCTCTCTAGCTCTCAGCTCCATCTTTTGTTTTGTTAATAAGACCTTCTGCTCCTTTCTCCCAAGCAGGTGAGTTGAGCCATTATCTGGAAAGATTACACATGGATACTGGGAACAAGATATTTCAGAGCACAGGCGATATGAAGATTTTCTACACATAATTCAGCCTCCAGCAAGCAAAGCTAGTGTGGTAGGGAGCCCCTCTGTTCTCCATCCCTGTATCTGTGTCTCTGAGATCTCTGTCTCTCTCTGCTACTGTCTCCTAAATTTTTTTTTGTAATTTTTCCTTTTTACGATTTTTTTATAGGTAGAATTTCTCTCTGGCTCTCAGCTCCATCTTTTGTTTCGTTAATAAGCCCTTCTGCTCCTTTCTCCCAGGCAGGAGTGTTGAGCCATTCTCTGAGAAGATTCCACATAGATACTGGGAACTAGATATTTCAGGGCACAGGCGAAATGAATATTTTCTACTCATAATTCAGCCTCCAGCAAGCAAAGCTTGTGTGGTAGGGTGCCCCTCGGGCCTCTATCCCTGTCTCTGTGTCTCTGATGTCTTTGTCTCTCTCTGCTCCTGTCTCCTCATATTTTTTGGTAATTTTCCTTTTTACCATTTTTTTAAAGGTAGAATTTCTCTCTGGCTCTCAGCTCCATCTTTGTTTTGATAATAATCACTTCTGCTCCTTTCTCCCAGGCAGGAGAGTTGAGCCATTCTCTGAGAAAGTTCCCCATGGATACTTGGAACTAGATATTTCAGGTCACAGGCGATATGAAGATTTTCTACTCATAATTCAGCCTCCAGCAAGCAAAGCTAGTGTGGTAGGGAGCCCCTCTGGCCTCAATCCATGTCTCTGTGTCTCTGAGGTTTCTGTCTCTCTCTGCTCCTGTCTCCTCATATTTTTTTGGAAATTTTTCCTTTTTACGATTTTTTTAAAGGTAGAATTTCTCTCTGGCTCTCAGCTCCATCTTTTGTTTTCTTAATAAGCCCTTCTGCTCCTTTCTCCCAGAAGGAGAGTTGAGCCATTCTCTGAGAAGTTTCCACATGGATACTGGGAACTAGATATTTCAGGGCACAGGCGATATGAAGATTTTCTACTCATAATTCAGCCTCCAGCAAGCAAAGCTAGTGTGGTAGGGAGCCCCTCTGGCCTCAATCCCTGTCTCTGTGTCTCTGAAGTCTCTGTCTTTCTCTGCTCCTGTCTCCTCATATTTTTTTGTAATTTTTCCATTTTACGATTTTTTAAAGGTAGAATTTCTCTCTGGCTCTCAGCTCCATCTTTTGTTTTCTTAATAAGCCCTTCTGCTCCTTTTTCCCAGGCAGGAGAGTTGAGCCATTCTCTGAGAAGATTCCACATGGATACTGGAAACTAGATATTTCAGCGAACAGGCAAAATGAAGATTTTCTACTCATAATTCAGCCTCCAGCAATCAAAGCTAGTGTGGTAGGGAGCCCCTCTGGCCTCTATCCCTGTCTCTGTGTCTCTGAGGTCTCTGTCTCTCCCTGCTCCTGTCTCCTCAATTTTTGGAAATTTTTCCTTTTTACGATTTTTTAAAGGTAGAATTTCTCTCTGGCACTCAGCTCCTCCTTTTATTTTGTTAATAAGCCCTTCTGCTCCTTTCTCCCAGGCAGGAGAGTTGAACCATTCTCTGAGAAGATTCCGCATGGATACTGGGAACAAAATATTTCAGAGCACAGGCGAAATGAAGATTTTCTACTCATAATTCAGCCTCCAGCAAGCAAAGCTAGTGTGGTAGGGAGCCCGTCTGGCCTCTATCCCTGTCTCTGTGTCTCTGAGGTCTCTGTCTCTCTCTGCTCCTGTCTCCTCAATTTTTTTGGTAATTTTTCCTTTTTACGAATTTTTAAAGGTAGAATTTCTCTCTGGCTCTCAGCTCCATCTTTTGTTTTGTTAATAAGCACTTCTGCTCCTTTCTCCCAGGCAGGAGAGTTGAGCCATTCTCTGAGAAGATTCCACATGGATACTGGGAACTAGATATTTCAGGGCACAGGCGAAGTGAAGATTTTCTACTCATAATTCAGCCTCCAGCAAGCAAAGCTTGTGTGGCAGGATGCCCTTCGGGCCTCTATCCCTGTCTCTGTGTCTCTGAGGTCTCTGTCTCTCTCTGCTCCTGTCTCCTCATTTTTTTTGGTAATTTTCCTTTTTACGATTTTTTTAAAGGTAGAATTTCTCTCTGGCTCTCAGCTCCATCTTTGTTTTGTTAATAAGCCCTTCTGCTTCTTTCTCCCAGGCAGGAGAGTTGAGCCATTCTCTGAGAAGATTCCACATGGACACTGGGAACTAGATATTTCAGGGCACAGGCGATATGAAGATTTTCTACTCATAATTCAGCCTCCAGAAGCAAAGCTAGTGTGGTAGGGAGCCCCTCTGGCCTCTATTCCTGTCTCTGTGTCTTTGAGGTCTCTGTCTCTGTCTGCTCCTGTCTCTTCATTTTTTTTGGTAATTTTTCCTTTTTATGATTTTTTTAAAGGTAGAATTTCTCTCTAGCTCTCAGCTCCATCTTTTGTTTTGTTAATAAGACCTTCTGCTCCTTTCTCCCAAGCAGGTGACTTGAGCCATTATCTGGAAAGATTACACATGGATACTGGGAACAAGATATTTCAGAGCACAGGCGATATGAAGATTTTCTACACATAATTCAGCCTCCAGCAAGCAAAGCTAGTGTGGTAGGGAGCCCCTCTGTTCTCTATCCCTGTATCTGTGTCTCTGAGGTCTCTGTCTCTCTCTGCTCCTGTCTCCTCATATTTTTTTTGGTAATTTTTCCTTTTTATGATTTTTTTAAAGGTAGAATTTCACTCTGGCTCTCAGCTCCCATCTTTTGTTTTGTTAATAAGCCCCTCTGGTCTTTTCTCCCAGGCAGGAGAGTTGAGCCATTCTCTCAGAAGATTCCACATGGATACTGGGAACTAGTTATTTCAGGGCAGAGGCGAAATGAAGATTTTCTACTCATAATTCAGCCTCCTGCAAGCAAAGCTAGTGTGGTAGGGTGCCCCCCAGGCCACTATCCCTGTTTCTGTGTCTCTGAGGTCTCTGTCTCTCTCTGCTACTGTCTCCTAAATTTTTTTTTGTAATTTTTCCTTTTTACGATTTTTTTATAGGTAGAATTTCTCTCTGGCTCTCAGCTCCATCTTTTGTTTCGTTAATAAGCCCTTCTGCTGCTTTCTCCCAGGCAGGAGTGTTGAGCCATTCTCTGAGAAGATTCCACATGGATACTGGGAACTAGATATTTCAGGGCACAGGCGAAATGAATATTTTCTACTCATAATTCAGCCTCCAGCAAGCAAACCTTGTGTGGTAGGGTGCCCCTCGGGCCTCTATCCCTGTCTCTGTGTCTCTGATGTCTTTGTCTCTCTCTGCTCCTGTCTCCTCATATTTTTTGGTAATTTTCCTTTTTACCATTTATTTAAAGGTAGAATTTCTCTCTGGCTCTCAGCTCCATCTTTGTTTTGATAATAATCACTTCTGCTCCTTTCTCCCAGGCAGGAGAGTTGAGCCATTCTCTGAGAAAGTTCCCCATGGATACTTGGAACTAGATATTTCAGGTCACAGGCTATATGAAGATTTTCTACTCATAATTCAGCCTCCCGCAAGCAAAGCTAGTGTGGTAGGGAGCCCCTCTGGCCTCAATCCCTGTCTCTGTGTCTCTGAGGTTTCTGTCTCTCTCTGCTCCTGTCTCCTCATATTTTTTTGGAAATTTTTCCTTTTTACGATTTTTTTAAAGGTAGAATTTCTCTCTGGCTCTCAGCTCCATCTTTTGTTTTCTTAATAAGCCCTTCTGCTCCTTTCTCCCAGAAGGAGAGTTGAGCCATTCTCTGAGAAGTTTCCACATGGATACTGGGAACTAGATATTTCAGGGCACAGGCGATATGAAGATTTTCTACTCATAATTCAGCCTCCAGAAGCAAAGCTAGTGTGGTAGGGAGCCCCTCTGGCCTCAATCCCTGTCTCTGTGTCTCTGAAGTCTCTGTCTTTCTCTGCTCCTGTCTCCTCATATTTTTTTGTAATTTTTCCATTTTACGATTTTTTAAAGGTAGAATTTCTCTCTGGCTCTCAGCTGCATCTTTTGTTTTCTTAATAAGCCCTTCTGCTCCTTTTTCCCAGGCAGGAGAGTTGAGCCATTCTCTGAGAAGATTCCACATGGATACTGGAAACTAGATATTTCAGGGAACAGGCAAAATGAAGATTTTCTACTCATAATTCAGCCTCCAGCAAGCAAAACTAGTGTGGTAGGGAGCCCCTCTGTTCTCTATCCCTGTCTCTGTGTCTCTGATGTCTCTGTCTCTCCCTGCTCCTGTCTCCTCAATTTTTGGAAATTTTTCCTTTTTACGATTTTTTAAAGGTAGAATTTCTCTCTGGCACTCAGCTCCTCCTTTTGTTTTGTTAATAAGCCCTTCTGCTCCTTTCTCCCAGGCAGGAGAGTTGAACCATTCTCTGAGAAGATTCCGCATGGATACTGGGAACCAAATATTTCAGAGCACAGGCGAAATGAAGATTTTCTACTCATAATTCAGCCTCCAGCAAGCAAAGCTAGTGAGGTAGGGAGCCCGTCTGGCCTCTATCCCTGTCTCTGTGTCTCTGAGGTCTCTGTCTCTCTCTGCTCCTGTCTCCTCATTTTTTTTGGTAATTTTTCCTTTTTACGAATTTTTAAAGGTAGAATTTCTCTCTGGCTCTCAGCTCCATCTTTTGTTTTGTTAATAAGCACTTCTGCTCCTTTCTCCCAGGCAGGAGAGTTGAGCCATTCTCTGAGAAGATTCCACATGGATACTGGGAACTAGATATTTCAGGGCACAGGCGAAGTGAAGATTTTCTACTCATAATTCAGCCTCCAGCAAGCAAAGCTTGTGTGGCAGGATGCCCTTCGGGCCTCTATCCCTGTCTCTGTGTCTCTGAGGTCTCTGTCTCTCTCTGCTCCTGTCTCCTCATTTTTTTTGGTAATTTTCCTTTTTACGATTTTTTTAAAGGTAGAATTTCTCTCTGGCTCTCAGCTCCATCTTTGTTTTGTTAATAAGCCCTTCTGCTTCTTTCTCCCAGGCAGGAGAGTTGAGCCATTCTCTGAGAAGATTCCACATGGACACTGGGAACTAGTTATTTCAGGGCACAGGCGATATGAAGATTTTCTACTCATAATTCAGCCTCCAGCACTCAAAGCTAGTGTGGTAGGGAGCCCCTCTTGCCTTTTTTCCTGTCTCTGTGTCTTTGAGTTCTCTGTCTCTCTCTGCTCCTGTCTCTTCGTTTTTTTTGGTAATTTTTCATTTTTATGATTTTTTTAAAGGTAGAATTTCTCTCTGGCTCTCAACTCCATTTTTTGTTTTGTTAATAAGACCTTCTGCTCCTTTCTCCCATGCAGGTGATTTGAGCCATCATCTGGGAAGATTACACATGGTTACTGGGTACTAGATATTTCAGAGTACAGGCGATATGAAGATTTTCTACTCATAATTCAGCCTCCAGCAAGCAAATTAGTGTGGTAGGGAGCCCCTCTGGCCTCTATCCCTGTCTCTGTGTCTCTGAGGTCTCTGTCTCTCTCTGCTCCTGTCTCCTCATTTTTTTTGTTAATTTTTCCTTTTTACGATTTTTTTAAAGGTAGAATTTCTCTCTGGCTCTCAGCTCCATCTTTTGTTTTGTTAATAAGCCCCCTCTGCTCTTTTCTCCCAGGCAGGAGAGTTGAGCCATTCTCTGAGAAGTTTACACATGGATACTGGGAACTATATATTTCAGAGCACAGGCGAAGAGAAGATTTTCTACTCGTAATTCAGCCTCAAGCAAGCAAAGCTAGAGTGGTAGGGAGCCCCTCTGGCCTCTATCCCTGTCTCTGTGTCTCTGAGGTCTCTGTCTCTCTCTGCTCCTGTCTCCTCAATTTTTGGAAATTTTTCCTTTTTACGATTTTTTTAAAGGTAGAAATTCTCTCTGGCTCTCAGCTCCATCTTTTGTTTTGTTAATAAGCCCTTCTGCTCCTTTCTCCGAGGCAGGAGAGTTGAGCCATTCTCTGAGACGATTCCACATGGATACTGGGAACTAGATATTTCAGGACACAGGCAAAATAAAGATTTTCTACTCATAATTCAGCCTCCAGCAAACAAAGCTAGTGTGGTAGGGAGCCCCCCTGGCCTCTATCCCTGTCTCTGTGTCTCTGAGGTCTCTGTCTCTCTCTGCTCCTATCTCCTCAAATTTTTTTGGTAATTTTTCCATTTTACGATTTTTTTAAAGGTAGAATTTCTCTCTGGCTCTCAGCTCCATCTTTTGTTTTGCTAATAAGCCCTTCTGCTCCTTTTTCCCAGGCAGGAGAGTTGAGCCATTCTCTGAGAAGATTCCACGTGGATACTGGAAACTAGATATTTCAGGGAACAGGCAAAATGAAGATTTTCTACTCATGATTCAGCCTCCAGCAATCAAAGCTAGTGTGGTAGGGAGCCCCTCTGGCCTCTATCCCTGTCTCTGTGTCTCTGAGGTCTCTGTCTCTCTCTGATCCTTCTCCTCATATGTTTTTGGTAATTTTTCCTCTTTACGAATTTTTAAAGGTAGAATTTCTCTCTGGCTCTCAGGTCCTTCTTTTGTTTTGTTAAAAAGCCCTTCTGCTCCTTTCTCCGAGGCAGGAGAGTTGAACCATTCTCTGAGACGGTTCCACATGGATACTGGGAACTAGTTATTTCAGGGCACAGGCGAAATGAAGATTTTCTACTCATAATTCAGCCTCCTGCAAGCAAAGCTAGTGTGGTAGGGAGCCCCCCGGGCCTCTATCCCTGTCTCTGTGTCTCTGAGGTCTGTGTCTCTCTCTGCTACTGTCTCCTAAATTTTGTTTGGTAGTTTTTCCTTTTTACAATTCTTTTAAAGGTAGAATTTCTCTCTGGCTCTCAGCTCCATCTTTTCTTTTGTTAATAAGCCCCTCTGCTCTTTTCTCCCATGCAGGAGAGTTGAGGCTTTCTCTGAGAAGTTTCCACATGGATACTGGGAACTATATATTTCAGAACACAGGCGAAATGAAGATTTTATACTCGTAATTCAGCCTCTAGCAAGCAAAGCTAGTGTGGTAGGGAGCCCCTCTGGCCTCTATCCCTGTCTCTGTGTCTCTGAGGTCTCTGTCTGTCTCTGCTCTTGTCTCCTCAATTTTTGTAAATTTTTCCTTTTTACGATTTTTTTAAAGGTAGAATTTCTCTCTGACACTCAGCCCCATCTTTTGTTTTGTTAATAAGCCCTTCTGCTCCTTTCTCCCAGGCAGGAGAGTTGAGCCATTCTCTGAGAATATTCCGCATGGATACTGGGAACAAGATATTTCAGGGCAAAGGCGAAATGAAGATTTTCTACTCATAATTCAGCCACCAGCAAGCAAAGCTATTGTGGTAGGGAGCCCCCCCTGGCCTCTATCCCTGTTTCTGTGTCTGTGAGGTCTCTGTCTCTCTCTGCTACTGTCTCCTAAATTTTGTTTGGTAGTATTTCCTTTTTACGATTTTTTAAAGGTAGAATTTCTCTCTGGCTCTCAGCTCCATCTTTTGTTTCGTTAATAAGCCCTTCTGCTCCTTTCTCCCAGGCAGGGGAGTTGAGCCATTCTCTGAGGAGTTTCCACATGGATACAGGGAACAAGATATTTCAGGGCACAGGCGAAATGTAGATTTTCTACTCATAATTCAGCGTCCAACATGCAAATCTAGTGTGGTAGGGAGCCCCTCTGGACTCTATCCCTGTCTCTGTGTCTCTGCGGTCTCTGTCTCTCTCTGCTCCTGTCTCCTCAATTTTTGAAAATTTTTCCTTTTTACGATTTTTTTAAATGTAGAATTTCTCTCTGGCTCTCAGCTCCATCTTTTGTTTTTGTTAATAAGCCCTTCTGCTCCTTTCTCAGAGGCAGGAGAGTTGAGCCATTCTCTGAGACAATTCCACATGGATACTGGGAACTAGCTATTTCAGGGCACAGGTGATATGAAGATTTTCTACAAATAATTCAGCCTCCAGCAAACAAATCTAGTGTGGTATGGAGCCCTTCTGGCCTCTATCCCTGTCTCTGTGTCTCTGAGGTCTCTGTCTCTCTCTGCTCTTGTCTCTTCATTTTTTTGGTAATTTTTCCTTTTTACGATTTTTTTTAAAGGTAGAATTTCTCTCTGGCTCTCAGCTCCATCTTTTGTTTTGTTAATAAGACCTTCTGCTTCTTTCTCCCATGCAGGTGAGTTGAGCCATTATCTGGGAAGATTACACATGGATACTGGGAACTATATATTTCAGGGCACAGGCGAAATGAAGATTTTCTACTCGTAATTCAGCCTCCACCAAGCAAAGCTAGAGTGGTAGGGGAGCCCGTCTGGCCTCTATCCCTGTCTCTGTGTCTCTGAGGTCTCTGTCTCTCTCTGCTCCTGTCTCCTCAATTTTTGGAAATTTTTCCTTTTTACAATTTTTTTAAAGGTAGAATTTCTCTCCGGCTCTCAGCTCCATCTTTTGTTTTGTTAATAAGCCCGTCTGCTCCTTTCTCCGAGGCAGGAGAGTTGAGCCATTCTCTGAGACGATTCCACATGGACACTGGGAAACTAGATATTTCAGGTTATAGGCGAAATGAAGATTTTCTACTCATAATTCAGCCTCCTGCAAGCAAACCTAGTGTGGTAGGGAGCCCCCCGGGCCTCTATCCCTGTCTCTGTGTCTCTGAGGTCTCTGTCTCTCTCTGCTACTGTCTCCTAAATTTTGTTTGGTAGTTTTTTCCTTTTTACGATTTTTTTAAAGGTAGAATTTCTTTCTGGCTCTCAGCTCCATCTTTTGTTTCGTTAATAAGCCCTTCTGCTCCTTTCTCCCAGGCAGGAGAGTTGAGCCATTCTCTGAGAAGATTCCACATGGATACTGGGAACAATATATTTCAGGGCACAGGCGAAATATAGATTTTCTACTCATAGTTCAGCCTCCAGCAAGCAAATCTAGTGTGGTAGGGAGCACCATTGGCCTCTATTCCTGTATCAGTGTCTTTGAGGTCTCTGTCTCTCTCTGCTCCTGTCTCTTCATTTTTTTTGGTAATTTTTCCTTTTTAGGATTTTTTTAAATGTAGAATTTCTCTCTGGCTCTCAGCTCCATCTTTTGTTTTGTTAATAAGCCCTTCTGCTCCTTTCTCCGAGGCAGGAGATTTGAGCCATTCTCTCAAAGATTCCACATGGATACTGGGAACAAGATATTTCAGGGCACAGGCGAAATGTAGATTTTCTACTCATAATTCAGCCTCCAGCAAGCAAAGCTAGTGTGGTAGGGAGCCCCTCTGGCCTCTATGCCTGTCTCTGTGTCTCTGAGCTTTCTGTCTTTTCTGCTCCTGTCTCCTCATATTTTTTTGGAAATTTTTCCTTTTTACGATTTTTTTAAAGGTAGAATTTCTCTCTGGCTCTCAGCTCCATCTTTTGTTTTGGTAATAAGCCCTTCTGCTCCTTTCTCCCAGGCAGGAGAGTTGAGCCATTCTCTGAGAAGATTCCACATGGACACTGGGAACTAGATATTTCAGGGCACAGGCGATATGAAGATTTTCTACTCATAATTCAGCCTCCAGCAAGCAAAGCTAGTGTGGTAGGGAGCCCCTGTGGCCTCTATCCCTGTATCTGTGTCTCTGAGGTCTCTGTCTCTCTCTGCTCCTGTCTCCTCATATTTTTTTGGTAATTTTTCTTTTTTACGATTTTTTTAAAGGTAGAATTTCTCTCTGGCTCTCAGCTTCATCTTTTGTTTTGTTAATAAGCCCCTCTGCTCTTTTCTCCCAGGCAGGAGAGTTGAGCCATTCTCTGAGAAGTTTCCACATGGATACCGGGAACTATATATTTCAGGGCACAGGCGAAATGAAGATTTTCTACTCGTAATTCAGCCTCCAGCAAGCAAAGCTAGTGTGGTAGGGAGCCCCTCTAGCCTCTATCCCTGTTTCTGTGTCTCTGAGGTCTCTATCTCTCTCTGCTCCTGTCTCCTCATATTTTTGGTAATTTTTCCTTTTTACGATTTTTTAAATGTAGAATTTCTCTCTGGCTCTCAGCTCCATCTTTTGTTTTGTTAATAAGCCCTTCTGCTCCTTTCTCCAAAGCAGGAGAGTTGAGACATTCTCTGAGAAGATTCCACATGGATACTGGGAACTAGATATTTCAGGGCACAGGCGAAATGAAAATTTTCTACTCATAATTCAGCCTCCAGCAAGCAAAGCTTGTGTGGTAGGGTGCCTCTCTGGCCTCTATCACTGTCTCTGTGTCTCTGAGGTCTCTGTCTCACTCTGCTCCTGTCTCTTTATTTTTTTTGGTAATTTTTTCTTTTTTACGATTTTTTTAAAGGTAGAATTTCTCTCTTGCTCTCAGCTCCATCGTTGTTTTGTTAATAAGCCCTTCTGCTCCTTTCTCTCAGGCAGGAGAGTTGAGCCATTCTCTTAGAAGATTCCACATGGATACTGGGAACTAGATATTTCAGGGAACAGGCGAAATGAAGGTTTTCTACTCATAATTCAGCCTCCAGCAAGCAAAGCTAGTGTGGTAGGGAGCCCCTCTGGCCTCTTTCCCTGTCTCTGTGTCTCTGAGGTTTCTTTCTCTCTCTGCTCCTGTCTCCTCACATATTTTTGGAAATTTTTCCTTTTTAGGATTTTTTTAAAGGTAGAATTTCTCTCTGGCTCTCAGCTCCATCTTTCGTTTTGTTAATAAGCCTTTCTGTTCCTTTCTCCCAGGCAGGAGAGTTGAGCCATTCTCTGAGAAGATTCCACATGGACACTGGGAACTAGATATTTCAGGGCACAGGCGATATGAAGATTTTCTACTCATAATTCAGCCTCAAGCAAGCAAAGCTAGTGTGGTAGGTAGCCCCTCTTGCCTCTATTCCTGTCTCTGTGTCTTTGAGTTCTCTGTCTCTCTCTGCTCCTGTCTCTTCATTTTTTTTGGTAATTTTTCCTTTTTATGATTTTTTGAAAGGTAGAATTTCTCTCTGGCTCTCAGCTCCATCTTTTGTTTTGTTAATAAGACCTTCTGCTCCTTTCTCCCATGCAGGTGAGCTGAGCCATTATCTGGGAAGATTACACATGGTTACTGGGTACTAGATATTTCAGGGCACAGGCGAAATGTAGATTTTCTACTCATAATTCAGCGTCCAGCAAGCAAATCTAGTGTGGTAGGGAGCACCATTGGCCTCTATCCATGTCTCTGTGTCTCTGAGGTCTCTGTCTCTCTCTACTCCTGTCTACTCAATTTTTTTGTTAATTTTTCCTTTTTACGATTTTTAAAAGGTAGAATTTCTCTCTGGCTCTCAGCTCCATCTTTGTTTTGTTAATAAGCCCTTCTGCTCCTTTCTCCCAGGCAGGAGAGTTGATTCATTCTCTGAGAAGATTCCACATGGATACTGGGAACTAGATATTTCAGGGCACAGGCGAAATGAAGATTTTCTACTCATAATTCAGCCTCCAGCAAGCAAAGCTTGTGTGGTAGTGGGAACCGCTGGCCTCTATTCCTGTCTCTGTGTCTCTGAGGTCTCTGTCTCTCTCTGCTCCTGTCTATTTTTTTGGTAATTTACCTTTTTACGATTTTTTTAAAGGTAGAATTTCTCTCTGGCTCTCAGCCTCATCTTTGTTTTGATAATAAGCCCTTCTGCTCCTTTCTCCCAGGCAGGAGAGTTGAGCCATTCTCTGAGAAGTTTCCCCATGGATACTTGGAACTAGATATTTCAGGTCACAGGCGATATGAAGATTTTCTATTCATAATTCAGCCTCCAGCAAGCAAAGCTAGTGTGGTAGGGAGCCCCTCTGGCCTCAATCCCTGTCTCTGTGTCTCTGAGGTTTCTGTCTCTCTCTTCTCTTGTCTCCTCATATTTTTTTGGAAATTTTTCCTTTTTACGATTTTTTTAAAGGTAGAATTTCTCTCTGGCTCTCAGCTCCATGTTTTGTTTTCTTAATAAGCCCTTCTGCTCCTTTCTCCCAAGAAGGAGTGTTGAGCCATTCTCTGAGAAGTTTCCACATGGATACTGGGAACTAGATATTTCAGGGCACAGGCGATATGAAGATTTTCTACTCATAATTCAGCCTCCAGAAGCAAAGCTAGTGTGGTAGGGAGCCCCTCTGGCCTCTATTCCTCTCTCTGTGTCTTTGAGGTCTCTGTCTCTGTCTGCTCCTGTCTCTTCATTTTTTTTGGTAATTTTTCCGTTTTATGACTTTTTTAAAGGTAGAATTTCTCTCTAGCTCTCAGCTCCATCTTTTGTTTTGTTAATAAGACCTTCTGCTCCTTTCTCCCAAGCAGGTGAGTTGAGCCATTATCTGGGAAGATTACACATGGATACTGGGAACTAGATATTTAAGAGCACAGGCGATATGAAGATTTTCTACACATAATTCAGCCTCCAGCAATCAAAGCTAGTGTGGTAGGGAGCCCCTCTGGCCTCTATACCTGTCTCTGTGTCTCTGAGGTCTCTGTCTCTCTCTGCTCCTGTCTCCTCATATTTTTTTGGTAATTTTTCCTTTTTACGATTTTTTTAAAGGTAGAATTTCTCTGTGGCTCTCAGCTCCATCTTTTGTTTTGTTAATAAGCCCCTCTGCTCTTTTCTCCCAGGCAGGAGATTTGAGCCATTCTCTGAGAAGTTTCCACATGGATACTGGGAACTATATATTTCAGGGCACAGGCGAAATGAAGATTTTCTACTCGTAATTCAGCCTCTAGCAAACAAAGCTAATGTGGTAGGGAGCCCCTCTGGCCTCTATCCCTGTCTCTGTGTCTCTGAGGTCTCTGTCTCTCTCTGCTCCTGTCTCCTCAATTTTGGGAAATTTTTCCTTTTTACGATTTTTTCAAAGGTAGAATTTCTCTCTGGCTCTCAGCTCCATCTTTTGTTTTGTTAATAAGCCCTTCTGCTCCTTTCTCCGAGGCAGGAGAGTTGAGCCATTCTCTCAGAAGATTCCACATGGATACTGGGAACTAGTTATTTCAGGGCACAGGCGAAATGAAGATTTTCTACTCATAATTCAGCCTCCTGCAAGCAAAGCTAGTGTGGTAGGGAGCCCCCCGGGCCACTATCCCTGTTTCTGTGTCTCTGAGGTCTCTGTCTCTCTCTGCTACTGTCTCCTAAATTTTGTTTTGTAATTTTTCCTTTTTACGATTTTTTTAAAGGTAGAATTTCTCTCTGGCTCTCAGCTCCATCTTTTGTTTCGTTAATAAGCCCTTCTGCTCCTTGGTCCCAGGCAGGAGAGTTGACCCATTCTCTGAGAAGATTCCACATGGATACTGGGAACAAGATATTTCAGGGCAAATGCGAAATGTAGATTTTCTACTCATAATTCAGCGTCCAGCAAGCAAATCTAGTATGGTAGGGAGCCCCATTGGTCTCTATCCATGTCTCTGTGTCTCTGAGGTCTCTGTCTCTCTCTACTCCTGTCTCCTCATTTTTTTTGGTAATTTTTCCATTTTACGATTTTTTTAAAGGTAGAATTTCTCTCTGGCTCTCAGCTCCATCTTTAGTTTTGTTAATAAGCCCTTCTGCTCCTTTCTCCCAGGCAGGAGAGTTGAGCCATTCTCTGAGAAGATTCCACATGGAAACTGGGAACTAGATATTTCAGGGCACCGGTGATATGAAGATTTTCTACACATAATTCAGCCTCCAGCAAGCAAAGCTAGTGTGGTAGGGAGCCCCCCTGGCTTCTATCCCTGTTTCTGTGTCTCTGAGGTCTCTGTCTCTCTCTGCTCCTGTCTCCTCATTTTTTTTGGTAATTTTTTCTTTTTACGATGTTTAAAGGTCGAATTCCTCTCTGGCTCTCAGCTCCATCTTTTGTTTTGTTAATAAGCCCCTCTGCTCCTTTCTCCCAGGCAGGAGAGTTGAGCCATTCTCTGAGAAGATTCCACATGGATACTGGGAACTACATATTTCAGGGCACAGGCGAAATGAATATTTTCTACTCATAATTCAGCCTCCAGCAAGCAAAGCTTGTGTGGTAGGGTGCCCCTCGGGCCTCTATCCCTGTCTCTGTGTCTCTGATGTCTTTGTCTCTCTCTGCTCCTGTCTCCTCATTTTTTTGGTAATTTTCCTTTTTACCATTTTTTTAAAGGTAGAATTTCTCTCTGCCTCTCAGCCTCATCTTTGTTTTGATAATAAGCCCTTCTGCTCCTTTCTCCCAGGCAGGAGAGTTGAGCCATTCTCTGAGAAGGTTCCCCATGGATACTTGGAACTAGATATTTCAGGTCCCAGGCGATATGAAGATTTCCTACTCATAATTCAGCCTCCAGCAAGCAAAGCTAGTGTGTAGGGAGCCCCTCTGGCCTCAATCCCTGTCTCTGTGTCTCTGAGGTTTCTTTCTCTCTCTTCTCCTGTCTCCTCATATTTTTTTGGAAATTTTTCCTTTTTACGATTTTTTTAAAGGTAGAATTTCTCTCTGGCTCTCAGCTCCATGTTTTGTTTTCTTAATAAGCCCTTCTGCTCCTTTCTCCCAAGAAGGAGAGTTGAGCCAATCTCTGAGAAGTTTCCACATGGATACTGGGAACTAGATATTTCAGGGCACAGGCGATATGAAGATTTTCTACTCATAATTCAGCCTCCAGAAGCAAAGCTAGTGTGGTAGGGAGCCCCTCTGGCCTCTATTCCTGTCTCTGTGTCTTTGAGGTCTCTGTCTCTGTCTGCTCCTGTCTCTTCAATTTTTTTGGTAATTTTTCCTTTTTATGATTTTTTTAAAGGTAGAATTTCTCTCTAGCTCTCAGCTCCATCTTTTGTTTTGTTAATAAGACCTTCTGCTCCTTTCTCCCAAGCAGGTGACTTGAGCCATTATCTGGAAAGATTACACATGGATACTGGGAACAAGATATTTCAGAGCACAGGCGATATGAAGATTTTCTACACATAATTCAGCCTCCAGCAAGCAAAGCTAGTGTGGTAGGGAGCCCCTCTGGTCTCTATCCCTGTATCTGTGTCTCTGAGGTCTCTGTCTCTCTCTGCCCCTGTCTCCTCATATTTTTTTGGTAATTTTTCCTTTTTATGATTTTTTTAAAGGTAGAATTTCTCTCTGGCTCTCAGCTCCATCTTTTGTTTTGTTAATAAGCCCCTCTGCTCTTTTCTCCCAGGCAGGAGAATTGAGCCATTCTCTGAGAAGTTTCCACATGGATACTGGGAACTATATATTTCAGGGCACAGGCGAAATGAAGATTTTCTACTCGTAATTCAGCCTCTAGCAAGCAAAGGTAATGTGGTAGGGAGCCCCTCTGGCCTCTATCCCTGTCTCTGTGTCTCTGAGGTCTCTGTCTCTCTCTGCTCCTGTCTCCTCAATTTTTGGAAATTTTTCCTTTTTACGATTTTTTTAAAGGTAGAATTTCTCTCTGGCTCTCAGCTCCATCTTTTGTTTTGTTAATAAGCCCCTCTGCTCTTTTCTCCCAGGCAGGAGAGTTGAGCCATTCTCTCAGAAGATTCCACATGGATACTGGGAACTAGTTATTTCAGGGCACAGGCGAAATGAAGATTTTCTACTCATAATTCAGCCTCCTGCAAGCAAACCTAGTGTGGTAGGGAGCCCCCCGGGCCACTATCCCTGTTTCTGTGTCTCTGAGGTCTCTGTCTCTCTCTGCTACTGTCTCCTAAATTTTGTTTTGTAATTTTTCCTTTTTACGATTTTTTTAAAGGTAGAATTTCTCTCTGGCTCTCAGCTCCATGTTTTGTTTTCTTAATAAGCCCTTCTGCTCCTTTCTCCCAAGAAGGAGAGTTGAGCCATTCTCTGAGAAGTTTCCACATGGATACTGGGAACTAGATATTTCAGGGCACAGGCGATATGAAGATTTTCTACTCATAATTCAGCCTCCAGCAAGCAAAGCTAGTGTGGTAGGGAGCCCCTCTGGCCTCAATCCATGTCTCTGTGACTCTGAGGTTACTGTCTCTCTCTGCTCCTGTCTCCTCATATTTTTTTGGTAATTTTTCCTTTTTACGATTTTTTTAAAGGTAGAATTTCTCTCTGGCTCTCAGCTCCATCTTTTGTTTTCTTAATAAGCCCTTCTGCTCCTTACTCCCAGAAGGAGAGTTGAGCCATTCTCTGAGAAGTTTCCACATGGATACTGGGAACTAGATATTTCAGGGCACAGGCGAAATGAAGATTTTCTACTCGTAATTCAGCATCAAGCAAGCAAAGCTAGTGTGGTAGTGAGCCCCTCTGGCCTCTATCCCTGTCTCTTTGTCTCTGAGGTCTCTGTCTCTCTCTGCTCCTGTCTCCTCTTTTTTTTTGGTAATTTTTCCTTTTTACGATGTTTAAAGGTAGAATTTCTCTCTGGCTCTCAGCTCCATCTTTTGTTTTGTTAATAAGCCCTTCTGCTCCTTTCTCCCAGGCAGGTGAGTTGAGCCATTCTCTGAGAAGATTCCACATGGATAATGGGAAGTAGATATTTCAGGGAACAGGCGAAATGAAGATTTTCTACTCATAATTCAGCCTCCAGCAAGCAAAGCTAGTGTGGTAGGGAGCCCCTCTGGCCTCTATCCCTGTCTCTGTGTCTCTGAGGTCTCTGTCTCTCTCTGCTCCTGTCTCCTCTTTTTTTGGTAATTGTTCCTTTTTACGATTTTTTTAAAGGTAGAATTTCTCTCTGGCTCTCAGCTACATCTTTTGTTTTGTTTATAAGCCCCTCTGCTCTTTTCTCCCAGGCAGGAGAGTTGAGCCATTCTCTGAGAAGTTTCCACATGGATACTGGGAACTATATATTTCAGGGCACAGGCGAAATGAAGATTTTCTACTCGTAATTCAGCCTCCAGCAAGCAAAGCTAGTGTGTTAGGGAGCCCCTCTGGCCTCTATCCCTGTCTCTGTGTCTCTGAGGTCTCTGTCTCTCTCTGCTCCTGTCTCCTCAATTTTTGGAAATTTTTCCTTTTTACGATTTTTTCTAAGGTAGAATTTCTATCTGGCTCTCAGCTCCATCTTTTGTTTTGTTAATAAGCCCTTCTGCTCCTTTCTCCGAGGCAGGAGAGTTGAGCCATTCTCTGAGACGATTCCACATGGATACTGGGAACTAGATATTTCAGGACACAGGCGAAATAAAGATTTTCTACTCATAATTCAGCCTCCAGCAAGCAAAGCTAGTGGGGTAGGGAGCCCCCCTGGCCTCTATCCCTGTCTCTATGTCTCTGAGGTCTCTGTCTCTCTCTGCTCCTATCTCCTCAAATTTTTTTGGTAATTTTTCCATTTTACGATTTTTTTAAAGGTAGAATTTCTCTCTGGCTCTCAGCTCCATCTTTTGTTTTGCTAATAAGCCCTTCTGCTCCTTTTTCCCAGGCAGGAGAGTTGAGCCATTCTCTGAGAAGATTCCACGTGGATACTGGAAACTAGATATTTCAGGGAACAGGCAAAATGAAGATTTTCTACTCATGATTCAGCCTCCAGCAATCAAAGCTAGTGTGGTAGGGAGCCCCTCTGGCCTCTATCCCTGTCTCTGTGTCTCTGAGGTCTCTGTCTCTCTCTGATCCTTCTCCTCATATGTTTTTGGTAATTTTTCCTTTTTACGAATTTTTAAAGGTAGAATTTCTCTCTGGCTCTCAGCTCCATCTTTTGTTTTGTTAATAAGCCCTTCTGCTCCTTTCTCCGAGGCAGGAGAGTTGAACCATTCTCTGAGACGATTCCACATGGATACTGGGAGCTAGTTATTTCAGGGCACAGGCGAAATGAAGATTTTCTACTCATAATTCAGCCTCCTGCAAGCAAAGCTAGTGTGGTAGGGAGCCCCCCGGGCCTCTATCCCTGTCTCTGTGTCTCTGAGGTCTGTGTCTCTCTCTGCTACTGTCTCCTAAATTTTGTTTGGTAGTTTTTCCTTTTTACAATTCTTTTAAAGGTAGAATTTCTCTCTGGCTCTCAGCTCCATCTTTTCTTTTGTTAATAAGCCCCTCTGCTCTTTTCTCCCATGCAGGAGAGTTGAGCCTTTCTCTGAGAAGTTTCCACATGGATACTGGGAACTATATATTTCAGGGCACAGGCGAAATGAAGATTTTATACTCGTAATTCAGCCTCTAGCAAGCAAAGCTAGTGTGGTAGGGAGCCCCTCTGGCCTCTATCCCTGTCTCTGTGTCTCTGAGGTCTCTGTCTCTCTCTGCTCTTGTCTCCTCAATTTTTGTAATTTTTTCCTTTTTACGATTTTTTTAAAGGTAGAATTTCTCTCTGACACTCAGCCCCATCTTTTGTTTTGTTAATAAGCCCTTCTGCTCCTTTCTCCCAGGCAGGAGAGTTGAGCCATTCTCTGAGAAGTTACCACATGGAAACTGGGAACTAGATATTTCAGGGCACCGGTGATATGAAGATTTTCTACACATAATTCAGCCTCCAGCAAGCAAAGCTAGTGTGGTAGGGAGCCCCCCTGGCTTGTATCCCTGTTTCTGTGTCTCTGAGGTCTCTGTCTCTCTCTGCTCCTGTCTCCTCATTTGTTTTGATAATTTTTCCTTTTTACGATGTTTAAAGGTCGAATTTCTCTCTGGCTCTCAGCTCCATCTTTTGTTTTGTTAATAAGCCCCTCTGCTCCTTTCTCCCAGGCAGGAGAGTTGAGCCATTCTCTGAGAAGATTCTACATGGATACTGGGAACTAGATATTTCAGGGCACAGGCGAAATGAATATTTTCTACTCATAATTCAGCCTCCAGGAAGCAAAGCTTGTGTGGTAGGGTGCCCCTCGGGCGTCTATCCCTGTCTCTGTGTCTCTGATGTCTTTGTCTCTCTCTGCTCCTGTCTCCTCATATTTTTTGGTAATTTTCCTTTTTACCATTTTTTTAAAGGTAGAATTTCTCTCTGGCTCTCAGCTCCATCTTTGTTTTGATAATAAGCCCTTCTGCTCCTTTCTCCCAGGCAGGAGAGTTGAGCCATTCTCTGAGAAGTTTCCCCATGGATACTTGGAACTAGATATTTCAGGTCACAGGCGATATGAAGATTTTCTACTCATAATTCAGCCTCCAGCAAGCAAAGCTAGTGTGGTAGGGAGCCCCTCTGGCCTCAATCCCTGTCTCTGTGTCTCTGAGGTTTCTGTCTCTCTCTGCTCCTGTCTCCTCATATTTTTTTGGAAATTTTTCCTTTTTACGATTTTTTTAAAGGTAGAATTTCTCTCTGGCTCTCAGCTCCATGTTTTGTTTTCTTAATAAGCCCTTCTGCTCCTTTCTCCCAAGAAGGAGAGTTGAGCCATTCTCTGAGAAGTTTCCACATGGATACTGGGAACTAGATATATCAGGGCACAGACGATATGAAGATTTTCTACTCATAATTCAGCCTCCAGAAGCAAAGCTAGTGTGGTAGGGAGCCCCTCTGGCCTCTATTCCTGTCTCTGTGTCTTTGAGGTCTCTGTCTCTGTCTGCTCCTGTCTCTTCATTTTTTTCGGTAATTTTTCCTTTTTATGATTTTTTTAAAGGTAGAATTTCTCTCTAGCTCTCAGCTCCATCTTTTGTTTTGTTAATAAGACCTTCTGCTCCTTTCTCCCAAGCAGGTGAGTTGAGCCATTATCTGGAAAGATTACACATGGATACTGGGAACAAGATATTTCAGATCACAGGCGATATGAAGATTTTCTACACATAATTCAGCCTCCAGCAAGCAAAGCTAGTGTGGTAGGGAGCCCCTCTGTTCTCTATCCCTGTATCTGTGTCTCTGAGGTCTCTGTCTCTCTCTGCTCCTGTCTCCTCATATTTTTTTGGTAATTTTTCCTTTTTATGATTTTTTTAAAGGTAGAATTTCACTCTGGCTCTCAGCTCCATCTTTTGTTTTGTTAATAAGCCCCTCTGGTCTTTTCTCCCAGGCAGGAGAGTTGAGCCATTCTCTCAGAAGATTCCACATGGATACTGGGAACTAGTTATTTCAGGGCACAGGCGAAATGAAGATTTTCTACTCATAATTCAGCATCCTGCAAGCAAAGCTAGTGTGGTAGGTTGCCCCCCAGGCCACAATCCCTGTTTCTGTGTCTCTGAGGTCTCTGTCTCTCTCTGCTATTGTCTCCTAAATTTTTTTTTGTAATTTTTCTTTTTACGATTTTTTTATAGGTAGAATTTCTCTCTGGCTCTCAGCTCCATCTTTTGTTTCGTTAATAAGCCCTTCTGCTCCTTTCTCCCAGGCAGGAGTGTTGAGCCATTCTCTGAGAAGATTCCACATGGATACTGGGAACTAGATATTTCAGGGCACAGGCGAAATGAAGATTTTATACTCATGATTCAGCCTCCAGCAATCAAAGCTAGTGTGGTAGGGAGCCCCTCTGGCCTCTATCCCTGTCTCTGTGTCTCTGAGGTCTCTGTCTCTCTCTGATCCTTCTCCTCATATGTTTTTGGTAATTTTTCCTTTTTACGAATTTTTAAAGGTAGAATTTCTCTCTGGCTCTCAGCTCCATCTTTTGTTTTGTTAAAAAGCCCTTCTGCTCCTTTCTCCGAGGCAGGAGAGTTGAACCATTCTCTGAGACGGTTCCACATGGATACTGGGAACTAGTTATTTCAGGGCACAGGCGAAATGAAGATTTTCTACTCATAATTCAGCCTCCTGCAAGCAAAGCTAGTGTGGTAGGGAGCCCCCCGGGCCTCTATCCCTGTCTCTGTGTCTCTGAGGTCTGTGTCTCTCTCTGCTACTGTCTCCTAAATTTTGTTTGGTAGTTTTTCCTTTTTACAATTCTTTTAAAGGTAGAATTTCTCTCTGGCTCTCAGCTCCATCTTTTCTTTTGTTAATAAGCCCCTCTGCTCTTTTCTCCCATGCAGGAGAGTTGAGCCTTTCTCTGAGAAGTTTCCACATGGATACTGGGAACTATATATTTCAGGGCACAGGCGAAATGAAGATTTTATACTCGTAATTCAGCCTCTAGCAAGCAAAGCTCGTGTGGTAGGGAGCCCCTCTGGCCTCTATCCCTGTCTCTGTGTCTCTGAGGTCTCTGTCTCTCTCTGCTCTTGTCTCCTCAATTTTTGTAAATTTTTCCTTTTTTACGATTTTTTTAAAGGTAGAATTTCTCTCTGACACTCAGCCTCATCTTTTGTTTTGTTAATAAGCCCTTCTGCTCCTTTCTCCCAGGCAGGAGAGTTGAGCCATTCTCTGAGAATATTCCGCATGGATACTGGGAACAAGATATTTCAGGGCAAAGGCGAAATGAAGATTTTCTACTCATAATTCAGCCTCCAGCAAGCAAAGCTATTGTGGTAGGGAGCCCCCCTGGCCTCTATCCCTGTTTCTGTGTCTGTGAGGTCTCTGTCTCTCTCTGCTACTGTCTCCTAAATTTTGTTTGGTAGTTTTTCCTTTTTACGATTTTTTAAAGGTAGAATTTCTCTCTGGCTCTCAGCTCCATCTTTTGTTTCGTTAATAAGCCCTTCTTCTCCTTTCTCCCAGGCAGGGGAGTTGAACCATTCTCTGAGGAGTTTCCACATGGATACAGGGAACAAGATATTTCAGGGCACAGGCGAAATGTAGATTTTCTACTCATAATTCAGCGTCCAGCATGCAAATCTAGTGTGGTAAGGAGCCCCTCTGGACTCTATCCCTGTCTCTGTGTCTCTGCGGTCTCTGTCTCTCTCTGCTCCTGTCTCCTCAATTTTTGAAAATTTTTCCTTTTTACGATTTTTTTAAATGTAGAATTTCTCTCTGGCTCTCAGCTCCATCTTTTGTTTTGTTAATAAGCCCTTCTGCTCCTTTCTCAGAGGCAGGAGAGTTGAGCCATTCTCTGAGACAATTCCACATGGATACTGGGAACTAGCTATTTCAGGGCACAGGTGATATGAAGATTTTCTACAAATAATTCAGCCTCCAGCAAACAAATCTAGTGTGGTATGGAGCCCTTCTGGCCTCTATCCCTGTCTCTGTGTCTCTGAGGTCTCTGTCTCTCTCTGCTCTTGTCTCTTCATTTTTTTGGTAATTTTTCCTTTTTACGATTTTTTTAAAGGTAGAATTTCTCTCTGGCTCTCAGCTCCATCTTTTGTTTTGTTAATAAGACCTTCTGCTCCTTTCTCCCATGCAGGTGAGTTGAGCCATTATCTGGGAAGATTACACATGGATACTGGGAACTATATATTTCAGGGCACAGGCGAAATGAAGATTTTCTACTCGTAATTCAGCCTCCACCAAGCAAAGCTAGAGTGGTAGGGAGCCCGTCTGGCCTCTATCCCTGTCTCTGTGTCTCTGAGGTCTCTGTCTCTCTCTGATCCTGTCTCCTCAATTTTTGGAAATTTTTCCTTTTTACGATTTTTTTAAAGGTAGAATTTCTCTCCGGCTCTCAGCTCCATCTTTTGTTTTGTTAATAAGCCCTTCTGCTCCTTTCTCCGAGGCAGGAGAGTTGAGCCATTCTCTGAGACGATTCCACATGGACACTGGGAACTAGATATTTCAGGGAATAGGCGAAATGAAGATTTTCTACTCATAATTCAGCCTCCAGCAAGCAAATCTAGTGTGGTAGGGAGCACCATTGGCCTCTATTCCTGTATCAGTGCCTTTGAGGTCTCTGTCTCTCTCTGCTCCTGTCTCTTCATTTTTTTTGGTAATTTTTCCTTTTTAGGATTTTTTTAAATGTAGAATTTCTCTCTGGCTCTCAGCTCCATCTTTTGTTTTGTTAATAAGCCCTTCTGCTCCTTTCTCCGAGGTAGGAGAGTTGAGCCATTCTCTCAAAGATTCCACATGGATACTGGGAACAAGATATTTCAGGGCACAGGCGAAATGTAGATTTTCTACTCATAATTCAGCCTCCAGCAAGCAAAGCTAGTGTGGTAGGGAGCCCCTCTGGCCTCTATGCCTGTCTCTGTGTCTCTGAGCTTTCTGTCTTTTCTGCTCCTGTCTCCTCATATTTTTTTGGAAATTTTTCCTTTTTACGATTTTTTTAAAGGTAGAATTTCTCTCTGGCTCTCAGCTCCATCTTTTGTTTTGGTAATAAGCCCTTCTGCTCCTTTCTCCCAGGCAGGAGAGTTGAGCCATTCTCTGAGAAGTTTCCACATGGACACTGGGAACTAGATATTTCAGGGCACAGGCGATATGAAGATTTTCTACTCATAATTCAGCCTCCAGCAAGCAAAGCTAGTGTGGTAAGGAGCCCCTGTGGCCTCTATCCCTGTATCTGTGTCTCTGAGGTCTCTGTCTCTCTCTGATCCTGTCTCCTCATATTTTTTTGGTAATTTTTCTTTTTTATGATTTTTTTAAAGGTAGAATTTATCTCTGGCTCTCAGCTTCATCTTTTGTTTTGTTAATAAGCCCCTCTACTCTTTTCTCCCAGGCAGGAGAGTTGAGCCATTCTCTGAGAAGTTTCCACATGGATACTGGGAACTATATATTTCAGGGCACAGGCGAAATGAAGATTTTCTACTCGTAATTCAGCCTCCAGCAAGCAAAGCTAGTGTGGTAGGGAGCCCCTCTAGCCTCTATCCCTGTTTCTGTGTCTCTGAGGTCTCTGTCTCTCTCTGCTCCTGTCTCCTCATATTTTTGGTAATTTTTCCTTTTTAGGATTTTTTTAAAGGTAGAATTTCTCTCTGGCTCTCAGCTCCATCTTTGTTTTGTTAATAAGCCCTTCTGCTCCATTCTCCCAGGCAGGAGAGTTGAGCCATTCTCTGAGAAGGTTCCCCATGGATACTGGGAATTAGATATTTCAGGTCACAGGCTATATGAAGATTTTCTACTCATAATTCAGCCTCCAGCAAGCAAAGCTAGTGTGGTAGTGAGTCCCTCTGGCCTCTATTCATGTATCTGTGTCTTTGAGGTCTCTGTCTCTCTCTGCTCCTGTCTCTTCATTTTTTTGGTAATTTTTCCTTTTTATGATTTTTTTAAATGTAGAATTTCTCTCTGGCTCTCAGCTCCATCTTTTGTTTTGTTAATAAGCCCTTCTGTTCCTTTCTCCGAGGCAGGAGAGTTGAGCCATTCTCTCAAAGATTCCACATGTATATTGGGAACTAGATATTTCAGGGCACAGGCGAAATGAAGATTTTCTACTCATAATTCAGCCTCCAGCAAGCAAAGCTAGTGAGGTAGGGAGCCCCTCTGGCCTCTATCCCTGTCTCTGTGTCTCTGAGGTTTCTGCCTCTCTCCGCTCCTGTCTCCTCATATTTTTTTGGAAATTTTTCCTTTTTACGATTTTTTTAAAGGTAGAATTTCTCTCTGGCTCTCAGCTCCATCTTTTGTTTTGTTAATAAGCCCTTCTGCTCCTTTCTCCCAGGCAGGAGAGTTCAGCCATTCTCTGAGAAGATTCCACATGGACACTGGGAACTAGATATTTCAGGGCACAGGAGAAATGAAGAATTTCTACTCATAATTCAGCCTCCAGCAAGCAAAGCTAGTGTGGTAGGGAGCCCCTCTGGCCTCTATCCCTGTATCTGTGTCTCTGAGGTCTCTGTCTCTCTCTGCTCCTGTCTCCTCATATTTTTTTGGTAATTTTTCCTTTTTACGATTTTTTTAAAGGTAGAATTTCTCTCTGGCTCTCAGCTTCATCTTTTGTTTTGTTAATAAGCCCCTCTGCTCTTTTCTCCCAGGCAGGAGAGTTGAGCCATTCTCTGAGAAGTTTCCACATGGATACTGGGAACTATATATTTCAGGGCACAGGCGAAATGAAGATTTTCTACTCGTAATTCAGCCTCCAGGAAGCAAAGCTAGTGTGGTAGGGAGCCCCTCTAGCCTCTATCCCTGTTTCTGTGTCTCTGAGGTCTCTGTCTCTCTCTGCTCCTCTCTGCTCATTTTTTTTGGTAATTTTTCCTTTTTACGATTTTTTAAAGGTAGAATTTCTCTCTGGCTCTCAGTTCCATCTTTTCTTTTGTTAATACGCCTTTCTGCTCCTTTCTCCCAGGCAGGAGAGTTGAGACATTCTCTGAGAAGATTCCACATGGACACTGGGAACTAGATATTTCAGGGCACAGGCGATATGAAGATTTTCTACTCATAATTCAGCCTCCAGCAAGCAAAGCTAGTGTGGTAGGGAGCCCCTCTTGCCTCTATTCCTGTCTCTGTGTCTTTGAGTTCTCTGTCTCTCTCTGCTCCTGTCTCTTCATTTTTTTTGGTAATTTTTCCTTTTTATGATTTTTTTAAAGGTAGAATTTCTCTCTGTCTCTCAGCTCCATCTTTTGTTTTGTTAATAAGACCTTCTGCTCCTTTCTCCCATGCAGGTGAGTTGAGCCATTATCTGGGAAGATTACACATGGTTACTGGGTACATGTTATTTCAGAGCACAGGCGATATGAAGATTTTCTACACATAATTCAGCCTCCAGCAAGCAAACAAGTGTGGTAGGGAGCCCCTCTGGCCTCTATCCCTGTCTCTGTGTCTCTGAGGTCTCTGTCTCTCTCTGCTACTGTCTGCTAAATTTAGTTTGGTAGTTTTTCCTTTTTACGATTTTTTTAAAGGTAGAATTTCTCTCTGGCTCTCAGCTCCATCTTTTGTTTCGTTAATAAGCCCTTCTGCTCCTTTCTCCCATGCAGGAGAGTTGAGCCATTCTCTGAGAAGATTCCACATGGATACTGGGAACAAGATATTTCAGGTCACAGGCAAAATGTTGATTTCCTACTCATAATTCAGCGTCCAGCATGCAAATGTAGTGTGGTAGGGAGCACCATTGGCCTCTATTCATGTCTCTGTGTCTCTGAGTTCTCTGTCTCTCTCTACTCCTGTCTACTCAATTTTTTTGTTAATTTTTCCTTTTTACGATTTTTTTAAAGGTAGAATTTCCTTCTGGCTCTCAGCTCCATCTTTACTTTTTATAATAAGCCCTTCTGCTCCTTTCTCCCAGGCAGGGGAGTTGAGCCATTCACTGAGAAGTTTCCACATGTATACTGGGAACTAGATATTTCAGGGCACAGGCGAAATAAAGATTTTCTACTCATAATCCAGCCTCCAGCAAGCAAAGCTAGTGTGGTAGGGAGCCCCCCTGGCCTCTATCCCTTTCTCTGTGTCGCTGAGATCTCTGTCTCTCTCTGCTCCTGTCTCCTCATATTTTTTTTGTTATTTTTCCTTTTTACGATTTTTTTAAAGGTAGAATTTCACTCTTGCTCTCAGCTCCATCTTTTGTATTGTTAATAAGCCCTTCTGCTCCTTTCTCCCAGGCAGGAGAGCTGAGCCATTCTCTGAGAAGTTTCCACATTGATACTGGGAACTAGATATTTCAGGGCACAGGAGAAATGAAGAATTTCTACTCATAATTCAGCCTCCAGCAAGCAAAGCTAGTGTGGTAGGGAGCCCCTCTGGCCTCTATCCCTGTCTCTGTCTCTCTGAGGTCTCTGTCTCTCTCTGCTCCTGTCTTATGTTTTTGGTAATTTTTCCTTTTTACGATTTTTTTAAAGGTAGAATTTCTCTCTGTCTCTCAGCTCCATCTTTTGTTTTGTTAATAAGCCCTTCTGCTCCTTTCTCCCAGGCAGGAGAGTTGAGCCATTCTCTGAGAAGTTTCCACATGGATACAGGGAACTAGATATTTCAGGGCACAGGCGATATGAAGATTTTCTACTCATAATTCAGCCTCCAGCAACCAAAGCTAGTGTGGTAGGGAGCCCCTCTGGCTTCTATCCCTGTCTCTTTGTCTCTGAGGTCTCTGTCTCTCTCTGATCTTGTCTCCTCAATTTTTGGAAATTTTTCCTTTTTACGATTTTTTTAAAGGTAGAATTTCTCTCTGACACTCAGCTCCATCTTTTGTTTTGTTAATAAGCCCTTCTGCTCCTTTCTCCCAGACAGGAGAGTTGAGCCATTCTCTGAGAAGATTCCGCATGGATACTGGGAACTAGATATTTCAGGGCACAGGCGAAATGAAGATTTTCTACTCATAATTCAGCCTCTACCAAGCAAAGCTAGTGTGGTAGGGAGCTCCCCTGGCCTCTATCCCTGTTTCTGTGTCTCTGAGGTCTCTGTCTCTCTCTGCTCATGTCTCCTCATTTTTTTTGGTAATTTTTCCTTTTTACGAATTTTTAAAGGTAGAATTTCTCTCTGGCTCTCAGCTCCATCTTTTGTTTTGTTAATAAGCCCTTCTGCTCCTTTCTCCCAGGCAGGAGAGTTGAGCCATTCTCTGAGAAGTTTCCACATGGATACTGGGAACTAGATATTTCAGGGCACAGGCGAAATGAAGATTTTCTACTCATAATTCAGCCCCCAGCAAGCAAAGCTTGTGTGGTAGGGTGCACCTCTGGCCTCTATTCCTGTCTCTGTGTCTCTGAGGTCTCTGTCTCTCTCTGCTCCTGTCTCCTCATTTATTTTGGTAATTTTCCTTTTTACGATTTTTTTTTTTTGAGAGGTTTTTGCTATAGGGCGCGTGCGCTCGCCAGACAGACAGAGAGAGACAGAAAGATAGAAAGCAGGAAATCACCCCCCAGGGGTGATGGCCACGCCGCAATCCCTTCTCCTCCATTCTCCTCTCGGGATCTTGGGCACGCACGAACACGCGCCCGGCGTGAGTCTAAGCCGCCGGGTCCGGGACTCGAACCGCAGTCGACTACGTGGGAGTCCAGCGACATAGCCATTACGCTAACTGCTGGTCCCTTTACGATTTTTTTAAAGGTAGAATTCCTCTCTGGCTCTCAGCTCCATCTTTGTTTTGTAAATAAGCCCTTCTGCTCCTTTCTCCCAGGCAGGAGAGTTGAGCCATTCTCTGAGAAGGTTCCCCATGGATACTGGGAACAAGATATTTCAGGTCACAGGCTATATGAAGATTTTCTACTCATAATTCAGCCTCCAGCAAGCAAAGCTAGTGTGGTAGGGAGCCCTTCTGGCCTCTATAACTGTATCTGTGTCTCTGAGGTCTCTGTCTCTCTCTGCTCATGTCTCCTCATATTTTTTTGGTAATTTTTTCTTTTTACGATTTTTTTAGAGGTAGAATTTCTCTCTGGTTCTCAGCTCCATCTTTTGTTTTGTTAATAAGCCCCTCTGCTCTTTTCTCCGAGGCAGGAGAGTTGAGCCATTCTCTGAGAAGTTTCCACATGGATACTGGGTACTATATATTTCAGGGCACAGGCGAAATGAAGATTTTCTACTCGTAATTCAGCCTCCAGCAAGCAAAGCTAGTGTGGTAGGGAGCCCTTCTGGCCTCTATTCCTGTTTGTGTGTCTCTGAGGTCTCTGTCTCTCTCTGCTCATGTCTCCTCATTTTTGTTGGTAATTTTTCCTTTTTACGATTTTTTAAAGGTAGAATTTCTCTCTGGCTCTCAGCTCCATCTTTTGTTTTGTTAATAAGACCTTCTGCTCCTTTCTCCCATGCAGGTGAGTTGAGCCATTATCTGGGAAGGTTACACATGGTTACTGGGTACAAGATATTTCAGAGCACAGGCGATATGTAGATTTTCTACTCATAATTCAGCCTCCAGCAAGCAAACTAGTGTGGTAGGGAGCCCCTCTGTCCTCTATCACTGTCTCTGTGTCTCTGAGGTCTCTGTCTCTCTCTGCTACGGTCTCCTAAATTTGTTTGGTAGTTTTTCCTTTTTACGATTTTTTTAAAGGTAGAATTTCACTCTGGCTCTCAGCTCCATCTTTTGTTTCGTTAATAAGCCCTTCTGCTCCTTTCTCCCAGGCAGGAGAGTTGAGCCATTCACTGAGAAGATTACACATGGATACTGGGAACAAGATATTTCAGGTCACAGGCAAAATGTAGATTTCCTACTCATAATTCAGCGTCCAGCAAGCAAATGTAGTGTGGTAGGGAGCACCATTGGCCTCTATCCATGTCTCTGTGTCTCTGAGTTCTCTGTCTCTCTCTACTCCTGTCTACTCAATTTTTTTGGTAATTTTTCCTTTTTACGATTTTTTTAAAGGTAGAATTTCTCTCTGGCTCTCAGCTCCATCTTTACTTTTGTTTATAAGCCCTTCTGCTCCTTTCTCCCAGGCAGGAGAGCTGAGCCATTCTCTGAGAAGTTTCCACATGGATACTGGGAACTATATATTTCAGGGCACAGGAGAAATGAAGAATTTCTACTCATAATTCAGCCTCCAGCAAGCAAAGCTAGTGTGGTAGGGAGCCCCTCTGGCCTCTATCCCTGTCTCTGTCTCTCTGAGGTCTCTGTCTCTCTCTGCTCCTGTCTCCTCATTTATTTTGGTAATTTTCCTTTTTACGATTTTTTTAAAGGTAGAATTCCTCTCTGGCTCTCAGCTCCATCTTTTGTTTTGTTAATAAGCCCTTCTGCTCCTTTCTCCGAGGCAGGAGAGTTGAGCCATTCTCTCAAAGATTCCACATGGATACTGGGAACTAGATATTTCAGGGCACAGGTGAAATGAAGATTTTCTACTCATAATTCAGCCTCCAGCAAGCAAACCTAGTGTGGTAGGGAGCCCCTCTGTCCTCTATCCCTGTCTCTGTGTCTCTGAGGTTTCTGTCTCTTTCTGCTCCTGTCTCCTCATATTTTTTTGGAAATTTTTCCTTTTTACGATTTTTTTTAAAGGTAGAATTTCTCTCTGGCTCTCAGCTCCATCTTTTGTTTTGTTAATAAGCCCTTCTGCTCCTTTCTCCCAGGCAGGAGAGTTGAGCCATTCTCTGAGAAGATTCCACATGGACACTGGGAACTAGATATTTTAGGGCACAGGCGATATGAAGATTTTCTACTCATAATTCAGCCTCCAGCAAGCAAAGCTATTGTGGTAGGGAGCCCCTCTGGCCTCTATTCCTGTCTCTGTGTCTTTGAGTTCTCTGTCTCTCTCTGCTCCTGTTTCTTCATTTTTTTTGGTAATTTTTCCTTTTTATGACTTTTTAAAGGTAGAATTTCTCTCTGGCTCTCAGCTCCATCTTTTGTTTTGTTAATAAGACCTTCTGCTCCTTTCTCCCATGCAGGTGAGTTGAGCCATTATCTGGGAAGGTAACACATGGTTCCTGGGTACTAAATATTTCAGAGCACAGGCGATATGAAGATTTTCTACTCATAATTCAGCCTCCAGCAAGCAAAGCTAGTGTGGTAGGGAGCCCCTGTGGCCTCTATCCCTGTATCTGTGTCTCTGAGGTCTTTGTCTCTCTCTGCTCCTGTCTCCTCCTTTTTTTTGGTAATTTTTCCTTTTTACGATTTTTTTAAAGGTAGAATTTCTCTCTGGCTCTCTGCTTCATCTTTTGTTTTGTTAATTAGCCCCTCTGCTCTTTTCTCCCAGGCAGGAGAGTTGAGCCATTCCCTGAGAAGTTTCCACATGGATACTGGGAACTATATATTTCAGGGCACAGGCGATATGAAGATTTTCTACTTGTAATTCAGCCTCCAGCAAGCAAAGCTAGTGTTTTAGGGAGCCCCTCTGGCCTCTATCCCTGTTTCTGTGTCTCTTAGGTCTCTGTCTCTCTCTGCTCCTGTCTCCTCATTTTTTTGGTAATTTTTCCTTTTTACGATTTTTTAAAGGTAGAATTTCTCTCTGGCTCTCAGCTCCATCTTTGGTTTTGTTAATAAGCTCTTCTGCTCCTTTCTCCCAGGCAGGAGAGTTGAGCCATTCTCTGAGAAGTTTCCCCATGGATACTGGGATCTAGATATTTCAAGTCACAGGCTATATGAAGATTTCCTACTCATAATTCAGCCTCCAGCAAGCAAAGCTAGTGTGGTAGGGAGCCCCTCTGGCCTCTATTCCTGTCTCTGTGTCTTTGAGGTCTCTGTCTCTCTCTGCTCCTGTCTCTTCATTTTTTTGTGAATTTTTCCTTTTTACGATTATTTTAAAGGTAGAATTTCTCTCTGGCTCTCAGCTCCATCTTTTGTTTTGTTAATAAGCCCCTCTGCTCTTTTCTCCCAGGCAGGAGAGTTGAGCCATTCTCTGAGAAGTTTACACATGGATACTGGGAACTATATATTTCAGGGCACAGGCGAAGAGAAGATTTTCTACTCGTAATTCAGCCTCAAGCAAGCAAAGCTAGAGTGGTAGGGAGCCCCTCTGGCCTCTATCCCTGTCTCTGTGTCTCTGAGGTCTCTGTCTCTCTCTGCTCCTGTCTCCTCAATTTTTGGAAATTTTTCCTTTTTACGATTTTTTTAAAGGTAGAAATTCTCTCTGGCTCTCAGCTCCATCTTTTGTTTTGTTAATAAGCCCTTCTGCTCCTTTCTCCGAGGCAGGAGAGTTGAGCCATTCTCTGAGACGATTCCACATGGATACTGGAAACTAGATATTTCAGGACACAGGCAAAATGAAGATTTTCTACTCATGATTCAGCCTCCAGCAATCAAAGCTAGTGTGGTAGGGAGCCCCTCTGGCCTCTATCCCTGTCTCTGTGTCTCTGAGGTCTCTGTCTCTCTCTGATCCTTCTCCTCATATGTTTTTGGTAATTTTTCCTTTTTACGAATTTTTAAAGGTAGAATTTCTCTCTGGCTCTCAGCTCCATCTTTTGTTTTGTTAAAAAGCCCTTCTGCTCCTTTCTCCGAGGCAGGAGAGTTGAACCATTCTCTGAGACGGTTCCACATGGATACTGGGAACTAGTTATTTCAGGGCACAGGCGAAATGAAGATTTTCTACTCATAATTCAGCCTCCTGCAAGCAAAGCTAGTGTGGTAGGGAGCCCCCCGGGCCTCTATCCCTGTCTCTGTGTCTCTGAGGTCTGTGTCTCTCTCTGCTACTGTCTCCTAAATTTTGTTTGGTAGTTTTTCCTTTTTACAATTCTTTTAAAGGTAGAATTTCTCTCTGGCTCTCAGCTCCATCTTTTCTTTTGTTAATAAGCCCCTCTGCTCTTTTCTCCCATGCAGGAGAGTTGAGCCTTTCTCTGAGAAGTTTCCACATGGATACTGGGAACTATATATTTCAGGGCACAGGCGAAATGAAGATTTTATACTCGTAATTCAGCCTCTAGCAAGCAAAGCTAGTGTGGTAGGGAGCCCCTCTGGCCTCTATCCCTGTCTCTGTGTCTCTGAGGTCTCTGTCTGTCTCTGCTTTTGTCTCCTCAATTTTTGTAAATTTTTCCTTTTTACGATTTTTTTAAAGGTAGAATTTCTCTCTGACACTCAGCCCCATCTTTTGTTTTGTTAATAAGCCCTTCTGCTCCTTTCTCCCAGGCAGGAGAGTTGAGCCATTCTCTGAGAATATTCCGCATGGATACTGGGAACAAGATATTTCAGGGCAAAGGCGAAATGAAGATTTTCTACTCATAATTCAGCCTCCAGCAAGCAAAGCTATTGTGGTAGGGAGCCCCCCTGGCCTCTATCCCTGTTTCTGTGTCTGTGAGGTCTCTGTCTCTCTCTGCTACTGTCTCCTAAATTTTGTTTGGTAGTATTTCCTTTTTACGATTTTTTAAAGGTAGAATTTCTCTCTGGCTCTCAGCTCCATCTTTTGTTTCGTTAATAAGCCCTTCTGCTCCTTTCTCCCAGGCAGGGGAGTTGAGCCATTCTCTGAGGAGTTTCCACATGGATACAGGGAACAAGATATTTCAGGGCACAGGCGAAATGTAGATTTTCTACTCATAATTCAGCGTCCAGCATGCAAATCTAGTGTGGTAGGGAGCCCCTCTGGACTCTATCCCTGTCTCTGTGTCTCTGCGGTCTCTGTCTCTCTCTGCTCCTGTCTCCTCAATTTTTGAAAATTTTTCCTTTTTACGATTTTTTTAAATGTAGAATTTCTCTCTGGCTCTCAGCTCCATCTTTTGTTTTGTTAATAAGCCCTTCTGCTCCTTTCTCAGAGGCAGGAGAGTTGAGCCATTCTCTGAGACAATTCCACATGGATACTGGGAACTAGCTATTTCAGGGCACAGGTGATATGAAGATTTTCTACAAATAATTCAGCCTCCAGCAAACAAATCTAGTGTGGTATGGAGCCCTTCTGGCCTCTATCCCTGTCTCTGTGTCTCTGAGGTCTCTGTCTCTCTCTGCTCTTGTCTCTTCATTTTTTTGGTAATTTTTCCTTTTTACGATTTTTTTAAAGGTAGAATTTCTCTCTGGCTCTCAGCTCCATCTTTTGTTTTGTTAATAAGACCTTCTGCTCCTTTCTCCCATGCAGGTGAGTTGAGCCATTATCTGGGAAGATTACACATGGATACTGGGAACTATATATTTCAGGGCACAGGCGAAATGAAGATTTTCTACTCGTAATTCAGCCTCCACCAAGCAAAGCTAGAGTGGTAGGGAGCCCGTCTGGCCTCTATCCCTGTCTCTGTGTCTCTGAGGTCTCTGTCTCTCTCTGCTCCTGTCTCCTCAATTTTTGGAAATTTTTCCTTTTTACAATTTTTTTAAAGGTAGAATTTCTCTCCGGCTCTCAGCTCCATCTTTTGTTTTGTTAATAAGCCCTTCTGCTCCTTTCTCCGAGGCAGGAGAGTTGAGCCATTCTCTGAGACGATTCCACATGGACACTGGGAACTAGATATTTCAGGGAATAGGCGAAATGAAGATTTTCTACTCATAATTCAGCCTCCTGCAAGCAAACCTAGTGTGGTAGGGAGCCCCCCGGGCCTCTATCCCTGTCTCTGTGTCTCTGAGGTCTCTGTCTCTCTCTGCTACTGTCTCCTAAATTTTGTTTGGTAGTTTTTCCTTTTTACGATTTTTTTAAAGGTAGAATTTCTTTCTGGCTCTCAGCTCCATCTTTTGTTTCGTTAATAAGCCCTTCTGCTCCTTTCTCCCAGGCAGGAGAGTTGAGCCATTCTCTGAGAAGATTCCACATGGATACTGGGAACAATATATTTCAGGGCACAGGCGAAATATAGATTTTCTACTCATAGTTCAGCCTCCAGCAAGCAAATCTAGTGTGGTAGGGAGCACCATTGGCCTCTATTCCTGTATCAGTGTCTTTGAGGTCTCTGTCTCTCTCTGCTCCTGTCTCTTCATTTTTTTTGGTAATTTTTCCTTTTTAGGATTTTTTTAAATGTAGAATTTCTCTCTGGCTCTCAGCTCCATCTTTTGTTTTGTTAATAAGCCCTTCTGCTCCTTTCTCCGAGGCAGGAGATTTGAGCCATTCTCTCAAAGATTCCACATGGATACTGGGAACAAGATATTTCAGGGCACAGGCGAAATGTAGATTTTCTACTCATAATTCAGCCTCCAGCAAGCAAAGATAGTGTGGTAGGGAGCCCCTCTGGCCTCTATGCCTGTCTCTGTGTCTCTGAGCTTTCTGTCTTTTCTGCTCCTGTCTCCTCATATTTTTTTGGAAATTTTTCCTTTTTACGATTTTTTTAAAGGTAGAATTTCTCTCTGGCTCTCAGCTCCATCTTTTGTTTTGGTAATAAGCCCTTCTGCTCCTTTCTCCCAGGCAGGAGAGTTGAGCCATTCTCTGAGAAGATTCCACATGGACACTGGGAACTAGATATTTCAGGGCACAGGCGATATGAAGATTTTCTACTCATAATTCAGCCTCCAGCAAGCAAAGCTAGTGTGGTAGGGAGCCCCTGTGGCCTCTATCCCTGTATCTGTGTCTCTGAGGTCTCTGTCTCTCTCTGCTCCTGTCTCCTCATATTTTTTTGGTAATTTTTCTTTTTTACGATTTTTTTAAAGGTAGAATTTCTCTCTGGCTCTCAGCTTCATCTTTTGTTTTGTTAATAAGCCCCTCTGCTCTTTTCTCCCAGGCAGGAGAGTTGAGCCATTCTCTGAGAAGTTTCCACATGGATACTGGGAACTATATATTTCAGGGCACAGGCGAAATGAAGATTTTCTACTCGTAATTCAGCCTCCAGCAAGCAAAGCTAGTGTGGTAGGGAGCCCCTCTAGCCTCTATCCCTGTTTCTGTGTCTCTGAGGTCTCTGTCTCTCTCTGCTCCTGTCTCCTCATATTTTTGGTAATTTTTCCTTTTTACGATTTTTTAAATGTAGAATTTCTCTCTGGCTCTCAGCTCCATCTTTTGTTTTGTTAATAAGCCCTTCTGCTCCTTTCTCCAAAGCAGGAGAGTTGAGCCATTCTCTGAGAAGATTCCACATGGATACTGGGAACTAGATATTTCAGGGCACAGGCGAAATGAAAATTTTCTACTCATAATTCAGCCTCCAGCAAGCAAAGCTTGTGTGGTAGGGTGCCCCTCTGGCCTCTATCACTGTCTCTGTGTCTCTGAGGTCTCTGTCTCACTCTGCTCCTGTCTCTTTATTTTTTTTGGTAATTTTTTCTTTTTACGATTTTTTTAAAGGTAGAATTTCTCTCTTGCTCTCAGCTCCATCGTTGTTTTGTTAATAAGCCCTTCTGCTCCTTTCTCTCAGGCAGGAGAGTTGAGCCATTCTCTTAGAAGATTCCACATGGATACTGGGAACTAGATACTTCAGGGAACAGGCGAAATGAAGGTTTTCTACTCATAATTCAGCCTCCAGCAAGCAAAGCTAGTGTGGTAGGGAGCCCCTCTGGCCTCTTTCCCTGTCTCTGTGTCTCTGAGGTTTCTTTCTCTCTCTGCTCCTGTCTCCTCACATATTTTTGGAAATTTTTCCTTTTTAGGATTTTTTTAAAGGTAGAATTTCTCTCTGGCTCTCAGCTCCATCTTTTGTTTTGTTAATAAGCCTTTCTGTTCCTTTCTCCCAGGCAGGAGAGTTGAGCCATTCTCTGAGAAGATTCCACATGGACACTGGGAACTAGATATTTCAGGGCACAGGCGATATGAAGATTTTCTACTCATAATTCAGCCTCAAGCAAGCAAAGCTAGTGTGGTAGGTAGCCCCTCTTGCCTCTATTCCTGTCTCTGTGTCTTTGAGTTCTCTGTCTCTCTCTGCTCCTGTCTCTTCATTTTTTTTGGTAATTTTTCCTTTTTATGATTTTTTGAAAGGTAGAATTTCTCTCTGGCTCTCAGCTCCATCTTTTGTTTTGTTAATAAGACCTTCTGCTCCTTTCTCCCATGCAGGTGAGCTGAGCCATTATCTGGGAAGATTACACATGGTTACTGGGTACTAGATATTTCAGGGCACAGGCGAAATGTAGATTTTCTACTCATAATTCAGCGTCCAGCAAGCAAATCTAGTGTGGTAGGGAGCACCATTGGCCTCTATCCATGTCTCTGTGTCTCTGAGGTCTCTGTCTCTCTCTACTCCTGTCTACTCAATTTTTTTGTTAATTTTTCCTTTTTACGATTTTTAAAAGGTAGAATTTCTCTCTGGCTCTCAGCTCCATCTTTGTTTTGTTAATAAGCCCTTCTGCTCCTTTCTCCCAGGCATGAGAGTTGATTCATTCTCTGAGAAGATTCCACATGGATACTGGGAACTAGATATTTCAGGGCACAGGCGAAATGAAGATTTTCTACTCATAATTCAGCCTCCAGCAAGCAAAGCTTGTGTGGTAGTGGGAACCGCTGGCCTCTATTCCTGTCTCTGTGTCTCTGAGGTCTCTGTCTCTCTCTGCTCCTGTCTATTTTTTTTGGTAATTTACCTTTTTACGATTTTTTTAAAGGTAGAATTTCTCTCTGGCTCTCAGCCTCATCTTTGTTTTGATAATAAGCCCTTCTGCTCCTTTCTCCCAGGCAGGAGAGTTGAGCCATTCTCTGAGAAGTTTCCCCATGGATACTTGGAACTAGATATTTCAGGTCACAGGCGATATGAAGATTTTCTACTCATAATTCAGCCTCCAGCAAGCAAAGCTAGTGTGGTAGGGAGCCCCTCTGGCCTCAATCCCTGTCTCTGTGTCTCTGAGGTTTCTGTCTCTCTCTTCTCTTGTCTCCTCATATTTTTTTGGAAATTTTTCCTTTTTACGATTTTTTTAAAGGTAGAATTTCTCTCTGGCTCTCAGCTCCATGTTTTGTTTTCTTAATAAGCCCTTCTGCTCCTTTCTCCCAAGAAGGAGAGTTGAGCCATTCTCTGAGAAGTTTCCACATGGATACTGGGAACTAGATATTTCAGGGCACAGGCGATATGAAGATTTTCTACTCATAATTCAGCCTCCAGAAGCAAAGCTAGTGTGGTAGGGAGCCCCTCTGGCCTCTATTCCTCTCTCTGTGTCTTTGAGGTCTCTGTCTCTGTCTGCTCCTGTCTCTTCATTTTTTTTGGTAATTTTTCCGTTTTATGACTTTTTTAAAGGTAGAATTTCTCTCTAGCTCTCAGCTCCATCTTTTGTTTTGTTAATAAGACCTTCTGCTCCTTTCTCCCAAGCAGGTGAGTTGAGCCATTATCTGGGAAGATTACACATGGATACTGGGAACTAGATATTTAAGAGCACAGGCGATATGAAGATTTTCTACACATAATTCAGCCTCCAGCAATCAAAGCTAGTGTGGTAGGGAGCCCCTCTGGCCTCTATACCTGTCTCTGTGTCTCTGAGGTCTCTGTCTCTCTCTGCTCCTGTCTCCTCATATTTTTTTGGTAATTTTTCCTTTTTACGATTTTTTTAAAGGTAGAATTTCTCTCTGGCTCTCAGCTCCATCTTTTGTTTTGTTAATAAGCCCCTCTGCTCTTTTCTCCCAGGCAGGAGATTTGAGCCATTCTCTGAGAAGTTTCCACATGGATACTGGGAACTATATATTTCAGGGCACAGGCGAAATGAAGATTTTCTACTCGTAATTCAGCCTCTAGCAAACAAAGCTAATGTGGTAGGGAGCCCCTCTGGCCTCTATCCCTGTCTCTGTGTCTCTGAGGTCTCTGTCTCTCTCTGCTCCTGTCTCCTCAATTTTGGGAAATTTTTCCTTTTTACGATTTTTTCAAAGGTAGAATTTCTCTCTGGCTATCAGCTCCATCTTTTGTTTTGTTAATAAGCCCTTCTGCTCCTTTCTCCGAGGCAGGAGAGTTGAGCCATTCTCTCAGAAGATTCCACATGGATACTGGGAACTAGTTATTTCAGGGCACAGGCGAAATGAAGATTTTCTACTCATAATTCAGCCTCCTGCAAGGAAAGCTAGTGTGGTAGGGAGCCCCCCGGGCCACTATCCCTGTTTCTGTGTCTCTGAGGTCTCTGTCTCTCTCTGCTACTGTCTCCTAAATTTTGTTTTGTAATTTTTCCTTTTTACGATTTTTTTAAAGGTAGAATTTCTCTCTGGCTCTCAGCTCCATCTTTTGTTTCGTTAATAAGCCCTTCTGCTCCTTGCTCCCAGGCAGGAGAGTTGACCCATTCTCTGAGAAGATTCCACATGTATACTGGGAACAAGATATTTCAGGGCAAATGCGAAATGTAGATTTTCTACTCAAAATTCAGCGTCCAGCAAGCAAATCTAGTATGGTAGGGAGCCCCATTGGTCTCTATCCATGTCTCTGTGTCTCTGAGGTCTCTGTCTCTCTCTACTCCTGTCTCCTCATTTTTTTGGTAATTTTTCCATTTTACGATTTTTTTAAAGGTAGAATTTCTCTCTGGCTCTCAGCTCCATCTTTAGTTTTGTTAATAAGCCCTTCTGCTCCTTTCTCCCAGGCAGGAGAGTTGAGCCATTCTCTGAGAAGATTCCACATGGAAACTGGGAACTAGATATTTCAGGGCACCGGTGATATGAAGATTTTCTACACATAATTAAGCCTCCAGCAGGCAAAGCTAGTGTGGTAGGGAGCCCCCCTGGCTTCTATCCCTGTTTCTGTGTCTCTGAGGTCTCTGTCTCTCTCTGCTCCTGTCTCCTCATTTTTTTTGGTAATTTTTTCTTTTTACGATGTTTAAAGGTCGAATTCCTCTCTGGCTCTCAGCTCCATCTTTTGTTTTGTTAATAAGCCCCTCTGCTCCTTTCTCCCAGGCAGGAGAGTTGAGCCATTCTCTGAGAAGATTCCACATGGATACTGGGAACTACATATTTCAGGGCACAGGCGAAATGAATATTTTCTACTCATAATTCAGCCTCCAGCAAGCAAAGCTTGTGTGGTAGGGTGCCCCTCGGGCCTCTATCCCTGTCTCTGTGTCTCTGATGTCTTTGTCTCTCTCTGCTCCTGTCTCCTCATTTTTTTGGTAATTTTCCTTTTTACCATTTTTTTAAAGGTAGAATTTCTCTCTGCCTCTCAGCCTCATCTTTGTTTTGATAATAAGCCCTTCTGCTCCTTTCTCCCAGGCAGGAGAGTTGAGCCATTTTCTGAGAAGGTTCCCCATGGATACTTGGAACTAGATATTTCAGGTCCCAGACGATATGAAGATTTCCTACTCATAATTCAGCCTCCAGCAAGCAAAGCTAGTGTGTAGGGAGCCCCTCTGGCCTCAATCCCTGTCTCTGTGTCTCTGAGGTTTCTGTCTCTCTCTTCTCCTCTCTCCTCATATTTTTTTGGAAATTTTTCCTTTTTACGATTTTTTTAAAGGTAGAATTTCTCTCTGGCTCTCAGCTCCATGTTTTGTTTTCTTAATAAGCCCTTCTGCTCCTTTCTCCCAAGAAGGAGAGTTGAGCCAATCTCTGAGAAGTTTCCACATGGATACTGGGAACTAGATATTTCAGGGCACAGGCGATATGAAGATTTTCTACTCATAATTCAGCCTCCAGAAGCAAAGCTAGTGTGGTAGGAAGCCCCTCTGGCCTCTATTCCTGTCTCTGTGTCTTTGAGGTCTCTGTCTCTGTCTGCTCCTGTCTCTTCATTTTTTTTGGTAATTTTTCTTTTTATGATTTTTTTAAAGGTAGAATTTCTCTCTAGCTCTCAGCTCCATCTTTTGTTTTGTTAATAAGACCTTCTGCTCCTTTCTCCCAAGCAGGTGACTTGAGCCATTATCTGGAAAGATTACACATGGATACTGGGAACAAGATATTTCAGAGCACAGGCGATATGAAGATTTTCTACACATAATTCAGCCTCCAGCAAGCAAAGCTAGTGTGGTAGGGAGCCCCTCTGGTCTCTATCCCTGTATCTGTGTCTCTGAGGTCTCTGTCTCTCTCTGCCCCTGTCTCCTCATATTTTTTTGGTAATTTTTCCTTTTTATGATTTTTTTAAAGGTAGAATTTCTCTCTGGCTCTCAGCTCCATCTTTTGTTTTGTTAATAAGCCCCTCTGCTCTTTTCTCCCAGGCAGGAGAATTGAGCCATTCTCTGAGAAGTTTCCACATGGATACTGGGAACTATATATTTCAGGGCACAGGCGAAATGAAGATTTTCTACTCGTAATTCAGCCTCTAGCAAGCAAAGGTAATGTGGTAGGGAGCCCCTCTGGCCTCTATCCCTGTCTCTGTGTCTCTGAGGTCTCTGTCTCTCTCTGCTCCTGTCTCCTCAATTTTTGGAAATTTTTCCTTTTTACGATTTTTTTAAAGGTAGAATTTCTCTCTGGCTCTCAGCTCCATCTTTTGTTTTGTTAATAAGCCCCTCTGCTCTTTTCTCCCAGGCAGGAGAGTTGAGCCATTCTCTCAGAAGATTCCACATGGATACTGGGAACTAGTTATTTCAGGGCACAGGCGAAATGAAGATTTTCTACTCATAATTCAGCCTCCTGCAAGCAAACCTAGTGTGGTAGGGAGCCCCCCGGGCCACTATCCCTGTTTCTGTGTCTCTGAGGTCTCTGTCTCTCTCTGCTACTGTCTCCTAAATTTTGTTTTGTAATTTTTCCTTTTTACGATTTTTTTAAAGGTAGAATTTCTCTCTGGCTCTCAGCTCCATGTTTTGTTTTCTTAATAAGCCCTTCTGCTCCTTTCTCCCAAGAAGGAGAGTTGAGCCATTCTCTGAGAAGTTTCCACATGGATACTGGGAACTAGATATTTCAGGGCACAGGCGATATGAAGATTTTCTACTCATAATTCAGCCTCCAGCAAGCAAAGCTAGTGTGGTAGGGAGCCCCTCTGGCCTCAATCCATGTCTCTGTGACTCTGAGGTTACTGTCTCTCTCTGCTCCTGTCTCCTCATATTTTTTTGGTAATTTTTCCTTTTTACGATTTTTTTAAAGGTAGAATTTCTCTCTGGCTCTCAGCTCCATCTTTTGTTTTCTTAATAAGCCCTTCTGCTCCTTACTCCCAGAAGGAGAGTTGAGCCATTCTCTGAGAAGTTTCCACATGGATACTGGGAACTAGATATTTCAGGGCACAGGCGAAATGAAGATTTTCTACTCGTAATTCAGCATCAAGCAAGCAAAGCTAGTGTGGTAGTGAGCCCCTCTGGCCTCTATCCCTGTCTCTTTGTCTCTGAGGTCTCTGTCTCTCTCTGCTCCTGTCTCCTCTTTTTTTTTGGTAATTTTTCCTTTTTACGATGTTTAAAGGTAGAATTTCTCTCTGGCTCTCAGCTCCATCTTTTGTTTTGTTAATAAGCCCTTCTGCTCCTTTCTCCCAGGCAGGTGAGTTGAGCCATTCTCTGAGAAGATTCCACATGGATAATGGGAAGTAGATATTTCAGGGAACAGGCGAAATGAAGATTTTCTACTCATAATTCAGCCTCCAGCAAGCAAAGCTAGTGTGGTAGGGAGCCCCTCTGGCCTCTATCCCTGTCTCTGTGTCTCTGAGGTCTCTGTCTCTCTCTGCTCCTGTCTCCTCTTTTTTTGGTAATTGTTCCTTTTTACGATTTTTTTAAAGGTAGAATTTCTCTCTGGCTCTCAGCTACATCTTTTGTTTTGTTTATAAGCCCCTCTGCTCTTTTCTCCCAGGCAGGAGAGTTGAGCCATTCTCTGAGAAGTTTCCACATGGATACTGGGAACTATATATTTCAGGGCACAGGCGAAATGAAGATTTTCTACTCGTAATTCAGCCTCCAGCAAGCAAAGCTAGTGTGTTAGGGAGCCCCTCTGGCCTCTATCCCTGTCTCTGTGTCTCTGAGGTCTCTGTCTCTCTCTGCTCCTGTCTCCTCAATTTTTGGAAATTTTTCCTTTTTACGATTTTTTCTAAGGTAGAATTTCTATCTGGCTCTCAGCTCCATCTTTTGTTTTGTTAATAAGCCCTTCTGCTCCTTTTTCCGAGGCAGGAGAGTTGAGCCATTCTCTCAGAAGATTCCTCATGGATACTGGGAACTAGTTATTTCAGGGCACAGGCGAAATGAAGATTTTCTACTCAAAATTCAGCCTCCTGCAAGCAAAGCTAGTGTGATAGGGAGCCCCCCGGGCCTTTATCCCTGTCTCTGTGTCTCTGAGGTCTCTGTCTCTCTCTTCTACTCTCTCCTAAATTTTGTTTGGTAATTTTTCCTTTTTACGATTTTTTTAAAGGTAGAATTTCTCTCTAGCTCTCAGCTCCATCTTTTGTTTTGTTAATAAGACCTTCTGCTCCTTTCTCCCAAGCAGGTGAGTTGAGCCATTATCTGGAAAGATTACACATGGATACTGGGAACAAGATATTTCAGAGCACAGGCGATATGAAGATTTTCTACACATAATTCAGCCTCCAGCAAGCAAAGCTAGTGTGGTAGGGAGCCCCTCTGTTCTCTATCCCTTTATCTGTGTCTCTGAGGTCTCTGTCTCTCTCTGCTACTGTCTCCTAAATTTTTTTTTGTAATTTTTCCTTTTTACGATTTTTTTATAGGTAGAATTTCTCTCTGGCTCTCAGCTCCATCTTTTGTTTCGTTAATAAGCCCTTCTGCTCCTTTCTCCCAGGCAGGAGTGTTGAGCCATTCTCTGAGAAGATTCCACATGGATACTGGGAACTAGATATTTCAGGGCACAGGCGAAATGAATATTTTCTACTCATAATTCAGCCTCCAGCAAGCAAAGCTTGTGTGGTAGGGTGCCCCTCGTGCCTCTATCCCTGTCTCTGTGTCTCTGATGTCTTTGTCTCTCTCTGCTCCTGTCTCCTCATATTTTTTGGTAATTTTCCTTTTTACCATTTTTTTAAAGGTAGAATTTCTCTCTGGCTCTCAGCTCCATCTTTGTTTTGATAATAATCACTTCTGCTCCTTTCTCCCAGCAGGAGAGTTGAGCCATTCTCTGAGAAGGTTCCCCATGGATACTTGGAACTAGATATTTCAGGTCACAGGCGATATGAAGATTTTCTACTCATAATTCAGCCTCCAGCACTCAAAGCTAGTGTGGTAGGGAGCCCCTCTTGCCTTTTTTCCTGTCTCTGTGTCTTTGAGTTCTCTGTCTCTCTCTGCTCCTGTCTCTTCGTTTTTTTGGTAATTTTTCATTTTTATGATTTTTTTAAAGGTAGAATTTCTCTCTGGCTCTCAACTCCATTTTTTGTTTTGTTAATAAGACCTTCTGCTCCTTTCTCCCATGCAGGTGAGTTGAGCCATCATCTGGGAAGATTACACATGGTTACTGGGTACTAGATATTTCAGAGCACAGGCGATATGAAGATTTTCTACTCATAATTCAGCCTCCAGCAAGCAAATTAGTGTGGTAGGGAGCCCCTCTGGCCTCTATCCCTGTCTCTGTGTCTCTGAGGTCTCTGTCTCTCTCTGCTCCTGTCTCCTCATTTTTTTTGTTAATTTTTCCTTTTTACGATTTTTTTAAAGGTAGAATTTCTCTCTGTCTCTCAGCTCCATCTTTTGTTTTGTTAATAAGCCCCTCTGCTCTTTTCTCCCAGGCAGGAGAGTTGAGCCATTCTCTGAGAAGTTTACACATGGATACTGGGAACTATATATTTCATGGCACAGGCGAAGACAAGATTTTCTACTCGTAATTCAGCCTCAAGCAAGCAAAGCTAGAGTGGTAGGGAGCCCCTCTGGCCTCTATCCCTGTCTCTGTGTCTCTGAGGTCTCTGTCTCTCTCTGCTCCTGTCTCCTCAATTTTTGGAAATTTTTCCTTTTTACGATTTTTTTAAAGGTAGAAATTCTCTCTGGCTCTCAGCTCCATCTTTTGTTTTGTTAATAAGCCCTTCTGCTCCTTTCTCCGAGGCAGGAGAGTTGAGCCATTCTCTGAGACGATTCCACATGGATACTGGGAACTAGATATTTCAGGACACAGGCGAAATAAAGATTTTCTACTCATAATTCAGCCTTCAGCAAGCAAAGCTAGTGGGGTAGGGAGCCCCCCTGGCCTCTATCCCTGTCTCTGTGTCTCTGAGGTCTCTGTCTCTCTCTGCTCCTATCTCCTCAAATTTTTTTGGTAATTTTTCCATTTTACGATTTTTTTAAAGGTAGAATTTCTCTCTGGCTCTCAGCTCCATCTTTTGTTTTGCTAATAAGCCCTTCTGCTCCTTTTTTCCCAGGCAGGAGAGTTGAGCCATTCTCTGAGAAGATTCCACGTGGATACTGGAACCTAGATATTTCAGGGAACAGGCAAAATGAAGATTTTCTACTCATGATTCAGCCTCCAGCAATCAAAGCTAGTGTGGTAGGGAGCCCCTCTGGCCTCTATCCCTGTCTCTGTGTCTCTGAGGTCTCTGTCTCTCTCTGATCCTTCTCCTCATATGTTTTTGGTAATTTTTCCTTTTTACGAATTTTTAAAGGTAGAATTTCTCTCTGGCTCTCAGCTCCATCTTTTGTTTTGTTAATAAGCCCTTCTGCTCCTTTCTCCGAGGCAGGAGAGTTGAACCATTCTCTGAGACGATTCCACATGGATACTGGGAGCTAGTTATTTCAGGGCACAGGCGAAATGAAGATTTTCTACTCATAATTCAGCCTCCTGCAAGCAAAGCTAGTGTGGTAGGGAGCCCCCCGGGCCTCTATCCCTGTCTCTGTGTCTCTGAGGTCTGTGTCTCTCTCTGCTACTGTCTCCTAAATTTTGTTTGGTAGTTTTTCCTTTTTACAATTCTTTTAAAGGTAGAATTTCTCTCTGGCTCTCAGCTCCATCTTTCTTTTGTTAATAAGCCCCTCTGCTCTTTTCTCCCATGCAGGAGAGTTGAGCCTTTCTCTGAGAAGTTTCCACATGGATACTGGGAACTATATATTTCAGGGCACAGGCGAAATGAAGATTTTATACTCGTAATTCAGCCTCTAGCAAGCAAAGCTAGTGTGGTAGGGAGCCCCTCTGGCCTCTATCCCTGTCTCTGTGTCTCTGAGGTCTCTGTCTCTCTCTGCTCTTGTCTCCTCAATTTTTGTAATTTTTTCCTTTTTACGATTTTTTTAAAGGTAGAATTTCTCTCTGACACTCAGCCCCATCTTTTGTTTTGTTAATAAGCCCTTCTGCTCCTTTCTCCCAGGCAGGAGAGTTGAGCCATTCTCTGAGAAGTTACCACATGGAAACTGGGAACTAGATATTTCAGGGCACCGGTGATATGAAGATTTTCTACACATAATTCAGCCTCCAGCAAGCAAAGCTAGTGTGGTAGGGAGCCCCCCTGGCTTGTATCCCTGTTTCTGTGTCTCTGAGGTCTCTGTCTCTCACTGCTCCTGTCTCCTCATTTGTTTTGATAATTTTTCCTTTTTACGATGTTTAAAGGTCGAATTTCTCTCTGGCTCTCAGCTCCATCTTTTGTTTTGTTAATAAGCCCCTCTGCTCCTTTCTCCCAGGCAGGAGAGTTGAGCCATTCTCTGAGAAGATTCTACATGGATACTGGGAACTAGATATTTCAGGGCACAGGCGAAATGAATATTTTCTACTCATAATTCAGCCTCCAGGAAGCAAAGCTTGTGTGGTAGGGTGCCCCTCGGGCGTCTATCCCTGTCTCTGAGTCTCTGATGTCTTTGTCTCTCTCTGCTCCTGTCTCCTCATATTTTTTGGTAATTTTCCTTTTTACCATTTTTTTTAAAGGTAGAATTTCTCTCTGGCTCTCAGCTCCATCTTTGTTTTGATAATAAGCCCTTCTGCTCCTTTCTCCCAGGCAGGAGAGTTGAGCCATTCTCTGAGAAGTTTCCCCATGGATACTTGGAACTAGATATTTCAGGTCACAGGCGATATGAAGATTTTCTACTCATAATTCAGCCTCCAGCAAGCAAAGCTAGTGTGGTAGGGAGCCCCTCTGGCCTCAATCCCTGTCTCTGTGTCTCTGAGGTTTCTGTCTCTCTCTGCTCCTGTCTCCTCATATTTTTTTGGAAATTTTTCCTTTTTACGATTTTTTTAAAGGTAGAATTTCTCTCTGGCTCTCAGCTCCATGTTTTGTTTTCTTAATAAGCCCTTCTGCTCCTTTCTCCCAAGAAGGAGAGTTGAGCCATTCTCTGAGAAGTTTCCACATGGATACTGGGAACTAGATATATCAGGGCACAGACGATATGAAGATTTTCTACTCATAATTCAGCCTCCAGAAGCAAAGCTAGTGTGGTAGGGAGCCCCTCTGGCCTCTATTCCTGTCTCTGTGTCTTTGAGGTCTCTGTCTCTGTCTGCTCCTGTCTCTTCATTTTTTTCGGTAATTTTTCCTTTTTATGATTTTTTTAAAGGTAGAATTTCTCTCTAGCTCTCAGCTCCATCTTTTGTTTTGTTAATAAGAACTTCTGCTCCTTTCTCCCAAGCAGGTGAGTTGAGCCATTATCTGGAAAGATTACACATGGATACTGGGAACAAGATATTTCAGATCACAGGCGATATGAAGATTTTCTACACATAATTCAGCCTCCAGCAAGCAAAGCTAGTGTGGTAGGGAGCCCCTCTGTTCTCTATCCCTGTATCTGTGTCTCTGAGGTCTCTGTCTCTCTCTGCTCCTGTCTCCTCATATTTTTTTGGTAATTTTTCCTTTTTATGATTTTTTTAAAGGTAGAATTTCACTCTGGCTCTCAGCTCCATCTTTTGTTTTGTTAATAAGCCCCTCTGGTCTTTTCTCCCAGGCAGGAGAGTTGAGCCATTCTCTCAGAAGATTCCACATGGATACTGGGAACTAGTTATTTCAGGGCACAGGCGAAATGAAGATTTTCTACTCATAATTCAGCATCCTGCAAGCAAAGCTAGTGTGGTAGGTTGCCCCCCAGGCCACTATCCCTGTTTCTGTGTCTCTGAGGTCTCTGTCTCTCTCTGCTATTGTCTCCTAAATTTTTTTTTGTAATTTTTCCTTTTTACGATTTTTTTATAGGTAGAATTTCTCTCTGGCTCTCAGCTCCATCTTTTGTTTCGTTAATAAGCCCTTCTGCTCCTTTCTCCCAGGCAGGAGTGTTGAGCCATTCTCTGAGAAGATTCCACATGGATACTGGGAACTAGATATTTCAGGGCACAGGCGAAATGAAGATTTTCTACTCATAATTCAGCCTCCAGCAAGCAAAGCTTGTGTGGTAGGGTGCCCGTCGGGCCTCTATCCCTGTCTCTGTGTCTCTGATGTCTTTGTCTCTCTCTGCTCCTGTCTCCTCATATTTTTTGGTAATTTTCCTTTTTACCATTTTTTTAAAGGTAGAATTTCTCTCTGGCTCTCAGCTCCATCTTTGTTTTGATAATAATCACTTCTGCTCCTTTCTCCCAGGCAGGAGAGTTGAGTCATTCTCTGAGAAGGTTCCCCATGGATACTTGGAACTAGATATTTCAGGTCACAGGCGATATGAAGATTTTCTACTCATAATTCAGCCTCCAGCAAGCTAAGCTAGTGTGGTAGGGAGCCCCTCTGGCCTCAATCCCTGTCTCTGTGTCTCTGAGGTTTCTGTCTCTCTCTGCTCCTGTCTCCTCATATTTTTTTGGAAATTTTTCCTTTTTACGATTTTTTTAAAGGTAGAATTTCTCTCTGGCTCTCAGCTCCATCTTTTGTTTTCTTAATAAGCCCTTCTGCTCCTTTCTCCCAGAAGGAGAGTTGAGCCATTCTCTGAGAAGTTTCCACATGGATACTGGGAACTAGATATTTCAGGGTACAGGCGATATGAAGATTTTCTACTCATAATTCAGCCTCCAGAAGCAAAGCTAGTGTGGTAGGGAGCCCCTCTGGCCTCAATCCCTGTCTCTGTGTCTCTGAAGTCTCTGTCTTTCTCTGCTCCTGTCTCCTCATATTTTTTTTTTGTAATTTTTCCATTTTACGATTTTTTAAAGGTAGAATTTCTCTCTGGCTCTCAGCTCCATCTTTTGTTTTCTTAATAAGCCCTGTGCTCCTTTTTCCCAGGCAGGAGAGTTGAGCCATTCTCTGAGAAGATTCCACATGGATACTGGAAACTAGATATTTCAGGGAACAGGCAAAATGAAGATTTTCTACTCATAATTCAGCCTCCAGCAAGCAAAGCTAGAGTGGTAGGGAGCCCCTCTGGCCTCTATCCCTGTCTCTGTGTCTCTGAGGTCTCTGTCTCTCCCTGCTCCTGTCTCCTCAATTTTTGGAAATTTTTCCTTTTTACGATTTTTTAAAGGTAGAATTTCTCTCTGGCACTCAGCTCCTCCTTTTGTTTTGTTAATAAGCCCTTCTGCTCCTTTCTCCCAGGCAGGAGAGTTGAACCATTCTCTGAGAAGATTCCGCATGGATACTGGGAACCAAATATTTCAGAGCACAGGCGAAATGAAGATTTTCTACTCATAATTCAGCCTCCAGCAAGTAAAGCTAGTGTGGTAGGGAGCCCGTCTGGCCTCTATCCCTGTCTCTGTGTCTCTGAGGTCTCTGTCTCTCTCTGCTCCTGTCTCCTCATTTTTTTTGGTAATTTTTCCTTTTTACGAATTTTTAAAGGTAGAATTTCTCTCTGGCTCTCAGCTCCATCTTTTGTTTTGTTAATAAGCACTTCTGCTCCTTTCTCCCAGGCAGGAGAGTTGAGCCATTCTCTGAGAAGATTCCACATGGATACTGGGAACTAGATATTTCAGGGCACAGGCGAAGTGAAGATTTTCTACTCATAATTCAGCCTCCAGCAAGCAAAGCTTGTGTGGCAGGATGCCCTTCGGGCCTCTATGCCTGTCTCTGTGTCTCTGAGGTCTCTGTCTCTCTCTGCTCCTGTCTCCTCATTTTTTTTGGTAATTTTCCTTTTTACGATTTTTTTAAAGGTAGAAATTCTCTCTGGCTCTCAGCTCCATCTTTGTTTTGTTAATAAGCCCTTCTGCTTCTTTCTCCCAGGCAGGAGAGTTGAGCCATTCTCTGAGAAGATTCCACATGGACACTGGGAATAGATATTTCAGGGCACAGGCGATATGAAGATTTTCTACTCATAATTCAGCCTCCAGCACTCAAAGCTAGTGTGGTAGGGAGCCCCTCTTGCCTTTTTTCCTGTCTCTGTGTCTTTGAGTTCTCTGTCTCTCTCTGCTCCTGTCTCTTCGTTTTTTTTGGTAATTTTTCATTTTTATGATTTTTTTAAAGGTAGAATTTCTCTCTGGCTCTCAACTCCATTTTTTGTTTTGTTAATAAGACCTTCTGCTCCTTTCTCCCATGCAGGTGAGTTGAGCCATCATCTGGGAAGATTACACATGGTTACTGGGTACTAGATATTTCAGAGCACAGGCGATATGAAGATTTTCTACTCATAATTCAGCCTCCAGCAAGCAAATTAGTGTGGTAGGGAGCCCCTCTGGCCTCTATCCCTGTCTCTGTGTCTCTGAGGTCTCTGTCTCTCTCTGCTCCTTTCTCCTCATTTTTTTTGTTAATTTTTCCTTTTTACGATTATTTTAAAGGTAGAATTTCTCTCTGGCTCTCAGCTCCATCTTTTGTTTTGTTAATAAGCCCCTCTGCTCTTTTCTCCCAGGCAGGAGAGTTGAGCCATTCTCTGAGAAGTTTACACATGGATACTGGGAACTATATATTTCAGGGCACAGGCGAAGAGAAGATTTTCTACTCGTAATTCAGCCTCAAGCAAGCAAAGCTAGAGTGGTAGGGAGCCCCTCTGGCCTCTATCCCTGTCTCTGTGTCTCTGAGGTCTCTGTCTCTCTCTGCTCCTGTCTCCTCAATTTTTGGAAATTTTTCCTTTTAACGATTTTTTTAAAGGTAGAAATTCTCTCTGGCTCTCAGCTCCATCTTTTGTTTTGTTAATAAGCCCTTCTGCTCCTTTCTCCGAGGCAGGAGAGTTGAGCCATTCTCTGAGACGATTCCACATGGATACTGGGAACTAGATATTTCAGGACACAGGCAAAATGAAGATTTTCTACTCATGATTCAGCCTCCAGCAATCAAAGCTAGTGTGGTAGGGAGCCCCTCTGGCCTCTATCCCTGTCTCTGTGTCTCTGAGGTCTCTGTCTCTCTCTGATCCTTCTCCTCATATGTTTTTGGTAATTTTTCCTTTTTACGAATTTTTAAAGGTAGAATTTCTCTCTGGCTCTCAGCTCCATCTTTTGTTTTGTTAAAAAGCCCTTCTGCTCCTTTCTCCGAGGCAGGAGAGTTGAACCATTCTCTGAGACGGTTCCACATGGATACTGGGAACTAGTTATTTCAGGGCACAGGCGAAATGAAGATTTTCTACTCATAATTCAGCCTCCTGCAAGCAAAGCTAGTGTGGTAGGGAGCCCCCCGGGCCTCTATCCCTGTCTCTGTGTCTCTGAGGTCTGTGTCTCTCTCTGCTACTGTCTCCTAAATTTTGTTTGGTAGTTTTTCCTTTTTACAATTCTTTTAAAGGTAGAATTTCTCTCTGGCTCTCAGCTCCATCTTTTCTTTTGTTAATAAGCCCCTCTGCTCTTTTCTCCCATGCAGGAGAGTTGAGCCTTTCTCTGAGAAGTTTCCACATGGATACTGGGAACTAGATATTTCAGGGCACAGGCGAAATGAAGATTTTATACTCATAATTCAGCCTCCAGCAAGCACAGCCAGTGTGGTAGGGAGCCCCCCTGGCCTCTATCCTGGTCTCTGTGTCTCTGAAATCTCTGTCTCTTTCTGCTCCTCTCTCGTCATTTTTTTTTGGTATTTTTTCATTTTACAATTTTTTTAAAGGTAGAATTTCTCTCTGGCTCTCAGCTCCATCTTTTGTTTTGTTAATAAGCCCTTCTGCTCCTTTCTCCCAGGCAGGAGAGTTGAGCCATTCTCTGAGAAGATTACACATGGATACTGGGAACAAGACATTTCAGGGCACAGGCGAAATGTAGATTTTCTACTCATAATTCAGCGTCCAGCAAGCAAGTCTAGTGTGGTAGGGAGCCCCATTGGCCTCTATCCTTGTCTCTGCGTCTCTGAGGTCTCTGTCTCTCTCTACTCCTGTCTCCTCAATTTTTTTGGTAATTTTTCCTTTTTACGATTTTTTTAAACGTAGAATTTCTCTCTGGCTCTCAGCTCCATCTTTAGTTTTGTTAATAAGCCCTTCTGCTCCTTTCTCCCCGGCAGGAGAGTTGAGCCATTCACTGAGAAGTTTCCACATGTATACTGGGAATTAGATATTTCAGGGCACAGACGAAATAAAGATTTTCTGCTCATAATTCAGCCTCCATCAAGCAAAGCTAGTGTGGTAGGAGGCCCTCTGGGCTCTATCCCTGTCTCTGTGTCTCTGAGTACTCTGTCTCTCTCTGCTCCTGTCTCCTCATTTGTTTTTGGTAATTGATCCTTTTTACGATATTTTAAAGGTAGAATTGCTCTCTGGCTCTCACCTCCATCTTTTGTTTTGTTAATAAGCCCTTCTGCTCCTTTCTCACAGGCAGGAGAGTTGAGCGATTCTCTGAGAAGGTTCCACATGGATAGTGGAAACTAGATATTTTAGGGCACAGGCGATATGAAGATTTTCTACTCATAATTCAGCCTCCAGCAAGCAAAGCTTGTGTGGTAGGCAGCCCCTCTGGCCTCTATTCTTTTCTCTGTGTCTCTGAGGTCTCTGTCTCTCTCTGCTCCTGTCTCCTCATTTTTTTTGGTAATTTTTCCTTTTTACGATTTTTTTAAAGGTAGAATTTCTCTCTGGCTCTCAGCTTCATCTTTTGTTTTGTTAATAAGACCCTCTGCTCCTTTCTCCCAGGCAGGAGAGTTGAGCCATTTTCTGAGAAGATTCCACATGGATACTGGGAACTAGATATTTCAGGGCACAGGCGAAATGAAGATTTTCTACTCATAATTCAGCGTCCAGCAAGCAAAGCTAGTGTGGTAGGGAGCCCCTCTGGCCTCTATTCCTGTCTCTGTGTCTTTGAGGTCTCTGTCTCTCTCTGCTCCTGTCTCTTCATTTTTTTTGGTAATTTTTCCTTTTTATGATTTTTTTAAAGGTAGAATTTCTCTCTGGCTCTCAGCTCCATCTTTTGTTTTGTTGATAAGCCCTTCTGCTCCTTTCTCCGAGGCAGGAGAGTTGAGCCATTCTCTCAAAGATTCAACATGGATACTGGGAACTAGATATTTCAGGGCACAGGCGAAATGAAGATTTTCTAATCATAATTCAGCCTCCACCAAGCTAAGCTAATGTGGTAGGGAGCCCCTCTGGCCTCTATCCCTGTCTCTGTGTCTCTGAGGTCTCTGTCTCTCTCTGCTCCTGTCTTCTCATTTTTTTGGTAATTTCTCATTTTTACGATTTTTTTAAAGGTAGGATTTCTCTCTGGCTCTCAGCTCCATCTTTTGTTTTGTTAATAAGCCCTTCTGCTCCTTTCTCCCAGGCAGGAGAGTTGAGCCATTCTCTGTGAAGATTCCGCATGGATACTGGGAACTAGATATTTCAGGGCACAGGCGAAATGAACATTTTCTACTCATAATTCAGCCTACAGCCAGCAAAGCTAGTGTGGTAGGGAGCCCCTATGGCCTCTATCCCTGTCTCTGTGGCGCTGAGCTCTCTGTCTCTCTCTACTCTTGTCTCCTCATATTTTTTTGGTTATTTTTCCTTTTTATGATTTTTTTAAAGGTAGAATTTAACTCTTGCTCTCATCTCCATCTTTTGTATTGTTAATAAGCCCTTCTACACCTTTCTCCCAGGCACGAGAGCTGAGCCATTCTCTGAGAAGGTTCCACATGGATACTTGGAACTAGATATTTCAGGGCACAGGAGAAATGAAGAATTTCTAGTCATAATTCAGCCTCCAGCAAGCAAAGCTAGTGTGGTAGGGAGCCCCTCTGGCCTCTATCCCTGTTTCTGTGTCTCTGAGGTCTCTGTCTCTCTCTGCTCCTGTCTCCTCATTTTTTTTGGTAATTTTTCCTTTTTACGATTTTTTTAAACGTAGAATTTCTTCTCTGGCTCTCAGCTCCATCTTTTGTTTTGTTAATAAGCCCTATTGCTCCTTTCTCCCAGGCAGAAGAGTTGAGCCATTCACTGAGAAGTTTCCACATGTATACTGGAACTAGATATTTCAGGGCACAGGCGAAATAAAGATTTTCTACTCATAATTCAGCCTCCATCAAGCAAAGCTAGTGTGGTAGGGAGGCCCTCTGGGCCCTATCCCTGGCTCTGTGTCTCTGAGTACTCTGTCTCTCTCTGCTCCTGTCTCCTCATTTGTTTTTGGTAATTTATCCTTTTTACGATTTTTTAAAGGTAGAATTGCTCTCTGGCTCTCAGCTCCATCTTTTGTTTTGTTAATAAGCCCTTCTGCTCCTTTCTCACAGGCAGGAGAGTTGAGCCATTCTCTGAGAAGGTTCCACATGGATACTGGAAACTAGATATTTCAGGGCACAGGCGATATGAAGATTTTCTACTCATAATTCAGCCTCCAGCAAGAAAAGCTAGTGTGGTAGGCAGCCCCTCTGGCCTCTATTCCTTTCTCTGTGTCTCTGAGGTCTCTGTCTCTCTCTGCTTCTGTCTCCTCATTTTTTTTGGTAATTTTTCCTTTTTACAATTTTTTTAAAGGTATAATTTCTCTCTGGCTCTCAGTTTCATCTTTTGATTTATTAATAAGACCCTCTTCTTCTTTCTTCCAGGCAGGAGAGCTGAGCCATTTTCTGAGAAGATTCCACATGGATACTGGGAACTAGATATTTCAGGGCACAGGCGAAATGAAGATTTTCTACTCATAATTCAGCCTCCAGCAAGCAAAGCTAGTGTGGTAGGGAGCCCCTCTGGCCTCTATCCCTGTTTCTGGGTCTCTGAGGTCTCTGTCTCTCTCTGTTTCTGTCTCCTCAATTTTTTTGGTAATTTTTCCATTTTACGATTTTTTAAAGGTAGAATTTCTCTCTGGCTCTCAGCTCCATCTTTTGTTTCGTTAATAAGCCCTTCTGCTCCTTTCTCCCAGGCAGGAGAGTTGAGCTATTCTCTGAGAAGATTCCACATGGATACTGGGAACTAGATATTTCAGGGCACAGGCGAAATGAAGATTTTCTACTCATAATTCAACCTGCAGCAAGAAAAGCTTGTGTGGTAGGGTGCCCCTCTGGCCTCTATCCCTGTCTCTGTATCTCTGAGGTCTCTGTCTCTATCTGCTCCTGTCTCCTCATTTTTTTTGGTCATTTTTCCTTTTTACGATATTTTTAAAGGTAGAATTTCTCTCTGGCTCTCACCTCCATCTTTGTTTTGTTAATAAGCCCTTCTGCTCCTTTCTCCCAGGCAGGAGAGTTGAGCCATTCTCTGAGAAGATTCCACATGGATACTGGGATCTAGATATTTCAGGGAACAGGCGAAATGAAGATTTTCTACTCATAATTCAGCCTCCAGCAAGCAAAGCTAGTGTGGTAGGGAGCCCCCCTGGCCTCTATCACTGTCTCTGTGTCTCTGAAATCTCTGTCTCTCTCTGCTCCTGTCTCCTCAATTTTTTTGGTAATTTTTCCATTTTACGATTTTTTTAAAGGTAGAATTTCTCTCTGGCTCTCAGCTCCATCTTTTGTTTTGTTAATAAGCCGTTCTGCTCCTTTTTCCCAGGCAGGAGAGCTGATCCATTCTCTGAGAAGTTTCCACATGGATACTGGGAACTTGATATTTCAGGGCACAGGCGAAATGAAGATTTTCTACTCATAATTCAGCCTCCAGCAAGCAAAGCTAGTGTGGTAGGGAGCCCCCCTGGCCTCTATCCCTGTCGCTGTGTCTCTTAAATCTCTGTCTCTCTCTGCTCCTGTCTCCTCAATTTTTTTGGTAATTTTTCCATTTTACGATTTTTTTAAAGGTAGAATTTCTCTCTGGCTCTCAGCTCCATCTTTTGTTTTGTTAATAAGCCGTTCTGCTCCTTTTTCCCAGGCAGGAGAGCTGATCCATTCTCTGAGAAGTTTCCACATGGATACTGGGAACGTGATATTTCAGGGCACAGGCGAAATGAACATTTTCTACTCATAATTCAGCCTACAGCCAGCAAAGCTAGTGTGGTAGGGAGCCCCTATGGCCTCTATCCCTGTCTCTGTGTCGCTGAGCTCTCTGTCTCTCTCTACTCTTGTCTCCTCATATATTTTTTGGTTATTTTTCCTTTTTATGATTTTTTTAAAGGTAGAATTTAACTCTTGCTCTCATCTCCATCTTTTGTATTGTTAATAAGCCCTTCTACACCTTTCTCCCAGGCACGAGAGCTGAGCCATTCTCTGAGAAGGTTCCACATGGATACTGGGAACTAGATATTTCAGGGCACAGGAGAAATGAAGAATTTCTAGTCATAATTCAGCCTCCAGCAAGCAAAGCTAGTGTGGTAGGGAGCCCCTCTGGCCTCTATCCCTGTCTCTGTGTCTCTGAGCCCTCTGTCTCTCTCTTCTCCTGTTTCCTCATTTTTTTTGGTAATTTTTCTTTTTTAACATTTTTTTAAAGGTAGAATTTCTCTCTGGCTCTCAGCTCCATCTTTTGTTTTGTTAATAAGCCCTTCTGCTCCTTTCTCCCAGGCAGGAGAGTTGAGCCATTCTCTGAGAAGATTCCGCATGGATACTGGGAACTAGATATTTCAGGGCACAGGTGAAATGAAGATTTTCTACTCATAATTCAGCCTCCAGCAAGCAAAGCTTGTGTGGTAGGGGGCACCTCTGGCCTCTATTCCTGTCTCTGTGTCTCTGAGTTCTCTGTTTCTCTCTGCTCCTGTCTCCTCATTTTTTTGGTAATTTTCCTTTTTACGATTTTTTTAAAGGTAGAATTTCTCTCTGGCTCTCAGCTCCATCTTTTGTTTTGTTAATAAGCCCTTCTGCTCCTTTCTCCCAGGCAGGAGAGTTGAGCCATTCTCTGTGAAGATTCCGCATGGATACTGGGAACTAGATATTTCAGGGCACAGGCGATATGAAGATTTTCTACTCATAAATCAGCCTCCAGCAAGCAAAGCTAGTGTGGTAGGGAGCCCCTATGGCCTCTATCCCTGTTTCTGTGTCTCTGAGGTCTCTGTCTCTCTCTGCTCCTGTCTCCTCATTTTTTTTGGTAATTTTTCCTTTTTACGATTTTTTAAAGGTAGAATTTCTCTCTGGCTCTCAGCTCCATCTTTTGTTTTGTTAATAAGCCCTTCTGCTCCTTTCTCCCAGGCAGGAGAGTTGAGCCATTCTCTGAGAAGATTACACATGGATACTGGGAACAAGACATTTCAGTGCACAGGCGAAATGCAGATTTTCTACTCATAATTCAGCGTCCAGCAAGCAAGTCTAGTGTGGTTGGGAGCCCCATTGGCCTCTGTCCATGTCTCTGTGTCTCTGAGTACTCTGTCTCTCTCTGCTCCTGTCTCATTTGTTTTTGGTAATTTATCCTTTTTACGATTTTTAAAAGGTAGAATTGCTCTCTGGCTCTCAGCTCCATCTTTTGTTTTGTTAATAAGCCCTTCTGCTCCTTTCTCACAGGCAGGAGAGTTGAGCAATTCTCTGAGAAGGTTCCACATGGATACTGGAAACTAGATATTTCAGGGCACAGGCGATATGAAGATTTTCTACTCATAATTCAGCCTCCAGCAAGCAAAGCTAGTGTGGTAGGCAGCCCCTCTGGCCTCTATTCCTTTCTCGGTGTCTCTGAGGACTCTGTCTCTCTCTGCTTCTGTCTCCTCATTTTTTTTGATAATTTTTCCTTTTTACGATTTTTTTAAAGGTATAATTTCTCTCTGGCTCTCAGCTTCATCTTTTGATTTATTAATAAGACCCTCTTCTCCTTTCTCCCAGGCAGGAGAGCTGAGCCATTTTCTGAGAAGATTCCACATGGATACTGGGAACTAGATATTTCAGGGCACAGGCGAAATGAAGATTTTCTACTCATAATTCAGCCTCCAGCAAGCAAAGCTAGTGTGGTAGGGAGCCCCTCTGGCCTCTATCCCTGTTTCTGTGTCTCTGAGGTCTCTGTCTCTCTCTGTTCCTGTCTCCTCATTTTTTTGGTAATTTTTCGTTTTTACGATTTTTTAAAGGTAGAATTTCTCTCTGGCTCTCAGCTCCATCTTTTGTTTCGTTAATAAGCCCTTCTGCTCCTTTCTACCAGGCAGGAGAGTTGAGCTATTCTCTGAGAAGATTCCACGTGGATACTGGGAACTAGATATTTCAGGGCACAGGCGAAATGAAGATTTTCTACTCATAATTCAACCTCCAGCAAGAAAAGCTTGTGTGGTAGGGTGCCCCTCTGGCCTCTATCCCTGTCTCTGTGTCTCTGAGGTCTCTGTCTCTATCTGCTCCTGTCTCCTCATTTTTTTCGGTCATTTTTCCTTTTTACGATATTTTTAAAGGTAGAATTTCTCTCTGGCTCTCACCTCCATCTTTGTTTTGTTAATAAGCCCTTCTGCTCCTTTCTCCCAGGCAGGAGAGTTGAGCCATTCTCTGAGAAGCTTCCACATGGATACTGGGAACTAGATATTTCAGGGCACAGGCGAAATGAAGATTTTCTACTCATAATTCAGCGCCAGCAAGCAAAGCTAGTGTGGTAGGGAGCCCCCCTGGCCTCTATCCCGGTCTCTGTGTCTCTGAAATCTCTGTCTCTTTCTGCTCCTCTCTCGTCATTTTTTTTGATATTTTTTCATTTTACGATTTTTTTTAAAGGTAGAATTTCTCTCTGGCTCTCAGCTCCATCTTTTGTTTTGTTAATAACCCCTTCTGCTCCTTTCTCCCAGGCAGGAGAGTTGAGCCATTCTCTGAGAAGGTTACACATGGATACTGGGAACAAGACATTTCAGGGCACAGGCGAAATGTAGATTTTCTACTCATAATTCAGCGTCCAGCAAGCAAGTCTAGTGTGGTAGGGAGCCCCATTGGCCTCTATCCTTGTCTCTGCGTCTCTGAGGTCTCTGTCTCTCTCTGCTCCTGTCTCATTTGTTTTTGGTAATTTATCCTTTTTACGATTTTTTAAAGGTAGAATTGCTCTCTGGCTCTCAGCTCCATCTTTTGTTTTGTTAATAAGCCCTTCTGCTCCTTTCTCACAGGCATTAGAGTTGAGCCATTCTCTGAGAAGGTTCCACATGGATACTGGAAACTAGATATTTCAGGGCACAGGCGATATGAAGATTTTCTACTCATAATTCAGCCTCCAGCAAGCAAAGCTAGTGTGGTAGGCAGCCCCTCTGGCCTCTATTCCTTTCTCGGTGTCTCTGAGGACTCTGTCTCTCTCTGCTTCTGTCTCCTCATTTTTTTTGGTAATTTTTCCTTTTTACGATTTTTTTAAAGGTATAATTTCTCTCTGGCTCTCAGCTTCATCTTTTGATTTATTAATAAGACCCTCTTCTCCTTTCTCCCAGGCAGGAGAGCTGAGCCATTTTCTGAGAAGATTCCACATGGATACTGGGAACTAGATATTTCAGGGCACAGGCGAAATGAAGATTTTCTACTCATAATTCAGCCTCCAGCAAGCAAAGCTAGTGTGGTAGGGACCCCTCTGGCCTCTATCCCTGTTTCTGTGTCTCTGAGGTCTCTGTCTCTCTCTGTTACTGTCTCCTCATTTTTTTTGGTAATTTTTCGTTTTTACGATTTTTTAAAGGTAGAATTTCTCTCTGGCTCTCAGCTCCATCTTTTGTTTCGTTAACAAGCCCTTCTGCTCCTTTCTACCAGGCAGGAGAGTTGAGCTATTCTCTGAGAAGATTCCACATGGATACTGGGAACTAGATATTTCAGGGCACAGGCTAAATGAAGATTTTCTACTCATAATTCAACCTCAAGCAAGAAAAGCTTGTGTGGTAGGGTGCCCCTCTGGCCTCTATCCCTGTCTCTGTGTCTCTGAGTTCTCTGTCTCTATCTGCTCCTGTCTCCTCATTATTTTTGGTCATTTTTCCTTTTTACGATATTTTTAAAGGTAGAATTTCTCTCTGGCTCTCACCTCCATCTTTGTTTTGTTAATAAGCCCTTCTGCTCCTTTCTCCCAGGCAGGAGAGTTGAGCCATTCTCTGAGAAGATTCCACATGGATACTGGGAACTAGATATTTCAGGGCACAGGCGAAATGAAGATTTTCTACTCATAATTCAGCGTCCAGCAAGCAAAGCTAGTGTGGTAGGGAGCCCCTCTGGCCTCTATTCCTGTCTCTGTGTCTTTGAGGTCTCTGTCTCTCTCTGCTCCTGTCTCTTCATTTTTTTTGGTAATTTTTCCTTTTTATGATTTTTTTAAAGGTAGAATTTCTCTCTGGCTCTCAGCTCCATCTTTTGTTTTGTTGATAAGCCCTTCTGCTCCTTTCTCCGAGGCAGGAGAGTTGAGCCATTCTCTCAAAGATTCGACATGGATACTGGGAACTAGATATTTCAGGGCACAGGGAAATGAAGATTTTCTAATCATAATTCAGCCTCCACCAAGCTAAGCTAATGTGGTAGGGAGCCCCTCTGGCCTCTATCCCTGTCTCTGTGTCTCTGAGGTCTCTGTCTCTCTCTGCTCCTGTCTTCTCATTTTTTTTTGGTAATTTCTCATTTTTACGATTTTTTTAAAGGTAGGATTTCTCTCTGGCTCGCAGCTCCATCTTTTGTTTTGTTAATAAGCCCTTCTGCTCCTTTCTCCCAGGCAGGAGAGTTGAGCCATTCTCTGTGAAGATTCCGCATGGATACTGGGAACTAGATATTTCAGGGCACAGGCGAAATGAAGATTTTCTACTCATAATTCAGCGTCCAGCAAGCAAGTCTAGTGTGGTAGGGAGCCCCATTGGCCTCTTTCCATGTCTCTGTGTCTCTGAGGTCTCTGTCTCTCTCTACTCCTGTCTCCTCAATTTTTTTGGTAATTTTTCCTTTTTACCATTTTTTTAAACGTAGGATTTCTCTCTGGCTCTCAGCTCCATCTTTAGTTTTGTTAATAAGCCCTTCTGCTCCTTTCTCCCAGGCAGGAGAGTGGAGCCATTCACTGAGAAGTTTCCACATGTATACTGGGAACTAGATATTTCAGGGCACAGGCGAAATAAAGATGTTCTACTCATAATTCAGCCTCCATCAAGCAAAGCTTGTGTGGTAGGGAGGCCCACTGGGCTCTATCACTGTCTCTGTGTCTCTGAGTACTCTGTCTCTCTCTTCTCCTGTCTCCTCATTTGTTTTTGGTAATTTATCCTTTTTACGATTTTTTAAAGGTAGAATTGCTCTCTGGCTCTCAGCTCCATCTATTGTTTTGTTAATAAGCCCTTCTGCTCCTTTCTCCCAGGCAGGAGAGTTGATCCATTCTCTGTGAAGATTCCGCATGGATACTGGGAACTAGATATTTCAGGGCACAGGCCAAATGAAGATTTTCTACTCATAATTCAGCCTCCAGCAAGCAAAGCTAGTGTGGTAGGGATCCCCTCTGGCCTCTATCCCTGTTTCTGTGTCTCTGAAGTCTCTGTCTCTCTCTGCTCCTGTCTCCTCATTTTTTTGGTTAATTTTTCCTTTTTACGATTTTTTAAACGTAGAATTTCTCTCTGGCTCTCAGCTCCATCTTTTGTTTTGTTAATAAGCCCTTCTGCTCCTTTCTGCCAGGCAGGAGAGTTGAGCCATTCTCTGAGAAGATTCCACATGGATACTGGGAACTAGATATTTCAGGGCACAGGCGAAATGAAGATTTTCTACTGATAATTCTACCTCCAGCAAGCAAAGCTTCTGTGGTAGGGTGCCCCTCTGGCCTCTATCCCTGTCTCTGTGTCTCTGAGGTCTCTGTCTCTCTCTTCTCCTGTCTCCTCATTTGTTTTTGGTAATTTATCCTTTTTACGATTTTTTAAACGTAGGATTTCTCTCTGGCTCTCAGCTCCATCTTTGTTTTGTTAATAAGCCCTTCTGCTCCTTTCTCCCAGTCAGGAGAGTTGAGCCATTCTCTGAGAAGATTCCACATGGATACTGGAACTAGATATTTCATGGCACAGGCGAAATCAAGATATTCTACTCGTAATTCAGCCTCCAGCAAGCAAAGCTAGTGTGGTAGGGAGCCCCTCTGGCCTCTATCCCTGTCTCTGTGTCTCTGAAATCTCTGTCTCTCTCTGCTCCTCTCTCCTCATTTTTTTGGTAATTTTTCCTTTTTATGATTTTTTAAAGGTAGAATTTCTCTCTGGCTCTCAGCTCCATCTTTTGTTTTGTTAATAAGCCCTTCTGCTCCTTTCTCCCAGGCAGGAGAGTTGAGCCATTTTCTGAGAAGATTCCACATGGATACTGGGAACTAGATATTTCAGGGCACAGGCGATATGAAGATTTTCTACTCATAATTCAGCCTCCAGCAAGCAAAGCTAGTGTGGTAGGGAGCCCCTCTGGCCTCTATTCCTGTCTCTGTGTCTTTGAGTTCTCTGTCTCTCTCGGCTCCTGTCTCTTCATTTTTTTTGGTAATTTTTCCTTTTTATGATTATTTTAAAGGAAGAATTTCTCTCTGGCTCTCAGCTCCATCTTTTGTTTTGTTAATAAGACCTTCTGCTCATTTCTCCCATGCAGGTGAGTTGAGCCATTATCTGGGAAGATAACACATGGTTCCTGGGTACTAGATATTTCAGAGCACAGGCGATATGAAGATTTTCTACTCATAATTCAGCCTCCAGGAAGCAAAGCTAGTGTGGTAGGGAGCCCCTCTGGCCTCTATCCCTGTATCTGTGTCTCTGAGGTCTCTGTCTCTCTCTGCTCCTGTCTCCTCATATTTTTTTGGTAATTTTTCCTTTTTACGATTTTTTTAAAGGTAGAATTTCTCTGTGGCTCTCAGCTTCATCTTTTGTTTTGTTAATAAGCCCCTCTGCTCTTTTCTCCCAGGCAGGAGAGTTGAGCCATTCTCTGAGAAGTTTCCACATGGATACTGGGAACTATATATTTCAGGGCACAGGCGAAATGAAGATTTTCTACTTGTAATTCAGCCTCCAGCAAGCAAAGCTAGTGTGGTAGGGAGCCCCTCTGTCCTCTCTCCCTGTTTCTGTGTCTCTGAGATCTCTGTCTCTCTCTGCTCCTGTCTCCTCATTTTTTTTTGGTAATTTTTCCTTTTTACAATTTTTTAAATGTAGAATTTCTCTCTGGCTCTCAGCTCCATCTTTTGTTTTGTTTATAAGCCCTTCTGCTCCTTTCTCAAAAGCAGGAGAGTTGAGCCATTCTCTGAGAAGATACCACATGGATACTGGGAACTAGATATTTCAGGGCACAGGCGAAATGAAGATTTTCTACTCATAATTCAGCCTCCAGCAAGCAATGCTTGTGTGGTAGGTTGCCCCTCTGGCCTCTATCACTGTCTCTGTGTCTCTGAGGTCTCTGTCTCACTCTGCTCCTGTCTCCTTATTTTTTTGGTAATTTTTCCTTTTTACGATTTTTTTAAAGGTAGAATTTATCTCTGGCTCTCAGCTCCATCTTTGTTTTGTTAATAAGCCCTTCTGCTCCTTTCTCCCAGGCAGGAGAGTTGAGCCATTCTCTGAGAAAATTCCACATGGATACTGGGAACTAGATATTTCAGGGAACAGGCGAAATGAAGATTTTCTACTCATAATTCAGCCTCCAGCAAGCAAAGCTAGTGTGGTAGGGAGCCCCCCTGGCCTCTATCACTGTCGCTGTGTCTCTGAAGTCTCTGTCTCTCTCTGCTCCTGTCTCCTCAATTTTTTTGGTAATTTTTCCATTTTACGATTTTTTTAATGGTAGAATTTCTCTCTGGCTCTCAGCTCCATCTTTTGTTTTGTTAATAAGCCCTTCTGCTCCTTTTTCCCAGGCAGGAGAGCTGATCCATTCTCTGAGAAGTTTCCACATGTATACTGGGAACTTGATATTTCAGGGCACAGGCGAAATGAACATTTTCTACTCATAATTCAGCCTCCAGCCAGCAAAGCTAGGGTGGTAGGGAGCCCCTATGGCCTCTATCCCTGTCTCTGTGTCGCTGAGCTCTCTGTTTCTCTCTACTCCTGTCTCCTCATATTTTTTTGGTTATTTTTCCTTTTTACGATTTTTTTAAAGGTAGAATTTCACTCTTGCTCTCATCTCCATCTTTTGTATTGTTAATAAGCCCTTCTACTCCTTTCTCCCAGGCAGGAGAGCTGAGCCATTCTCTGAGAAGTTTTCACATGGATACTGGGAACTAGATATTTCAGGGCACAGGAGAAATGAAGAATTTCTACTCATAATACAGCCTCCAGCAAGCAAAGCTAGTGTGGTAGGGGGCCCCTCTGGCCTCTATCCCTGTCTCTGTGTCTCTGAGCCCTCTCTCTCTCTGTGCTCCTGTTTCCTCATTTTTTTTGGTAATTTTTCTTTTTTAACATTTTTTAAAGGTAGAATTTCTCTCTGGCTCTCAGCTCCACCTTTTGTTTTGTTAATAAGCCCTTCTGCTCCTTTCTCCCTGGCAGGAGAGTTGAGCCATTCTCTGAGAAGATTCCGCATGGATACTGGGAACAAGATATTTCAGGGCACAGGCGAAATGAAGATTTTCTACTCATAATTCAGCCTCCAGAGAGCAAAGCTAGTGTGGTAGGGAGCCCCCCTGGCCTCTATCCCTGTTTCTGTGTCTCTGAGGTCTCTGTCTCTCTCTGCTCCTGTCTCCTCATTTTTTTTGGTAATTTTTCCTTTTTAACATTTTTTTAAAGGTAGAACTTCTCTCTGGCTCTCAGCTCCATCTTTTGTTTTGTTAATAAGCCCTTCTGCTCCTTTCTCCCAGGCAGGAGAGTTGAGCCATTTTCTGAGAAGGTTCCCCATGGATACTGGGATCTAGATATTTCAATCACAGGCTATATGAAGATTTTCTACTCATAATTCAGCCTCCAGCAAGCAAAGCTAGTGTGGTAGGGAGCCCCTCTGGCCTCTATTCCTGTCTCTGTGTCTTTGAGGTCTCTGTCTCTCTCTGCTCCTGTCTCTTCATTTTTTTTGGTAATTTTTCCTTTTTATGATTTTTTTAAAGGTAGAATTTCTCTCTGGCTCTCAGCTCCATCTTATGTTTTGTTAATAAGCCCTTCTGCTCCTTTCTCCGAGGCAGGAGAGTTGAGCCATTCTCTCAAAGATTCCACATGGATACTGGGAACTAGATATTTCAGGGCACAGGCGAAATTAAGATTTTCTAATCATAATTCAGCCTCCACCAAGCTAAGCTAATGTGCTAGGGAGCCCCTCTGGCCTCTATCCCTGTCTCTGTGTCTCTGAGGTCTCTGTCTCTCTCTGCTCCTGTCTTCTCATTTTTTTTTTTGGTAATTTCTCATTTTTACAATTTTTTTAAAGGTAGGATTTCTCTCTGGCTCTCAGCTCCATCTTTTGTTTTGTTAATAAGCCCTTCTGCTCCTTTCTCCCAGGTAGGAGAGTTGAGCCATTCTCTGTGAAGATTCCGCATGGATACTGGGAACTAGATATTTCAGGGCACAGGCGATATGAAGATTTTCTACTCATAATTCAGCCTCCAGCAAGCAAAGCTAGTGTGGTAGGGAGCCCCTATGGCCTCTATTACTGTTTCTGTGTCTCTGAGGTCTCTGTCTCTCTCTGCTCCTGTCTCCTCATTTTTTTTGGTAATTTTTCCTTTTTACGATTTTTTAAAGGTAGAATTTCTCTCTGGCTCTCAGCTCCATCTTTTGTTTTGTTAATAAGCCCTTCTGCTCCTTTCTCCCAGGCAGGAGAGTTGAGCCATTCTCTGAGAAGATTACACATGGATACTGGGAAAAAGACATTTCAGGGCACAGGCGAAATGTAGATTTTCTACTCATAATTCAGCGTCCAGCAAGCAAGTCTAGTGTGGAAGGGAGCCCCATTGGCCACTGTCCATGTCTCTGTGTCTCTGAGGTCTCTGTCTCTCTCTACTCCTGTCTCCTCATATTTTTTTGGTTATTTTTCCTTTTTACGATTTTTTTAAAGGTAGAATTTCACTCTTGCTCTCAGCTCCATCTTTTGTATTGTTAATAAGCCTTTCTACTCCTTTCTCCCAGGCACGAGAGCTGAGCCATTCTCTGAGAAGTTTCCACATGGATACTGGGAACTAGATATTTCAGGACACAGGAGAAATGAAGAATTTCTACTCATAATTCAGCCTCCAGCAAGCAAAGCTAGTGTGGTAGGGAGCCCCTCTGGCCTCTATTCCTGTCTCTGTGTCTTTGAGGTCTCTGTCTCTCTCTGCTCCACTCTCTTCATTTTATTGGTAATTTTTCCTTTTTATGATTTTTTTAAAGGTAGAATTTCTCTCTGGCTCTCAGCTCCATCTTTTGTTTTGTTAATAAGCCCTTCTGCTCCTTTCTCCGAGGCAGGATGGTTGAGCCATTCTCTCAAAGATTCCACATGGATACTGGGAACTAGATATTTCAGGGCACAGGCGAAATTAAGATTTTCTAATCATAATTCAGCCTCCACCAATCTAAGCTAATGTGGTAGGGAGCCCCTCTTGCCTCTATCCCTGTCTCTGTGTCTCTGAGGTCTCTGTCTCTCTCTGCTCCTGTCTTCTCATTTTTTTTTGGTAATTTCTCATTTTTACGATTTTTTTAAAGGTAGGATTTTTCTCTGGCTCTCAGCTCCATCTTTTGTTTTGTTAATAAGCACTTCTGCTCCTTTCTCCCAGGCAGGAGAGTTGAGCCATTCTCTGAGAAGATTCCACATGGATACTGGGAACAAGATATTTCAGGGCACAGGCGAAATGAAGATTTTCTACTCATAATTCAGCCCCCAGCAAGCACAGCTAGTGTGGTAACGAGCCCCCCTGGCCTCTATCCCTGTCTCTGTGTCTCTGAAATCTCTGTCTCTCTCTGCTCCTCTCTCCCCATTTTTTTTGGTAATTTTCCTTTTTTACAATTTTTTTAAAGGTAGAATTTCTCTCTGGCCCTCAGCTCCATCTTTTGTTTTGTTAATAAGCCCTTCTGCTCCTTTCTCCCAGGCAGGAGAGTTGAGCCATTCACTGAGAAGTTTCCACATGTATACTGGGAACTAGATATTTCAGGGCACAGGCGAAATAAAGATTTTCTACTCATAATTCAGCCTCCATCAAGCAAAGCTAGTGTGGTATGGAGGCCCTCAGGGCTCTATCCCTGTCTCTGTGTCTCTGAGTACTCTGTCTCTCTCTGCTCCTGTCTCCTCATTTGTTTTTGGTAATTGATCCTTTTTACGATATGTTAAATGTAGAATTGCTCTCTGGCTCTCAGCTCCATCTTTTGTTTTGTTAATAAGCCCTTCTGCTCCTTTCTCCCAGGCAGGAGAGTTGAGCGATTCTCTGAGAAGTTTCCACATGGATACTGGAAACTAGATATTTCAGGGCACAGGCGAAATGAAGATTTTCTACTCATAATTCAACCTCCAGCAAGAAAAGCTTGTGTGGTAGGGTGCCCCTCAGGCCTCTATCCCTGTCTCTGTGTCTCTGAGGTCTCTGTATCTATCTGCTCCTGTCTCCTCATTTTTTTTGGTCATTTTTCCTTTTTACGATATTTTTAAAGGTAGAATTTCTCTCTGGCTCTCACCTCCATCTTTGTTTTGTTAATAAGCACTTCTGCTCCTTTCTCCCAGGCAGGAGAGTTGAGCCATTCTCTGAGAAGATTCCACATGGATACTGGGATCTAGATATTTCAGGGAACAGGCGAAATGAAGATTTTCTACTCATAATTCAGCCTCCAGCAAGCAAAGCTAGTGTGGTAGGGAGCCCCCCTGGCCTCTATCCCTGTCTCTGTGTCTCTGAAGTCTCTGTCTCTCTCTGCTCCTGTCTCCTCAATTTTTTTGGTAATTTTTCCATTTTACGATTTTTTTAAAGGTAGAATTTCTCTCTGGCTCTCAGCTCCATCTTCTGTTTTGTTAATAAGCCCTTCTGCTCCTTTTTCCCAGGCAGGAGAGCTGATCCATTCTCTGAGAAGTTTCCACATGGATACTGGGAACTTGATATTTCAGGGCACAGGCGAAATGAACATTTTCTACTCATAATTCAGCCTCCAGCAAGCAAAGCTAGTGTGGTAGGGAGCACCTATGGCCTCTATCCCTGTCTCTGTGTCGCTGAGCTCTCTGTCTCTCTCTACTCCTGTCTCCTCATATTTTTTTGGTTATTTTTCCTTTTTACGATTTTTTTAAAGGTAGAATTTCACTCTTGCTCTCAGCTCCATCTTTTGTATTGTTAATAAGCCTTTCTACTCCTTTCTCCCAGGCACGAGAGCTGAGCCATTCTCTGAGATGTTTCCACATGGATACTGGGAACTAGATATTTCAGGACAAGGAGAAATGAAGAATTTCTACTCATAATTCAGGCTCCAGCAAGCAAAGCTTGTGTGGTACGGAGCCCCTCTGGCCTCTATCCCTTTCTCTGTGTCTCTGAGACCTCTGTCTCTCTCTGCTCCTGTTTCCTCATTTTTTTTGGTAATTTTTCCTTTTTAACATTTTTTTAAAGGTAGAACTTCTCTCTGGCTCTCAGCTCCATCTTTTGTTTTGTTAATAAGCCCTTCTGCTCCTTTCTCCCAGGCAGGAGAGTTGAGCCATTCTCTGAGAAGGTTCCCCATGGATACTGGGATCTAGATATTTCAAGTCACAGGCGAAGTGAAGATTTTCTACTCATAATTCAGCCTCCAGCAAGCAAAGCTTGTGTGGCAGGATGCCCTTCGGGCCTCTATCCCTGTCTCTGTGTCTCTGAGGTCTCTGTCTCTCTCTGCTCCTGTCTCCTCATTTTTTTTGGTAATTTTCCTTTTTACGATTTTTTTAAAGGTAGAATTTCTCTCTGGCTCTCAGCTCCATCTTTTCTTTTGTTAATAAGCCCTTCTGCTCCTTTCTCTGAGGCAGGAGGGTTGAGCCATTCTCTCAAAGACTCCACATGGATACTGGGAACTAGATATTTCAGGGCACAGGCGAAATTAAGATTTTCTAATCATAATTCAGCCTCCACCAAGCTAAGCTAATGTGGTAGGGAGCCCCTCTGGGCTCTATCCCTGTCTCTGTGTCTCTGAGGTCTCTGTCTCTCTCTGCTCCTGTCTTCTCTTTTTTTTTGGTAATTTCTCATTTTTACGATTTTTTTAAAGGTAGGATTTTTCTCTGGCTCTCAGCTCCATCTTTTGTTTTGTTAATAAGCACTTCTGCTCCTTTCTCCCAGGCAGGAGAGTTGAGCGATTCTCTGAGAAGGTTCCACATGGATACTGGAAACTAGATATTTCAGGGCACAGGCGATATGAAGATTTTCTACTCATAATTCAGCCTCCAGCAAGCAAAGCTAGTGTGGTAGGCAGCCCCTCTGGCCTCTATTCCTTTCTCTGTGTCTCTGAGGTCTCTGTCTCTCTCTGCTTCTGTCTCCTCATTTTTTTTGGTAATTTTTCCTTTTTACGATTTTTTTAAAGTTAGAATTTCTCTCTGGCTCTCAGCTTCATCTTTTGTTTTGTTAATAAGACCCTCTGCTCCTTTCTCCCAGGCAGGAGAGTTGAGCCATTTTCTGAGAAGATTCCACATGGATACTTGGAACTAGATATTTCAGGGCACAGGCGAAATGAAGATTTTCTACTCATAATTCAGCGTCCAGCAAGAAAAGCTAGTGTGGTAGGGAGCCCCTCTGGCCTCTATTCCTGTCTCTGTGTCTTTGTGGTCTCTGTCTCTCTCTGCTCCTGTCTCTTCATTTTTTTGGTAATTTTTCCTTTTTATGATTTTTTTAAAGGTAGAATTTCTCTCTGGCTCTCAGCTCCATCTTTTGTTTTGTTGATAAGCCCTTCTGCTCCTTTCTCCGAGGCAGGAGAGTTGAGCAATTCTCTCAAAGATTCGACATGGATACTGGGAACTAGATATTTCAGGGCACAGGCAAAATTAAGATTTTCTAATCATAATTCAGCCTCCACCAAGCTAAGCTAATGTGGTAGGGAGCCCCTCTGGCCTCTATCCCTGTCTCTGTGTCTCTGAGGTCTCTGTCTCTCTCTGCTCCTGTCTTCTCATTTTTTTTTGGTAATTTCTCATTTTTACGATTTTTTAAAGGTAGGATTTCTCTCTGGCTCTCAGCTCCATCTTTTGTTTTGTTAATAAGCCCTTCTGCTCCTTTCTCCCAGGCAGGAGAGTTGAGCCATTCACTGAGAAGTTTCCACATGTATACTGGGAACTAGATATTTCAGGGCACAGGCGAAATAAAGATTTTCTACTCATAATTCAGCCTCCATCAAGCAAAGCTAGTGTGGTAGGGAGGCCCTCTGGGCTCTATCACTGTCTCTGTGTCTCTGAGTACTCTGTCTCTCTCTGCTCCTGTCTCCTCATTTGTTTTTGGTAATTTATCCTTTTTATGATTTTTTAAAGGTAGAATTGCTCTCTGGCTCTCAGCTCCATCTTTTGTTTTGTTAATAAGCCCTTCTGCTCCTTTCTCCCATGCAGGAGAGTTGAGCCATTCTCTGTGAAGATTCCGCATGGATACTGGGAACTAGATATTTCAGGGCACAGGCCAAATGAAGATTTTCTACTCATAATTCAGCCTCCAGCAAGCAAAGCTAGTGTGGTAGGGATCCCCTCTGGCCTCTATCCCTGTTTCTGTGTCTCTGAGGTCTCTGTCTCTCTCTGCTCCTGTCTCCTCATTTTTTTGGGTAATTTTTCCTTTTTACGATTTTTTAAACGTAGAATTTCTCTCTGGCTCTCAGCTCCATCTTTTGTTTTGTTAATAAGCCCTTCTGCTCCTTTCTCCCAGGCAGGAGAGTTGAGCCATTCTCTGAGAAGATTCCACATGGATACTGGGAACTAGATATTTCAGGGCACAGGTGAAATGAAGATTTTCTACTGATAATTCTACCTCCAGCAAGCAAAGCTTCTGTGGTAGGGTGCCCCTCTGGCCTCTATCCCTGTCTCTGTGTCTCTGAGGTCTCTGTCTCTCTCGGCTCCTGTCTCCTCATATTTTTTGGTAATTTTCCTTTCCACGATATTTTTAAAGGTAGAATTTCTCTCTGGCTTTCAGCTCCATCTTTGTTTTGTTAATAAGCCCTTCTGCTCATTTCTCCCAGTCAGGAGAGTTGAGCCATTCTCTGAGAAGATTCCACATGGATACTGGAACTAGATATTTCATGGCACAGGCGAAATCAAGATATTCTACTCGTAATTCAGCTTCCAGCAAGCACAGCTAGTGTGGTAGGGAGCCCCTCTGGCCTCTATCCCTGTCTCTGTGTCTCTGAAATCTCTGTCTCTCTCTGCTCCTCTCTCCTCATTTTTTTGGTAATTTTTCCTTTTTACGATTTTTTAAAGGTAGAATTTCTCTCTGGCTCTCAGCTCCATCTTTTGTTTTGTTAATAAGCCCTTCTGCTCCTTTCTCCCAGGCAGGAGAGTTGAGCCATTTTCTGAGAAGATTCCACATGGATACTGGGAACTAGATATTTCAGGGCACAGGCGATATGAAGATTTTCTACTCATAATTCAGCCTCCAGCAAGCAAAGCTAGTGTGGCAGGGAGTCCCTCTGGTCTCTATTCCTGTCTCTGTGTCTTTGAGTTCTCTGTCTCTCTCGGCTCCTGTCTCTTCATTTTTTTTGGTAATTTTTTCCTTTTTATGATTATTTTAAAGGAAGAATTTCTCTCTGGCTCTCAGCTCCATCTTTTGTTTTGTTAATAAGACCTTCTGCTCCTTTCTCCCATGCAGGTGAGTTGAGCCATTTTTGGGAAGATAACACATGGTTCCTGGGTACTAGATATTTCAGAGCACAGGCGATATGAAGATTTTCTACTCATAATTCAGCCTCCAGCAAGCAAAGGTAGTGTGGTAGGGAGCCCCTCTGGCCTCTATCCCTGTATCTGTGTCTCTGAGGTCTCTGTCTCTCTCTGCTCCTGTCTCCTCATATTTTTTTGGTAATTTTTCCTTTTTACGATTTTTTTAACGGTAGAATTTCTCTCTGGCTCTCAGCTTCATCTTTTGTTTTGTTAATAAGCCCCTCTGCTCTTTTCTCCCAGGCAGGAGAGTTGAGCCATTCTCTGAGAAGTTTCCACATGGATACTGGGAACTATATATTTCAGGGCACAGGCGAAATGAAGATTTTCTACTTGTAATTCAGCCTCCAGCAAGCAAAGCTAGTGTGGTAGGGAGCCCCTCTGTCCTCTCTCCCTGTTTCTGTGTCTCTGAGATCTCTGTCTCTCTCTGCTCCTGTCTCCTCATTTTTTTTGGTAATTTTTCCTTTTTACGATTTTTTAAATGTAGAATTTCTCTCTGGCTCTCAGCTCCATCTTTTGTTTTGTTAATAAGCCCTTCTGCTCCTTTCTCAAAAGCAGGAGAGTTGAGCCATTCTCTGAGAAGATACCACATGGATACTGGGAACTAGATATTTCAGGGAACAGGCGAAATGAAGATTTTCTACTCATAATTCAGCCTCCAGCAAGCAAAGCTAGTGTGGTAGGGAGCCCCCCTGGCCTCTATCACTGTCGCTGTGTCTCTGAAGTCTCTGTCTCTCTCTGCTCCTGTCTCCTCAATTTTTTTGGTAATTTTTCCATTTTACGATTTTTTTAAAGGTAGAATTTCTCTCTGGCTCTCAGCTCCATCTTTTGTTTTGTTAATAAGCCCTTCTGCTCCTTTTTCCCAGGCAGGAGAGCTGATCCATTCTCTGAGAAGTTTCCACATGGATACTGGGAACTTGATATTTCAGGGCACAGGCGAAATGAACATTTTCTAGTCATAATTCAGCCTCCAGCCAGCAAAGCTAGTGTGGTAGGGAGCCCCTCTGGCCTCTATCCCTGTCTCTGTGTCGCTGAGCTCTCTGTCTCTCTCTACTCCTGTCTCCTCATATTTTTTTTGTTATTTTTCCTTTTTACGATTTTTTTAAAGGTAGAATTTCACTCTTGCTCTCATCTCCATCTTTTGTATTGTTAATAAGCCCTTCTACTCCTTTCTCCCAGGCAGGAGAGCTGAGCCATTCTCTGAGAAGTTTCCACATGGATACTGGGAACTAGATATTTCAGGGCACAGGAGAAATGAAGAATTTCTACTCATAATTCAGCCTCCAGCAAGCAAAGCTAGTGTGGTAGGGGGCCCCTCTGACCTCTATCCCTGTCTCTGTGTCTCTGAGCCCTCTGTCTCTCTCTGCTCCTGTTTCCTCATTTTTTTTGGTAATTTTTCTTTTTTAACATTTTTTAAAGGTAGAATTTCTCTCTGGCTCTCAGCTCCATCTTTTGTTTTGTTAATAAGCCCTTCTGCTCCTTTCTCCCTGGCAGGAGAGTTGAGCCATTCTCTGAGAAGATTCCGCATGGATACTGGGAACTAGATATTTCAGGGCACAGGCGAAATCAAGATTTTCTACTCATAATTCAGCCTCCAGAGAGCAAAGCTAGTGTGGTAGGGAGCCCCCCTGGCCTCTTTCCCTGTTTCTGTGACTCTGAGGTCTCTGTCTCTCTCTGCTCCTGTCTCCTCATTTTTTTTGGTAATTTTTCCTTTTTAACATTTTTTTAAAGGTAGAACTTCTCTCTGGCTCTCAGCTCCATCTTTTGTTTTGTTAATAAGCCCTTCTGCTCCTTTGTCCCAGGCAGGAGAGTTGAGCCATTTTCTGAGAAGGTTCCCCATGGATACTGGGATCTAGATATTTCAATCACAGGCTATATGAAGATTTTCTACTCATAATTCAGCCTCCAGCAAGCAAAGCTAGTGTGGTAGGGAGCCCCTCTGGCCTCTATTCCTGTCTCTGTGTCTTTGAGGTCTCTGTCTCTCTCTGCTCCTGTCTCTTCATTTTTTTTGGTAATTTTTCCTTTTTATGATTTAAAGGTAGAATTTCTCTCTGGCTCTCAGCTCCATTTTTTGTTTTGTTAATAAGCCCTTCTGCTCCTTTCTCCGAGGCAGGAGAGTTGAGACATTCTCTCAAAGATTCCACATGGATACTGGGAACTAGATATTTCAGGGCACAGGCGAAATTAAGATTTTCTCATCATAATTCAGCCTCCACCAAGCTAAGCTAATGTGGTAGGGAGCCCCTCTGGCCTCTATCCCTGTCTCTGTGTCTCTGAGGTCTCTGTCTCTCTCTGCTCCTGTCTTCTCATTTTTTTTTTGGTAATTTCTCATTTTTACAATTTTTTTAAAGGTAGGATTTCTCTCTGGCTCTCAGCTCCATCTTTTGTTTTGTTAATAAGCCCTTCTGCTCCTTTCTCCCAGGCAGGAGAGTTGAGCCATTCTCTGTGAAGATTCCGCATGGATACTGGGAACTAGATATTTCAGGGCACAGGTGATATGAAGATTTTCTACTCATAATTCAGCCTCCAGCAAGCAAAGCTAGTGTGGTAGGGAGCCCCTATGGCCTCTATTCCTGTTTCTGTGTCTCTGAGGTCTCTGTCTCTCTCTGCTCCTGTCTCCTCATTTTTTTTGGTAATTTTTCCTTTTTACGATTTTTTAAAGGTAGAATTTCTCTCTGGCTCTCAGCTCCATCTTTTGTTTTGTTAATAAGCCCTTCTGCTCCTTTCTCCCAGGCAGGAGAGTTGAGCCATTCTCTGAGAAGATTACACATGGATACTGGGAACAAGACATTTCAGGGCACAGGCGAAATGTAGATTTTCTACTCATAATTCAGCGTCCAGCAAGCAAGTCTAGTGTGGTAGGGAGCCCCATTGGCCACTGTCCATGTCTCTGTGTCTCTGAGGTCTCTGTCTCTCTCTACTCCTGTCTCCTCAATTTTTTTGGTAATTTTTCCTTTTTACGATTTTTTTAAACGTAGATTTTCTCTCTGGCTCTCAGCTCCATCTTTAGTTTTGTTAATAAGCCCTTCTGCTCCTTTCTCCCAGGCAGGAGAGTTGAGCCATTCACTGAGAAGTTTCCACATGTATACTGGGAACTAGATATTTCAGGGCACAGGCGAAATAAAGATTTTCTACTCATAATTCAGCCTCCAGCAAGCAAAGCTAGTGTGGTAGGGAGGCCCTCTGGGCCCTATCCCTGGCTCTGTGTCTCTGAGTACTCTGTCTCTCTCTGCTCCTGTCTCCTCATTTGTTTTTGTTAATTTATCCTTTTTACGATTTTTTAAAGGTAGAATTGCTCTCTGGCTCTCAGCTCCATCTTTTGTTTTGTTAATAAGCCCTTCTGCTCCTTTCTCCCAGGCAGGAGAGTTGAGCCATTCTCTGAGAAGGTTCCACATGGATACTGGAAACTAGATATTTCAGGGCACAGGCGATATGAAGATTTTCTACTCATAATTCAGCCTCCAGCAAGCAAAGCTAGTGTGGTAGGCAGCCCCTCTGGCCTCTATCCCTGTCTCTGTGACTCTGAAGTCTCTGTCTCTCTCTGCTCCTGTCTCCTCAATTTTTTTGGTAATTTTTCCATTTTACGATTTTTTTAAAGGTAGAATTTCTCTCTGGCTCTCAGCTCCATCTTTTGTTTTGTTAATAAGCTCTTCTGCTCCTTTTTCCCAGGCAGGAGAGCTGATCCATTCTCTGAGAAGTTTCCACATGGATACTGGGAACTTGATATTTCAGGGCACAGGCGAAATGAAGATTTTCTACTCATAATTCAGCCTCCAGCAAGCAAAGCTAGTGTGGTAGGGAGCCCCTATGGCCTCTATCCCTGTCTCTGTGTCGCTGAGCTCTCTGTCTCTCTCTACTCCTGTCTCCTCATATTTTTTTGGTTATTTTTCCTTTTTACGATTTTTTTAAAGGTAGAATTTCACTCTTGCTCTCAGCTCCATTTTTTGTATTGTTAATAACCCTTTCTACTCCTTTCTCCCAGGCACGAGAGCTGAGCCATTCTCTGAGAAGTTTCTACATGGATACTGGGAACTAGATATTTCAGGACACAGGAGAAATGAAGAATTTCTACTCATAATTCAGCCTCCAGCAAGCAAAGCTTGTGTGGTAGGGAGCCCCTCTGGCCTCTATCCCTTTCTCTGTGTCTCTGAGCCCTCTGTCTCTCACTGCTCCTGTTTCCTCATTTTTTTTGGTAATTTTTCCTTTTTAACATTTTTTTAAAGGTAGAATTTCTCTCTGGCTCTCAGCTCCATCTTTTGTTTTGTTAATAAGCCCTTCTGCTCCTTTCTCCCAGGCAGGAGAGTTGAGCCATTCTCTGAGAAGGTTCCCCATGGATACTGGCATCAAGATATTTCAAGTCACAGGCTATATGAAGATTTTCTACTCATAATTCAGCCTCCAGCAAGCAAAGCTAGTGTGGTAGGGTGCCCCTCTGGCCTCTATTCCTGTCTCTGTGTCTTTGAGGTCTCTGTCTCTCTCTGCTCCTGTCTCTTCATTTTTTTGGTAATTTTTCCTTTTTATGATTTTTTTAAAGGTAGAATTTCTCTCTGGCTCTCAGCTCCATCTTTTGTTTTGTTAATAAGCCCTTCTGCTCCTTTCTCCGAGGCAGGAGGGTTGAGCCATTCTCTCAAAGATTCCACATGTATACTGGGAACTAGATATTTCAGGGCACAGGCGAAATAAAGATTTTCTACTCATAATTCAGCCTCCAGCAAGCAATGCTTGTGTGGTAGGTTGCCCCTCTGGCCTCTATCACTGTCTCTGTGTCTCTGAGGTCTCTGTCTCACTCTGCTCCTGTCTCCTCATTTTTTTGGTAATTTTTCCTTTTTACGATTTTTTTAAAGGTAGAATTTATCTCTGGCTCTCAGCTCCATCTTTGTTTTGTTAATAAGCCATTCTGCTCCTTTCTCCCAGGCAGGAGAGTTGAGCCATTCTCTGAGAAAATTCCACATGGATACTGGGAACTAGATATTTCAGGGAACAGGCGAAATGAAGATTTCCTACTCATAATTCAGCCTCCAGCAAGCAAAGCTAGTATGGTAGGGAGACCCCCTGGCTTCTATCACTGTCGCTGTGTCTCTGAAGTCTCTGTCTCTCTCTGCTCCTGTCTCCTCAATTTTTTTGGTAATTTTTCCATTTTACGATTTTTTTAAAGGTAGAATTTCTCTCTGGCTCTCAGCTCCATCTTTTGTTTTGTTAATAAGCCCTTCTGCTCCTTTTTCCCAGACAGGAGAGCTGATCCATTCTCTGAGAAGTTTCCACATGGATACTGGGAACTAGATATTTCAGGACACAGGCCAAATGAAGATTTTCTACTCATAATTCAGCCTCCAGCAAGCAAAGCTAGTGTGGTAGGGATCCCCTCTGGCCTCTATCCCTGTTTCTGTGTCTCTGAGGTCTCTGTCTCTCTCTGCTCCTGTCTCCTCATTTTTTTTGGTAATTTTTCCTTTTTACGATTTTTTAAACGTAGAATTTCTCTCTGGCTCTCAGCTCCATCTTTTGTTTTGTTAATAAGCCCTTCTGCTCCTTTCTCCCAGGCAGGAGAGTTGAGCCATTCTCTGAGAAGATTCCACATGGATACTGGGAACTAGATATTTCAGGGCACAGGCGAAATGAAGATTTTCTACTGATAATTCAACCTCCAGCAAGCAAAGCTTCTGTGGTAGGGTGCCCCTCTGGCCTCTATCCCTGTCTCTGTGTCTCTGAGGTCCCTGTCTCTCTCGGCTCCTGTCTCCTCATAATTTTTGGTAATTTTCCTTTCCACGATATTTTTAAAGGTAGAATTTCTCTCTGGCTTTCAGCTCCATCTTTGTTTTGTTAATAAGCCCTTCTGCTCCTTTCTCCCAGTCAGGAGAGTTGAGCCATTCTCTGAGAAGATTCCACATGGATACTGGGAACTAGATATTTCATGGCACAGGCGAAATCAAGATATTCTACTCGTAATTCAGCCTCCAGCAAGCAAAGCTAGTGTGGTAGGGAGCCCCTCTGGCCTCTATCCCTGTCTCTGTGTCTCTGAAATCTCTGTCTCTCTCTGCTCCTCTCTCCTCATTTTTTTGGTAATTTTTCCTTTTTACGATTTTTTAAAGGTAGAATTTCTCTCTGGCTCTCAGCTCCATCTTTTGTTTTGTTAATAAGCCCTTCTGCTCCTTTCTCCCAGGCAGGAGAGTTGAGCCATTTTCTGAGAAGATTCCACATGGATACTGGGAACTAGATATTTCAGGGCACAGGCGAAATGAAGATTTTCTACTCATAATTCAGCCTCCAGCAAGCAAAGCTAGTGTGGTAGGGAGCCCCTCTGGCCTCTATTCCTGTCTCTGTGTCTTTGAGTTCTCTGTCTCTCTCTGCTCCTGTCTCTTCATTTTTTTTGGTAATTTTTCCTTTTTATGATTATTTTAAAGGTAGAATTTCTCTCTGGCTCTCAGCTTCATCTTTTGTTTTGTTAATAAGCCCCTCTGCTCTTTTCTCCCAGGCAGGAGAATTGATCCATTCTCTGAGAAGTTTCCACATGGATACTGGGAACTATATATTTCAGGGCACAGGCGAAATGAAGTTTTTCTACTTGTAATTCAGCCTCCAGCAAGCAAAGCTAGTGTGGTAGGGAGCCCCTCTGTCCTCTCTCCCTGTTTCTGTGTCTCTGAAATCTCTGTCTCTCTCTGCTCCTGTCTCCTCATTATTTTTGGTAATTTTTCCTTTTTACGATTTTTTAAATGTAGAATTTCTCTCTGGCTCTCAGCTCCATCTTTTGTTTTGTTAATAAGCCCTTCTGCTCCTTTCTCCCAGGCAGGAGAGTTGAGCCATTCTCTGAGAAGATACCACATGGATACTGGGATCTAGATATTTCAGGGCACAGGCGAAATGAAGATTTTCTACTCATAATTCAGCCTCCAGCAAGCAATGCTTGTGTGGTAGGTTGCCCCTCTGGCCTCTATCACTGTCTCTGTGTCTCTGAGGTCTCTGTCTCACTCTGCTCCTGTCTCCTCATTTTTTTGGTAATTTTTCCTTTTTACGATATTTTTAAAGGTAGAATTTATCTCTGGCTCTCAGCTCCATCTTTGTTTTGTTAATAAGCCCTTCTGCTCCTTTCTCCCAGGCAGGAGAGTTGAGCCATTCTCTGAGAAAATTCCACATGGATACTGGGAACTAGATATTTCAGGGAACAGGCGAAATGAAGATTTTCTACTCATAATTCAGCCTCCAGCAATCAAAGCTAGTGTGGTAGGGAGACCCCCTGGCCTCTATCACTGTCGCTGTGTCTCTGAAGTCTCTGTCTCTCTCTGCTCCTGTCTTCTCAATTTTTTTGGTAATTTTTCCATTTTACGATTTTTTTAAAGGTAGAATTTCTCTCTGGCTCTCAGCTCCATCTTTTGTTTTGTTAATAAGCCCTTCTGCTCCTTTTTCCCAGGCAGGAGAGCTGATCCATTCTCTGAGAAGTTTCCACATGGATACTGGGAACTTGATATTTCAGGGCACAGGCGAAATGAACATTTTCTACTCATAATTCAGCCTCCAGCCAGCAAAGCTAGGGTGGTAGGGGGCCCCTCTGGCCTCTATCCCTGTCTCTGTGTCTCTGAGCCCTCTGTCTCTCTCTGCTCCTGTTTCCTCATTTTTTTTGGTAATTTTTCTTTTTTAACATTTTTTAAAGGTAGAATTTCTCTCTGGCTCTCAGCTCCATCTTTTGTTTTGTTAATAAGCCCTTCTGCTCCTTTCTCCCTGGCAGGAGAGTTGAGCCATTCTCTGAGAAGATTCCGCATGGATACTGGGAACTAGATATTTCAGGGCACAGGCGAAATGAAGATTTTCTACTCATAATTCAGCCTCCAGAGAGCAAAGCTAGTGTGGTAGGGAGCCCCCCTGGCCTCTATCCCTGTTTCTGTGTCTCTGAGGTCTCTGTCTCTCTCTGCTCCTGTCTCCTCATATTTTGGTAATTTTTCCTTTTTACGATTTTTTAAAGGTAGAATTTCTCTCTGGCTCTCAGCTCCATCTTTTGTTTTGTTAATAAGCCCTTCTGCTCCTTTCTCCCAGGCAGGAGAGTTGAGCCATTCTCTGAGAAGCTTACACATGGATACTGGGAAAAAGACATTTCAGGGCACAGGCGAAATGTAGATTTTCTACTCATAATTCAGCGTCCAGCAAGCAAGTCTAGTGTGGTAGGGAGCCCCATTGGCCACTGTCCATGTCTCTGTGTCTCTGAGGTCTCTGTCTCTCTCTACTCCTGTCTCCTCAATTTTTTTGGTAATTTTTCCTTTTTACGATTTTTTTAAACGTAGAATTTCTCTCTGGCTCTCAGCTCCATCTTTAGTTTTGTTAATAAGCCCTTCTGCTCCTTTCTCCCAGGCAGGAGAGTTGAGCCATTCACTGAGAAGTTTCCACATGTATACTGGGAACTAGATATTTCAGGGCACAGGCGAAATAAAGATTTTCTACTCATAATTCAGCCTCCAGAAAGCAAAGCTAGTGTGGTAGGGAGGCCCTCTGGGCCCTATCCCTGGCTCTGTGTCTCTGAGTACTCTGTCTCTCTCTGCTCCTGTCTCCTCATTTGTTTTTGTTAATTTATCCTTTTTACGATTTTTTAAAGGTAGAATTGCTCTCTGGCTCTCAGCTCCATCTTTTGTTTTGTTAATAAGCCCTTCTGCTCCTTTCTCCCAGGCAGGAGAGTTGAGCCATTCTCTGAGAAGGTTCCACATGGATACTGGAAACTAGATATTTCAGGGCACAGGCGATATGAAGATTTTCTACTCATAATTCAGCCTCCAGCAAGCAATGCTTGTGTGGTAGGTTGCCCCTCTGGCCTCTATCACTGTCTCTGTGTTTCTGAGGTCTCTGTCTCACTCTGCTCCTGTCTCCTCATTTTTTTGGTAATTTTTCCTTTTTACGATTTTTTTAAAGGTAGAATTTATCTCTGGCTCTCAGCTCCATCTTTGTTTTGTTAATAAGCCCTTCTGCTCCTTTCTCCCAGGCAGGAGAGTTGAGCCATTCTCTGAGAAAATTCCACATGGATACTGGGAACTAGATATTTCAGGGAACAGGCGAAATGAAGATTTTCTACTCATAATTCAGCCTCCAGCAAGCAAAGCTAGTGTGGTAGGGACCCCCCCTGGCCTCTATCACTGTCGCTGTGTCTCTGAAGTCTCTGTCTCTCTCTGCTCCTGTCTCCTCAATTTTTTTGGTAATTTTTCCATTTTACGATTTTTTTAAAGGAAGAATTTCTCTCTGGCTCTCAGCTCCATCTTTTGTTTTGTTAATAAGCCCTTCTGCTCCTTTTTCCCAGGCAGGAGAGCTGATCCATTCTCTGAGAAGTTTCCACATGGATACTGGGAACTTGATATTTCAGGGCACAGGCGAAATGAACATTTTCTACTCATAATTCAGCCTCCAGCCAGCAAAGCTAGGGTGGTAGGGAGCCCCTATGGCCTCTATCCCTGTCTCTGTGTCGCTGAGCTCTCTGTCTCTCTCTACTCCTGTCTCCTCATATTTTTTTGGTTATTTTTCCTTTTTACAATTTTTTTAAAGGTAGAATTTCACTCTTGCTCTCATCTCCATCTTTTGTATTGTTAATAAGCCCTTCTACTCCTTTCTCCCAGGCACGAGAGCTGAGCCATTTTCTGAGAAGGTTCCACATGGATACTGGGAACTAGATATTTCAGGGCACAGGAGAAATGAAGAATTTCTACTCATAATTCAGCCTCCAGCAAGCAAAGCTAGTGTGGTAGGGAACCCCTCTGGCCTCTATCCCTGTCTCTGTGTCTCTGAGCCCTCTGTCTCTCTCTGCTCCTGTTTCCTCATTTTTTTGGTAATTTTTCTTTTTTAACATTTTTTAAAGGTAGAATTTCTCTCTGGCTCTCAGCTCCATCTTTTGTTTTGTTAATAAGCCCTTCTGCTCCTTTCTCCCAGGCAGGAGAGTTGAGCCATTCTCTGAGAAGATTCCGCATGGATACTGGGAACTAGATATTTCAGGGCACAGGGGAAATGAAGATTTTCTACTCATAATTCAGCCTCCAGAGAGCAAAGCTAGTGTGGTAGGGAGCCCCCCTGGCCTCTATCCCTGTTTCTGTGTCTCTGAGGTCTCTGTCTCTCTCTGCTCCTGTCTCCTCATTTTTTTTGGAAATTTTTCCTTTTTACGTTTTTTTATAGGTAGAATTTCTCTCTGGCTCTCAGCTCCATCTTTTGTTTTGTTAATAAGCCCTTCTGCTCCTTTCTCCCAGGCAGGAGAGGTGAGCCATTCTCTGAGAAGGTTCCACATGGATACTCGGAACTAGATATTTCAGGGCACAGGCGAAATAAAGATTTTCTACTCATAATTCATCCTCCAGCAAGCAATGCTTGTGTGGTAGGTTGCCCCTCTGGCCTCTATCACTGTCTCTGTGTCTCTGAGGTCTGTGTCTCACTCTGCTCCTGTCTCCTCATTTTTTTGGTAATTTTTCCTTTTTACGATTTTTCTAAAGGTAGAATTTATCTCTGGCTCTCAGCTCCATCTTTGTTTTGTTAATAAGCCCTTCTGCTCCTTTCTCCCAGGCAGGAGAGTTGAGCCATTCTCTGAGAAAATTCCACATGGATACTGGGAACTAGATATTTCAGGACACAGGCCAAATGAAGATTATCTACTCATAATTCAGCCTCCAGCAAGCAAAGCTAGTGTGGTAGGGATCCCCTCTGGCCTCTATCACTGTTTATGTGTCTCTGAGGTCTCTGTCTCTCTCTGCTCCTGTCTCCTCATTTTTTTTGGTAATTTTTCCTTTTTACGATTTTTTAAACGTAGAATTTCTCTCTGGCTCTCAGCTCCATCTTTTGTTTTGTTAATAAGCCCTTCTGCTCCTTTCTCCCAGGCAGGAGAGTTGAGCCATTCTCTGAGAAGATTCCACATGGATACTGGGAACTAGATATTTCAGGGCACAGGTGAAATGAAGATTTTCTACTGATAATTCTACCTCCAGCAAGCAAAGCTTGTGTGGTAGGGTGCCCCTCTGGCCTCTATCCCTGTCTCTGTGTCTCTGAGGTCTCTGTCTCACTCTGCTCCTGTCTCCTCATTTTTTTTGGTAATTTTTCCTTTTTACGATTTTTTTAAAGGTAGAATTTCTCTCTGGCTCTCAGCTCCATCTTTGTTTTGTTAATAAGCCCTTCTGCACCTTTCTCCCAGGCAGGAGAGTTGAGCCATTCTCTGAGAAGAATACACATGGATACTGGGAACTAGATATTTCAGGGAACAGGCGAAATGATGATTTTCTTCTCAGAATTCAGCCTCCAGCAAGCAAAGCTAGTGTGGTAGGGAGCCCCCCTGGCCTCTATCCCTGTCTCTGTGTCTCTGAATTCTCTGTCTCTCTCTGCTCCTGTCTCCACAATTTTTTTGGTAATTTTTCCTTTTTAACATTTTTTTAAAGGTAGAATTTTTCTCTGGCTCTCAGCTCCATCTTTTGTTTTGTTAATAAGCCCTTCTGCTCCTTTCTCCCAGGCAGGAGAGTTGAGCCATTCTCTAAGAAGTTTCCCCATGTATACTGGGATCTAGATATTTCAAGTCACAGGCTATATGAAGATTTTATACTCATAATTCAGCCTCCAGCAAGCAAAGCTAGTGTGGTAGGGAGCCCCTCTGGCCTCTATTCCTGTCTCTGTGTCTTTGAGGTCTCTGTCTCTCTCTGCTCCTGTCTCTTCATTTTTTTTGGTAATTTTTCCTTTTTATGATTTTTTTAAAGGTAGAATTTCTCTCTGGCTCTCAGCTCCATCTTTTGTTTTGTTAATAAGCCCTTCTGCTCCTTTCTCCGAGGCAGGAGAGTTGAGTCATTCTCTCAAAGATTCCACATGGATACTGGGAACTAGATATTTCAGGGCACAGGCGAAATTAAGATTTTCTAAACATAATTCAGCCTCCACCAAGCTAAGCTAATGTGGCAGGGAGCCCCTCTGGCCTCTATCCCTGTCTCTGTGTCTCTGAGGTCTCTGTCTTTCTCTGCTCCTGTCTTCTCATTTTTTTTTGGTAATTTCTCATTTTTACGATTTTTTTAAAGGTAGGATTTCTCTCTGGCTCTCAGCTCCATCTTTTGTTTTGTTAATAAGCCCTTCTGCTCCTTTCTCCCAGGCAGGAGAGTTGAGCCATTCTCTGTGAAGATTCCGCATGGATACTGGGAACTAGATATTTCAGGGCACAGGCGAAATCAAGATTTTCTACTCATATTTCAGCATCCAGCAAGCAAAGCTAGTGTGGTAGGGGCCCCTCTGGCCTCTATCCCTGTTTCTGTGTCTCTGAGGTCTCTGCCTCTCTATGCTCCTGTCTCCTCAATTTTTTTGGTAATTTTTCCTTTTTATGATTTTTTTAAAGGTAGAATTTCTCTCTGGCTCTCAGCTCCATCTTTTGTTTTGTTAATAAGACCTTCTGCTCCTTTCTCCCATGCAGGTGAGTTGAGCCATTATCTGGGAAGATAACACATGGTTCCTGGGTACTAGATATTTCAGAGCACAGGCCATATGAAGATTTTCTAATCATAATTCAACCTCCAGCAAGCAAAGCTAGTGTGGTAGGGAGCCCCTCTGGCCTCTATCCCTGTATCTGTGTCTCTGAGGTCTCTGTCTCTCTCTGCTCCTGTCTCCTCATATTTTTTTGGTAATTTTTCCTTTTTACGGTTTTTTTAAAGGTAGAATTTCTCTCTGGTTCTCAGCTTCATCTTTTGTTTTGTTAATAAGCCCCTCTGCTCTTTTCTCCCAGGCAGGAGAGTTGAGCCATTCTCTGAGAAGTTTCCACATGGATACTGGGAACTATATATTTCAGGGCACAGGCGAAATGAAGATTTTCTACTTGTAATTCAGTCTCCAGCAAGCAAAGCTAGTGTGGTAGGGAGCCCCTCTGGCCTCTATCGCTGTTTCTGTGTCTCTGAGGTCTCTGTCTCTCTCTGCTCCTGTCTCCTCATTTTTTTTGGTAATTTTTCCTTTTTACGATTTTTTAAATGTAGAATTTCTCTCTGGCTATCAGCTCCATCTTTTGTTTTGTTAATAAGCCCTTCTGCTCCTTTCTCCAAAGCAGGAGAGTTGAGCCATTCTCTGAGAAGATTCCACATGGATACTGGGAACTAGATATTTCAGGGCACAGGCGAAATGAAGATTTTCTACTCATAATTCAGCCTCCAGCAAGCAAAGCTTGTGTGGTAGGGTGCCCCTCTTGCCTCTATCCCTGTCTCTGTGTCTCTGAGGTCTCTGTCTCACTCTGCTCCTGTCTCCTCATTTTTTTTGGTAATTTTTCCTTTTTACGATTTTTTTAAAGGTAGAATTTCTCTCTGGCTCTCAGCTCCATCTTTGTTTTGTTAATAAGCCCTTCTGCTCCTTTCTCCCAGGCAGGAGAGTTGAGCCATTCTCTGAGAAGATTCCACATGGATACTGGGAACTAGATATTTCAGGGAACAGGCGAAATGAAGATTTTCTACTCATAATTCAGCCTCCAGCAAGCAAAGCTAGTGTGGTAGGGAGCCCCCCTGGCCTCTATCCCTGTCTCTGTGTCTCTGAAATCTCTGTCTCTCTCTGATCCTGTCTCCTCAATTTTTTTGGTAATTTTTCCATTTTACGATTTTTTAAAGGTAGAATTTCTCTCTGGCTCTCAGCTCCATCTTTTGTTTTGTTAATAAGCCCTTCTGCTCCTTTTTCCCAGCCAGGAGAGCTGATCAATTCTCTGAGAAGTTTCCACATGGATACTGGGAACTTGATTTTTCAGGGCACAGGCGATATGAACATTTTCTACTCATAATTCAGCCTCCAGCAAGCAAAGCTAGTGTGGTAGGGAGCCCCTATGGCCTCTATCCCTGTCTCTGTGTCGCTGAGCTCTCTGTCTCTCTCTGCTCCTGTCTCCTCATATTTTTTTGGTTATTTTCCCTTTTTACGATTTTTTTAAAGGAAGAATTTCACTCTTGCTCTCAGCTCCATCTTTTGTATTGTTAATAAGCCCTTCTACTCCTTTCTCCCTGGCAGGAGAGCTGAGCCATTCTCTGAGAAGTTTCCACATGGATACTGGGAACAAGTTATTTCAGGGCACAGTAGAAATGAAGAATTTCTACTCATAATTAAGCCTCCAGCAAGCAAAGCTAGTGTGGTAGGGAGCCCCTCTGGCCTCTATCCCTGTCTCTGTGTCTCTGAGCCCCCTCTCTCTCTCTGCTCCTGTTTCCTCAATTTTTTTGGTAATTTTTCCTTTTTAACATTTTTTTAAAGGTAGAATTTCTCTCTGGCTCTCAGCTCCATCTTTTGTTTTGTTAATAAGCCCTTCTGCTCCTTTCTCCCTGGCAGGAGAGTTGAGCCATTTTCTGAGAAGTTTCCCCATGGATACTGGCATCAAGATATTTCAAGTCACAGGCTATATGAAGATTTTCTACTCATAATTCAGCCTCCAGCAAGCAAAGCTAGTGTGGTAGGGAGCCCCTCTGGCCTCTATTCCTGTCTCTGTGTCTTTGAGGTCTCTGTCTCTCTCTGCTCCTGTCTCTTCATTTTTTTGGTAATTTTTCCTTTTTATGATTTTTTTAAAGGTAGAATTTCTCTCTGGCTCTCAGCTCCATCATTTGTTTTGTTAATAAGCCCTTCTGCTCCTTTCTCCGAGGCAGGAGAGTTGAGCCATTCTCTCAAAGATTCCACATGGATACTGGGAACTAGATATTTCAGGGCACAGGCGAAATTAAGATTTTCTAATCATAATTCAGCCTCCACCAAGCTAAGCTAATGTGGTAGGGAGCCCCTCTGGCCTCTATCCCTGTCTCTGTGTCTCTGAGGTCGCTGTCTCTCTCTGCTCCTGTCTTCTCATTTTTTTTTGGTAATTTCTCATTTTTACAATTTTTTTAAAGGTAGGATTTCTCTCTGGCTCTCAGGTCCATCTTTTGTTTTGTTAATAAGCCCTTCTGCTCCTTTCTCCCAGGCAGGAGAGTTGAGCCATTCTCTGTGAAGATTCCGCATGGATACTGGGAACTAGATATTTCAGGGCACAGGCGAAATGAAGATTTTCTACTCATAATTCAGCCTCCAGCAAGCAAAGCTAGTGTGGTAGGGAGCCCCTCTGGCCTCTATACCTGTTTCTGTGTCTCTGAGGTCTCTGTCTCTCTCTGCTCCTTTCTCCTCATTTTTTTTGGTAATTTTTCCTTTTTACTATTTTTTAAAGGTAGAATTTCTCTCTGGCTCTCAGCTCCATCTTTTGTTTTGTTAATAAGCCCTTCTGCTCCTTTCTCCCAGGCAGGAGAGTTGAGCCATTCTCTGAGAAGATTCCACATAGTTACTGGGAGCTAGATATTTCAGGGCACAGGCGAAATGAAGATTTTCTACTGATAATTCAACCTCCAGCAAGCAAAGCTTCTGTGGTAGGGTGCCCCTCTGGCCTCTATCACTGTCTCTGTGTCTCTGAGGTCTCTGTCTCTCTCGGCTCCTGTCTCCTCATTTGTTTTTGGTAATTTATTCTTTTTACGATTTTTTAAAGGTAGAATTGCTCTCTGGCTCTCAGCTCCATCTTTTGTTTTGTTAATAAGCTCTTCTGCTCCTTTCTCCCAGGCAGGAGAGTTGAGCCATTCTCTGAGAAGTTTCCACATGGATACTGGGAACTAGATATTTCAGGGCACAGGCGAAATGAAGATTTTCTACTCATAATTCAGCCTCCAGCAAGCAAAGCTAGTGTGGTAGGGAGCCCCTCTGGCCTCTATCCCTGTTTCTGTGTCTCTGAGGTCTCTGTCTCTCTCTGCTCCTGTCTCCTCATTTTTTTTGGTAATTTTTCGTTTTTACGATTTTTTAAAGGTAGAATTTCTCTCTGGCTCTCAGCTCCATATTTTGTTTCGTTAATAAGCCCTTCTGCTCCTTTCTCCCAGGCAGGAGAGTTGAGCTATTCTCTGAGAAGATTCCACATGGATACTGGGAACTAGATATTTCAGGGCACAGGCGAAATGAAGATTTTCTACTCATAATTCAACCTCCAGCAAGAAAAGCTTGTGTGGTAGTGTGCCCCTCTGGCCTCTATCACTGTCTCTGTGTCTCTGAGGTCTCTGTCTCTATCTGCTCCTGTCTCCTCATTTTTTTTGGTCATTTTTCCTTTTTACGATATTTTTAAAGGTAGAATTTCTCTCTGGCTCTCACCTCCATCTTTGTTTTGTTAATAAGCCCTTCTGCTCCTTTCTCCCAGGCAGGAGAGTTGAGCCATTCTCTGAGAAGATTCCACATGGATACTGGGAAATAGATATTTCAGGGCACAGGCGAAATGAAGATTTTCTACTCGTAATTCAGCCTCCAGCAAGCACAGCTAGTGTGGTAGGGAGCCCCTCGGGCCTCTATCCCTGTCTCTGTGTCTCTGAAATCTCTGTCTCTCTCTGCTCCTCTCTCCTCATTTTTTTTGGTATTTTTTCTTTTTTACAATTTTTTCAAAGGTAGAATTTCTCTCTGGCTCTCAGCTCCATCTTTTGTTTTGTTAATAAGCCCTTCTGCTCCTTTCTCCGAGGCAGGAGGGTTGAGCCATTCTCTCAAAGATTCCACATGGATACTGGGAACTAGATATTTCAGGGCACAGGCGAAATTAAGATTTTCTAATCATAATTCAGTCTCCACCAAGCTAAGCTAATGTGGTAGGGAGCCCCTCTGGCCTCTATCCCTGTCTCTGTGTCTCTGAGGTCGCTGTCTCTCTCTGCTCCTGTCTTCTCATTTTTTTTGCTAATTTCTCATTTTTACAATTTTTTTAAAGGTAGGATTTCTCTCTGGCTCTCAGCTCCATCTTTTGTTTTGTTAATAAGCCCTTCTGCTCCTTTCTCCCAGGCAGGAGAGTTGAGCCATTCTCTGTGAAGATTCCGCATGGATACTGGGAACTAGATATTTCAGGGCACAGGCGAAATGAAGATTTTCTACTCATAATTCAGCCTCCAGCAAGCAAAGCTAGTGTGGTAGGGAGCCCCTCTGGCCTCTATCCCTGTTTCTGTGTCTCTGAGGTCTCTGTCTCTCTCTGCTCCTTTCTCCTCATTTTTTTTGGTAATTTTTCCTTTTTACTATTTTTTAAAGGTAGAATTTTTCTCTGGCTCTCAGCTTCATCTTTTGTTTTGTTAATAATCCCTTCTGCTCCTTTCTCCCAGGCAGGAGAGTTGAGCCATTCTCTGAGAAGATTCCACATGGATACTGGGAACTAGATATTTCAGGGCACAGGCGAAATGAAGATTTTCTACTGATAATTCAACCTCCAGCAAGCAAAGCTTCTGTGGTAGGGTGCCCCTCTGGCCTCTATCACTGTCTCTGTGTCTCTGAGGTCTCTGTCTCTCTCTACTCCTGTCTCCTCAATTTTTTTGGTAATTTTTCCTTTTTACGATTTTTTTAAACGTAGAATTTCTCTCTGGCTCTCAGCTCCATCTTTAGTTTTGTTAATAAGCCCTTCTGCTCCTTTCTCCCAGGCAGGGGAGTTGAGCCATTCACTGAGAAGTTTCCACATCTATACTGGGAACTATATATTTCAGGGCACAGGCGAAATAAAGATTTTCTACTCATAATTCAGCCTCCATCAAGCAAAGCTAGTGTGGTAGGGAGGCCCTCAGGGCTCTATCCCTGGCTCTGTGTCTCTGAGTACTCTGTCTCTCTCTGCTCCTGTCTCCTCATTTGTTTTTGGTAATTTATTCTTTTTACGATTTTTTAAAGGTAGAATTGCTCTCTGGCTCTCAGCTCCATCTTTTGTTTTGTTAATAAGCCCTTCTGCTCCTTTCTCCCAGGCAGGAGAGTTGAGCCATTCTCTGAGAAGGTTCCACATGGATACTGGAAACTAGATATTTCAGGGCACAGGCGATATGAAGATTTTCTACTCATAATTCAGCCTCCAGCAAGCAAAGCTAGTGTGGTAGGCAGCCCCTCTTGCCTCTATTCCTTTCTCTGTGTCTCTGAGGTCTCTGTCTCTCTTTGCTTCTGTCTCCTCATTTTTTTTGGTAATTTTTCCTTTTTACGATTTTTTTAAAGGTAGAATTTCTCTCTGGCTCTCAGCTTCATCTTTTGTTTTATTAATAAGACCCTCTGCTCCTTTCTCCCAGGCAGGAGAGTTGAGCCATTTTCTGAGAAGTTTCCACATGGATACTGGGAACTAGATATTTCAGGGCACAGGCGTAATGAAGATTTTCTACTCATAATTCAGCCTCCAGCAAGCAAAGCTAGTGTGGTAGGGAGCCCCTCTGGCCTCTATCCCTGTTTCTGTGTCTCTGAGGTCTCTGTCTCTCTCTGCTCCTGTCTCCTCATTTTTTTGGTAATTTTTCGTTTTTACGATTTTTTAAAGGTAGAATTTCTCTCTGGCTCTCAGCTCCATATTTTGTTTCGTTAATAAGCCCTTCTGCTCCTTTCTCCCAGGCAGGAGAGTTGAGCTATTCTCTGAGAAGATTCCACATGGATACTGGGAACTAGATATTTCAGGGCACAGGCGAAATGAAGATTTTCTACTCATAATTCAACCTCCAGCAAGAAAAGCTTGTGTGGTAGGGTGCCCCTCTGGCCTCTATCACTGTCTCTGTGTCTCTGAGGTCTCTGTCTCTATCTGCTCCTGTCTCCTCATTTTTTTTGGTCATTTTTACTTTTTACGATATTTTTAAAGGTAGAATTTCTCTCTGGCTCTCACCTCCATCTTTGTTTTGTTAATAAGCCCTTCAGCTCCTTTCTCCCAGGCAGGAGAGTTGAGCCATTCTCTGAGAAGATTCCACATGGATACTGGGAAATAGATATTTCAGGGCACAGGCGAAATGAAGATTTTCTACTCGTAATTCAGCCTCCAGCAAGCACAGCTAGTGTGGTAGGGAGCCCCTCGGGCCTCTATCCCTGTCTCTGTTTCTCTGAAATCTCTGTCTCTCTCTGCTCCTCTCTCCTCATTTTTTTTGGTAATTTTTCTTTTTTACAATTTTTTCAAGGGTAGAATTTCTCTCTGGCTCTCAGCTCCATCTTTTGTTTTGTTAATAAGCCCTTCTGCTCCTTTCTCCCAGGCAGGAGAGTTGAGCCATTCTCTGAGAAGATTCCACATGGTTACTGGGAACTAGATATTTCAGGGCACAGGCGAAATGAAGATTTTCTACTGATAATTCAACCTCCAGCAAGCAAAGCTTCTGTGGTAGGGTGCCCCTCTGGCCTCTATCCCTGTATCTGTGTCTCTGAGGTCTCTGTCTCTCTCGGCTCCTGTCTCCTCATATTTTTTGGTAATTTTTCCTTTTCACGATATTTTTAAAGGTAGAATTTCTCTCTGGCTTTCAGCTCCATCTTTGTTTTGTTAATAAGACCTTCTGCTCCTTTCTCCCAGCCTGGAGAGTTGAGCCATTTTCTGAGAAGTTTCCACATGGATACTGAGAACTATATATTTCAGGGCACAGGCGAAATGAAGATTTTGTACTCATAATTCAGCCTCCAGTAAGCAAAGTTGTGTGGTAGGGAGCCCCCCTGGCCTCTATCCATGTCTCTGTGTCTCTGAGGTCTCTGTCTCTCTCTGCTCCTCTCTCCTCAATTGTTTTGTTAATTTTTCCTTTTTTACGATATTTTTAAAGGTACAATTTCTCTCTGTCTCTCACCTCCATCTTTTGTTTTGTTAATAAGCCCTTCTGCTCCTTTGTCCCAGGCAGGAGATTTGAGCCATTCTCTGAGAGGATTCCACATGGATACTGGGAACTAGATATTTCAGGGCACAGGCGAAATGAAGATTTTCTACTCATAATTAAGGCTCCAGCAAGCAAAGCTAGTGTGGTAGGGAGCCCCTCTGGCCTCTATCCCTGTCTCTATGTCTCTGAGGTCTCTGTCTCTCTCTGCTCGTGTCTCCTCATTTTTTTGGTAATTTTTCCTTTTTACGATTTTTTAAAAGTAGAATTTCTCTCTGGCTCTCAGGTCCATCTTTTGTTTTGTTAATAAGCCCTTCTGCTCCTTCTCCCAGGGAGGAGAGTTGAGCCATTCTCTGAGAAGTTTCCACATGGATACTGGGAACTAGATATTTCAGGGCACAGGCGAAATGAAGATTTTCTACTCATAATTCAGCCTCCAGCAAGCAAAGCTAGTGTGGTAGGGAGCCCCCCTGGCCTCTATCCCTGTCTCTGTGTCTCTGAGGTCTCTGTCTCTCTCTGCTCTTGTCTCCTCAATTTTTATGGTAATTTTTCATTTTTAAGATTTTTTTAAAGGTAGAATTTCTCTCTGGCTCTCAGCTCCATCTTTTGTTTTGTTAATCAGCCCTTCTGCTCCTTTCTCCCAGGCAGGAGAGTTGAGCCATTCTCTGAGAAGTTTCCACATGGATACTGGGAACTAGATATTTCAGGGCACAGGCGAAATGAAGATTTTCTTCTCTTAATTCAGCCTCCAGCAAGCAAAGCTAAAGTGGTAGGGAGCCCCTCTGGCCTCTATACCTGTCTCTGTGGATCTGAGGTCTCTGTCTCTCTCTATTCCTCTCTCCTCATTTTTTTTTGGTAATTTTTCCTTTTTATGATTTCTTTAAAGGTACTATTTCTCTCTGCCTCTCAGCTCCATCTTTTGTTTTGTTAATAAGCCCCTCTGCTCCTTTCTCCCAGGCAGGAGAGTTGAGCCATTTTTCTGAGAAGATTCCACATGGATACTGGGAACAAGATATTTAAGGGCACAGGCGAAATGAAGATTTTCTACTCATAATGCAGCACCCAGTAAGCAAAGCTAGTGTGGTAGGGATCCCCCCTGGCCTCTATCCCTGTCTCTGTGTCTCTGAAGTCTCTGTATCTCTCTGCTCTTGTCTCCTCAATTTTTTTTGTAATTTTTCATTTTTTCCATTTTTTTAAAGGTAGAATTTCTCTCTGGCTCTCAGCTCCATCTTTTGTTTTGTTAATAAGCTCTTCTGCTCCTTTCTCCCAGGCAGGAGGGTTGAGCCATTCTCTTAGAAGTTTCCACATGGATACTGGGAACTAGATATTTCAGGGCACAGGCGAAATGAAGATTTTCTACTCATAATTCAGCCTCCAGCAAGCCAAGCTAGTGTGGTAGGGAGCCCCTCTGGCCTCTATCCCTGTCTCTGTGTCTCTGAGGTCTCTGTCTCTCTCTGCTCTTGTCTCCTCATTTTTTGGTAATTTTTCCTTTTTACGATTTTTTTAAAGGTAGAATTTCTCTCTGGCTCTCAGCTCCCTCTTTTGTTTTGTTAATAAGCCCTTCTGGTCCTTTCTCCCAGGCAGGAGAGTTGAGCCATTCTCTGAGAAGTTTCCACATGGATACTGAGAACAAGATATTTCAGGGCACAGGCGAAATGAACATTTTCTACACATAATTCAGCCTCCAGCAAGCAAAGCTAGTGTGGTAGGGAGCCCCCTGGGCTCTATCCCTTTCTCTGTGTCTCTGAGATCTCTGTCTCTCTCTCCTCCTTTCTCCTCATTTTTTTTGATAATTTTTCCATTTTATGATTTTTTAAAGGTAGAATTTCTATCTGGCTCTCAGCCCCATCTTTTGTTTTGTTAATAAGCCCTTCTGCTCCTTTCTCCCAGGCAGGAGATTTGAGCCATTCTCTGAGAATTTTCCACAGGGTTACTGAGAACTAGATATTTCAGGGCACAGGCGAAATGAAGATTTTCTACTCATAGTTCAGCCTCCAGCAAGCAAAGCTAGTGTGGTAGGGAGCCCCCCTGGCCTCTATCACTTTCTCTGTGTCTCTGAGGTCTCTGTGTCTCTCTGCTCCTGTCTCCTCATTTTTTTGGTAATTTTTCCTTTTTACGATTTTTTTAAAGGTAGAATTTCTCTCTGGCTCTCAGCTCCATCTTTTGTTTTGTTAATAAGCCCTTCTGCTCCTTTCTCCCTGGCAGGAGAATTGAGCCATTCTCTGGGAAGATTCCACATGGATACTGGGAACAAGATATTTCAGGGTACAGGCGAAATGAAGATTTTCTACTCCTAATTCAGCCTCCAGCAAGCAAAGCTGGTGTGGTAGGGAGCCCCTCTGGCCTCTATCCCTGTCTCTGTTTCTCTGAGCCCTCTGTCTCTCTCTGCTCCTGTTACCTCAATTTTTTTGGTAATTTTTCCTTTTTAAGATTTTTTTATAGGTAGAATTTCTCTCTGGCTCTCAGCTCCATCTTTTGTTTTGTTAATAAGCCCTTCTGCTCCTTTCTCCCAGCCTGGAGAGTTGAGCCATTTTCTGAGAAGTTTCCACATGGATACTGGGAACTATATATTTCAGGTCACAGGCGAAATGAAGATTTTGTACTCATAATTCAGCCTCCAGCAAGCAAAGTTGTGTGGTAGGGACCCCCCCTGGCCTCTCTCCCTGTCTCTGTGTCTCTGAGGTCTCTGTCTCTCTCTGATCCTGTCTCCTCATTTTTTTTGGTAATTTTTCCTTTTTACGATTTTTTTAAAGGTAGAATTTCTCTCTGGCTCTCAGCTCCATCTTTTGTTTTGTTAATAAGCCCTTATGCTCCTTTCTCCCTGGCAGGAGAGTTGAGCCATTCTCTGGGAAGTTTCCACATGGATACTGGGAACTAGATATTTCAGGGCACAGGCGAAATTAAGATTTTCTACTAATAATTCAGCCTCCAGCAAGCAAAGCTAGTGTGGCAGGGAGCCCCTCTGGCCTCTATCCCTGTCTCTGTGTCTCTGAGCCCTCTGTCTCTCTCTGCTCTGGTTTCCTCATTATTTTTGTTAATTTTTCCTTTTTAACATTTTTTTAAAGGTAGAATTTCTCTCTGGCTCTCAACTCCATCTTTTGCTTTGTTAATAAGCACCTCTGCTCCTTTCTCCCAGGCAGGAGAGTTGAGCCATTCTCTGAGAAGATTCTACATGGATACTGGGAACTAGATATTTCAGGGCACAGGCGAAAGGAAGATTTTCTACTCATAAATCAGCCCCCAGAAAGCAAAGCTATTGTGGCAGGGAGCCCCTCTGGCCTCTATGCCTGTCTCTGAGTCTCTGAGGTCTCTGTCTCTCTCTTCTCAATTTTTTGGTAATTTTTCCCTTTTACGATTTTTTAAAGGTAGAATTTCTCTCTGGCTCTCAGCTCCATCTTTTGTTTTGTTAATAAGCCCTTCTGCTCCTTTCTCCCAGGCAGGAGAGTTGATCCATTCTCTGAGAAGATTCTGCATGGATACTGGGAACTAGATATTTAGGGCACAGGAGAAATGAAGATTTTCTACTCATAATTCAGCCTCCAGCAAGAAAAGCTAGTGTGGTAGGGAGCCCCCCTGGCCTCTATCCCTGTCTCTGTGTCTCTGAGGTCTCTGTCTCTCTCTTCTCTTGTCTCCTCATTTTTTTTGGTAATTTTTCATTTTTAAGATTTCTTTAAAGGTACAATTTCTCTCTGGCTCTCAGCTCCATCTTTTGTTCTGTTAATAAGCCTTTCTGCTCCTTTCTCCCAGGCAGGAGAGTTGAGCCATTCTCTGAGAAGATTCCACATGGATACTGGGAACTAAATATTTCAGGGCACAGGCGAAATGAAGATTTTCTACTCATAATTCAGCCTCCAGCAAGCAAAGTTGTGTGGTAGGGAGCCCCCCCAGCCTCTATCACTGTCTCTGTGTCTCTGAGGTCTCTGTCTCTCTCTGCTCCTGTCTCCTCATTTTTTTTTGTAATTTTTCCTTTTTACGATTTTTTTAAAGGTAGAATTTCTCTCTGGCTCTCAGCTCCATCTTTTGTTTTGTTAATAAGCCCTTATGCTCCTTTCTCCCTGGCAGGAGAGTTGAGCCATTCTCTGGGAAGTTTCCACATGGATACTGGGAACTAGATATTTCAGGGCACAGGCGAAATTAAGATTTTCTACTAATAATTCAGCCTCCAGCAAGCAAAGCTAGTGTGGCAGGGAGCCCCTCTGGCCTCTATCCCTGTCTCTGTGTCTCTGAGCCCTCTGTCTCTCTCTGCTCTGGTTTCCTCATTTTTTTTGTTAATTTTTCCTTTTTAACATTTTTTTAAAGGTAGAATTTCTCTCTGGCTCTCAACTCCATCTTTTGCTTTGTTGATAAGCACCTCTGCTCCTTTCTCCCAGGCAGGAGAGTTGAGCCATTCTATGAGAAGATTCCACATGGATACTGGGAACTAGATATTTCAGGGCACAGGCGAAAGGAAGATTTTCTACTCATAAATCAGCCCCCAGCAAGCAAAGCTAGTGTGGTAGGGAGCCCCTCTTGCCTCTATGACTGTCTCTGTGTCTCTGAAGTCTCTGTCTCTCTCCGCTACTGTCTCTTCATTTTTTTGGTAATTTTTACTTTTTACGATTTTTTTAAAGGTAGAATTTCTCTCTGGCTCTCAGCTCCATCTTTTGTTTTGTTAATAAGCCCTTCTGCTCCTTTCTCCCAGGCAGGAGAGTTGAGCCATTCTCTGAGAAGTTTCCACATGGATACAGGGAACTAAATATTTCAGGGCACAGGCGATATGAAGATTTTCTACTCATAATTCAGCCTCCAGCAAGCAAAGCTAGTGCGGTAGGGAGCCTCTCTGGCCTCTATTCCTGTCTCTGTGTCTGTGAGGTCTCTGTCTCCCTCTGCTCTTGTCTCCTCATTTTTTTTGGTAATTTTTCTTTTTTACGATTTTTTTAAAGGTAAAATTTCTCTCTGGCTCTCAGCTCCATCTTTTGTTCTGTTAATAAGCCTTTCTTCTCCTTTCTCCCAGGAAGGAGAGTTGAGCCATTCTCTGAGAAGTTTCCACATGTATTCTGGGATCTAAATATTTCAGGGCACAGGCGAAATGAAGACTTTCTACTCATAATTCAGCCTCCAGTAAGCAAAGCTAGTGTGGTAGGGAGCCCCTCTGGCCTCTATCTCTGTCTCTGTGTCTCTGAGATATCTGTCTCACTCTGCTCCTTTCTCCTCATTTTTTTTTGGTAATTTTTCCCTTTTACGATTTTTTAAAGGTAGAATTTCTCTCTGGCTCTCAGCTCCATCTTTTGTTTTGTTAATAAGCCCTTCTGCTCCTTTCTCCCAGGCAGGAGAGTTGATCCATTCTCTGAGAAGATTCTGCATGGATACTGGGAACTAGATATTTAGGGCACAGGAGAAATGAAGATTTTCTACTCATAATTCAGCCTCCAGCAAGAAAAGCTAGTGTGGTAGGGAGCCTCCCTGGCCTCTATCCCTGTCTCTGTGTCTCTGAGGTCTCTGTTTCTCTCTTCTCTTGTCCCCTCATTTTTTTTGGTAATTTTTCATTTTTAAGCTTTCTTTAAAGGTACAATTTCTCTCTGCCTCTCAGCTCCATCTTTTGTTTTGTTAATAATCCCCTCTGCTCCTTTCTCCCAGGCAGGAGAGTTGAGCCATTTTTCTGAGAAGATTCCACATTGATACTGGGAACAAGATATTTAAGGGCACAGGCGTAATGAAGATTTTCTACTCATAATGCAGCACCCAGTAAGCAAAGCTAGTGTGGTACGGATCCCCCCTGGCCTCTATCCCTGTCTCTGTGTCTCTGAAGTCTCTGTATCTCTCTGCTCCTCTCTCCTCATTTTTTTTGTAATTTTTCATTTTTTTTCCATTTTTTTAAAGGTAGAATTTCTCTCTGGCTCTCAGCTCCATCTTTTGTTTTGTTAATAAGCTCTTCTGCTCCTTTCTCCCAGGCAGGAGGGTTGAGCCATTCTCTTAGAAGTTTCCACATGGATACTGGGAACTAGATATTTCAGGGCACAGGCGAAATGAAGGTTTTCAACTCATAAATCAGCCTCCAGCAAGCAAAGCTAGTGTGGTAGGGAGCCCCTCTTGTCTCGATCCCTGTCTCTGTGTCTCGGAGGTCTCTGTCTCTGTCTGCTCTTGTCTCCTCATTTTTTTTGGTAATTTTTACTTTTTACGATTTTTTTAAAGGTAGAATTTCTCTCTGGCTCTCAGCTCCCTCTTTTGTTTTGTTAATAAGCCCTTCTGCTCCTTTCTCCCAGGCAGGAGAGTTGAGCCATTCTCTGAGAAGTTTCCACATGGATACTGAGAACTAGATATTTCAGGGCACAGGCGAAATGAAGATTTTCTACTCATAATTCAGCCTCCAGCAAGCAAAGCTAGTGTGGTAGGGAGCCCCCCTGGCCTCTATCCCTTTTTCTGTGTCTCTGAGATCTCTGTCTCTCTCTCCTCCTTTCTCCTCAATTTTTTTGATAATTTTTCCATTTTATGATTTTTTAAAGGTAGAATTTCTATCTGGCTCTCAGCTCCATCTTTTGTTTTGTTAATAAGCCCTTCTGCTCCTTTCTCCCAGGCAGGAGAGTTGAGCCATTCTGTGAGAAGATTCCACATGGATACAGGGATCTAGATATTTCAGGGCACAGGCGAAATGAATATTTTCTACTCATAATTCAGCCTCCAGCAAGCAAAGCTAGTATGGTAGGGAGCCCCTCTGGCCTCTATTCCTGTCTCTGTGTCTGTGAGGAATCTGTCTCCCTCTGCTCCTGACTCCTCATATTTTTTTGGTAATTTTTCTTTTTTACGATTTTTTTAAAGGTAAAATTGCTCTCTGGCTCTCAGCTCCATCTTTTGTTCTGTTAATAAGCCTTTCTGCTCCTTTCTCCCAGGCAGGAGAGTTGAGCCATTCTCTGAGAAGATTCCACATGGATACTGGGAACTAAATATTTCAGGGCACAGGCGAAATGAAGACTTTCTACTCATAATTCTGCCTCCAGCAAGCAAAGCTAGTGTGGTAGGGAGCCCCTCTGGCCTCTATCGCTGTCTCTGTGTCTCTGAGATATCTGTCTCTCTCTGCTCCTTTCTCCTCGTTTTTTTTTGGTAATTTTTCCACTTTACGATTTTTTAAAGGTAGAATTTCTATCTGGATCTCAACTCCATCTTTTGTTTTGTTAATAAGCACCTCTGCTCCTTTCTCCCATGCAGGAGAGTTGAGCCATTCTCTGAGAAGATTCCACATGGATACTGGGAACTAGATATTTCAGGGCACAGGCGAAATGAAGATTTTCTACTCATAAATCAGCCCCCAGCAAGCCAAGCTAGTGTGGTAGTGAGCCCCTCTGGCCTCTATGCTTGTCTCTGTGTCTCTGAGGTCTCTGTCTCTCTCTCCTCGTGTCTCCTCAATTTTTTGGAAATTTTTCCCTTTTACGATTTTTTAAAGGTAGAATTTCTCTCTGGCTCTCAGCTCCATCTTTGTTTTGTTAATAAGCCCTTCTGCTCCTTTTTCCCAGGCAGGAGAGTTGAGCCATTCACTGAGAAGTTTCCACATGGATACTGGGAACTAGATATTTCAGGGCACAGGCGAAATGAAGATTTTCTACTCATAATGCAGCATCCAGTAAGCAAAGCTAGTGTGGTAGGTATCCCCCCTGGCCTCTATCCCTGTCTCTGTGTCTCTGAAGCCTCTGTATCTCTCTGTTCCTATCTCCTCAAATTTTTTTGTAATTTTTCATTTTTACCATTTTTTTAAAGGTAGAATTTCTCTCTGGCTCTCAGCTCCATCTTTTTTTTTTGTTAATAAGCTCTTCTGCTCCTTTCTCCCAGGCAGGAGGGTTGAGCCATTCTCTGAGAAGTTTCCACATGGATACTGGGAACTAGATATTTCAGGGCACAGGCGAAATGAAGATTTTCTACTCATAATTCAGCCTCCAGCAAGCAAAGCTAATGTGGTAGGGAGCCCCTCTGGCCTCTATCCCGGTCTCTGTGTCTCTGAGGTCTCTGTCTCTCTCTGCTCCTGTCTCCTAATATTTTTGGTAATTTTTCTTTTTAACGGTTTTTTTAAAAGGTAGAATTTCTCTCTGGCTCTCAGCTCCATCTTTTGTTTTCTTAATAAGCCCTTCTGCTCCTTTCTCCCAGGCATGAGAGTTGAGCCATTTTCTGAGAAGTTTCAACATGGATACTCGGAACTAGATATTTCAGGACACAGACGAAATGCAGATTTTCTACTCATAATTCAGCCTCCAGCAAGCAAAGCTAATGTGGTAGGGAGCCCCCTGGCCTCTATCCCTGTCTCTGTGTCTCTGAGGTCTCTGTCTCTCTCTGCTCCTGTCTCCTCACTTTTTTCTTAATTTTTCCTTTTTACGATTTTTTTAAAGGTAGAATTTCTCTCTGGCTTTCAGCTCCATCTTTTGTTTTGTTAATAACACCTTCTGCTCCTTTCTCCCAGGCAGAAGAGATGAGCCATTTTCTGAGAAGTTTCCACATGGAAACTGGGAACTAGATATTTCAGGGCACAGGAGAAATGAAGATTTTCTACTCATAATTAAGCCTCCAGGAACCAAAGCTAGTGTGGTAGGGAGCCCCTCTGGCCTCTATCCCTCTCTCTGTGTCTCTGAGGTCTCTGTCTCTCTCTGCTCGTGTGTCCTCATTTTGTTTGGTACTTTTTCCTTTTTACGATTTTTTAAAAGTAGAATGTCTCTCTGGCTCTCAGGTCCATCTTTTTTTTTGTTAATAAGTCCTTCTGCTCCTTCTCCCAGGCAGGAGAGTTGATCAATTCTCTGAGAAGTTTCCACATGGATACTGGGAACTAGATATTTCAGGGCACAGGCGAAATGAAGATTTTCTACTCATAATTCAGCCTCCAGCTGCAAAGCTAGTGTGGTAGTGAGCCCCCCTGGCCACTTTCACTTTCTCTGTGTCTCTGAGGTCTCTGTCTCTCTCTGTTCATGTCTCCTCATATTTTTTTGGTAATTTTTCCTATTTACGATTTTTTGTAAAGGTAGAATTACTCTCTTGCTCTCAGCTCCCTCTTTTGTTTTGTTAATAAGCCCTTCTGCTCCTTTCTCCCAGGCGGGAGAGTTGAGCCATTCTCTGAGAAGTTTCCACATGTATACTGGGAACTAGATATTTCAGGGGACAGGTGAAATGAAGATTTTCTACTCATATTTCAGCCTCCAGCAAGCTAAGCTACTGTGGTAGGGAGCACTCCTGGCCTCTCTCCCTGTCTCTGTGTCTCTGAGGTCTCTGTCTCTCTCTGCTCCTGTCTCCTCATTTTTTTGGGGAATTTTTCTTTTTTACGATTTTTTTAAAGGTAGAATTTCTCTCTGGCTCTCAGCTCCATCTTTTGTTCTGTTAATAAGCCTTTCTGCTCCTTTCTCCCAGGAAGAAGAGTTGAGCCATTCTCTGAGAAGTTTCCACATGGATACTGGGAACAAAATATTTCAGGGCACAGGCGAAATGAAGATTTTCTACTCATAATTCAGCCTCCAGCAAGCAAAGCTAGTGTGGTAGGGAGCCCCTCTTGCCTCTATCCCTGTCTCTGTGTCTCTGAGGTCTCTGTCTCTCTCTACTCCTTTCTCCTCATTATTTTGATAATTTTTCCTTTTTACGATTTCTTTAAAGGTAGAATTTCTCACTGGCTCTCAGCTCTATCTTTTGTTTTTTTAATAAGCCCTTCTGCTCCTTCTCCCAGGCAGGAGAGTTGATCCATTCTCTGAGATGTTTCCACATGGATACTGGGAACTAGATATTTCAGGGCACAGGCGAAATGAAGATTTTCTACACATAAATCAGTCCCCAGCAAGCAAAGCTAGTGTGGTATGGAGCCCCCATGGCCTCTATACCTGTCTCTGTGTCTCTGAGGTCTCTGTCTCTCTCTGATCCTGTCTCCTCATTTTTTTTGGTCATTTTTCCTTTTTACGATTTTTTTAAAGGTAGAATTTCTCTCTGGCTCTCAGCTCCGTCTTTTGTTTTGTGAATAAGCCCTTTTGCTCCTTTCTCCAGGCAGGAGAGTTGAGTCATTCTCTGAGATGATTCCACATGGATACTGGGAACTAGATATTTCAGGGCACAGGCGAAATGAAGATTTTCTACACATAATTCAACCTCCAGCAAGCAAAGCTTGTGTGGTAGGGAGCCCCTCTGGCCTCTATCCCTGTCTCTGTGTCTCTGAGGTCTCTGTCTCTCTCTCCTCCTTTCTCCTCTTTTTTTGATAATTTTTTCATTTTACGATTTTTTTAAAGGTAGAATTTCTATCTGGCTCTCAGCTCCATCTTTTGTTTTGTTAATAAGATCCTCTGCTCCTTTCTCCCTGGCAGGAGAGTTGAGCCATTCTCTGAGAAGGTTCTACATGGATATGGATACGGGAACTTGATATTTCAGGGCAAATGCGAAATGAAGATTTTCTACTCATAATTCAGCCTCCAGCAAGCAAAGCTAGTGTGGTAGTTAGCCCCTCTTGCCTCTATCCCTGTCTCTGTGTCTCTGAGGTCTCTGTCTCTCTCTGCTCCTGTCTCCTCATTATTTTGGTAATTTATCCTTTTTACGATTTCTTTAAAGGTAGAATTTCTCACTGGCTCTCAGCTCCATCTTTTGTTTTGTTAATAAGCCCTTCTGCTCCTTCTCCCAGGCAGGAGAGTTGATCCATTCTCTGAGATGTTTCCACATGGATACTGGGAACTAGATATTTCAAGGCACAGGCGAAATGAAGATTTTCTACTAATAATTCATCCTCCAGCAAGCAAGGCTAGTGTGGTAGGGAGCCCCTCTGGCCTTTATCCCTGCCTCTGTGTCTCTGAGGTGTCTGTCTCTTTCTGCTCTGGTCTCCTCATTTATTTTTGGTAATTGTTCCTTTTTACGATTTTTTTAAAGGTAGAATTTCTTTCTAGCTCTCAGCTCCATCTTTTGTTTTGTTAATAAGCCCTTCTTCTCCATTCTCCCAGGCAGGAGAGTTGAGCCATTTTCTGAGAAGATTCCACATGGATACGGGGAAATAGATATTTCAGGGCACAGTTGAAATGAAGATTGTCTACTCATAATTCAGCCTCCAGGAAGCAAAGCTAGTGTGGTAGGGAGCCCCTCTGGCCTCTATCCTGGTCTCTGTGTCTCTAAGGTCTCTGTCTCTCTCTGCTCCTGTCTATTCATTTTTTTGGTAATTTTTCTTTTTATCGGTTTTTTTAAAGGTAGAATTTCTCTCTGGCTCTCAGCTCCATCTTTTGTTTTGTAAATAAGCCCTTCTGCTCCTTTCTCCCAGGCATGACAGTTGAGCCATTTTCTGGGAAGTTTCCACATGGATCCTGGGAACTAGATATTTCAGGAGACAGGCGAAATGAAGATTTTCTACTCATAATTCAGCCTCCAGAAACAAAGTTGTGTGGTAGGGAGCCCCCTGGCCTCTATCCCTGTCTCTGTGTCTCTGAGGTCTCTGTCTCTCTCTGCTCCTGTCTCCTCATTTTTTTTCTTAATTTTTCCTTTTTATGATTTTTTTAAAGGTAGAATTTCTCTCTGGCTTTCACCTCCAACTTTTGTTTTGTTAATAAGACCTTCTGCTCCTTTTTCCCAGGCAGTTGAGTTGAGCCATTCTCTGAGAAGTTTCCACATGGATAGTGGGAAATAGATGTTTCAGGGCACATTGAAATGAAGATTGTCTACTCATAATTCAGCCTCCAGGAAGCAAAGCTAGTGTGGTAGGGAGCCCCTCTGGCCTCTATCCCTGTCTCTGTGTCTCTGAGGTCTCTGTCTCTCTCTGCTCCTGTCTCCTCATTTTTTTTGGTAATTGTTCCTTTTTACGATTTTTTTACAGGTAGAATTTCTCTCTGGCTCTCAGCTCCATATTTTGTTTTGTTAATAAGCCCTTCTGCTCCATTCTCCCAGGCAGGAGAGTTGAGCCATTTTCTGAGAAGTTTCCACATGTATACGGAGAAATAGATATTTCAGGGCACAGGCGAAATGAAGATTTTCTACTCATAATTCAGCCTCCAGCAAGCAAAGCTAATGTGGTAGGGAGCCCCTCTGGCCTCTATCCCTGTCTCTGTGTCTCTGAGGACTCTGTCTCTCTCTGCTCCTGTCTCCTCACATTTTTTGGTAATTTTTCCTTTTTACGATTTTTTTAAATGTAGAATTTCTCTCTGGCTCTCAGCTCCATCTTTTGTTTTGTTAATAAGCTTTTCTTCTCCTTTCTCCCTGGCAGGAATGTTGAGCCATTCTCTGGGAAGTTTCCACATGGATACTGGGAACTAGATATTTCAGGGCACAGGCGAAATGAAGATTTTCTACTCATAATTCAGCCTCCAGCAAGCAAAGTTGTGTGGTCGGGAGCCCCCATGGCCTCTATCCCTGTCTCTGTGTCTCTGAGGTCTCTGTCTCTCTCTGCTCCTGTCTCCTCATTTTTTTTGTTAATTTTTCCTTTTTACGATATTTTTAAAGGTAGAATTTCTCTCTGGCTCTCAGCTCCATCTTTTGTTTTGTTAATAAGCCCTTATGCTCCTTTGTCCCAGGCAGGAGAGTTGAGCCCTTCTCTGAGAACGTTCCACATGGATACAGGGAACTAGATATTTCAGGGCACAGGCGAAATGAAGATTTTCTACTCATAAATCAGCCCCCAGCAAGCCAAGCTAGTGTGGTAGTGAGCCCCTCTGGCCTCTATGCTTGTCTCTGTGTCTCTGAGGTCTCTGTCTCTCTCTCCTCGTGTCTCCTCAATTTTTTGGAAATTTTTCCCTTTTACGATTTTTTAAAGGTAGAATTTCTCTCTGGCTCTCAGCTCCATCTTTGTTTTGTTAATAAGCCCTTCTGCTCCTTTTTCCCAGGCAGGAGAGTTGAGCCATTCACTGAGAAGTTTCCACATGGATACTGGGAACTAGATATTTCAGGGCACAGGCGAAATGAAGATTTTCTACTCATAATGCAGCATCCAGTAAGCAAAGCTAGTGTGGTAGGTATCCCCCCTGGCCTCTATCCCTGTCTCTGTGTCTCTGAAGCCTCTGTATCTCTCTGTTCCTATCTCCTCAAATTTTTTTGTAATTTTTCATTTTTACCATTTTTTTAAAGGTAGAATTTCTCTCTGGCTCTCAGCTCCATCTTTTTTTTTTGTTAATAAGCTCTTCTGCTCCTTTCTCTCAGGCAGGAGGGTTGAGCCATTCTCTGAGAAGTTTCCACATGGATACTGGGAACTAGATATTTCAGGGCACAGGCGAAATGAAGATTTTCTACTCATAATTCAGCCTCCAGCAAGCAAAGCTAATGTGGTAGGGAGCCCCTCTGGCCTCTATCCCGGTCTCTGTGTCTCTGAGGTCTCTGTCTCTCTCTGCTCCTGTCTCCTAATTTTTTTTGGTAATTTTTCTTTTTAACGGTTTTTTTAAAAGGTAGAATTTCTCTCTGGCTCTCAGCTCCATCTTTTGTTTTCTTAATAAGCCCTTCTGCTCCTTTCTCCCAGGCATGAGAGTTGAGCCATTTTCTGAGAAGTTTCAACATGGATACTCGGAACTAGATATTTCAGGACACAGACGAAATGCAGATTTTCTACTCATAATTCAGCCTCCAGCAAGCAAAGCTAATGTGGTAGGGAGCCCCCTGGCCTCTATCCCTGTCTCTGTGTCTCTGAGGTCTCTGTCTCTCTCTGCTCCTGTCTCTTCATTTTTTGGTAATTTTTCCTTTTTACGATATTTTTAAAGGTAGAATTTCTCTCTGGCTCTCAGCTCCATCTTTTGTTTTGTTAATAAGCCTTTCTGCTCCTTTCTCCCAGGCAGGAGAGTTAAGCCATTCTCTGAGAAGTTTCCACATGGATACAGGGAACTAGATATTTCAGGTCACAGGCGATATGAAGATTTTCTACTCATAATTCAGCCTCCAGCAAGCAAAGCTAGTGTGGCAGGGAGCCCGTCTGGCCTCTATCCTGTCCCTGTGTCTCTGAGTTCTCTGTCTCTCTCTGCTCCTGCCTCCTCATTTTTTTTGGTAATTGTTCCTTTTTACGATTTTTTAAAGGTAGAATTTCTCTCTGGCTCTCAGCTCCATCTTTTTTTTTGTTAATAAGCACTTCTGCTCCATTCTCCCAGGCAGGATTGTTGAGCCATACTCTGAGAAGATTCCACAAGCATACTGGGAACTAGATATTTCAGGGCACAGGCGAAATGAAGATTTTCTACTCATAATTCAGCCTCCAGCAAGCAAAGCTAGTGTGGTAGGGAGCCCCTCTGGCCTCTACCCTGTCTCTGTGTCTCTGAGGTCTCTGTCTCTCTCAGCTCCTCTCTCTTCAATTTTTTGGTAATTTTTCCTTTTTACGATTTTTTTAAAGGTAGAATTTCTCTCTGGCTCTCAGCTCAATCTTTTGTTTTGTTAATAAGCCTTTCTGTTCCTTTCTCCCAGGCAGGAGAGTTGAGCCATTCTCTGAGATGATTCCACATGGATACAGGGAACTAGATATTTCAGGGCACAGGCGATATGAAGATTTTCTACTCATAATTCAGCCTCCAGCAAGCAGAGCTAGTGCGGTAGGGAGCGCCTCTGGCCTCTATCCCTGTCTCTGTGTCTCTGAGGTCTCTGTCTCTCTCTCCTCCTTTCTCCTCATGTTTTTTGATAATTTTTCCATTTTATGATTTTTTAAAAGTAGAATTTCTATCTGGCTCTCAGCTCCATCTTTTGTTTTTTTAAAAGCCCCTCTGCTCCTTTCTCCCAGGCAGGAGAGTTGAGCCATTCTCTGAGAAGATTACACATGGATACTGGGAACTAGATATTTCAGGGCACAGGCGAAATGAAGATTTTCCACTCATAATTCAGCCTCCAGCAAGCAAAGCTAGTGTGGTAGGGAGCCCCTCTGGCCTCTATCCCTGTCTCTGTGTCTCTGAGGTCTCTGTCTCTCTCTGCTCCAGTCTCCTCATTGTTTTTTTGGTAATTTTTCCTTTTTACGATTTTTTTACAGGTAGAATTTCTCTCTGGCTCTCAGCTCCATCTTTTGTTTTGTTAATAAGCCCTTCTGCTCCTTTCTCCCAGGCAGGAGAGTTGAGCCATTCTCTGAGAAGTTTCCACATGGATACTGGGAACGAGATATTTCAGGGCACAGGCGAAATGAAGATTTTCTACTCATAATTCAGCCTCCAGCAAGCAAAGCTAGTGTGGTAGGGAGTCTCTGTGTCTCTGAGGTCTCTGTCTCTCTCAGCTCCTGTCTCTTCAATTTTTTGGTAATTTTTCCTTTTTACGATTTTTTTAAAGGTAGAATTTCTCTCTGGCTCTCAGCTCCATCTTTTGTTTTGTTAAGAAGCCCTTCTGCTCCTTTCTCCCAGGCAGGAGAGTTGAGCCATTCTCTGAGAAGTTTCCACATGGATACAGGGAACTAGATATTTCAGGGCACAGGCGATATGAAGATTTTCTACTCATAATTCAGCCTCCAGCAAGCAAAGCTAGTGTGGTAGGGAGCCCCTCTGGCCTCTATCCCTGTCTCTGTGTCTCTAAGGTCTCTGTCTCTCTCTGCTCCTGTGTCCTCATATTTTTTTGGTAATTTTTCTTTTTTAGGGTTATTTTAAAGGTAGAATTTCTCGCTGGCTCTCAGCTCCATCTTTTGTTTTGTTAATAAGCCCTTCTGCTCCTTTCTCCCAGGCAGGAGAGTTGAGCCATTCTTTGAGAAGATTCCACATTGATACTGGGAACTAGAAATTTCAGGGCACAGTCGAAATGAAGATTTTCTACTCATAACTCAGCCTCCAGCAAGCAAAGCTAGTGTGGTAGGGAGCCCCTCTGGCGTCTATCCATGTCTCTATGTCTCTGAGGTCTCTGTCTCTCTCGGCTCCTGTCTCCTCACATTTTTTTGGTAATTTTTCTATTTTACGATTTTTTTAAAGGTAGAATTTTCCTCTGGCTCTCAGCTCCATCTTTTGTTTTGTTAATAAGTCCTTCTGCTCCTTTCTCCCAGGCAGGAGAGTTGAGCCATTCTCTGAGAAGTTTCCACATGGATACAGGGAACTATATATTTCAGGGCACAGGCGAAATGAAGATTTTCTACTCATAATTCAGCCTCCAGCAAGCAAAGCTAGTGTGATAGGGAGCCCCCATGGCTTCTATCCCTGTCTCTGTGTCTCTGAGGTCTCTGAATATCTCTGCTCCTGTCTCCTAATTTTTTTTGGTAATTTTTCCTTTTTACGATTTTTTTAAAGGTAGAATTTCTCTCTGGCTCTCAGCTCCATCTTTTGTTTTGTTAAAAGCCCCTCTGCTCCTTTCTCCCATGCAGGAGAGTTGAGCCATTCTCTGAGAAGATTCCACATGGATACTAGGAACTAGATATTTCAGGGCACAGGCGAAATGAAGATATTCTACTCATAATTCAGCCTCCAGCAAGCAAAGCTAGTGTGGTAGGTAGTCCCTCTGGCCTCTATCCCTGTCTCTGTGTCTCTGAGGCCTCTGTCTCTCTCTGCTCCAGTCTCCTCATATTTTTTTGGTAATTTTTCCTTTTTATGATATTTTTAAAGGTAGAATTGTTCTCTGGCTCTCAGCTCCATCTTTTGTTTTGTTAATAAGCCCTTCTGCTCCTTTCTCCCAGGCAGGAGAGTTGAGCCATTCTCGGAGAAGTTTCCACATGGATACTGGGAACGAGATATTTCAGGGCACAGGCGAAATGAAGATTTTCTACTCATAATTCAGCCTCCAGCAAGCAAATCTAGTGTGGTAGGGTGTCTCTGTGTCTCTGAGGTCTCTGTCTCTCTCAGCTCCTGTCTCTTCAATTTTTTGGTAATTTTTCCTTTTTACGATTTTTTTAAAGGTAGAATTTCTCTCTGGCTCTCAGCTCCATCTTTTGTTTTGTTAATAAGCCTTTCTGCTCCTTTCTCCCAGGCAGGAGAGTTGAGCCATTCTCTGAGAAGTTTCCACATGGATACAGGGAACTAGATATTTCAGGGCACAGGCGATATGAAGATTTTCTACTCATAATTCAGCCTCCAGCAAGCAAACCTAGTGTGGTAGGGAGCCCGTCTGGCCTCTATCATGTCCCTGTGTCTCTGAGTTCTCTGTCTCTCTCTGCTCCTGTCTCCTCATTTTTTTTGGTAATTGTTCCTTTTTACGATTTTTTTAAAGGTAGAATTTCTCTCTGGCTCTCAGCTCCATCTTTTTTTTTTGTTAATAAGCACTTCTGCTCAATTCTCCCAGGCAGGATTGTTGAGCCATTCTCTGAGAAGTTTCCACATGGATACAGGGAACTAGATATTTCAGGGCACAGGCGATATGAAGATTTTCTACTCATAATTCAGCCTCCAGCAAGCAAAGCTAGTGTGGTAGGGACCCCCTCTGGCCTCTATCCCTGTCTCTGTGTCTCTGAGGTCTCTGTCTCTTTCTGCTCCTGTCTCCTCATTTTTTTTGGTAATTTATCCTTTTTACGATTTTTTAAAGGTAGAATTTTCTCTGGCTCTCAGGTCCATCATTTGTTTTGTTAATAAGCCCTTCTGCTCCTTCTCCCAGGCAGGAGAGTTGATCCATTCTCTGAGAAGTTTCCACATGGATACTGGAAACTAGATATTTCAGGGTACAGGCGAAATGAAGATTTTCTACTCATAATTCAGCCTCCAGCAAGCAAGGCTAGTGTGGTAGGGAGCCCCTCTGGCCTTTATCACTGTCTCTGTGTCTCTGAGGTCTCTGTCTCTCTCTGCTCCTGTGTCCTCATATTTTTTTGGTAATTTTTCATTTTTAGGATTATTTTAAAGGTAGAATTTCTCGCTGGCTCTCAGCTCCATCTTTTTTTTTGTTAATAAGCCCCTCTGCGCTTTTCTCTCAAGCAGGAGAGTTGATCCATTCTCTGAGAAGATTCCACATGGATACTGGAAACTAGATATTTCAGGGCACAGGCGAAATGAAGATTTTCTACTCAGAATTCAGCCTGCAGCAAGCAAAGCTAGTGTGGTAGGGAGCCCCTCTGGCACCTATCCCTGTCTCTGTGTCTCTGAGGTCTCTGTCTCTCTCTGCTCCATTCTCCTCATTTTTTTTGGTAATTTTTCCTTTCTACGATTTTTTTAAAGGTAGAATTTCTCTCTGGCTCTCAGCTCCATCTTTTGTTTTGTTAATAAGCCCTTCTGCTCCTTTCTCCCAGGCAGGAGTGTTGAGCCATTCTCTGAGAAGATTCCACATGGATACAGGGAACTAGATATTTCAGGGCACAGGCGATATGAAGATTTTCTACTCATAATTCAGCCTCCAGCAAGGAAAGGTAGTGTCCTAGGAAGCCCCTCTGGCCTCTTTTCCTGTCTCTGTGTCTCGGAGGACTCTTTCTCTCTCTGCTCCTGTCTCCTCTTTTTTTTTTTGGAATTTTTCTTTTTTACCATATTTTTAAAGGTAGAATTTCTCTCTGGCTCTCAGCTCCATCTTTTTTTCTGTTAATAAGCCTTTCTGCTCCTTTCTCCCAGGAAGGAGTGTTGAGCCATTCTCTGAGAAGTTTCCACATGGATACTGGGAAATAGATATTTCAGGGCACAGGCGAAATGAAGATTTTCTACTCATAAATCAGCCCCCATCAAGCAAAGCTACTGTGGTAGGGAGCCCCTCTGGCCTCTATCCCTGTCTCTGTCTCTGAGGTCTCTGTCTCTCTCTGCCCGTGTCTCCTCAATTTTTGGTAATTTTTCCTTTTTACGATATTTTAAAGGTAGAATTTCTCTCTGGCTCTCAGCTCCATCTTTTGTTTTGTTAATAAGCCCTTCTGCTCCTTTCTCCCAGGCAGGAGAGTTGAGCCATTCTCTGAGAAGATTCCGCATGGATACAGGGAACAAGATATTTCACGGCACAGGCAAAATGAAGATTTTCTTCTCATAATTCAGCCTCCAGCAAGCAAAGCTAGTGTGGTAGGGAGCCCCTCTGGCCTCTATCCCTGTCTCTGTGTCTCGGAGGTCTCTGTCTCTCTCTGTTCCTCTCTCCTCATTTTTTTTGGTAATTTTTCCTTTTTATGATTTCTTTAAAGGTAGAATTTCTCTCTGGCTCTCAGCTCCATCTTTTGTTTTGTTAATAAGCCCCTCTGCTCCTTTCTCCCAGGCAGGAGAGTTCAGCCATTCTCTGAGAAGATTCCACATGGATACTGGGAACTGGATATTTCAGGGCACAGGCGAAATGAAGATTTTCTACTCATAATTCAGCCTCCAGCAAGCAAAGCTAGTGTGGTAGGGAGACCCTCTGGCCTCTATCCCTGTCTCTGTGTCTCTGAGGTCTCTGTCTCTCTCTGCTCCTGTCTCCTCATTTTTTTTTTGGTAATTTTTCCTTTTTACGATTTTTTTAAAGGTAGAATTTCTCTCTGGCTCTCAGCTCCATCTTTTGTTTTGTTAATAAGCCCTTCTGCTCCTTTCTACCAGGCAGGAGAGTTCAGCCATTCTCTGAGAAGTTTCCACATCGATAATGGGAACAAGATATTTCAGGGCACAGGCAAAATGAAGATTTTCTACTCATAATTCAGCCTCAAGCATACAATGCTGGTGTGGTAGGTAACCCCCCTGGCCTCTATCCCTGTCCATGTGTCTCTGAGTTCCCTGTCTCTCTCTGCTCCTTTCTCCTCATTTTTTTGGTAATTTTTCCATTTTATGATTTTTTTAAAGGTAGAATTTCTCTCTGGCTCTCAGCTCCATCTTTTTTTTTGTTAATAAGCCCCTCTGCGCTTTTCTCTCAAGCAGGAGAGTTGATCCATTCTCTGAGAAGATTCCACATGGATACTGGGAACTAGATATTTCAGGGCACAGGCGAAATGAAGATTTTCTACTCAGAATTCAGCCTGCAGCAAGCAAAGCTAGTGTGGTAGGGAGCCCCTCTGGCACCTATCCCTGTCTCTGTGTCTCTGAGGTCTCTGTCTCTCTCTGCTCTATTCTCCACATTTTTTTTGTTAATTTTTCCATTCTACGATTTTTTTAAAGTTAGAATTTCTCTCTGGCTTTCAGCTCCATCTTTTGTTTTGTTAATAAGCCCTTCTGCTCCTTTCTCCCAGGCAGGAGAGTTGAGCCATTCTCTGAGAAGTTTCCACATGGATACTGGGAACTAGATATTTCAGGGCACAGGTGAAATGAAGATTTTCTACTCATAATTCAGCCTCCAGCAAGCAAAGCTAGTGTGGTAGGGAGCCCCTCTGGCCTCTATAACTGTCTCTGTGTCTCTGAGGTCTCTGTCTCTCTCAGCTCCTGTCTCCTCATTTTTTTTGGTAATTTTTTCTTTTTACGATTTTTTTAAAGGTAGAATTTCTCTCTGGCTCTCAGCTCCATCTTTTGTTTTGTTAATAAGCCCTTCTGCTCCTTTCTCCCAGGCAGGAGAGTTGAGCCATTCTCTGAGAAGATTCCACATGGATACAGGGAACTAGATATTTCAGGGCACAGGCGATATGAAGATTTTCTACTCATAATTCAGCCTCCAGCAAGCAAAGGTAGTGTCCTAGGAAGCCCCTCTGGCCTCTTTTCCTGTCTCTGTGTCTCGGAGGACTCTTTCTCTCTCTGCTCCTGTCTCCTCTTTTTTTTTTTGGAATTTTTATTTTTTACGATTTTTTTAAAGGTAGAATTTCTCTCTGGCTCTCAGCTCCATCTTTTGTTCTGTTAATAAGCCTTTCTGCTCCTTTCTCCCAGGAAGGAGAGTTGAGCCATTCTCTGAGAAGTTTCCACATGGATAGTGGGAACTAAATATTTCAGGGCACAGGCGATATGAATATTTTCTACTCATAATTCAGCCTCCAGCAAGCAAAGCTACTGTGGTAGGGAGCCCCTCTGGCCTCTATCCCTGTCTCTGTGTCTCTGAGATATCTGTCTCTCTCTGCTTCTTTCTCCTCATTTTTTTTGGTAATTTTCCCATTTTACGATATTTTTAAAGGTAGAATTTCTCTCTGGCTCTCAGCTCCATCTTTTGTTTTGTTAATAAGCCCTTCTGCTCCTTTCTCCCTGGCAGGAGAGTTGAGCCATTCCTGGGAAGATTCCACATTGATACTGGGAACTAGATATTTCAGGGCACAGGCGAAATGAAGATTTTCTACTCATAATTCAGCCTCCAGCAAGTAAAGCTAGAGTGGTAGGGAGGCCCTCTGGCCTCTATCCCTGTCTCTGTGTCTCTGAGATATCTGTCTCTCTCTGCTTCTTGCTCCTCATTTTTTTTGGTAATTTTTCCATTTTACGAATTTTTAAAGGTAGAATTTCTCTCTGGCTCTCAGCTCCATCTTTTGTTTTGTTAATAAGCAACTCTGCTACTTTTTCCCAGGCAGGAGAGTTGAGCCATTCTCTGAGAAGATTCCACATGGATACTGGGAACAAGATATTTCAGGGCACAGGCGAAATGAAGATTTTCTACTCATAAATCAGCCCCCAGCAAGCAAAGCTACTGTGGTAGGGAGCCCCTCTGGCCTCTATCCCTGTCTCTGTGTCTCTGAGGTCTCTGTCTCTCTCTGCCCGTGTCTCCTCAATTTTTTGGTAATTTTTCCTTTTTACGATTTTTTAAAGGTAGAATTTCTCTCTGGCTCTCAGCTCCATCTTTTGTTTTGTTAATAAGGCCTTCTGCTCCTTTCTCCCAGGCAGGAGAGTTGAGCCATTCTCTGAGAAGATTACGCATGGATACAGGGAACTAGATATATCAGGGCACAGGCGAAATGAAGATTTTCTTCTCATAATTCAGCCTCCAGCAAGCAAAGCTAGTGTGGTAGAGGGCCCCTCTGGCCTCTATCCCTGTGTCTGTGTCTCAGAGGTCTCTGTCTCTCTCTGTCCATCTCTCATCAATTTTTTTTGTAATTTTTCCTTTTTATGATTTCTTTAAAGGTAGAATTTCTCTCTGGCTCTCAGCTCCATCTTTTGTTTTGTTAATAGGCCCTTCTGCTCCTTTCTCCCAGGCAGGAGAGTTGAGCCATTCTCTGAGAAGATTCCACATGGACACTGGGAACTAGATATTTATGGTCACAGGCGAAATGAAGATTTTCTATTCATAATTCAGCCTCCAGCAAGCAAAGCTAGTGTGGTATGGAGCCCCCATGGCCTCTACCCTGTCTCTGTGTCTCTGAGGTCTCTGTCTCTCTCTGCTCCAGTCTCCTCATTTTTTTTTGTAATTTTTCCTTTTTACGATTTTTTTAAAGGTAGAATTTCTCTCTGGATCTCAGCTCCGTCTTTTGTTTTGTTAATAAGCCCTTTTGCTCCTTTCTCCAGGCAGGAGGGTTGAGCCTTTTTCTGAGATGATTCCACATGGATACTGGGAACTAGATATTTCAGGGCACAGGCGAAATGAAGATTTTCTACTCATAATTCAGCCTCCAGCAAGCAAAGCTAGTGTGATAGGGAGCCCCTCTGTCCTCTATTTCTGTCTCTATGTCTCTGAGGTCTCTGTTTCTCTCTCCTCTTTTCTCCTCATTTTTTTTGATTATTTTTCAATTTTACGATTTTTTTAAAGGTAGAATTTCTATCTGGCTCTCAGCTCCATCTTTTGTTTGGTTAATAAGCCCCTCTGCTCCTTTCTCCCAGCAGGAGAGATGAGCCATTCTCTGAGAAGATTCCACATGGATACTGGGAACTAGATATTTCAGGGCACATGCGAAATGAAGATTTTCTACTCATAATTCAGCCTCCAGCAAGCAAAGCTAGTGTGGTAGGGAGCCCCCCTGGCCTCTATCCCTTTCTCTGTGTCTCTGAGATATCTGTCTCTCTCTGCTTCTTTCTCGTCATTTTTTTTTGGTAATTTTTTCTTTTTACGATTTTTTAAAGGTAGAATTTCTCTCTGGCTCTCAGCTCCATCTTTTGTTTTGTTAATAAGCACCTCTGCTCCTTTCTCTCAGGCAGGAGAGTTGAGCCATTCTCTGAGAAGATTCCACATGGATACTGGGAACTAGATATTTCAGGGCACAGGCGAAATGAAGATTTTCTACTCATAATTCAGCCTCCAGCAAGCAAAGCTAGTGTGGTATGGATCCACCATGGCCTCTATCCCTGTCTCTGTGTCTCTGAGGTCTCTATCTCCCTCTGTTACTGTCCCCTCATTTTTTTTTGTAATTTTTCCTTTTTACGATTTTTTTAAAGATAGAATTTCTCTCTGGCTCTCAGCTCCATCTTTTGTTTTGTTAATAAGCCCTTCTGCTCCTTTCTCCCAGGCAGGAGAGTTGAGCAATTCTCTGAGAAGATTCCACATGGATACAGGGAACAAGATATTTCAGGGCACAGGTGATATGAAGATTTTCTACTCATAATTCAGCCTCCCGCAAGCAAAGCTAGTGTGGTAGGGAGCCCCTCTTTCCTCTATCCCTGTCTCTGTGTCTCTGATGTCTCTGTCTCTCTCTCCTCCTTTCTCCTCATTTTTTTTGATAATTTTTCCATTTTACCATTTTTTTAAAGGTAGAATTTCTATCTGGCTCTCAGCTCCATCTTTTGTTTTGTTAATAAGCCCCTCTGCTCCTTTCTCCCAAGCAGGAGAGCTGAGTCATTTTCTGAGAAGTTTCCACATGGATACTGGGAACTGGATATTTCAGGGCACAGGCGAAATGAAGATTTTCTAGTCATAATTCAGCCTCCAGCAAGCAAAGTTGTGTGGTAGGGAGCCCCATGGTCTCTATCCCTGTCTCTGTGTCTCTGAGGTCTCTGTCTCTCTCTGCAACTGTGTCCTCATATTTTTTTGGTAACTTTTCCTTTTTCCGATTTTTTTAAATGTAGAATTTCTCTCTGGCTCTCAGCTCCATCTTTTGTTTTGTTAATAAACACTTCTGCTCCTTTCTCCCAGGCAGGAGAGTTGAGCCATTCTCTGAGAAGATTCCACATGGATACTGGGAACTTGATATTTCAGGGCACAGGCGAAATGAAGATTTTCTTCTCGTAATTCAGCCTCCAGCAAGCAAAGCTAGTGTTGTAGGGAGCCCCTCTTGCCTCTATCCCTGTCTCTGTGTCTCTGAGGCCTCTGTCTCTCTCTGCTCCTGTTTCCTCAATTTTTTTGGTAATTTTTCCTTTTTAAGATTTTTTTAAAGGTAGAATTTCTCTCTGGCTCTCAGCTCCATCTTTTGTTTTGTTAATAAGCCCTTCTGCTCCTTTCTCCCAAGCAGGAGAGTTGAGCCATTTTCTGAGAAGTTTCCACATGGATACTGGGAACTAGATATTTCAGGGCACAGGCGAAATGAAGATTTTGTACTAATTATTCAGCCTCCAGCAAGCAAAGTTGTGTGGTAGGGAGCCCCCCTGGCCTCTATCCCTGTCTCTGCGTCTCTGAGGTCTCTGTCTCTCTCTGCTCCTGTCTCCTCATTTTTTTTGTTAATTTTTCCTTTTTACGATATTTTTGAAGGTAGAATTTCTCTCTGGCTCTCAGCTCCATCTTTTGTTTTGTTAATAAGCACTTCTGCTCCTTTGTCCCAGGCAGGAGAGTTGAGCCATTCTCTGAGAAGATTCCACATCGATAATGGGAACTAGATATTTCAGGGCACGGGCGAAAGGAAAATTTTCTACTCATAATTCAGCCTCCAGCAAGCAAAGCTAGTGTGGTATGGAGCCACCATGGCCTCTATCCCTGTCTCTGTGTCTCTGAGGTCTCTGTCTCTCTCTGTTACTGTCCCCTCATTTTTTTTTGTAATTTTTCCTTTTTACGATTTTTTTAAAGGTAGAATTTCTCTCTGGCTCTCAGCTCCATCTTTTGTTTTGTTAATAAGCCCTTCTGCTCCTTTCTCCCAGTCAGGAGAGTTGAGCAATTCTCTGAGAAGATTCCACATGGATACAGGGAACTAGATATTTCAGGGCACAGGCGATATGAAGATTTTCTACTCATAATTCAGCCTCCAGCAAGCAAAGCTAGTGTGGTAGGTAACCCCCCTGGCCTCTATCCCTGTCTATGTGTCTCTGAGGTCTCTGTTTCTCTCTGCTCCTTTCTCCTCATTTTTTTTTGGTAATTTTTCAATTTTACGATTTTATTAAATGGAGAATTTCTCTCTGGCTCTCAGCTCCATCTTTTGTTTTGTTAATAAACCCTTCTGTTCCTTTCTCCCAAGGCAGGAGAGTTGAGCCATTTTCTTAGAAGCTTCCACATAGATACTGGGAACTAGATATTTCAGGGCACAGGCGAAATGAAGATTTTCTACTCATAATTCAGCCTCCAGCAAGCAAAGCTAGTGTGGTAGGGAGCTCATCTGGCCTCTATCCCTGTCTCTGTGTCTCTGAGGTCTCTGTCCCTCTCTGCTCCTGTCTCCAAAATTTTTTTGGTAATTTTTCCTTTTTATGATTTCTTTAAAGGTAGAATTTCTCTCTGGCTCTCACCTCCATCTTTTGTTTTGTTAATAAGCCCCTCTGTTCCTTTCTACCAGGCAGGAGAGTTGAACCATTCTCTGAGAAGATTCCACATGGATACTGGGAACTAGATATTTCAGGGCACAGTTGATATGAAGATTTTCTACTGATAATTCAGCCTCTAGCTAGCAAAGATAGTGTGGTAGGGAACCCCTATGGCCTCTATTCATTTCTCTGTGTCTCTGAGGTCTCTGTCTCTCTCTGCTACTTTCTCGTCATTTTTTTTGGTAACTTTTTTTTTTTACGATTTTTTTAAAGGTAGAATTTCTCTCCGGATCTCAGCTCCATCTTTTATTTTGTTAATAAGCCCTTCTGCTCCTTTCTCCCAGGCAGGAGATTTGAGCCATTCTCTGAAAAGTTTCCACATGGATACTGGGAACTAGATATTTCAGGGCCCAGGCGAAATGAAGATTTTCTACTCATAATTCAGCCTCCAGCAAGCAAAGATAGTGTGGTAGGGAGCCCCCCTGGCCTCTATCCCTGTCTCTGTGTCTCTGAGGTTTCTTTCTCTCTCTGCTTCTGTCTCCTCATTTTTTTTGGTAATTTTTCCTTTTTACGATATTTTTAAAGGTAGAATTTCTATCTGGCACTCAGCTCCATCTTTTGTTTTGTTAATAAGCCCTTCTGATCCTTTCTCCCAGGCATGAGAGTTGAGCCATTTTCTGAGAAGTTTCCCCATGGATACTGGGAACTAGATATTACAGGGCACAGGCGAAATGAAGATTTTCTACTCATAATTCAGCCTCCAGCAAGCAAAGGTGTGTGGTAGGGAGCCCCCTGGCCTATATCCCTGTCTCTGTGTCTCTGAGGTTTCTTTCTCTCTCTGCTCCTGTCTCCTCATTTTTTTGGTAATTTTTCCTTTTTACGATTGTTTTAAAGGTAGAATTTCTCTCTGACTCTCAGCTTCATCTTTTGTTTTGTTAATAAGCCCTTCTGCTCCTTTCTCCCAGGCAAGAGAGTTGAGCCATTCTCTGAGAAGTTTCTACAAGGATACTGGGAACTAGATATTTCAGGGCACAGGCTAAATGAAGATTTTCTACTCATAACTCAGCCTCCAGCAAGCAAAGCTAGTGTTGTAGGGAGCCCCTCTGGCGTCTGTCCATGTCTTTGTGTCTCTGAGGACTCTGTCTGGCTCTGCTCCTGTCTCCTCATATTTTTTTGGTAATTTTTCCTTTTACGATTTTTTTAAAGGTAGAATTTCCCTCTGGCTCTCAGCACCATCTTTTGTTTTGTTAATAAGCCCTTCTGCTCCTTTCTCCCAGGCAGGAGAGTTGAGCCATTCTCTGAGAAGTTTCCAAATGGATACTGGGAACTATATATTTCAGGGCACAGGCGAAATGAAGATTTTCTACTCATAATTCAGCCTCCAGCAAGCAAAGCTAATGTGATAGGGAGCTCCCATGGCCTCTATCCCTGTCTCTGTGTCTCTGAGGACTCTGTCTCTCTCTGCTCCTGTCTCCTAATTTTTTTTGGTAATTTTTCCTTTTTACGATATTTTTAAAGGTAGAATTTCTCTCTGGCTCTCTGCTCCATCTTTTGTTTTGTTAATAAGCCCTTCTGCTCCTTTCTGCCAGGGAGGAGAATTGAGCCATTCTCTGAGAAGCTTCCACATGGATACTGGGAACTAGATATTTCAGGGCACAGGCGAAATGAAGATTTTCTTCTCATAATTCAGCCTCCAGCAAGCAAAGCTAGTGTGGTAGGGAGCCCCTCTCTCCTCTATCCCTGTTTCTGTGTCTCTGAGGTCTCTGTCTCTCTCTGCTCCTGTCTCCTCATTTTTTTGGAAATTTTTCCTTTTTACGATTTTTTTAAAGGTAGAATTCATCTCTGGCTCTCAGCTCCATCTTTTGTTTTGTTAATAAGCCCTTCTGCTCCTAACTCCCTGGCAGGAGAGTTGAGCCATTCTCTGAGAAGATTCCACATGGATACTGGGAACTAGATATTTCAGGGCACAGGCGAAATGAAGATTTTCTACTCATAATTCAGCCTCCAGCAAGCAAAGCTAGTGTGGTAGGGAGCCCCCCTGGACTCTATCCATGTCCCTGTGTCTCTGAGGTCTCTGTCTATCTCTGATCCAGTCCACTCCATTTTTTTGGTATTTTTTCTTTTTACGATTTTTCTAAAGGTAGAATTTCTATCTGGCTCTCAGCTCCATCTTTTGTTTTGTTAATAAGCCCTTCTGCTCCTTTCTCCCAAGCAGGAGAGTTGAGCCATTCTTTGAGAAGATTCCACATGGATACTGGGAGCTAGATATTTCAGGTCACAGTTGATATGAAGATTTTCTACTCATAATTCAGCCTCTAGCTAGCAATGATAGTGTGGTAGGGAACCCCTATGGCCTCTATTCATGTCTCTGTGTCTCTGAGGTCTCTGTCTCTCTCTGCTCCTGTATCCTCATTTTTTTTTGGTAATTTTTCCTTTTTACGATTTTTTTAAAGGTAGAATTTCTCTCTGGATCTCAGCTCCATCTTTTGTTTTGTTAATAAGCCCTTCTGCTCCTTTCTCCCAGGCAGGAGAGTTGAGCCATTCTCTGAGAAGTTTCCACATAGATACTGGGAACAAGATATTTCAGGGCACAGGCGATATGAAGATTTTCTATTCATAATTCAGTCTCCAGCAAGCAAAGCTAGTGTGGTAGGGAGCCCCCCTGGCCTCTGTACCTGTCTCTGTGTCTCTGAGATCTCTGTCTCTTTGCTCCTCTCTCCTCATTTATTTTTGGTAATTTTTCCTTTTTAAGATTTTTTTAAAGGTAGAATTTCTATCTCGCTCTCAGCTCCATCTATTGTTTTGTTAATAAGCCCTTCTGCTCCTTTCTCCCAGGCAGGAGAGTTGAGCCATTCTCTGAGAAGTTTCCACATGGATACTGGGAACTAGATATTTCAGGGCACAGGCGAAATGAAGATTTTCTACTCATAAATCAGCCTCCAGCAAGCAATGCTAGTGTGGTAGGGAGCCCCTCTGGCCTCTATCCCTGTCTCTGTGTCTCTGAGGTCTCTGTCTCTCTCTGCAACTGTGTCCTCATAGTTTTTTGGTAAATTTTCCTTTTTGCGGTTTTTCTAAATGTAGAATTTCTCTCTGGCTCTCAGCTCCATCTTTTGTTTTGTTAATAAGCCCTTCTGCTCCTTTCTCCCAGGCAGGAGAGTTGAGCCATTCTCTGAGAAGATTCCACATGGATACTGGGAACTAGATATTTCAGGGCACAGGCGAAATGAAGATTTTCTACTCGTAATTCAGCCTCCAGCAAGCAAAGCTAGTGTTGTAGGGAGCCCCTCTGGTCTCTATCCCTTTCTCTGTGTCTCTGAGGTCTCTGTCTCTCTCTGCTCCTGTCTCCTCATTTTTTTTTTCGTTATTTTTTCTTTTTACGATTTTTTTAAAGGTAGAATTTCTCTGGCTCTCAGTTCCCTCTTTTGTTTTGTTAATAAGCCCTTCTGCTCCTTTCTCCCAGGCAGTAGACTTGAGCCATTCACAGAAAAGTTTCCACATGGATACTGGGAACTAGATATTTCAGGGCATAGGCGAAATGAAGATTTTCTACTCATAATTCAGCCTCCAACAAGCAAAGCTAATGTGGTAGGGTGCCCCCCTGGCCTCTATCCCTGTCTCTGTGTCTCTGAGGTTTCTTTCTCTCTCTGCTCCTGTCTCCTCATATTTTTTTGGTAATTTTTCCTTTTTACGATTTTTTAAAGGTAGAATTTCTATCTGGCAATCAGCTTCATCTTTTGTTTTGTTAATAAGCCCTTCTGATCCTTTCTCCCAGGCATGAGAGTTGAGCCATTTTCTGAGAAGTTTCCACATTGATACTGGGAACTAGATATTTCAGGGCACAGGCGAAATGAAGATTTTCTACTCATAATTCAGCCTCCATCAAGCAAAGCTAGTGTGGTAGGGAGGCCCTCTGGGCCCTATCCCTGTCTCTGTGTCTCTGAGGTCTCTGTCTCTCTCTGATCCTTTCTCCTCAAATATTTTTGGTAATTTTTCATTTTTACGATTTTTTTAAAGGTAAAGTTTCTCTCTGGCTCTCAGCTCCATCTTTTTTTTTGTTAATAAAACCTTCTGCTCCTTTCTCCCAGGCAGGAGAGTTGAGCAAATCTCTGAGAAGATTCCACATGGATACTGGGAACTAGATATTTCTGGCACAGGAGAAATGAAGATTTTCTACTCATAATTCAGCCTGCAGCAGGCAAAGCTAATGTGGTAGGGAGCTCCCCTGGCCTCTATCCCTGTCTCTGTGTCTCTGAGGTCTCTTTCTCTCTCTGCTCCTGTCTCCTCATTTATTTTTGGTAATTTTTCCTTTTTATGATTTCTTTAAAGGTAGAATTTCTCTCTCGCTCTCATCTCCATCTTTCTTTTGTTAATAAGCCCCTCTGCTCCTTTCTCCCAGGCAGGAGAGTTGATCCATTCTCTGAGAAGGTTCAATATGGATACTGGGAACTAGATATTTCAGGGCACAGGCGATATGAAGATTTTCTACTCATAATTCAGCCTCCACCAAGCAAAGCTAGTGTGGTAGGGAGCCCCCCTGGCCTCTATCCCTGTCTCTGTGTCTCTGAGGTCTCTGTCTCTCTCTGCTCCTGTCTCCTCATTTTTTTGGTAATTTTTCCTTTTTACGATTGTTTTAAAGGTAGAATTTCTCTCTGACTCTCAGCTTCATCTTTTGTATTGTTAATAAGCCCTTCTGCTCCTTTCTCCCAGGCAGGAGAGTTGAGCCATTCTCTGAGAAGTTTCTACAAGGATACTGGGAACTAGATATTTCAGGGCACAGGCTAAATGAAGATTTTCTACTCATAACTCAGCCTCCAGCAAGCAAAGCTAGTGTTGTAGGGAGCCCCTCTGGCGTCTGTCCATGTCTTTGTGTCTCTGAGGACTCTGTCTGGCTCTGCTCCTGTCTCCTCATATTTTTTTGGTAATTTTTCCTTTTACGATTTTTTTAAAGGTAGAATTTCCCTCTGGTTCTCAGCTCCATCTTTTGTTTTGTTAATAAGCCCTTCTGCTCCTTTCTCCCAGGCAGGAGAGTTGAGCCATTCTCTGAGAAGTTTCCAAATGGATACTGGGAACTATATATTTCAGGGCACAGGCGAAATGAAGATTTTCTACTCATAATTCAGCCTCCAGCAAGCAAAGCTAATGTGATAGGGAGCTCCCATGGCCTCTATCCCTCTCTCTGTGTCTCTGAGGTCTCTGTCTCTCTCTGCTCCTGTCTCCTAATTTTTTTTGGTAATTTTTCCTTTTTACGATATTTTTAAAGGTAGAATTTCCCTCTGGCTCTCAGCTCCATCTTTTGTTTTGTTAATAAGCCCTTCTGCTCCTTTCTCCCAGGCCGGAGAGTTGAGCCATTCTCTGAGAAGTTTCCATATGGATACTGGGAACTATATATTTCAGGGCACAGGCGAAATGAAGATTTTCTACTCAAAATTCAGCCTCCAGCAAGCAAAGCTAGTGTGATAGTGAGCTCCCATGGCCTCTATCCCTGTCTCTGTGTCTCTGTGGTCTCTGTCTCTCTCTGCTCCTGTCTCCTAATTTTTTTTGGTAATTTTTCCTTTTTACGATATTTTTAAAGGTAGAATTTCTCTCTGGCTCTCTGCTCCATCTTTTGTTTTGTTAATAAGCCCTTCTGCTCCTTTCTGCCAGGGAGGAGAATTGAGCCATTCTCTGAGAAGCTTCCACATGGATACTGGGAACTAGATATTTCAGGGCACAGGCGAAATGAAGATTTTCTTCTCATAATTCAGCCTCCAGCAAGCAAAGCTAGTGTGGTAGGGAGCCCCTCTGTCCTCTATCCCTGTTTCTGTGTCTCTGAGTTCTCTGTCTATCTCTGCTCCAGTCCCCTCCTTTTTTTTGGTATTTTTTCTTTTTACGATTTTTTTAAAGGTAGAATTTCTATCTGGCTCTCAGCTCCATCTTTTGTTTTGTTAATAAGCCCTTCTGCTCCTTTCTCCCAAGCAGGAGAGTTGAGCCATTCTTTGAGAAGATTCCACATGGATACTTGGAGCTAGATATTTCAGGGCACAGTTGATATGAAGATTTTCTACTCATAATTCAGCCTCGAGCTTGCAAAGATAGTGTGGTAGGGAACCCCTATGGCCTCTATTCATGTCTCTGTGTCTCTGAGGGCTCTGTCTCTCTCTGCTCCTGTCTCCTCATTTTTTTTGGTAATTTTTCCTTTTTACGAATTTTTTAAAGGTAGAATTTCTCTCTGGATCTCAGCTCCATCTTTTATTTTGTTAATAAGCCCTTCTGCTCCTTTCTCCCAGGCAGGAGAGTTCAGCCATTCTCTGAGAAGTTTCTACAAGGATACTGGGAACTAGATATTTCAGGGCACAGGCTAAATGAAGATTTTATACTCATAACTCAGCCTCCAGCAAGCAAAGCGAGTGTTGTAGGGAGCCCCCTGGCGTCTGTCCATGTCTTTGTGTCTCTGAGGACTCTGTCTGGCTCTGCTCCTGTCTCCTCATATTTTTTTGGTAATTTTTCCTTTTTACGATTTTTTTAAAGGTAGAATTTCCCTCTGGCTCTCAGCTCCATCTTTTGTTTTGTTAATAAGCCCTTCTGCTCCTTTCTCCCAGGCAGGAGAGTTGAGCCATTCTCTGAGAAGTTTCCACATGGATACTGGGAACTATATATTTCAGGACACAGGCGAAATGAAGATTTTCTACTCAAAATTCAGCCTCCAGCAAGAAAAGCTTGTGTGATAGGGAGCTCCCATGGCCTCTATCCCTGTCTCTGTGTCTCTGAGGTCTCTGTCTCTCTCTGCTCCTGTCTCCTAATTTTTTTTGGTAATTTTTCCTTTTTACGATATTTTTAAAGGTAGAATTTCTCTCTGGCTCTCTGCTCCATCTTTTGTTTTGTTAATAAGCCCTTCTGCTCCTTTCTGCCAGGGAGGAGAATTGAGCCATTCTCTGAGAAGCTTCCACATGGATACTGGGAACTAGATATTTCAGGGCACAGGCGAAATGAAGATTTTCTTCTCATAATTCAGCCTCCAGCAAGCAAAGCTAGTGTGGTAGGGAGCCCCTTTGTCCTCTATCCCTGTTTCTGTGTCTCTGAGTTCTCTGTCTATCTCTGCTCCAGTCCCCTCCTTTTTTTTGGTATTTTTTCTTTTTACGATTTTTTTAAAGGTAGAATTTCTATCTGGCTCTCAGCTCCATCTTTTGTTTTGTTAATAAGCCCTTCTGCTCCTTTCTCCCAAGCAGGAGAGTTGAGCCATTCTTTGAGAAGATTCCACATGGATACTTGGAGCTAGATATTTCAGGGCACAGTTGATATGAAGATTTTCTACTCATAATTCAGCCTCGAGCTTGCAAAGATAGTGTGGTAGGGAACCCCTATGGCCTCTATTCATGTCTCTGTGTCTCTGAGGGCTCTGTCTCTCTCTGCTCCTGTCTCCTCATTTTTTTTGGTAATTTTTCCTTTTTACGAATTTTTTAAAGGTAGAATTTCTCTCTGGATCTCAGCTCCATCTTTTATTTTGTTAATAAGCCCTTCTGCTCCTTTCTCCCAGGCAGGAGAGTTCAGCCATTCTCTGAGAAGTTTCTACAAGGATACTGGGAACTAGATATTTCAGGGCACAGGCTAAATGAAGATTTTATACTCATAACTCAGCCTCCAGCAAGCAAAGCGAGTGTTGTAGGGAGCCCCCTGGCGTCTGTCCATGTCTTTGTGTCTCTGAGGACTCTGTCTGGCTCTGCTCCTGTCTCCTCATATTTTTTTGGTAATTTTTCCTTTTTACGATTTTTTTAAAGGTAGAATTTCCCTCTGGCTCTCAGCTCCATCTTTTGTTTTGTTAATAAGCCCTTCTGCTCCTTTCTCCCAGGCAGGAGAGTTGAGCCATTCTCTGAGAAGTTTCCACATGGATACTGGGAACTATATATTTCAGGACACAGGCGAAATGAAGATTTTCTACTCAAAATTCAGCCTCCAGCAAGAAAAGCTTGTGTGATAGGGAGCTCTCATGGCCTCTATCCCTGTCTCTGTGTCTCTGAGGTCTCTGTCTCTCTCTGCTCCTGTCTCCTAATTTTTTTTGGTAATTTTTCCTTTTTACGATATTTTTAAAGGTAGAATTTCTCTCTGGCTCTCTGCTCCATCTTTTGTTTTGTTAATAAGCCCTTCTGCTCCTTTCTGCCAGGGAGGAGAATTGAGCCATTCTCTGAGAAGCTTCCACATGGATACTGGGAACTAGATATTTCAGGGCACAGGCGAAATGAAGATTTTCTTCTCATAATTCAGCCTCCAGCAAGCAAAGCTAGTGTGGTAGGGAGCCCCTTTGTCCTCTATCCCTGTTTCTGTGTCTCTGAGTTCTCTGTCTATCTCTGCTCCAGTCCCCTCCTTTTTTTTGGTATTTTTTCTTTTTACGATTTTTTTAAAGGTAGAATTTCTATCTGGCTCTCAGCTCCATCTTTTGTTTTGTTAATAAGCCCTTCTGCTCCTTTCTCCCAAGCAGGAGAGTTGAGCCATTCTTTGAGAAGATTCCACATGGATACTTGGAGCTAGATATTTCAGGGCACAGTTGATATGAAGATTTTCTACTCATAATTCAGCCTCGAGCTAGCAAAGATAGTGTGGTAGGGAACCCCTATGGCCTCTATTCATGTCTCTGTGTCTGTGAGGGCTCTGTCTCTCTCTGCTCCTGTCTCCTCATTTTTTTTGGTAATTTTTCCTTTTTACGAATTTTTTAAAGGTAGAATTTCTCTCTGGATCTCAGCTCCATCTTTTATTTTGTTAATAAGCCCTTCTGCTCCTTTCTCCCAGGCAGGAGAGTTCAGCCATTCTCTGAGAAGTTTCCACAGTACTGGGAACTAGATATTTCAGGGCACAGGCGATATGAAGATTTTCTACTCATAATTCAGCCTCCAGCAAGCAAAGCTAGTGTGGTAGGGGGCCCCCCTGGCCTCTATCCCTGTCTCTGTGTCTCTGAAGTCTCTTTCTCTCTGCTCCTTTCTCCTCATTAATTTTTGGGAATTTTTCCTTTTTAAGATTTTTTTAAAGGTAGAATTTCTATCTCGCTCTCAGCTCCATCTTTTGTTTTGTTAATAAGCCCTTCTGCTCCTTTCTCCCAGGCAGGAGAGTTGAGCCATTCTCTGAGAAGCTTCCACATGGATACTGGGAACTAGATATTTCAGGGCACAGGCGAAATGAAGATTTTCTTCTCATAATTCAGCCTCCAGCAAGCAAAGCTAGTGTGGTAGGGAGCCCCTCTGGCCTCTATCCCTGTTTCTGTGTCTCTGAGGTCTCTGTCTCTCTCTGCTCCTGTCTCCTCATTTTTTTGGTAATTTTTCCTTTTTACGATTTTTTTAAAGGTAGAATTCATCTCTGGCTCTCAGCTCCATCTTTTGTTTTGTTAATAAGCCCTTCTGCTCCTAACTCCCTGGCAGGAGAGTTGAGCCATTCTCTGAGAAGATTCCACATGGATACTGGGAACTAGATATTTAAGGCACAGGCGAAATGAAGATTTTCTACTCATAATTCAGCCTCCAGCAAGCAAAGCTAGTGTGGTAGGGAGCCCCCCTGGACTCTGTCCATGTCCCTGTGTCTCTGAGGTCTCTGTCTATCTCTGCTCCAGTCCCCTCCTTTTTTTTGGTATTTATTCTTTTTACGATATTTTTAAAGGTAGAATTTATATCTGGCTCTCGGCTCCATCTTTTGTTTTGTTAATGAGCCCTTCTGCTCCTTTCTCCGAGGCAGTAGACTTGAGCCATTCACTGAAAAGTTTCCACATGGATATGGGGAACTAGATATTTCAGGGCACAGGCGAAATGAAGATTTTCTACTCGTAATTCAGCCTCCAGCAAGCAAAGCTAATGTGGTTGGGAGCCCCCCTGGCCTCTATCCCTGTCTCTGTGTCTCTGAGGTTTCTTTCTCCCTCTGCTCCTGTGTCCTCATTTTTTTTTGGTAATTTTTCCTTTTTACGATTTTTTAAAGGTAGAATTTCTATCTGGCAATCAGCTCCATCTTTTGTTTTGTTAATAAGCCCTTCTGATCCTTTCTCCCAGGCATGAGAGTTGAGCCATTTTCTGAGAAGTTTCCACTTGGATACTGGGAACTAGATATTTCAGGGCACAGGCGAATTTAAGATTTTCTACTCATAATTCAGCCTCCAGCAAGCAAAACTAGTGTGGTAGGGAGCCCGCCTGGACTCTATCCATGTCTCTGTGTCTCTGAGGTCTCTGTCTCCCTCTGCTCCTGTCTCCTCATTTTTTTTGGTAATTCTTTCTTTTTTTTCTATTTTTTAAAGGTAGAATTTCTCTCTGGCTCTCAGGTCCATCTATTGTTTTGTTAATAAGCCCTTCTGCTCCTTCTCCCAGGCAGGAGAGTTGATCCATTCTCTGAGAAGTTTCCTCATGGATACTGGGAAATAGATATTTCAGGGCACAGGCGAAATGAAGATTTTCTTCTCATAATTCAGCCTTCAGCAAGCAAAGCTAGTGTGGTAGGGAGCCCCCCTGGACTCTATCCATGTCTCTGTGTCTCTGAAGTCTCTGTCTCTCTCTGCTCCTGTCCCCTCCTTTTTTTTGGTAATTTTTCCTTTTTATGATATTTTTAAAGGTGGAATTTCTCTCTGGCTATCAGCTGCATCTTTTGTTTTGTTAATAAGCCCTTCTGCTCCTTTCTCCCAAGCAGGAGAGTTGAGCCATTCTTTGAGAAGATTCCACATGGATACTCGGAGCTAGATATTTCAGGGCACAGTTGATATGAAGATTTTCTACTCATAATTCAGCCTCTAGCTAGCAAAGATAGTGTGGTAGGGAACCCCTATGGCCTCTATTCATGTCTCTGTGTCTCTGAGGTCTCTGTCTCTCTCTGCTCCTGTCTCCTCATATTTTTTTGGTAATTTTTCCTTTTTACGATTTTTTTAAAGGTAGAATTTCTCTCTGGATCTCAACTCCATCTTTTGTTTTGTTAATAAGCCCTTCTGGTCCTTTCTCCCAGGCAGGAGAGGTGAGCCATTCTCTGAGAAGTTTCCACATGGATACTGGGAACAAGATATTTCAGGGCACAGGCGAAATGAAGATTTTCTACTCATAATTCAGACTATAGCAAGCAAAGCTAGTGCGGTAGGGAGCCCCTCTGGCCTCTATCCCTGTCTCTGTGTCTCTGAGGTCTCTGTCTCTCTCTGCTCCTGTCTCCTCATTTATTTTTGGTAATATTTCCTTTTTATGATTTCTTTAAAGGTAGAATTTCTCTCTCGCTCTCATCTCCATCTTTTGTTTTGTTAATTAGCCCCTCTGCTCCTTTCTCCCAGGCAGGAGAGTTGAGCCATTCACAGAGAAGTTTCCACATGGATACTGGGAACTTGATATTTCAGGGCACAGGCGATATGAAGATTTTCTACTCATAATTCAGCCTCCACCAAGCAAAGCTAGTGTGGTAGGGAGCCCATCTGGCCTCTATCCCTGTCTCTGTGTCTCTGAGATCTCTGTCTCTCTCAGGATACTGGGAACTAGATATTTCAGGGGACAGCCGAAATGAAGATTTTCTACTCATAAATCAGCCTCCACCAAGCAAAGCTAGTGTGGTAGGGAGCCCCTATGGCCTCTATCCCTGTCTCTGTGTCTCTGAGGTCTCTGTCTCTCTCAGGATACTGGGAACTAGATATTTCAGGGGACAGCCGAAATGAAGATTTTCTACTCGTAATTCACCCTACAGCGAGCAAAGCTAGTGTGGTAGGGAGAGCCCAGGCCTCTATCGCTGTCTCTGTGTCTCTGAGGTCTCTGTCTCTCTCTGCTCCTGTCTCCTCATTTTTTTTGGTAATTTTTCCTTATTACGATTTTTTTAAAGTTATAATTTCTCTCTGGCTCTCAGCTCCATCTTTTGTTTCATTAATAAGCCGTTCTGCTCCTTTCTCCCAGGCAGGAGAGTTGAGCCATTCTCTGGGAGGATTCCACATGGATACTGGGAACTAGATATTTCAGGGCACAGGCGAAATGAAGATTTTCTACTCATAATTCAGCCTCCAGCAAGCAAAGCTAGTGTGGTAGGGAGCCCCCCTGGACTCTATCCCTGTCTCTGTGTCTCTGAGGTCTCTGTCTCTCTCTGCTCCTGTCTCCTCCTTTTTTTGGAAATTTTTCCTTTTTACGAATTTTTTAAAGGTAGAATTACTCTCTGGCTCTCAGCTCCATCTTTTGTTTTGTTAATAAGTCCTTCTGCTCCTTTCTCTCAGGGAGGAGAGTTGAGCCATTTTCTCAGAAGTTTCCACATGGATACTGGGAACTATGTATTTCAGGGCACAGGCGAAATGAAGAATTTCTACTCATAATTCAGCCTCCAGCAAGCAAAGCTAATGTGGTAGGGAGCCCCTCTGGCCTCTATCCCTGTCTCTGTGTCTCTGAGGTCTCTGTCTCTCTCTGCTCCTTTCTCCTCAAATTTTTTTGGTAATTTTTCATTTTAACGATTTTTTTAAAGGTAGAATTTCTCTCTGGCTCTCAGCTCCATCTTTTGTTTTGTTAATAAAACCTTCTGCTCCTTTCTCCCAGGCAGGAGAGTTGAGCAATTCTCTGAGAAGATTCCACATGGATACTGGGAACTAGATATTTCTGGCACAGGAGAAATGAAGATTTTCTACTCATAATTCAGCCTGCAGCAGGCAAAGCTAAGGTGGTAGGGAGCCCCCCTGGCCTCTATCCCTGTCTCTGTGTCTCTGAGGTCTCTTTCTCTCTCTGCTCCTGTCTCCTCATCTATTTTTGGTAATTTTTCCTTTTTATGATTTCTTTAAAGGTAGAATTTCTCTCTCGCTCTCATCTCCATCTTTTGTTTTGTTAATAAGCCCCTCTGCTCCTTTCTCCCAGGCAGGAGAGTTGAGCCATTCTCTGAGAAGGTTCAACATGGATACTGGGAACTAGATATTTCAGGGCACAGGCGATATGAAGATTTTCTACTCATAATTCAGCCTCCACCAAGCAAAGCTAGTGTGGTAGGGAGCCCCTCTGGCCTCTATCCCTGTCTCTGTGTCTCTGAGGTCTCTGTCTCTCTCTGGATACTGGGAACTAGATATTTCAGGGGACAGGCGAAATGAAGATTTTCTACTCGTAATTCAGCCTACAGCGAGCAAAGCTAGTGTGGTAGGGAGCCCCCCTGGCCTCTATCGCTGTCTCTGTGTCTCTGAGGTCTCTGTCTCTCTCTGCTCCTGTCTCCTCATTTTTTTTGGTAATTTTTCCTTATTACGATTTTTTTAAAGGTAGAATTTCTCTCTGGCTCTCAGCTCCATCTTTTGTTTCATTAATAAGCCGTTCTGCTCCTTTCTCCCAGGCAGGAGAGTTGAGCCATTCTCTGAGAGGTTTCCACATGGATACTGGGAACTAGATATTTCAGGGCACAGGCGAAATGAAGATTTTCTACTCATAATTCAGCCTCCAGCAAGCAAAGCTAGTGTGGTAGGGAGACCCCTTGGACTCTATCCCTGTCTCTGTGTCTCTGAGGTCTCTGTCTCTCTCTGCTCCAGTCTCCTCCTTTTTTTTGGAAATTTTTCCTTTTTACGAATTTTTTAAAGGTAGAATTACTCTCTGGCTCTCAGCTCCATCTTTTGTTTTGTTAATAAGTCGTTCTGCTCCTTTCTCCCAGGGAGGAGAGTTGAGCCATTTTCTCAGAAGTTTCCACATGGATACTGGGATCTATATATTTCAGGGCACAGGCGAAATGAAGATTTTCTACTCATAATTCAGCCTCCAGCAAGCAAAGTTGTGTGGTAGGGAGCCCCCTGGACTCTATCCCTGTCTCTGTGTCTCTGAGGTCTCTGTCTCTCTCTGCTCCTGTCTCCTCATTTTTTTGGTAATTTTTCCTTTTTACGATTGTTTTAAAGGTAGAATTTCTCTCTGACTCTCAGCTTCATCTTTTGTTTTGTTAATAAGCCCTTCTGCTCCTTTCTCCCAGGCAGGAGAGTTGATCCATTCTCTGAGAAGTTTCTACAAGGATACTGGGAACTAGATATTTCAGGGCACAGGCTAAATGAGGATTTTATACTCATAACTCAGCCTCCAGCAAGCAAAGCGAGTGTTGTAGGGAGCCCCTCTGGCGTCTGTCCATGTCTTTGTGTCTCTGAGGACTCTGTCTGGCTCTGCTCCTGTCTCCTCATATTTTTTTGGTAATTTTTCCTTTTTACGATTTTTTTAAAGGTAGAATTTCCCTCTGGCTCTCAGCTCCATCTTTTGTTTTGTTAATAAGCCCTTCTGCTCCTTTCTCCCAGGCAGGAGAGTTGAGGCATTCTCTGAGAAGTTTCCACATGGATACTGGGAACTAGATATTTCAGGGCACAGGCGAAATGAAGATTTTCTACTCAAAATTCCGCCTCCAGCAAGCAAAGCTAGTGTGATAGGGAGCTCCCATGGCCTCTATCCCTGTCTCTGTGTCTCTGAGGTCTCTGTCTCTCTCTGCTCCTGTCTCCTAAATTTTTGGTAATTTTTCCTTTTTACGATATTTTTAAAGGTAGAATTTCTCTCTGGCTCTCTGCTCCGTCTTTTGTTTTGTTAATAAGCCCTTCTGCTCCTTTCTGCCAGGGAGGAGAATTGAGCCATTCTCTGAGAAGCTTCCACATGGATACTGGGAACTAGATATTTCAGGGCACAGGCGAAATGAAGATTTTCTTCTCATAATTCAGCCTCCAGCAAGCAAAGCTAGTGTGGTAGGGAGCCCCTATGTCCTCTATCCCTGTTTCTGTGTCTCTGAGGTCTCTGTCTCTCTCTGCTTCTGTCTCCTCATTTTTTTGGAAATTTTTCCTTTTTACGATTTTTTTAAAGGTAGAATTCATCTCTGGCTCTCAGCTCCATCTTTTGTTTTGTTAATAAGCCCTTCTGCTCCTAACTCCCTGGCAGGAGAGTTGAGCCATTCTCTGAGAAGATTCCACATGGATACTGGGAACTAGATATTTCAGGGCACAGGCGAAATGAAGATTTTCTACTCATAATTCAGCCTCCAGCAAGCAAAGCTAGTGTGGTAGGGAGCCCCCCTGGACTCTATCCATGTCCCTGTGTCTCTGAGGTCTCTGTCTATCTCTGATCCAGTCCACTCCATTTTTTTGGTATTTTTTCTTTTTACGATTTTTCTAAAGGTAGAATTTCTATCTGGCTCTCAGCTCCATCTTTTGTTTTGTTAATAAGCCCTTCTGCTCCTTTCTCCCAAGCAGGAGAGTTGAGCCATTCTTTGAGAAGATTCCACATGGATACTGGGAGCTAGATATTTCAGGTCACAGCTGATATGAAGATTTTCTACTCATAATTCAGCCTCTAGCTAGCAATGATAGTGTGGTAGGGAACCCCTATGGCCTCTATTCATGTCTCTGTGTCTCTGAGGTCTCTGTCTCTCTCTGCTCCTGTATCCTCATTTTTTTTTTGGTAATTTTTCCTTTTTACAATTTTTTTAAAGGTAGAATTTCTCTCTGGATCTCAGCTCCATCTTTTGTTTTGTTAATAAGCCCTTCTGCTCCTTTCTCCCAGGCAGGAGAGTTGAGCCATTCTCTGAGAAGTTTCCACATGGATACTGGGAACTAGATATTTCAGGGCACAGGCGAAATGAAGATTTTCTAATCATAAATCAGCCTCCAGCAAGCAAAGCTAGTGTGGTAGGGAGCCCCTCTGTCCTCTATCCCTGTCTCTGTGTCTCTGAGGTCTCTGTCTCTCTCTCTCTGCAACTGTGTCCTCATATTTTTTTGGTAATTTTTCCTTTTTACGGTTTTTCTAAATGTAGAATTTCTCTCTGGCTCTCAGCTCCATCTTTTGTTTTGTTAATTAGCCCTTCTGCTCCTTTCTCCCAGGCAGGAGAGTTGAGCCATTCTCTGAGAAGATTCCACATGGATACTGGGAACTATATATTTCAGGGCACAGGCGAAATGAAGATTTTCTACTCGTAATTCAGCCTCCAGCAAGCAAAGCTAGTGTTGTAGGAGCCCCTCTGTCCTCTATTCCTGTCTCTGTGTCTCTGAGGTTTCTTTCTCTCTCTGCTCCTGTCTCCTCATTTTTTTTTTGGTAATTTTTCCCTTTTTACGATTTTTTAAAGGTAGAATTTCTATCTGGCAATCAGCTCCCTCTTTTGTTTTGTTAATAAGCCCTTCTGCTCCTTTCTCACAGGCATGAGAGTTGAGCCATTTTCTGAGAAGTTTCACATGGATACTGGGAACTAGATATTTCAGGGCACAGGCGAAATGAAGATTTTCTACTCATAATTCAGCCTCCAGCAAGCAAAGCGAGTGTTGTAGGGAGCCCCTCTGGCGTCTGTCCATGTCTTTGTGTCTCTGAGGACTCTGTCTGGCTCTGCTCCTGTCTCCTCATATTTTTTTGGTAATTTTTCCTTTTTACGATTTTTTTAAAGGTAGAATTTCCCTCTGGCTCTCAGCTCCATCTTTTGTTTTGTTAATAAGCCCTTCTGCTCCTTTCTCCCAGGCAGGAGAGTTGAGGCATTCTCTGAGAAGTTTCCACATGGATACTGGGAACTAGATATTTCAGGGCACAGGCGAAATGAAGATTTTCTACTCAAAATTCAGCCTCCAGCAAGCAAAGCTAGTGTGATAGGGAGCTCCCATGGCCTCTATCCCTGTCTCTGTGTCTCTGAGGTCTCTGTCTCTCTCTGCTCCTGTCTCCTAATTTTTTTTGGTAATTTTTCCTTTTTACGATATTTTTAAAGGTAGAATTTCTCTCTGGCTCTCTGCTCCGTCTTTTGTTTTGTTAATAAGCCCTTCTGCTCCTTTCTGCCAGGGAGGAGAATTGAGCCATTCTCTGAGAAGCTTCCACATGGATACTGGGAACTAGATATTTCAGGGCACAGGCGAAATGAAGATTTTCTTCTCATAATTCAGCCTCCAGCAAGCAAAGCTAGTGTGGTAGGGAGCCCCTCTGTCCTCTATCCCTGTTTCTGTGTCTCTGAGGTCTCTGTCTCTCTCTGCTTCTGTCTCCTCATTTTTTTGGAAATTTTTCCTTTTTACGATTTTTTTAAAGGTAGAATTCATCTCTGGCTCTCAGCTCCATCTTTTGTTTTGTTAATAAGCCCTTCTGCTCCTAACTCCCTGGCAGGAGAGTTGAGCCATTCTCTGAGAAGATTCCACATAGATACTTGGAACTAGATATTTCAGGGCACAGGCGAAATGAAGATTTTCTACTCATAATTCAGCCTCCAGCAAGCAAAGCTAGTGTGGTAGGGAGCCCCCCTGGACTCTATCCATGTCCCTGTGTCTCTGAGGTCTCTGTCTATCTCTGATCCAGTCCACTCCATTTTTTTGGTATTTTTTCTTTTTACGATTTTTCTAATGGTAGAATTTCTATCTGGCTCTCAGCTCCATCTTTTGTTTTGTTAATAAGCCCTTCTGCTCCTTTCTCCCAAGCAGGAGAGTTGAGCCATTCTTTGAGAAGATTCCACATGGATACTGGGAGCTAGATATTTCAGGTCACAGTTGATATGAAGATTTTCTACTCATAATTCAGCCTCTAGCTAGCAATGATAGTGTGGTAGGGAACCCCTATGGCCTCTATTCATGTCTCTGTGTCTCTGAGGTCTCTGTCTCTCTCTGCTCCTGTATCCTCATTTTTTTTTGGTAATTTTTCCTTTTTACAATTTTTTTAAAGGTAGAATTTCTCTCTGGATCTCAGCTCCATCTTTTGTTTTGTTAATAAGCCCTTCTGCTCCTTTCTCCCAGGCAGGAGAGTTGAGCCATTCTCTGAGAAGTTTCCACATGGATACTGGGAACTAGATATTTCAGGGCACAGGCGAAATGAAGATTTTCTACTCATAAATCAGCCTCCAGCAAGCAAAGCTAGTGTGGTAGGGAGCCCCTCTGTCCTCTATCCCTGTCTCTGTGTCTCTGAGGTCTCTGTCTCTCTCTCTGCAACTGTGTCCTCATATTTTTTTGGTAATTTTTCCTTTTTACGGTTTTTCTAAATGTAGAATTTCTCTCTGGCTCTCAGCTCCATCTTTTGTTTTGTTAATTAGCCCTTCTGCTCCTTTCTCCCAGGCAGGAGAGTTGAGCCATTCTCTGAGAAGATTCCACATGGATACTGGGAACTATATATTTCAGGGCACAGGCGAAATGAAGATTTTCTACTCGTAATTCAGCCTCCAGCAAGCAAAGCTAGTGTTGTAGGAGCCCCTCTGTCCTCTATCCCTGTCTCTGTGTCTCTGAGGTTTCTTTCTCTCTCTGCTCCTGTCTCCTCATTTTTTTTTGGTAATTTTTCCCTTTTTACGATTTTTTAAAGGTAGAATTTCTATCTGGCAATCAGCTCCCTCTTTTGTTTTGTTAATAAGCCCTTCTGCTCCTTTCTCACAGGCATGAGAGTTGAGCCATTTTCTGAGAAGTTTCCACATGGATACTGGGAACTAGATATTTCAGGGCACAGGCGAAATGAAGATTTTCTACTCATAATTCAGCCTCCAGCAAGCAAAGCTAGTGTGGTAGGGAGCCCCCCTGGACTCTATCCATGTCCCTGTGTCTCTGAGGTCTCTGTCTATCTCTGCTCCAGTCCCCTCCTTTTTTTTGGTATTTTTTCTTTTTACGATTTTTTTAAACGTAGAATTTCTATCTGGCTCTCAGCTCCATCTTTTGTTTTGTTAATAATCTCTTCTGCTCCTTTCTCCCAAGCAGGAGAGTTGAGCCATTCTTTGAGAAGATTCCACATGGATACTTGGAGCTAGATATTTCAGGGCACAGTTGATATGAAGATTTTCTACTCATAATTCAGCCTCGAGCTAGCAAAGATAGTGTGGTAGGGAACCCCTATGGCCTCTATTCATGTCTCTGTGTCTCTGAGGTCTCTGTCTCTCTCTGCTCCTGTCTCCTCAATTTTTTTGGTAATTTTTCCTTTTTACGAATTTTTTAAAGGTAGAATTTTTCTCTGGATCTCAGTTCCATCTTTTATTTTGTTAATAAGCCCTTCTGCTCCTTTCTCCCAGGCAGGAGAGTTCAGCCATTCTCTGAGAAGTTTCCACAGTACTGGGAACAAGATATTTCAGGGCACAGGCGATATGAAGATTTTCTACTCATAATTCAGCCTCCAGCAAGCAAAGCTAGTGTGGTAGGGAGCCCCCCTGGCCTCTATCCCTGTCTCTGTGTCTCTGAAGTCTCTTTCTCTCTGCTCCTTTCTCCTCATTAATTTTTGGGAATTTTTCCTTTTTAAGATTTTTTTAAAGGTAGAATTTCTATCTCGCTCTCAGCTCCATCTTTTGTTTTGTTAATAAGCCCTTCTGCTCCTTTCTCCCAGGCAGGAGAGTTGAGCCATTCTCTGAGAAGCTTCCACATGGATACTGGGAACTAGATATTTCAGGGCACAGGCGAAATGAAGATTTTCTTCTCATAATTCAGCCTCCAGCAAGCAAAGCTAGTGTGGTAGTGAGCTCCTCTGGCCTCTATCCCTGTTTCTGTGTCTCTGAGGTCTCTGTCTCTCTCTGCTCCTGTCTCCTCATTTTTTTGGTAATTTTTCCTTTTTACGATTTTTTTAAAGGTAGAATTCATCTCTGGCTCTCAGCTCCATCTTTTGTTTTGTTAATAAGCCTTTCTGCTCCTAACTCCCTGGCAGGAGAGTTGAGCCATTCTCTGAGAAGATTCCACATGGATACTGGGAACTAGATATTTAAGGCACAGGCGAAATGAAGATTTTCTACTCATAATTCAGCCTCCAGCAAGCAAAGCTAGTGTGGTAGGGAGCCCCCCTGGACTCTGTCCATGTCCCTGTGTCTCTGAGGTCTCTGTCTATCTCTGCTCCAGTCCCCTCATTTTTTTTGGTATTTATTCTTTTTAGGATTTTTTTAAAGGGAGAATTTATATCTGGCTCTCGGCTCCATCTTTTGTTTTGTTAATGAGCCCTTCTGCTCCTTTCTCCGAGGCAGTAGACTTGAGCCATTCACTGAAAAGTTTCCACATGGATACGGGGAACTAGATATTTCAGGGCACAGGCGAAATGAAGATTTTCTACTCATAATTCAGCCTCCAGCAAGCAAAGCTAATGTGGTAGGGAGCCCCCCTGGCCTCTATCCCTGTCTCTGTGTCTCTGAGGTTTCTTTCTCTCTCTGCTCCTGTGTCCTCATTTTTTTTTGGTAATTTTTCCTTTTTACGATTTTTTAAAGGTAGAATTTCTATCTGGCAATCAGCTCCATCTTTTGTTTTGTTAATAAGCCCTTCTGATCCTTTCTCCCAGGCATGAGAGTTGAGCCATTTTCTGAGAAGTTTCCACATGGATACTGGGAACTAGATATTTCAGGGCACAGGCGAATTTAAGATTTTCTACTCATAATTCAGCCTCCAGCAAGCAAAGCTAGTGTGGTAGGGAGCCCGCCTGGACTCTATCCATGTCTCTGTGTCTCTGAGGTCTCTGTCTCTCTCTGCTCATGTGTCCTCATATTTTTTGGTAATTTTTCCTTTTTACGATTTTTTTAAAAGTAGAATTTCTCTCTGGATCTCAGCTCCATCTTTTGTTTTGTTAATAAGCCCTCTGCTCCTTTCTCCCAGACAGGAGAGTTGAGCCATTCTCTGAGAAGTTTCCACATGGATACTGGGAACAAGATATTTCAGGGCACAGGCGATATGAAGATTTTCTACTCATAATTCAGCCTCCAGCAAGCAAAGCTAGTGTGGTAGGGAGCCCCCCTGGCCTCTATCCCTTTCTCTGTGTCTCTGAGGTCTCTGTCTCTCTGCTCTTCTCTCCTCATTTATTTTTGGTAATTTTTCCTTTTTAAGATTTTTTTAAAGGTAGAATTTCTATCTCTCTCTCAGCTCCATCTTTTGTTTTGTTAATTAGCCCTTCTGCTCCTTTCTCCCAGGCAGGAGAGTTGAGCCATTCTCTGAGAAGTTTCCACATGGATACTGGGAACTAGATATTTCAGGGGACAGGCGAAATGAAGATTTTCTACTCATAAATCAGCCTCCAGCAAGCAAAGCTAGTGTGATAGGGAGCCCCTCTGGCCTCTATCGCTGTCTCTGTGTCTCTGAGGTCTCTGTCTCTCTCTGCTCCTGTCTCCTCATTTTTTTTGGTAATTCTTTCTTTTTACTATTTTTTAAAGGTAGAATTTCTCTCTGGCTCTCAGGTCCATCTATTGTTTTGTTAATAAGCCCTTCTGCTCCTTCTCCCAGGCAGGAGAGTTGATCCATTCTCTGAGAAGTTTCCTCATGGATACTGGGAAATAGATATTTCAGGGCACAGGCGAAATGAAGATTTTCTTCTCATAATTCAGCCCTCAGCAAGCAAAGCTAGTGTGGTAGGGAGCCCCCCTGGACTCTATCCATGTCTCTGTGTCTCTGAAGTCTCTGTCTCTCTCTGCTCCAGTCCCCTCCTTTTTTTTGGTAATTTTTCCTTTTTATGATATTTTTAAAGGTGGAATTTCTCTCTGGCTATCAGCTGCATCTTTTGTTTTGTTAATAAGCCCTTCTGCTCCTTTCTCCCAAGCAGGAGAGTTGAGCCATTCTTTGAGAAGATTCCACATGGATACTCGGAGCTAGATATTTCAGGGCACAGTTGATATGCAGATTTTCTACTCATAATTCAGCCTCTAGCTAGCAAAGATAGTGTGGTAGGGAACCCCTATGGCCTCTATTCATGTCTCTGTGTCTCTGAGGTCTCTGTCTCTCTCTGCTCCTCTCTCCTCATATTTTTTTGGTAATTTTTCCTTTTTACGATTTTTTTAAAGGTAGAATTTCTCTCTGGATCTCAGCTCCATCTTTTGTATTGTTAATAAGCCCTTCTGGTCCTTTCTCCCAGGCAGGAGAGGTGAGCCATTCTCTGAGAAGTTTCCACATGGATACTGGGAACAAGATATTTCAGGGCACAGGCGAAATGAAGATTTTCTACTCATAATTCAGACTATAGCAAGCAAAGCTAGTGCGGTAGGGAGCCCCTCTGGCCTCTATCCCTGTCTCTGTGTCTCTGAGGTCTCTGTCTCTCTCTGCTCCTGTCTCCTCATTTATTTTTGGTAATTTTTCCTTTTTATGATTTCTTTAAAGGTAGAATTTCTCTCTCGCTCTCATCTCCATCTTTTGTTTGGTTAATTAGCCCCTCTGCTCCTTTCTCCCAGGCAGGAGAGTTGAGCCATTCTCTGAGAATATTCCACATGGATACTGGGAACTAGATATTTCAGGGCACAGACGAAATGAATATTTTCTACTCGTAATTTAGCCTCCAGTAAGCAAAGCTAGTGTTGTAGGGAGCCCCTCTGGGTTCTATCCCTGTCTCTGTGTCTCTGAGGTCTCTGTCTCTCTCTGCTCATGTCTCCTCATTTTTTTTCGTTATTTTTCCTTTTAATATTTTTTTAAAGGTAGAATTTTTCTGGCTCTCAGCTCCCTCTTTTGTTTTGTTAATAAGCCCTTCTGCTCCTTTCTCCCAGGCAGGAGAGTTGAGCCATTCACAGAGAAGTTTCCACATGGATACTGGGAACTAGATATTTCAGGGCACGGGCGATATGAAGATTTTCTACTCATAATTCAGCCTCCACCAAGCAAAGCTAGTGTGGTAGGGAGCCCCTCTGGCCTCTATCCCTGTCTCTGTGTCTCTGAGATCTCTGTCTCTCTCAGGATACTGGGAACTAGATATTTCAGGGGACAGGCGAAATGAAGATTTAATACTCGTAATTCACCCTACAGCGAGCAAAGCTAGTGTGGTAGGGAGCCCCCCTGGCCTCTATCGCTGTCTCTGTGTCTCTGAGGTCTCTGTCTCTCTCTGCTCCTGTCTCCTCATTTTTTTTGGTAATTTTTCCTTATTACGATTTTTTTAAAGTTATAATTTCTCTCTGGCTCTCAGCTCCATCTTTTGTTTCATTAATAAGCCGTTCTGCTCCTTTCTCCCAGGCAGGAGAGTTGAGCCATTCTCTGAGAGGATTCCACATGGATACTGGGAACTAGATATTTCAGGGCACAGGCGAGATGAAGATTTTCTACTCATAATTCAGCCTCCAGCAAGCAAAGCTAGTGTGGTAGGGAGCCCCCCTGGACTCTATCCCTGTCTCTGTGTCTCTGAGGTCTCTGTCTCTCTCTGCTCCAGTCTCCTCCTTTTTTTGGAAATTTTTTCTTTTTACGAATTTTTTAAAGGTAGAATTACTCTCTGGCTCTCAGCTCCATCTTTTGTTTTGTTAATAAGTCCTTCTGCTCCTTTCTCCCAGGGAGGAGAGTTGAGCCATTTTCTCAGAAGTTTCCACATGGATACTGGGAACTATGTATTTCAGGGCACAGGCGAAATGAAGAATTTCTACTCATAATTCAGCCTCCAGCAAGCAAAGCTATTGTGGTAGGGAGCCCCTCTGTCCTCTATCCCTGTCTCTCTGTCTCTGAGGTCTCTGTCTCCCTCTGCTCCTTTCTCCTCAAATTTTTTTGGTAATTTTTCATTTTTACGATTTTTTTAAAGGTAGAATTTCTCTCTGGCTCTCAGCTCCATCTTTTGTTTTGTTAATAAGCCCTTCTGCTCCTTTCTCCCAGGCAGGAGAGTTGAGCAATTCTCTGAGAAGATTCCACATGGATACTGGGAACTAGATATTTCTGGCACAGGAGAAATGAAGATTTTCTACTCATAATTCAGCCTGCAGCAGGCAAAGCTAATGTGGTAGGGAGCCCCCCTGGCCTCTATCCCTGTCTCTGTGTCTCTGAGGTCTCTTTCTCTCTCTGCTCCTGTCTCCTCATTTATTTTTGGTAATTTTTTCCTTTTTATGATTTCTTTAAAGGTAGAATTTCTCTCTCGCTCTCATCTCCATCTTTTGTTTTGTTAATAAGCCCCTCTGCTCCTTTCTCCCAGGCAGGAGAGTTGAGCCATTCTCTGAGAAGGTTCAACATGGATACCCAGAACTAGATATTTCAGGGCACAGGCGATATGAAGATTTTCTACTCATAATTCAGCCTCCACCAAGCAAAGCTAGTGTGGTAGGGAGCCCCTCTGGCCTCTATCCCTGTCTCTGTGTCTCTGAGGTCTCTGTCTCTCTCTGGATACTGGGAACTAGATATTTCAGGGGACAGGCGAAATGAAGATTTTCTACTCGTAATTCAGCCTACAGCGAGCAAAGCTAGTGTGGTAGGGAGCCCCCCTGGCCTCTATCGCTGTCTCTGTGTCTCTGAGGTCTCTGTCTCTCTCTGCTCCTGTCTCCTCATTTTTTTTGGTAATTTTTCCTTATTACGATTTTTTTAAAGTTATAATTTCTCTCTGGCTCTCAGCTCCATCTTTTGTTTCATTAATAAGCCGTTCTGCTCCTTTCTCCCAGGCAGGAGAGTTGAGCCATTCTCTGAGAGGATTCCACATGGATACTGGGAACTAGATATTTCAGTGCACAGGCGAAATGAAGATTTTGTACTCATAATTCAGCCTCCAGCAAGCAAAGCTAATGTGGTAGGGAGACCCCCTGGACTCTATCCCTGTCTCTGTGTCTCTGAGGTCTCTGTCTCTCTCTGCTCCAGTCTCCTCCTTTTTTTTGGAAATTTTTCCATTTTACGAATTTTTTAAAGGTAGAATTACTCTCTGGCTCTCAGCTCCATCTTTTGTTTTGTTAATAAGTCCTTCTGCTCCTTTCTCCCAGGAGGAGAGTTGAGCCATTTTCTCAGAAGTTTCCACAAGGATACTGGGAACTATATATTTCAGGGCACAGGCCAAATGAAGAATTTCTACTCATAATTCAGCCTCCAGCAAGCAAAACTATTGTGGTAGGGAGCCCCTCTGGCCTCTATCCCTGTCTCTGTGTCTCTGAGGTCTCTGTCTCTCTCTGCTCCTGTCTCCTCAAATTTTTTTGGTAATTTTTCATTTTTACGATTTTTTTAAAGGTAGAATTTCTCTCTGGCTCTCAGCTCCATCTTTTGTTTTGTTAATAAGCCCTTCTGCTCCTTTCTCCCAGGCAGGAGAGTTGAGCAATTCTCTGAGAAGATTCCACATGGATACTGGGAACTAGATATTTCTGGCACAGGAGAAATGAAGATTTTCTACTCATAATTCAGCCTGCAGCAGGCAAAGCTAATGTGGTAGGGAGCCCCCCTGGCCTCTATCCCTGTCTCTGTGTCTCTGAGGTCTCTTTCTCTCTCTGCTCATGTCTCCTCATTTTTTTTTGGTAATTTTTCCTTTTTACGATTTTTTTAAAGGTAGAATTTCTCTCTGGCTTTCAGCTCCATCTTTTGTTTTGTTAATAAGCCCTTCTGCTCCTTTCTCCCAGGCAGGAGAGCTGAGCCATTCTCTGAGAAGTTTCCACATGGATACTGGGAACTAGATATTTCAGGGCACAGGAGAAATGAAGACTTTCTACTCATAATTCAGCCTCCAGCAATCCAAGCTAATGTGTTAGGGAGCCCCTCTGATCTCTATCCCTGTCTCTGTGTCTCTGAAGCCTCTGTCTCTCTCTGTGTCTCTCCTGACTCCTCAATTTTTTTGGTAATTTTTCTTTTTTACGATTTTTTTTAAGGTAATATTTCTCTCTGACACTCAGCTCCATCTTTTGTTTTGTTAATAAGCCCTTCTGCTCCTTTCTCCCAGGCAGGAGAGTTGAGCCATTCTCTCAGAAGATTCCACATGGATACTGGGAACTAGATATTTCAGGGCACAGGCGAAATGAACATATTCTACTCATAATTCAGCCTCCAGCAAGCAAAGCTAGTGTGGTAGGGAGCCCCCCTGGCCTCTATCCCTGTCTCTGTGGCTCTGAGGTCTCTTTCTCTCTCTGCTCCTGTCTCCTCAAATTTTTTTGGTAATTTTTCCTTTTTTACGATTTTTTTAAACGTAGAATTTCTCTCTGGCTCTCAGCTCCATCGTTTGTTTCGTTAATAAGCCCTTCTGCTCCTTTCTCCCAGGTAGTAGAGTTGAGCCATTCTCTGAGAAGATTCCACATGGATACTGGGAACTAGATATTTCAGGGCACAGGCGAAATGAAGATTTTCTACTCATAATTCTGCCCCAAGCAAACAAAGCTAGTGTGGTAGGGAGCCCCTCTGGCCTCTATCCCTGTCTCTGTGTCTCTGAGTTCTCTGTCTCTCTCTGCTCCTGTCTCCTCTTTTTTTTTGGTAATTTTTCCTTTTTACGATTTTTTTAATGGTAGAATTTCTCTCTGTCTCTCAGCTCCATCTTTTGTTTTATTAATAAGACCTTCAGCTTCTTTCTCCCAGGTAAGAGAGTTGAGCCATTCTCTGAGAATATTCCACATGGATACTGGGAACTAGATATTTCAGGGCACAGGCGAAATCAAGATTTTCTGCTCATAATTCAGCCTCCAGCAAGCAAAGCTAGTGTGGTCTATAGCCCCTCTGGCCTCTATCCCTGTCTCTGTGTCTCTGAAGTCTCTGTCTCTCTGCTCCTGTCTCCTCATTTTTTTTGGAAATTTTTCTTTTTTACGATTTTTTTAAAGGTGGAATATCTCTCTGGCACTCAGCTCCATCTTTTGTTTTGTTAATAAGCCCTTCTGCTCCTTTCTCCCAGGCAGGAGAGTTGAGCCATTCTCTGAGAAGATTCCACATTGATACTGGGAAGAAGATATTTAAGGGAACATGGGAAATGAAGATTTTCTACTAATAATTCAGCCTCCAGCAAGCAAAGCTAGTGTGGGAGGGAGGCACTCTAGCCTCTATCCCTGTCTCTGTGTCTCTGAGGTCTCTGTCTCTATCTGCTCCATTCTCCTCATTATTTTTTTGATAATTTTTCCTTTTTACGATTTTTTGAAAGGTAGAATTTCTCTCTAGCTTTCAGCTCCATCTTTTATTTTGTTAATAAGCCCTTCTGCTTCTTTCTCCCAGGCAGGAGAGTTGAGCCATTCTCTAAGAAGATACCACATGGATACTGGGAACTAGATATTTCAGGGCACAGGCGAAATGAAGATTTTCTACTCATAATTCAGCCTCCAGCAAGCAAAGCTAGTGTGGTAGGGAGCCCCTCTGGCCTCTATCCCTGTTTCTGTGTCTCTGAGGTCTCTGTCTCTCTCTGCTCCTGTCTCCTCATTTTTTTTTGGTAATTTTTCCATTTTACAATTTTTTTAATGGTAGAATTTCTCTCTGGCTCTCAGCTCCATCTTTTGTTTTGTTAATAAGCCCTTCTGCTCCTTTCTCCCAGGCAGGAGAGTTGAGCCATTCTTTGAGAAGATTCCACATGGATACTGGGATCTAGATATTTCAGGACAGAGGCGAAATGAAGATTTTCTACTCATAATTCAGCCTCCAGCAAGCAAAGCTAGTGTGGTAGGGAGCCCCTCTGGCCTCTATCCATGTCTCTTTGTCTCTTAGGTCTCTGTCTCTCTGTGCTACAGTCTCCCCATATTTTTTTGGTAATTTTTTCTTTTTACGATTTTTTTAAAGGTAGAATTTCTCTCTGGCTCTCAGCTCCATCTTTTGTTTTGTTAATAAGCCCTTCTGCTCCTTTCTCCCAGGCAGGAGAGTTGATCCATTCTCTGAGAAGGTTCCACATGTTTACTGGGAACTATATATTTCAGGGCACAGGCGAAATGAAGATTTTCTACTCATAATTCAGCCTCCAGCAAGCAAAGCTAGAGTGGTAGGGAGCCGCTCTGGCCTCTATTACTGTCTCTGTGTCTCTGAAGTCTTTGTCTCTCTCTGCTCCTGTCTCATATTTTTGGGGTAATTTTTCCTTCTTATGATACTTGTAAAGATAGAATTTCTCTCTGGCTCTCAGCTCCATCTTTTGTTTTGTTAATAAGCCCTTCTGCTCCTTTCTCCCAGGCAGGAGAGTTGAGCCATTCTCTGAGAAGGTTCCACATGTTTACTGGGAACTATATATTTCAGGTCACAGGCGAAATGAAGATTTTCTACTCATCATTCAGCCCCCAGCAATCAAAGCTAGTGTGGTAGGGAGTCCTTCTGGCCTCTATCACTGTCTCTGTGTCTCTGAGGTCTCTGTCTCTCTCTGCTCGTGTCACCTCCTTTTTTTGTTAATTTTTCCTTTTAACGATTTTTTTAAAGGTTGAATTTCTCTCTGGCTCTCAGCTCCTTCTTTTGTTTTGTTAATAATCACTTCTGCTCCTTTCTCCCAGGCAGGAGAGTTCAGCCATTCTCTGAGATGGTTCCACATGGATACTGGGAACTAGATATTTCACGGCACAGGTGAAATGAAGATTTTGTACTCATAATTCAGCCTCCAGCAAGCAAAGCTAGTGTGGTAGGGAGCCCCTCTGGCTCTATCCCTGTATCTGTGTCTCTGAGGTCTCTGTCTCTCTCTGCTTCTGTCTCCTCATATTTTTTTGGTAATTTTTCCTTTTTACGTTTTTTTTTTTTTTTTTGGAGAGGTTTTTCACTATAGGGCGCGTGCGCTCGCCAGACAGACAGAGACATAGAGACAGAAAGCGAGAAATCACCCCCCAGGGGGGATGGTCACGCCGCAATCCCTTCTCCTCCATTCTCCTCTCGGGATTTTTGGCACGCACGCACACGCGCCCGGCGTGAGTTGTAAGCCACCGGGTCCGAGACGCGAACCGCGGTCGACTACGTGGGAGTCCAGCGACATAGCAATTACGCTAACTGCTGGTTCCCCTTTTTACGTTTTTTTTAAAGGTAGAATTTCTCTCTGGCTCTCAGCTCCATCTTTTGTTTTGTTAATAAGCCCTTCTGCTCCTTTCTCCCAGGTAGGAGAGTTGAGCCATTCTCTGAGAAGGTTCCACATGTGTTCTGGGAACTAGATATTTCAGGGCACAAGCGAAATGAAGATTTTCTACTCATAATTCAGCCTCCAGCAAGCAAAGCTAGTGTGGTAGGGAGACCCTCTGTGCTCTATCCCTGTCTCTGTGTCTCTGAGGTCTCTGTCTCTCTCTGCTCCTGTATCCTCAATTTTTTTTGGTAATTTCTCTTTTTACGATTTTTTTAAAGGTAGGAATTCTCTCTGGCTCTAAGCTCCATCTTTTGTTTTGTTAATAAGCCCTTGTGCTCCTTTCTCCCAGGTAGGAGAGTTGAACAATTCTCTGAGAAGATACCACATGGATACTGGGAACTAGATATTTCAGTGCACAGGCGAAATGAAGATTTTCTGCTCATAATTCAGCCTCCAGCAAGAAAAGCAAGTGTGGTCTGGAGCCCCTCTGACCTCTATCCCTGTCTCTGTGTCTCTGAAGTCTCTGTCTCTCTCTGCTCCTGTCTCCTCAATTTTTGGTAATTTTTCTTTTTTACGATTTTTTTAAAGGTGGAATCTCTCTCTGGCTCTCAGCTCCATCTTTTGTTTTGTTAATAAGCCCTTCTGCTCCTTTCTCCCATGCAGGAGAGCTGAGCCATTCTCTGAGAAGTTTCCACATGGATACTGGGAACTAGATATTTCAGGGCACAGGAGAAATGAAGACTTTCTACTCATAATTCAGCCTCCAGCAATCAAAGCTAGTGTGGTAGGGAGCCCCTCTGATCTCTATCCCTGTCTCTGTGTCTCTGAAGTCTCTGTCTCTCTCTGTGTCTCTCCTGACTCCTCAATTTTTTTGGTAATTTTTCCTTTTTACGATTTTTTTAAGGTAGTATTTCTCTCTGACACTCAGCTCCATCTTTTGTCTTGTTAATAAGCCCTTCTGCTCCTTTCTCCCAGGCAGGAGAGTTGAGCCATTCTCTCAGAAGATTCCACATGGATACTGGGAACTAGATATTTCAGGGCACAGGCGAAATGAAGATATTCTACTCATAATTCAGCCTCCAGCAAGCAAAGCTAATGTGGTAGGGAAACCCCCTAGCCTCTATCCCTGTCTCTGTGGCTCTGAGGTCTCTTTCTCTCTCTGCTCCTGTCTCCTCAATTTTTTTTGGTAATTTTTCCTTTTTTACGATTTTTTTAAAGGTAGAATTTCTCTCTGGCTCTCAGCTCCATCGTTTGTTTCGTTAATAAGCCCTTCTGCTCCATTCTCCCAGGTAGTAGAGTTGAGCCATTCTCTGAGAAGATTCCACATGGATACTGGGAACTAGATATTTCAGGTCACAGGCGAAATGAAGATTTTCTACTCATAATTCTGCCCCAAGCAAACAAAGCTAGTGTGGTAGGGAGCCCCTCTGGCCTCTATCCCTGTCTCTGTGTCTCTGAGTTCTCTGTCTCTCTCTGCTCCTGTCTCCTCATTTTTTTTGGTAATTTATCCTTTTTACGATTTTTTTAATGGTAGGATTTCTCTCTGTCTCTCAGCTCCATCTTTTGTTTTATTAATAAGCCCTTCAGCTTCTTTCTCCCAGGAAAGAGAGTTGAGCCATTCTCTGAGAATATTCCACATGGATACTAGGAACTAGATATTTCAGGGCACAGTTGAAATGATGTTCTTCTACTCATAATTCAGCCTCCAGCAAGCAAAGCTAGTGTGGTAGGCAGCCCCTCTGGCCTCTATCCCTGTCTCTGTGTCTCTTAGGTCTCTGTCTCTCTCTGCTCCGGTCTCCTTATATTTTTTTGGAAATTTTTCATTTTTACGATTATTTTAAAGGTAGAATTTCTCTCTGGCTCACAGCTCCTTCTTTTGTTTTGTTAATAATCCCTTCTGCTCCATTCTACCAGGCAGGAGAGTTCAGCCATTCTCTGAGAAGTTTCCACATGGATACTGGGAACACTATATTTCAGGGCACAGGCGAAATGAAGATTTTCTACTCATAATTCAGCCTCCAGCAAGCAAAGCTAGTGTGGTAGGGAGCCCCTCTGGCCTCTATACCTGTCTCTGTGTCTCTGAGGTCTCTGTCTATCTCTGCTCCTGTCTCCTCATATTTGTTTTTAATTTTTCCTTTTTTCGATTTTTTTAAAGGTAGAATTTCTCTCTGGCTCTCAGCTCCATCTTTTGTTTTGTTAATAAGCCCTTGTGCTTCTTTCTCCCAGGCAGGAGAGTTGAGCCATTCTCAGAGAAGATACCACATGGATACTGGGAACTAGATATTTCAGGGAACAGGCGAAATGAATATTTTCTACTCATAATTCAGCCTCCAGCAAGCAAAGCTAGTGTGGTAGGGAGCCCCTCTGTCCTCTATCCCTGTCTCTTTGTCTCTGAGGTCTCTGTCTCTCTCTGCTACAGTCTCCCCATATTTTTTTGGTAATTTTTCCTTTTTACGATTTTTTTAAAGGTAGAATTTCTGTCTGGCTCTCAGCTCCATCTTTTGTTTTGCTAATAAGCTCTTCTGCTCCTTTCTCCCAGGCAGGAGAGTTGAGCCACTCTCGGAGAAGGTTCCACATGGATACTGGGAACTAGATATTTCAGGGCACAGGCGAAATGAAGATTTTCTACTCATAATTCAGCCTCCAGCAAGCAAAGCTAGAGTGGTAGGGAGCCGCTCTGGCCTCTATTCCTGTCTCTGTGTCTCTGAGGTCTCTGTCTCTCTCTGCTCCTGTCTCATATTTTTTTGGGAATTTTTCCTTCTTACGATATTTGTAAATATAGAATTTCTCTCTGGCTCTCAGCTCCATCTTTTGTTTTGTTAATAAGCCCTTCTGCTCTTTTCTCCCAGGCAGGAGAGTTGAGCCACTCTCTGAGAAGATTCCACATGAATACTGGGAACTAGATATTTCAGGGCACAGGCGAAATGAAGATTTTCTACTCATATTTCTGCCCCCAGCAAGCAAAGCTAGTGTGGTAGGGAGCCCTTCTGGCCTCTATCACTGTCTCTGTGTCTCTGAGGTCTCTGTCTCTCTCTGCTTCTGTCTCCTCCTTTTTTTGTTAATTTTTCTTTTAACGATTTTTTTAAAGGTAGAATTTCTCTCTGGCTCTCAGCTCCATCTTTTGTTTTGTTAATAAGCCCTTCTGGTCCTTTCTCCCAGGCAGGAGAGTTGAGCCATTCTCTGAGAAGATTCCACATGGATACTGGGAACTAGTTATTTCAGGCACAGGATAAATGAAGATTTTCTACTCATAATTCAGCCTCCAGCAAGCAAAGCTAGTGTTGTAGGGAGACCCTCTGGCCTCTATACCTGTCTCTGTGTCTCTGAGGTCTCTGTTTCTCTCTGCTCCTGTCTCCTCAATTTTGGTAATTTTTTCCTTTTTAAGATTTTTTTAAAGGTAGAATTTCTCTCTGACCCTCAGCTCCATCTTTTGTTTTGTTAATAAGCCCTTCTGTTCCTTTCTCCCAGGCAGGAGAGTTTAGCCATTCACTGAGAAGATTCCACATGGATACTGGGAACTAGATATTTCAGGGCACAGGCGAAATGAAGATTTTTTACTCAAAATTCAGCCTCCAGCAAGCAAAGCTAGTGTGGTAGGGAGACCCTCTGGCCTCTATCCCTGTCTCTGTGTCTCTGAGTTCTCTGTCTCTATCTGCTCCATTCTCCTCATTATTTTTTGATAATTTTTCCTTTTTACGATTTTTTGAAAGGTGTAATTTCTCTCTGGCTCTCAGCTCCATCTTTTGTTTTGTTAATAGGCCCTTCTGCTTCTTTCTCCCAGGCAGGAGAGTTGAGCCATTCTCAGAGAAGATACCACTTGGATACTGGGAACTAGATATTTCAGGGCACAGGCGAAATGAAGATTTTTTACTCATAATTCAGCCTCCAGCAAGCAAAGCTAGTGTGGTAGGGAGCCCCTCTGTCCTCTATCCCTGTCTCTTTGTCTCTGAGGTCTCTGTCTCTCTCTGCTACAGTCTCCCCATATTTTTTTGGTAATTTTTCCTTTTTACGATTTTTTTAAAGGTAGAATTTCTCTCTGGCTCTCAGCTCCATCTTTTGTTTTGTTAATAATCCCTTCTGCTCCTTTCTCCCAGGCAGGAGAGTTCAGCCATTCTCTGAGAAGGTTCCACATGGATACTGGGAACACTATATTTCAGGGCACAGGCGAAATGAAGATTTTGTACTCATAAATCAGCCTCCAGCAAGCAAAGCTAGTGTGGTAGGGAGCCGCTCTGGCCTCTATCCCTGTCTCTGTGTCTCTGAGGTCTCTGTCTCTCTCTGCTCCTCTCTCCTCATATTTTTTTGTAATTTTTCCTTTTTACGATTTTTTTAAAGGTAGAATTTTTCTCTGGCTCTCAGCTCCATCTTTTGTTTTGTTAATAAGCCCTTCTGCTCCTTTCTCCCATGAAGGAGAGTTGAGCCATTCTCTGAGAAGCTTCCACATGTATACTGGGAACTAGATATTTCACGGCACAGGCGAAATGAAGATTTTGTACTCATAATTCAGCCTCCAGCAAGCAAAGCTAGTGTGGTAGGGAGCCCCTCTGGCTCTATCCCTGTCTCTGTGTCTCTGAGGTCTCTGTCTCTCTCTGCTCCTGTCTCCTCATATTTTTTTGGTAATTTTTCCTTTTTACGTTTTTTTTTTTTTTTTTTGGAGAGGTTTTTCACTATAGGGCGCGTGCGCTCGCCAGACAGACAGAGACATAGAGACAGAAAGCGAGAAATCACCCCCCAGGTGGGATGGTCACGCCGCAATCCCTTCTCCTCCATTCTCCTCTCGGGATCTTGGGAACGCACGCACACGCGCCCGGCGTGAGTTGTAGGCGACCGGGTCCGAGACGCGAACCGCGGTCGACTACGTGGGAGTCCAGCGACATAGCCATTACGCTAACGGTTGGTTCCCCTTTTTACGTTTTTTTTAAAGGTAGAATTTCTCTCTGGCTCTCAGCTCCATCTTTTGTTTTGTTAATAAGCCCTTCTGCTCCTTTCTCCCAGGTAGGAGAGTTGAGCCATTCTCTGAGAAGTTTCCACATGTGTTTTGGGAACTAGATATTTCAGGGCACAAGCGAAATGAAGATTTTCTACTCATAATTCAGCCTCCAGCAAGCAAAGCTAGTGTGGTAGGGAGACCCTCTGTGCTCTATCCCTGTCTCTGTTTCTCTGAGGTCTCTGTCTCTCTCTGCTCCTGTCTCCTCAATTTTTTTTGGTAATTTTTCTTTTTACGATTTTTTTAAAGGTAGAAATTCTCTCTGGCTCTAAGCTCCATCTTTTGTTTTGTTAATAAGCCCTTGTGCTCCTTTCTCCCAGGCAGGAGAGTTGAGCCATTCTCTGAGAAGATACCACATGGATACTGGGAACTAGATATTTCAGTGCACAGGCGAAATGAAGATTTTCTGCTCATAATTCAGCCTCCAGCAAGAAAAGCTATTGTGGTCTGGAGCCCCTCTGGCCTCTATCCCTGTCTCTGTGTCTCTGAAGTCTCTGTCTCTCTCTGCTCCTGTCTCCTCAATTTTTGGTAATTTTTCTTTTTTACGATTTTTTTAAAGGTGGAATCTCTCTCTGGCTCTCAGCTCCATCTTTTGTTTTGTTAATAAGCCCTTCTGCTCCTTTCTCCCAGGCAGGAGAGTTGAGCCATTCTCTGAGAAGATTCCACATTGATACTGGGAAGTAGATATTTCAGGGCACATGCGAAATGAAGATTTTCTACTCATAATTCAGCCTCCAGCAAGCAAAGCTAGTGTGGGAGGGAGGCACACTGGCCTCTATCCCGGTCTCTGTGTCTCTGAGGTCTCTGTCTCTATCTGCTCCATTCTCCTCATTATTTTTTTGATAATTTTTCCTTTTTACGATTTTTTGAAAGGTAGAATTTCTCTCTGGCTCTAAGCTCCATCTTTTGTTTTGTTAATAAGCCCTTGTGCTTCTTTCTCCCAGGCAGGAGAGTTGAGCCATTCTCAGAGAAGATACCACATGGATACTGGGAACTAGATATTTCAGGGCACAGGCGAAATGAAGATTTTCTACTCATAATTCAGCCTCCAGCAAGCAAAGCTAGTGTGGTAGGGAGCCCCTCTGTCCTCTATCCCTGTCTCTTTGTCTCTGAGGTCTCTGTCTCTCTCTGCTACAGTCTCCCCATATTTTTTTGGTAATTTTTCCTTTTTACAATTTTTTTAAAGGTAGAATTTCTGTCTGGCTCTCAGCTCCATCTTTTGTTTTGCTAATAAGCTCTTCTGCTCCTTTCTCCCAGGCAGGAGAGTTGAGCCATTCTCGGAGAAGGTTCCACATGGATACTGGGAACTAGATATTTCAGGGCACAGGCGAAATGAAGATTTTCTACTCATAATTCAGCCTCCAGCAAGCAAAGCTAGAGTGGTAGGGAGCCGCTCTGGCCTCTATTCCTGTCTCTGTGTCTCTGAGGTCTCTGTCTCTCTCTGCTTCTGTCTCCTCCTTTTTTTGTTAATTTTTCTTTCAACGATTTTTTTAAAGGTAGAATTTCTCTCTGGCTCTCAGCTCCATCTTTTGTTTTGTTAATAAGCCCTTCTGGTCCTTTCTCCCAGGCAGGAGAGTTGAGCCATTCTCTGAGAAGTTTCCACATGGATACTTGGAACTAGTTATTTCAGGCACAGGAGAAATGAAGATTTTCTACTCATAATTCAGCCTCCAGCAAGCAAAGCTAGTGTTGTAGGGAGACCCTCTGGCCTCTATACCTGTCTCTGTGTCTCTGAGGTCTCTGTTTCTCTCTGCTCCTGTCTCCTCAATTTTGGTAATTTTTTCCTTTTTAAGATTTTTTTAAAGGTAGAATTTCTCTCTGACCCTCAGCTCCATCTTTTGTTTTGTTAATAAGCCCTTCTGTTCCTTTCTCCCAGGCAGGAGAGTTTAGCCATTCACTGAGAAGATTCCACATGGATACTGGGAACTAGATATTTCAGGCACAGGCGAAATGAAGATTTTTTACTCAAAATTCAGCCTCCAGCAAGCAAAGCTAGTGTGGTAGGGAGACCCTCTGGCCTCTATCCCTGTCTCTGTGTCTCTGAGTTCTCTGTCTCTATCTGCTCCATTCTCCTCATTATTTTTTTGATAATTTTTCCTTTTTACGATTTTTTGAAAGGTGTAATTTCTCTCTGGCTCTCATCTCCATCTTTTGTTTTGTTAATAAGCCCTTCTGCTTCTTTCTCCCAGGCAGGAGAGTTGAGCCATTCTCAGAGAAGATACCACATGGATACTGGGAACTAGATATTTCAGGGCACAGGCGAAATGAAGATTTTCTACTCATAATTCAGCCTCCAGCAAGCAAAGCTAGTGTGGTAGGGAGCCCCTCTGTCCTCTATCCCTGTCTCTTTGTCTCTGAGGTCTCTGTCTCTCTCTGCTACAGTCTCCCCATATTTTTTTGGTAATTTTTCCTTTTTACGATTTTTTTAAAGGTAGAATTTCTGTCTGGCTCTCAGCTCCATCTTTTGTTTTGCTAATAAGCTCTTCTGCTCCTTTCTCCCAGGCAGGAGAGTTGAGCCATTCTCGGAGAAGGTTCCACATGGATACTGGGAACTAGATATTTCAGGGCACAGGCGAAATGAAGATTTTCTACTCATTATTCAGCCTCCAGAAAGCAAAGCTAGAGTGGTAGGGAGCCGCTCTGGCCTCTATTCCTGTCTCTGTGTCTCTGAGGTCTCTGTCTCTCTCTGCTACAGTCTCCCCATATTTTTTTGGGAATTTTTCCTTCTTACAATATTTGTAAAGATAGAATTTCTCTCTGGCTCTCAGCTCCATCTTTTGATTTGTTAATAAGCCCTTCTGCTCCTTTCTCCCAGTCAGGAGAGTTGAGCCAATCTCTGAGAAGATTCCACATGGATACTGGGAACTAGATATTTCAGGGCACAGACGAAATGAATATTTTCTACTCGTAATTCAGCCTCCAGCAAGCAAAGCTAGTGTTGTAGGGAGCCCCTCTGGCCTCTATCCATGTCTCTGTGTCTCTGAGGTCTCTGTCTCTCTCTGCTCATGTCTCCTCATTTTTTTCGTTATTTTTCCTTTTAAGATTTTTTTAAAGGTAGAATTTCTCTGGCTCTCAGCTCCCTCTTTTGTTTTGTTAATAAGAACTTGTGCTCCTTTTTCCCAGGCAGGAGAGTTGAGCCATTCACAGAGAAGTTTCCACATGGATACTGGGAACTAGATATTTCAGGGCACAGGCGATATGAATATTTTCTACTCATAATTCAGCCTCCACCAAGCAAAGCTAGTGTGGTAGGGAGCCCCTCTGGCCTCTTTCACTGTCTCTGTGTCTCTGAGGTCTCTGTCTCTCTCTGGATACTGGGAACTAGATATTTCAGGGGACAGGCGAAATGAAGATTTTCTACTCGTAATTCAGCCTACAGCGAGCAAAGCTAGTGTGGTAGGGAGCCCCCCTGGCCTCTATCGCTGTCTCTGTGTCTCTGAGGTCTCTGTCTCTCTCTGCTCCTGTCTCCTCATTTTTTTTGGTAATTTTTCCTTATTACGATTTTTTTAAAGGTAGAATTTCTCTCTGGCTCTCAGCTCCATCTTTTGTTTCGTTAATAAGCCGTTCTGCTACTTTCTCCCAGGCAGGAGAGTTGAGCCATTCTCTGAGAGGATTCCACATGGATACTGGGAACTAGATATTTCAGGGCACAGGCGAAATGAAGATTTTCTACTCATAATTCAGCCTCCAGCAAGCAAAGCTAGTGTGGTAGGGAGCCCCTCTGGCCTCTATCCCTGTCTCTGTGTCTCTGAAGTCTCTGTCTATCTCTGCTCTTGTCTCCTAATATTTTTTTGGAAATTTTTCATTTTTATGAATTTTTTAAAGGTAGAATTACTCTCTGGCTCTCAGCTCCATCTTTTGTTTTGTTAATAAGCCCTCCTGCTCCTTTCTCAGACGCAGGAGAGTTGAGCCATTCTCTCAGAAGATTCCACATGGATACTGGGAACAAGATATTTCAGGGCACAGGCGAAATGAATTTCTACTCATAATTCAGCCTCCAGCAAGCAAAGCTAGTGTGGTAGGGAGCCCCTCTGGCCTCTATCCCTCTCTCTGTGTCTCTGAGTTCTATGTCTCTTTCTGTTACTGTCTCCTCATATTTTTTTGGTAATTTTATCTTTTTACAATTTTTTTAAATGTAGAATTTCTCTCTGGCTCTCAGCTCAATCTTTTGTTTTGTTAATAAGCCCTTCTGCTCATTTCTCCCAGACTGGAGAGTTGAGCCATTCTCTGAGAAGTTTCCACATGGATACTGGGAACAAGATATGTCAGTGCACAGGCGAAATGAAGATTTTCTACTCATAATCCAGCCTCCAGCAAGCAAAACTAGTGTGGTAGTGAGCCCATCTGGCCTCTATCCCTGTCTCTTTGTCTCTGAGGTCTCTGTCTCTATCTGCTCTTGTCTCCTCATTTTTTTTGGTAATTTTTCCTTTTTACGATATTTGTAAAGGTAGAATTTCTCTCTTGCTCTTAGCTCCATCTTTTGTTTTGTTAATAAGCCCTTCTGCTCCTTTCTCCCAGGCAGGAGAGTTGAGCCATTCTCTGAGAAGATTCCACATGGATACTGCGAACTAGATATTTCAGGGCACAGGGAAAATGAAGATTTTCTACTCATAATTCAGCCTCCAGGAAGCAAAGCTAGAGTGGTAGGGAGCCCCTCTGGCCTCTATCCCTGTCTCTGTGTCTCTGAGGTCTCTGTTTCTCTCTGCTCGTGACTCCTCATTTTTTTTGGTAATTTTTCCTTTTTACGATTTTTTTAAAATGTAGAATTTCTCTCTGGCTCTCATCCCCATCTTTTGTTTTGTTAATAAGCCCTTCTGCTCCATTCTCCCAGGCAGGAGAGTTGGGCCATTCTCTGAGAAGATTCCACATGGATACTGGGAACAAGATATTTCAGGGCAGAGGCGATACGAAGATTTCCTACTCGTAATTCAGCCTCCAGCAAGCAAAGCTTGTGTGGTAGGTAGCCCCTATGGCCTCTATTGATGTCTCTGTGTCTCTGAGGTCTCTGTCTCTCTCTGCTACTCTCTCCTCATTTTTTTGGTGATTTTTCCTTTTTACGATTTTTGTAAAGGTAGAATTTCTCTATGGCTCTCAGCTCCATCTTTTGTTTTGTTAATAAGTCCGTCCGCTCCTTTCTCCCAGGCAGGAGAGTTGAGCCAATCTCTGAGAAGATTCCACATGGATACTGGGAAGAAGATATTTCAGGGCACATGCGTAATGAAGATTTTCTACTCAGAATTCAGCCTCCTGCAAGCAAAGCTAGTGTGGTAGGGAGCCCCACTGGCCTCTATCCCTGTCTCTGTGTCTCTGAGGTCTCTGTCTTTATCTGCTCCTGTCTCCTCATATTTTTTTGGTAATTTTTCCTTTTTACGATTTTTTTAAAGGTACAATTTCTCTCTGGCTCTCAGCCCCATCTTTTGTTTTGTTATTAAGCCCTTCTGCTCCTTTGTCCCAGGCAGGAGAGTTGAGCCATTCTCTGAGAAGATTCCACATGGATACTGGGAAAAAGATATTTCAGGGCACAGGCCAAATGAAGATTTTCTACTCATAATTCAGCCTCCAGCAAGCAAAGCTAGTGTGGTAGGGAGCCCCCCTGGCCTCTATCGCTTTCTCTGTGTCTCTGAGTTCTCTGTCTCTCTGCTCCTGTCTCCTCATTTTTTTTGGTAATTTTTCCCTTTTACGATTTTTTTAAAAGTAGAATTTCTCTCTGGCTCTGAGCTCCATCTTTTGTTTTGTTAATAAGCCCTTCTGCTCCTTTCTCCCAGGCAGCAGAGTTGAGCCATTCTCTGAGAAGTTTCCACATGGATACTGGGAACAAGATATTTCAGGGCACAGGCGATATGAAGATTTTCTACTCATAATTCAGCCTCCAGCAAGCAAAGCTAGTGTGGTAGGGAGCTCCTCTGTCCTCTATCCTTGTCTCTGTGTCTCTGAGGTCTCTGTATCTCTCTGCTCCTGTCTCCACATTTTTTTGGTAATTTTTTCTTTTTACGATTTTTTAAAGGAAGAATTTCTCTCTGGCTCTCAGCTACATCTTTTGTTTTGTTAATAAGCTCTTTTGCTCCTTTCTCCCAGGCAGGAGAGTTGAGCCATTCTCTGAGAAGTTTCCACATGGATACTGGGAACTAGATATTTCAGGGCTCAGACGAAATGAAGGTTTTCTACTCATAATTCAGCCTCCAGCAAGCAAAGCTAGTGTGGTAGGGAGCCCCTCTGGCCTCTATTACTGTCTCTGTGTCTCTGAGGTCTCTGTCTCTCTCTGCTCGTGTCTCCTCATATTTTTTGGTAATTTTTCCTTTTTACGATTTTTTTAAAGGTACAATTTCTCTCTGGCTCTCAGCTCCATCTTTTGTTTTGTTAATAAGCCCTTCTGCTAATTTCTCCCAGGCAGGAGAGTTGAGCCATTCTCTGAGAAGGTTCCACATGGATACTGGGAACTAGATATTTCAGGGCACAGGCGAAATGCAGATTTTCTACACATAATTCAGACTCCAGCAAGCAAAGGTTGTGTGGTAGGGAGCCCCTCTGATCTTTATCCTTGTCTCTGTGTCTCTGAGGTCTCTGTCTCTCTCTACTCCTGTTTCCTCATTTTTTTTTGGTAATTTTTCCTTTTAACTATTTTTTTAAAGGTAGAATTTCTCTCTGGCTCTCAGCTCCATCTTTTGTTTTGTTAATAAGCACTTCTGCTCCTTTCTCCCAGGCAGGAGAGTTGAGCCATTCTCTCAGAAGATTCCACATGGATACTTGGTACAAGATATTTCAGGGCACAGGCGAAATGAAGATTTTCTACTCATAATTCAGCCTCCAGCAAGCAAAGCTAGTGTGGTAGGGAGCCACTCTGGCCTCTATCCCTGTCTCTCTGTCTCTGAGGTCTCTGTCTCTCTCTGTTCCTGTCTCCTCATTTTTTTTGGTAATTTTTCCTTTTCACGATGTTTTTAAAGTTAGAATTTCTCTCTGGCTCTCACCTCCATCATTTGTTTTGTTAATAAGCCCTTCTGCTCCTTTCTCCCAGGCAGGAGAGTTGAGCCATTCTCTGAGAAGATTCCACATGGATACTGCGAACTAGATATTTCAGGTCACAGGCGAAATGAAGATTTTCTACTCATAATTCAGCCTCCAGCAAGCAAAGCTAGAGTGGTAGGGAGCCCCTCTGGCCTCTATCCCTGTCTCTGTGTCTCTGAAGTCTCTGTCTCTCTCTGCTCCTGTCTCCTCAGTTTTTTTGGTAATTTTTCCTTTTTACGATAATTTTAAATGTAGAATTTCTCTCTGGCTCTCAGCTCCATCTTTTGTTTTGTTAATAAGCCCTTCTGCTCCTTTCTCACAGGCAGGAGAGTTGAGCCATTCTCTGAGAAGATTCCACATGGATACTGGGAAGTAGATATTTCAGGTCACAGGCGAAGTGAAGATTTTCTACTCATAATTCAGCCTCCAGCAAGCACACCCAGTGTGGTAGGGAGCCACTCTGGCCTCTATCCCTGTCCCTGTGTCTCTGAGGTCTCTGTCTCTCTCTGGTCCTGTCTCCTCAAATTTTTGGTAATTTTTATTTTTTACGATTTTTGTAAAGGTAGTATTTCTCTCTGGCTCTCAGTTCCATCTTTTGTTTTGTTAATAAGCCCTTCTGCTCCTTTCTCCCAGGCAGGAGAGTTGAGCCATTCTCTGAGAAGATTCCACATGGATACTGGGAACTAGATATGTCAGGGCACAGGCGAAATGAAGATTTTCTACTAATAATTCAGCCTCCAGCAAGCAAAACTAGTGTGGTAGGGAGCCCCTCTGGCCTCTATCCCTGTTTCTGTGTCTCTGAGGTCTCTGTCTCTCTCTGCTCCTGTCCCCTCATTTTTTTTGGTAATTTTTCCTTTTTACGGATTTTTAAAGGTAGAATTTCTCTCTGGCTCTCAGCTCCATCTTTTGTTTTGTTAATAAACCCTTTTTCTCCTTTCTCCCAGGCAGGAGTGTTGGGCCATTCTCTGAGAAGATTCCACATGTATACTGTGAACAAGATATTTCAGGGCACCGGCGATATGAAGATTTCTTACTCGTAATTCAGCCTCCAGCAAGCAAAGCTAGTGTGGTAGGTAGCCCCTATGGCCTCTATTCCTGTCTCTGTGCCTCTGAGGTCTCTGTCTCTCTCTGATCCTCTCTCCTCATTTTTCTTGGTAATTTTTACTTTTTACGATTTTTTTAAAGGTAGAATTTCTCTCTGCCTCTCAGCTCCATCTATTGTTTTGTTAATAAGCCCTTCTGCTCCTTTCTCCCGGGCAGGAGAGTTGAGCCATTCTCTGAGAAGATTCCACATGGATACTTGGTACTAAATATTTCAGGGCACAGGCGAAATGAAGATTTTCTACTCATAATTCAGCCTCCAGCAAGCAAAGCGAGTGTGGTAGGGAGCCACTCTGGCCTCTATCCCTGTCTCTCTGTCTCTGACGTCTCTGTCTCTCTCTGTTCCTGTCTCCTCATTTTTTTGGTAATTTTTCCTTTTTACGATGTTTTTAAAGTTAGAATTTCTCTCTGGCTCTCAGCTCCATCATTTGTTTTGTTAATAAGCCCTTCTGCTCCTTTCTCCCAGGCAGGAGAGTGGAGCCATTCTCTGATAAGATTACATAGGTATACTGGGAACTAGATATTTCAGGGCACAGGCGAAATGCAGGTTTTCTACTCATAATTCAACCTCCAGCAAGCAAAGCTAGTGTGGTAGGGAGCCCCTCTGGCCTCTATCCCTGTCTCTGTGTCTCTGAGGTCTCTGTCTCTATCTGCTCCTGTCTCCTCATTTTTTTTGGTAATTTTTCCTTTTTACGATTTTTGTAAAGGTAGAATTTCTCTCTTGCTCTCAGCTCCATCTTTTGTTTTGTTAATAAGCCCTTCTGCTCCTTTCTCCCAGGCAGGAGAGTTGAGCCATTCTCTGAGAAGATTCCACATGGATACTGCGAACTAGATATTTCAGGGCACAGGCAAAATGAAGATTTTCTACTGATAATTCAGCCTCCAGCAAGCAAAGCTAGAGTGGTAGGGAGCCCCTCTGGCCTCTATCCCTGTCTCTGTGTCTCTGAAGTCTCTGTCTCTCTCTGCTCTTGTCTCCTCAGTTTTTTTGGTAATTTTTCTTTTTACGATTTTTTTAAAGGTAGAATTTCTCTCTGGCTCTCAGCTCCATCTTTTGTTTTGTTAATAAGCCCTTCTGCTCCTTTCTCCCAGGCAGGAGAGTTGAGCAATTCTCTGAGAAGCTTCCACATGGATACTGGGAACTAGATATTTCAGGTCACAGGCGAAATGAAGATTTTCTACTCATAATTCAGCCTCCAGCAAGCAAACCTAGTGTGGTAGGGAGCCACTCTGGCCTCTATCCCTGTCTCTGTGTCTCTGAGGTCTCTGTCTCTCTGTGGTCCTGTCTCCTCAATTTTTTTGGTAATTTTTCTTTTTTACGATTTTTGTAAAGGTAGAATTTCTCTATGGCTCTCAGTTCCATCTTTTGTTAATAAGCCCTTCTGCTCCTTTCTCCCAGGCAGGAGAGCTGAGCCATTCTCTGAGAAGATTCCACATGTATACTGGGAACTAGATATGTCAGGGCACAGGCGAAATGAAGATTTTCTACTAATATTTCAGCCTCCAGCAAGCAAAACTAGTGTGGTAGGGAGCCCCTCTGGCCTCTATCCCGGTCTCTGTGTCTCTGAGGTCTCTGTCTCTCTCTGCTCCTGTCTACTCATTTTTTTTGGTAATTTTTCCTTTTTACCAATTTTTCAAGGTAGAATTTCTCTCTGCCTCTCAGCTCCATCTTTTGTTTTGTTAATAAGCCCTTTTTCTCCTTTCTCCCAGGCAGGAGTGTTGGGCCATTATCTGAGAAGATTCCACATGGATACTGGGAACAAGATATTTCAGGGCACCGGCGATATGAAGATTTCCTACTCGTAATTCAGCCTCCAGCAAGCAAAGCTAGTGTGGTAGGTAGCCCCTATGGCCTCTATTCCTGTCTCTGTGTCTCTGAGGTCTCTGTCTCTATCTGCTCCTCTCTCCTCATTTTTTTTTGGTAATTTTTCCTTTTTACGATTTTTGTAAAGGTAGAATTTCTCTCTGGCTCTCGGCTCCATCTTTTGTTTTGTTAATAAGCCCTTCTGCTGCTTTCTCCCAGGCAGGAGAGTTGAGCCATTCTCTGAGAAGGTTCCACATGGATACTGGGAACTAGATATTTCAGGGCACAGGCGAAATGAACATTTTCTACTCATAATTCAGCCTCCAGCAAGCAAAGCTAGAGTGGTAGGGAGCCCCTCTGGCCTCTATCCCTGTCTCTGTGTCTCTGAGGTCTCTGTCTCTCTCTGCTCCTGTCTCCTCATTTTTTTTTTTGGTAATTTTTCCTTTTTACGATATTTTTAAAGGTAGAATTTCTTTCTGGCTCTCAGCTCCATCTTTTGTCTTGTTAATAAGCCCTTCTGCTCCTTTCTCCCAGGCAGGAGAGTTGAACCATTCTCTAAGAAGATTCCACATGGATACTGGAAACTAGATTTTTCAGGGCACCGGCGAAATGAAGATTTTCTGCTAATAATTCAGCCGCCAGCAAGCAAAGCTAGTGTGGTAGGGAGCCCCTCTGGCCTCTATCCCTGTCTCTCTGTCTCTGAGGTCTCTGTCTCTCTCTGCTCCTGTCTCCTCATTTTTTTTGGTAATTTTTCCTTTTTATGATTTTTTTAAAGGTTGAATTTCTCTCTGGCTCTCAGCTCCCTCTTTTGTTTTGTTAATAAGCCCTTCTGCTCCTTTCTCCGAGGCAGGAGAGTTGAGACATTCACTGAGAAGTTTCCACATGGATACTGGTAATAAGATATTTCAGGGCACAGGCGAAATGAAGATTTTCTACTCATAATTCAGCCTCCAGTAAGCAAAGCTAGTGTGGTAGGGAGACCCTCTGGCCTCTATCCCTGTCTATGTGTCTCTGAGGTCTCTGTCTCTCTCTGCTCCTCTCTCCTCATTTTTTTTGGTAATTTTCTATTTTTACGAAATTTTTAAAGGTAGAATTTCTCTCTGGCTCTCAGCTCCATCTTTTGTTTTGTTAATAAGCCCTTCTGCTCCTTTCTCCCAGACAGGAGAGTTGAGCCATTCTCTGAGAAGTTTCCACATGGATACTGGGAACGAGATATTTAAGAGCACAGGCGAAATGAAGATTTTCTACTCATAATTCAGCCTCCAGCAAGCAAAGCTAGAGTGGTCAGGAGCCCCTCTGGCCTCTATCCCTGTCTCTGTGTCTCTGAGGTCTCTGAATCTCTCTGCTCCTCTCTCCAATTTTTTTGGTAATTTTTCCTTTTTACGATTTTATTAAAGGTAGAATTTCTCTCTGGCTCTCAACTCTATCTTTTATTTGTTAATAAGCCCTTCTGCTCCTTTCTCCCAGGCAGGAGAGTTGAGCCATTCTCTTAGAAGATTCCACATGGATACTGTGAAATAGATATTTCAGGGCACAGGCGAAATGAAGATTTTCTACTCATAATTCAGCGCCAGGAAGCAAAGGTAGTGTGGTAGGGAGCCTCTCTTGCCTCTATCCCTGTCTCTGTGTCTCTGTGGTCTCTGTCTCTCTCTGCTCCTCTCTCCTCACTTTTTTTGGTAATTTGTCCTTTTTACGATTTTCTTAAAGGAAGAATTTCTCTCTGGCTCTCAGCTCCATCTTTTGTTTTGTTAATAAGCCCTTCTGCACCTTTCTCCCAAGCAGGAGAGTTGCGCCATTCACTGAGAAGATTACACATGAATACTGGGAACTAGATATTTCAGGACAGAGGCGAAATGAAGATTTTCTACTCATAATACAGCCTACAGCAAACAAAGCTAGTGTGGTAGGGAGCCCCTCTGCCCTCTATCCCTGTCTCTGTGTCTTCTGAGGTCTCTGTCTCTCTTTGTTACTGTCTCCTCATTTTTTTGGTAATTTTTCCTTTTTACGATTTTTTTAAAGGTAGAATTTCTCTCTGGCTCTCAGCTCCATCTTTTGTTTTGTTAATAAGCACTTCTGCTCCTTTCTCCCAGGCAGTAGAATTGAGCCATTCTCTGAGAAGTTTCCACATGGATACTGGGAACGAGATATTTCAGGGCACAGGCGAAATGAAGATTTTCTACTCATAATTCAGCATCCAGCAAGAAAAGCTAGTGTGGTATGGAGCCCCTCTGGCCTCGATCCCTGTCTCTGTGTCTCTGAGGTCTCTGAATCTCTCTGCTGCTCTCTCCAAATTTTTGGTAATTTTTACTTTTTACGATTTTTTTAAAGGTACAATTTCTCTCTGGCTCTCAACTCTATCTTTTGTTTGTTAATAAGCCCTTCTGCTCCTTTCTCCCAGGCAGGAGAGTTGAGCCATTCTCTGAGAAGATTCCACATGGATACTTGGAAGAAGATATTTCAGGGCACAGGCTAAATGAAGATTTTCTACTCATAATTAAGCCTCCAGCAAGCAAAGCTAGTGCGGTAGGGAGCCCCTCTGGCCTCTATTCCTTTCTCTGTGTCTCTGAGGTCTCTGCCTCTCTCTGCTCCTGTCTCCTCATTTTTTTTGGTAATTTTTCCTTTTTACGGTTTTTTTAAAGGTAGAATTTCTCCCTGGCTCTCAACTCTATCTTTTGTTTGTTAATAAGCCATTCTGCTCCTTTCTCCCAGGCAGGAGAGTTGAACCATTCTCTGAGAAGATTCCACATGGATACTGGGAAATAGATATTTTAGGGCACAGGCGAAATGAAGATTTTCTACTCATAATTCATCGCCAGCAAGCAAAGCTAGTGTGGTAGGGAGCCCCTCTGGCCTCTATCCCTGTCTCTGTGTCTCTGAGGTGTCTGTCTCTTTCTGCTCGTGTCTCCTCATTTTTTTGGTAATTTTTCCTTTTTACGATTTTCTTAAAGGAAGAATTTCTCTCAGGCTCTCAGCTCCATCTTTTCTTTTGTTAATAAGTCCTTCTGCACCTTTCTCCCAGGCAGGAGAGTTGCGCCATTCACTGAGAAGATTACACATGAATACTGGGAACTAGATATTTCAGGACAGGGGCGAAATGAAGATTTTCTACTCATAATACAGCCTACAGCAAACAAAGCTAGTGTGGTAGGGAGCCCCTCTGGCCTCTATCCCTGTCTCTGTGTCTCTGAGGTCTCTATCTCTCTCTGCTCCTCTCTCCTCATTTTTTTTGGTAATTTTTCCTTTTTACGATTTTTTTAAAGGTAGAATTTCTCCTTGGCTCTCAACTCCATCTTTTGTTTTTTTAATAAGCCTTTCTCCTCCTTTCTCCCAGGGAGGAGAGTTGAGCCATTCTCTGAGAAGATTCCACATGGATACTGGGAACTAGACATTTCAGTGCACAGGCGAAATGAAGATTTTCTTCTCATAATTCAGCCTCCAGCAAGCAAATCTAGTGTGGTAGGGAGCCCCTCTGGCCTCTATCCCTGTCTGTGTGTTTCTGAGTTCTCTGTATTTCTCTGCTCCAGTCTCCTCAATTTTTTTGGTAGTTTTTACTTTTCACAATTTTTTTAAAGGTAGAATTTCTCTCTGGCTCTCAGCTCCATCTTTTTTTTGTTAATAAGCCCTTCTGCTCTTTTCTCCCAGGCAGGAGAGTTGAGCCTTTCTCTCAGAAGTTTCCACATGGTACTGGGAACTAGATATTTCAGGGCACAGGCGAAATGAAGATTTTCTACTCATAATTCAGCCTCCAGCAAGCAAAGCTAGTGTGGTAGGGCGCCCCTCTGGCATCTATCCCTTTCTCTGTGTCTCTGAGTTCTCTGTCACTCTCTGCTCCTGTCTCCTCACTTTTTTTTTTGGTAATTTTTCCTTTTTACGATTTTTTTAAAGGTAAAATTTCTCTCTGGCTCTCAGCTCCATCTTTTGTTTTGTTAATAAACCCTTCTGCGCCTTTCTCCCAGGCAGGAGAGTTGAGCCATTCTGTGAGAAGATTCCACATGGATACTGGGAACTAGATATTTCAGGGCACAGGCGAAATGAAGATTTTCTACTCATAATTCAGCCTCCAGCAAGCTAAGCTAGTGTGGTAGGGAGCCCCTCTGGCCTCTATACCTGTCTCTGTATCTCTGAGGTCTCTGTCTCTCTCTGCTCGTGTCTCCTAATATTTTTTTGGTATTTTTTTCTTTTTAAGATATTTTTAAAGGTAGAATTTCTCCTTGGCTCTCAGCTCCATCTTTTGTTTTGTTAATAAGCCCTTCTGCTCCTTTCTCCGAGGCAGGAGAGTTGAGCCATTCTCTGAGAAGTTTCCACATGGATACTGGGAACTAGATATTTCAGGGCACAGGCGAAATGAAGATTTTCTACTCATAATTCAGCGCCAGCAAGCAAAGCTAGTGTGGTATGGAGCCCCTCTGGCCTCTATCCCTGTCTCTGTGTCTCTGAGGTCTCTGTCTCTGCCTGCTCCTGTCTCCTCATTTTTTTTGGTAATTTTTCCTTTTTACGATTTTTTTAAAGGTAGAATTTCTCTCTGGCTCTCTGTTCCATCTTTTGTTTTGTTAATAAGCCCTTCTGCTCCTTTCTCCGAGGCAGGAGAGTTGAGACATTCACTGAGAAGATTCCACATGGATACTGGTAATAAGATATTTCAGGGCACAGGCGAAATGAAGATTTTCTACTCATAATTCAGCCTCCAGCAAGCAAAGCTAGTGTGGTAGGGAGACCCTCTGGCCTCTATCCCTGTCTATGTGTCTCTGAGGTCTCTGTCTCTCTCTGCTCCTCTCTCCTCTTTTTTTTGGTAATTTTCTATTTTTACGAAATTTTTAAAGGTAGAATTTCTCTCTGGCTCTCAGCTCCATCTTTTGTTTTGTTAATAAGCCCTTCTGCTCCTTTCTCCCAGACAGGAGAGTTGAGCCATTCTCTGAGAAGTTTCCACATGGATACTGGGAACGAGATATTTAAGAGCACAGGCGAAATGAAGATTTTCTACTCATAATTCAGCCTCCAGCAAGCAAAGCTAGAGTGGTCAGGAGCCCCTCTGGCCTCTATCCCTGTCTCTGTGTCTCTGAGGTCTGTGAATCTCTCTGCTCCTCTCTCCAATTTTTTTGGCAATTTTTCCTTTTTACGATTTTATTAAAGGTAGAATTTCTCTCTGGCTCTCAACTCTATCTTTTATTTGTTAATAAGCCATTCTGCTCCTTTCTCCCAGGCAGGAGAGTTGAGCCATTCTCTTAGAAGATTCCACATGGATACTCTGAAATATATATTTCTGGGCACAGGCGAAATGAAGATTTTCTACTCATAATTCAGCGCCAGGAAGCAAAGGTAGTGTGGTAGGGAGCCTCTCTTGCCTCTATCCCTGTCTCTGTGTCTCTGTGGTCTCTGTCTCTCTCTGCTCCTCTCTCCTCACTTTTTTTGGTAATTTGTCCTTTTTACGATTTTATTAAAGGAAGAATTTCTCTCTGGCTCTCAGCTCCATCTTTTGTTTTGTTAATAAGCCCTTCTGCACCTTTCTCCCAAGCAGGAGAGTTGCGCCATTCACTGAGAAGATTACACATGAATACTGGGAACTAGATATTTGAGGACAGAGGCGAAATGAAGATTTTCTACTCATAATACAGCCTACAGCAAACAAAGCTAGTGTGGTAGGAAGCCCCTCTGGCCTCTATCCATGTCTCTGTGTCTCTGAGTTCTCTGTCTCTCTCTGTTCTTGTCTCCTCATATTTTTTTGGTAATTTTTCCTTTTTACGATTTTTTTAAAGGTAGAATTTCTCTCTGGCTCTCAGCTCCATCTTTGTTTTGTTAATAAGCCCTTCTGCTCCTTTCTCCCAGGCAGGAGAGTTGAGCCATTCAGTGAGAAGTTTCCACATGGATACTGGGAACTAGATATTTCAGGGCTCAGGCGAAATGAAGAATTTCTACTCATAATTCAGCGTCCAGCAACAAAGCTAGGGTGGTAGGGAGCCCCTCTGTCCTCTATCCCTGTCTCTGTGTTTCTGAGTTCTCTTTCTCTCTCTGCTCCTGTCTCCTCATTTTTTTTGGTAATTTTTCCTTTTTATGATTTTTTTAAAGGTTGAATTTCTCACTGGCTCTCACCTCCATCTTTTGTTTTGTTATTAAGGCCTTCTGCTCCTTTCTCCCAGGCAGGAGGGTTGAGCCATTCTCTGAGAAGTTTCCACATGTATACTGGGAACAAGATATTTCAGGGCACAGGCGAAATGAAGATTTTCTACTCATAATTCATCCTCCAACAAGCAAAGCTAGTGTGGTAGCGAGCCGCTCTGGCCTCTATCCCTGTCTCTGTGTCTTCTGAGGTCTCTGTCTCTCTTTGTTACTGTCTCCTCATTTTTTTGGTAATTTTTCCTTTTTACGCTTTTTTTAAAGGTAGAATTTCTCTCTGGATCTCAGCTCCATCTTTTGTTTTGTTAATAAGCACTTCTGCTCCTTTCTCCCAGGCAGTAGAATTGAGCCATTCTCTGAGAAGTTTCCACATGGATACTGGGAACGAGATATTTCAGGCAGGAGAATTGCGCCATTCACTGAGGAGATTACACATGAATACTGGGAACTAGATACTTCAGGACAGGGGCGAAATGAAGATTTTCTACTCATAATACAGCCTACAGCAAACAAAGCTAGTGTGGTAGGGAGCCCCTCTGGCCTCTATCTCTGTCTCTGTGTCTCTGAGGTCTCTATCTCTCTCTTCTCCTGTCTCCTCATTTTTTTTGGTAATTTTTCCTTTTTACGATTTTTTTAAAGGTAGAATTTCTCCTTGGCTCTCAACTCCATCTTTTGTTTTGTTAATAAGCTCTTCTGCTCCTTTCTCCCATGCAGGAGAGTGGAGCCATTCTCTGAGAAGAATCCACATGGATACTGGGAACTAGATATTTCAGGGCACAGGCGAAATGAAGATTTTCTACTCATAATTCAGCCTCCAGCAAGCAAAGCTAGTGTGGTAGTGAGCCCCTCTGGCCTCTATCCCTGTCTCTTTGTCTCTGAGGTCTCTGTCTCTCTCTGCTCCTGTCTCCTCATATTTTTTTGGTAATTTTTCCTTTTTACGAATTTTTTAAAGGTAGAATTTCTCTCTGGCACTCAGCTCCAACTTTTGTTTTGTTAATAAGCATTTCTGCTCCTTTCTCCCAGGCAGGAGAATTGAGCCATTCTCTCAGAAGATTCCACCTGGATTCTGGGAACTAGATATTTCAGGGAACAGGTGAAAGGAAGATTTTCTACTCATAATTCAGCCTCCAGCAAGCAAAGCAAGAGTGGTAGGGAGCCCCTCTGTCCTCTATCCGTGTCTCTGTGTCTCTGAGGTCTCTGCCTCTCTCTGCTCCTGGCTCCTCATTGTTTTGGTAATTTTTCCCTTTTTACGATTTTTTTAAAAGTGGAATTTCTCTCTGGCTCTCACCTCCGTCTTTTGTTTTGTTAATAAGCCCTTCTGCTCGTTTCTCCAAGGCAGGAGAGTTGAGCCATTCTCTGAGAAGATTCCACATGGATACTGGGAACTTGATATTTCAGGGCACAGGCGAAATGAAGATTTTCTACTCATAATTCAGCGTCGAGCAACAAAGCTAGTGTGGTAGTGAGCCCCTCTGGCCTCTATCCCTGTCTCTGTGTCTCTGAGGTCTCTGTCTCTCTCTGCTCCTCTCTCCTCATTTTTTTTTGGTAATTTATCCTTTTTATGATTTTTTTAAAGGTTGAATTTCTCTCTGGCTCTCAGCTCAATGTTTTGTTTTGTTAATAAGTGCTTCTGCTCCTTTCTCCCAGGCAGGAGAGTTGAGCCACTCTGAGAAGTTTCCACATGGATACTGGGAACTAGATATTTCAGGGTACAGACAAAATGAAGATTTTCTACTCATAATTCAGCCTCCAGCAAGCAAAGCTAGTGTGGTAGGGAGCCCCCTTGGCCTCTATCCCTGTGTCTGTGTCTCTGAGGTCTCTGTCTCTCTCTGCTCCTCTCTCCTCATTTTTTTTTGGTAATTTATCCTTTTTATGATTTTTTTAAAGGTTGAATTTCTCTCTGACTCTCAGCTCAATCTTTTGTTTTGTTAATAAGCGCTTCTGCTCCTTTCTCCCAGGCAGGAGAGTTGAGCCACTCTGAGAAGATTCCACATGGATACTGGGAACTAGATATTTCAGGGTACAGACAAAATGAAGATTTTCTACTCATAATTTAGCCTCCAGCAAGCAAAGCTAGTGTGGTCGGGAGCCCCCTTGGGCTCTATCCCTGTGTCTGTGTCTCTGAGGTCTCTGTCTCTCTCTGCTCCTGTCTCCTCATATTTTTTTGGTCGTTATTCCTTTTTACGATTTTTTTAAAGGTAGAATTTCTCTCTGGCTCTCAGCTCCGTCTTTTGTTTTGTTAATAAGCACTTCTGCTCCTTTCTCCCAGGCAGGAGAGTAGAGCCATTCTCTGAGAAGATTCCACATGGATACTGGGAACTAGACATTTCAGGGCACAGGCGAAATGAAGATTTTCCACTCATAATTCAGCCTCCAGCAAGCAAAGCAAGTGTGGTAGGGAGCCCCTCTGGCCTCTATCCCTGTCTCTGTGTCTCTGAGGTCTCTGTCTCTCTCTTCTCCTGTCTCCTCATATTTTTTTGGTAATTTGTCCTTTTTACGATTTTTTTAAAGGTAGAATTTCTCTCTGGGTCTCAGCTCCATCTTTTGTTTGGTTAATAAGCACTTCTGCACCTTTCTCCCAGGCAGGAGAGTAGAGCCATTCTCTGAGAAGATTCCACATGGATACTGGGAACTAGACATTTCAGGGCACAGGCGAAATGAAGATTTTCTACTCATAATTCAGCGCCAGCAAGCAAAGCTATTGTGGTAGGGAGCCCCTCTGGCGTCTATCCCTGTTTCTGTGTCTCTGAGGTCTCTGTCTCTCTCTGCTCCTGTCTCCTCTTTTTTTTGGTAATTTTCTCTTTTTACGATTTTTTAAAAGGAAGAATTTCTCTCTGGCTCTCAGCTCCATCTTTTGTTTTGTTAATAAACCCTTCTGCAACTTTCTCCCAAGCAGGAGAGTTGCGCCATTCACTGAGAAGATTACACATGAATACTGGGAACTAGATATTTCAGGGACACAGGCGAAATGAAGATTTTCTACTCATAATACAGTCTACAGCAAACAAAGCTAGTGTGGTAGGGAGCCCCTCTGGCCTCTATCCTTGTCTCT